>OZ025264.1:23151807-23305112 GCA_964019135.1 Arenicola marina
GCCCCCCACCCCACCCACCCTGGCCTTCACAACTTCCTCTACCTACCCCCGCCCCTAATATAGCTTCCAAACTTCTACATCTCCAACGACTCTCTTACGCTGGTTCTTCGAACGATCATCTTTTAGTCATAATACCTCACCCGCCCCCCCCTGTCCCCCTCCTTCCGCCCCTCGCTTCCGAAATTCATATCCCCTCCCCCCCCCCATCTCCCCTGCCCCCATCGTCCCGCATATCAGCCCCTCCCCCCGTTCCCCTCCTTCCGCCCCTCGCTTCCCACATTCATATCCCCTTCCCCCCCCCCATCTCCCCTGCCCCCATCGTCCCGCATATCACCCCCCCCACCATTTCTTCCGCTGTTACTCCTCACCCCTCACACTTCCCGACACGTCACCCTTACCATCCCCATTTCTCCCCCCGCCACAGACCCTCCCCCCCCCCCCCCCCGCCCCCCCCCCCCTCCCATCCCCATTCAGGTCCCCGGGCACTGGCACCACTCACTCACCCTCACTCTACTCACTCACTCCCCGTCGCACACATCACGCTGGCCTATATAAGCGGAAGACTTCGGCCAGAGAGAGGACAAGCCAACCCGACCCAAGCCAAGCCAAGAGAGTTCCCGAGTTATCCTGCCACGGTTCGCCATCGCCATCGCCATCGCCATCGCCATAACTCCGACTGCCACTGACACCCAACCCCGCGCAAAAAAGTGAGGCACAACACACCCTACGGGATCCAGTCAATCCGGAGCCACAGCGCGGACAGAGACATCGCTAATCCCTTGGACGTCACTCTCGAGGAAGAGAACTAGCGGAATCGGACAACTGACTAACAGCCACCCGTCCAGGTCCAGCAGCCGCAGCCACACCATGAAGGGACTGTGCCACATCGCACTTCTGGGAATCTTCCTCTACTTGTTCTGCGTTAGCTCAGTGACATCAGGTAAGCGGCGGTGTCATCAACTATTTACTCGTAATTTATAGCAATACGGTAGTATCCATCGGTCACAGATAGGCTTATATAGTCATAAGCGCAAATGCCGCGAAACCAATAATATGAATAGGCATTGCCTAAGTTGCGAGCTCACCCAAATTAAAAAATAATAAAGGCCTAGCTCTTAAAGCTGCTGTATCAACTGCAGCAGCCAGCTGTCCTGATCTTATAGGTTTCTAGACAACTAGACCCAAAACCAACACGGGTATAGTTGGTTTGAGGTTGAGTTAGCTTGGGGTCGAGTTGGTTTGGGGTTGAGTAGGTGATGGGTCGGGTGTGTGTCGTGGGTCGAGTTGACTAGATGCTGTCTTATATCTGCTGTATTAGCTGAAGTAGTTTATATTCTTAAAGCTGCCTGTACTGAAATATCTTATTTAAGTTATAGAAATGATGTTTTTATCTATGTCTTTTAATTAAAAATAAGATGGATGGCTTAGTTGTTTAACGGTAATATTCATATATGCAGAGAAATACACAAATAAGTAGTTGCTTGAGTATATAATTAATCATATTAGATCTATTTTATGATAACCAATATCTTATTCATTTTTAATTTTCTGACACTTTTTTCCTTTTGCTAAAATCATATATAGGTTGATGAGATATTTTTAAATCAAGTTTAAAGCTGGTCATAGATTTATAGCAATCTATACCTATCTATGTACCAGGTATATTTAAATTGAAATCCAATAATTGTTGCCTTTTTTATTAAACTTTTAATTCAATAATTGTTGCCATTTTTACTAAACTTTTAATTCAATAATTATTGCTTTTTTCTATTAAACTTTAAATCTAATAATTGTTGCCTTTTTTATTAAACTTTTAATTCAATAATTGTTGCCTTTTTTATTAAACTTTTTATTGAATAATTGTTGCCTTTTTGATTAATATTTTAATTATTTGTCAGCAAGGGGATGTTGACAATACAAAGTACAACCATTTTTGTGTAAATATACTCAAAGCTTGACATTTTAAGAGAGGCTGTTTAGTTTCGGGAAAAGGGATTTCATTCAGTATTTGTTAAACTGTTGATATCCTAGCTATTTTTGTCATAAAATAGCCAGTGATATGTTTAATTTTCATGCCCAAATAGACTAGATATGAAAATATTTGTATGTCCTATATTGTTTTGTGATGGTAATCTAGATCTATATTTGTCTGGCAGGGAAACCAGTTTTTGACATTTGACATTGAAAATTATTGTATTTAGACAATTTTAAACTTAAAATGTTGCTTTAAGAGGACTAAAATATATACATTCTGCATTTGATTAAAATTCGTAATAATGGCATTAATTTAAATAAGTCATATAGATTAAAATCATTTGAAAATAAAAAAATTAGCACTGAAAACAGCTATTTTTTTAAATCATAGATGAGTGATATGGTTGTGAATAAAGCTGAATTATCCTGGGGTGTCAAAAGTAGGCAAAATGTGTCAAAAATAGGAAATAGTAAGTCATGTGAACAATATATAATAAAATATTCTTAAAATATTTACAGTTTTGGTTTAAACTCCTGTTTAATTTTTCTCAATTAAACTCCTGTTTAATTTTTCTCAATTAAACTCTTCAAATTATATATTTCAGGGGTGGAGGCATTTGAAATATAGGTTTGGAGTCTAGAAACCAGAATTAAATTGTTATATTTAAAAAGGCAAAAACTGCAGCTGAAATTTTGATGTCGTAGAGATATGTGTCAGAATCAGGCAAAAGGTGTCAAATGTTAGGAAATAGTATAGATCTATGAACAATATATACCGGTAATAAAATATTTACAGTTTTTGTTTAAAATCCTATTTAATTTGTCTCAAATAAACTCTTCAAATTAGAGCTATATATATTTCATGGGTGGAGGCATCTAAAATAAAGGTTGGAAATCATAGTAGAGACCAGAATTAAATTGCTATATTTAAAAAGGCAAAAACTGCAGCTGAAATTTGATGTCATATGGAAAATTTAGTGTTTACCCTACCAGACAGTGGTTTAAAGCCAAAGGCCCCAATTGGCCCAAAATAACTCCGTCTAAACATGATTCCAAATCATCAAAGTAAAACCTGCATTCCAAATAGCAATAGCCGAGCCCTAGACCTACTTCTGTCAGGCCCTCAGCCTCAGGGTCACTGACACTGGTGTTGACCACAGCTATGCTTGTTCTTTCAACCAGTCCAGATTGATTTCATTCCTGTCTCCCTGACCATATTCATATGATATCTATGGCTAGCCTGAATGTTCAGACGTTACAGTTTGACAGTCTGATGCTTACTGTTACAGTCACAAGAACAAGTGTCAAGACTGTACGGTCTGAACATTCATGATTCAGGCTAATCTATGGCTAAAACAGGTGAACATGCAGACTTTATGTGACTTGTTTTAGCTTGGACTAAAACTTTAGTTCAAGATCGAAATTAGCCAAAGCTGTCAAGTTAGATGGTTTTATATCAAAATACCCACCTTCAATCTCAACAAAACGTACTGACAAGTAGGCCTAGACGTCAACAAATCAACGACTTTAAGTCAGGTTTGACAGTTTGACAGACGGCGACGCGAAGACGACACTCGACTTGGTCACTTGTCTCACTTAAAAAATTGACAACCAGGGGCTGAAATATTCATGAAAACTGTCATAGCAATCAGTTGAAATAAACAGATGACTTTCAAAAATAATACACACCTTGTCTAAAATTTTTATGACTTAGATCTATGCCAAACAGCAAAAAAAAAGTTGAGATTCGAACGCGTTTGCCAGATTCGCATTTTCCGGATGTTAGCATCAGACGGCGTTCCGCCAGTAGCCGGGAGAAATTGTGAATAAAAATGTAGTCAATGTTTTATAGTTTTCATAATCATTATTCTACCTTATTCGGACAAATAAAGCAATAAAATAATAATTGTAGGCGTATATTCTGTTATATATTCTTGAACTTTCTGAAATGGTTCCTATTATCGCCTTCACTCGCCGCCATGACGCGCGGTTGACGTTTTTTTAATCGTATAGTATGGCAATGTATGGCAAGCCAAATGTATCATTTTTGATATTTTACTTTTTTTTTTCTTCTTCTTCTTTTTTTTTCTTCTTTTTTTTTTCTTTTTTTTTCATCTTTGTATACGTTACCATAATAGCTCGCTAGAGCTCGCTATTACTACTTCAAACAAAACAAATCCATCGTCTTTCGCAGACGGATGGATGCCAACCACCGATTAATGCTCAGTAGTATCAAGAATAGCACTTGACAGTGTTTAGTTGTGGCGCAGTAATCAGAATAGAATAGAATAGAAATAGACTAGGGCCAACAGAAATGGTGTTTTCGGCTATTAGTTAATGTGATTGTACCACAATTCTCGTCATTTAGATAAGATAAGATAATATAACGTTATGTTTAACGTCGGTATAGACAGCTACTATCAATTAAAAGTGTTCCCTGCGTGTACACTATTTAGATAGTCTGAGAACCTAACTACAAAGACAGGTCTGTAGGTCTATTAATCTTCTCGTTGAAAATCATCTATACGTATATTGTTAAAGTTTCAACCATGCCCCTCATTTTCATCAAAAACTTTTTGTTCGTCCTTTTGGCTGAGGAAGGGGGCGCAAATCGTGCTTTTTCATACTGGGAATAGGAAATATCAACTTACGTTCCCTCCCCCTCACTTTCATTTACGCCTACCACGGCCCTTGAGTCTGGCCTTCAGACTAGCAGATATGGCCTTAAGTCGAGGTTCAGTATAGGTAGATTTCAAATACTTTTGTTGTTAGCTGGGTTCATGTTGAGGTACATATATAATGCACCTTCATGCGAACAAACGATTTTGAATGCGATTTTGCAACTAAATTAAAAACGTTTAGTTTTTTTATGTGTTTACCACGTGCAAATTCGTCATTCGAATGTGTCATTTTTTGTTACAAGCAAGATTATGGTAGTTATCAGTTATTCTAATCAGCTGCAATATCTGGTGAAACAGAACGGTATAAAATTATGTTGAAATATTTGCTGAAACATAACGGTATAAAATTATGCCGCAATATCTGGTGAAACATAACGTTATAAAATTATGTCGCAATATCTGGTGAAAGATAACGTTATAAAATTATGTCGCAATATCCGGTGAAACAGAACGGTAAAAAATTATGTCGCAATATCTGGTGAAACATAACGTTATAAAATTATGTCGCAATATCTGGTGAAACATAACGTTATAAAGTTATGTCGCAATGGCTGGTGAAACATAACGTTATAAAATTATGTCGCAATATCTGGTGGTAAAATTTACCGTTAAAATATCGTAAATAGTGTCTACAAAATAACCTTTTTAAAGATTGCCTGTAACTGCAAAAGGTGTCTTGGTCGACGTGTAATGACAATACAGTAGCCGAATCTTAGTTGTTTAAGGCCCCATGAGTAGTACTTGATAGTGGATAGTGCTTGACAGATCTAGCAGTAAATAACAATCATTTAGCTAAATACACTTCGTGCTGGTGCAAATCGTGTTGGGCATATTGTGTACTACGTCATCAAAATGGGGAATCTGTTGATATATTGTGTACTGCGTCATCAAAATTTCGAAAGACGCTGTGGTGCATGCAACGCATACATAATGTAACGAGTTAACATTAACGATAGCAGACAGTTAGTAAATTTAGGGGGGAAACTTGGCATAAAACTATTATTTGTTTGAGTATGTTTTTAATATACGTTATGAAGTAATGGAGCTATGTACAAAAGAAAGAGTATGGAGAATGTATGGCTCGGAGATTTTGTTGCATATTTTTTTGGCAATATCGATACAGCGCACTTGTTACACTGTTACTAGGATCTGTTACATGTTGAAAGACATACAGCTTGACAATAACGTGACCATAAAGCTATATATGCAATACTTTGCCAGGCAGGTCAATTACTCGATACCTCATTTTCTATTTTAAAGTATCCATTTCCACAATGTGCCATGTACCATGTATTTTGCTTGCACGTTTTTCTATTTAATAGACATAGCACCAGTGGAAATTAATATAATTATACAAAGAACAATGGTTGCATTGTCTTTACTTCGTTAACAAAGGTCTTAATTTGTTAAGATGCTTGGTGAAACATAACATGGACATTAAATTTCATTGTATTCTTAACTTGATATTTTGCTGGCAATCTATGCTTCGCATAGTTATCCGCACTTTCTGCCTTCGACTCACTCCGCTAGGGCTCCATTATATCTCTGTTGTCGCCTACGTCCTCAATGAATTTTCACACTCATTCGCCAAGGCGGCGCTGCGCAAATCAATAGGAAAAATGCGTCGCGCATTTCTACAAATTGGTGCTGGGACCCAGCCTAAGCCTAATAACACATGAAATCAGGTGATGAAAAGAAAGAGTTCTGTCACAATTATAACTTTTTCGAAAGAGTACAAGATGTTTTTTGCTATATTAAATACGCAAAGCTCGTTATTTTTATGTTTTATTCTTGAAAATTATATCATTGCAAAAAATTACAGCTGATTTGACCGTTTTTCGAGACACTTGAAATTTGCCCCCGGCCGACAGCAGCGGTAAAAGCTAGCTTGCGTAGGGCCACCGTGCGGAGAGCTTGAGTTATCCGTTTTAAGCGTCTCTTTCAGCCTCCATCTTTTGTTCCAAATGGCGACACGTGACACGGGGACTTTTTTTAAATTCGACATTCTACATTCACCTCTATATTCCGACACTGAGGATCTGAAAAAGCGACATCGACACAGACAGTGGCATTTTAAAAAAAGCGACAATGAACTTTATATCACCATGAGCGATAATAGACTATTATGAGGGGTTAATTACCTCCTCCGACATCTCACACCGGAAGTAGGTAAAGAAAGGAAAACAATTGAAACAAATGCAGGGCCAGTCTGGGAAACGCCACAGGATACAAATCTACGCCCAAAACCTCCTATTTATTGCCTTTTAACATGCGATAACGTTTCTATTTCGTACAGAATTAACATTCGCACAGTCAGACAAAAGAGTGCAGGAGGTTTCTCCGAAAATCTTGAAAACAAATAATGATATAAATTATGTTAACTATACTATATATCCCTCCCCCTCCCCCCCCCCCTCCCTCCTACCCCCATCCTGCCGCCAGCTTTCCCCATGACGCTGTCCCAGAATCCGTTCCTGGAGGGCCGGGCGCCGGACGCGCTGGTGGACATCACGGAGGCGGGTACCCCTAAAGACAAGTTCCTGCGGAGTTTCTGCCGCTACTGCCACTCTCAGCCCTTCTTCTGCGGCGAGCTGCTCGAGCTGTGCTACGCCCGCTCCCGGATATAAAACAGTCGCGTCGACGCTTCGCACCTCGCACAGATCGCCGGTAAGCTTACTAATAAGCTGTTTGTGTCTTTTTTTTGCGGGGGGGGGGCGGGGGGCTTTCAAACCAATTGAGTGACGTTGGTACCTGTTTTTTTTTTCACGGCCGGTCGTTGATGGTCCTGGTTGCCGACGATGTTCGCTCGAGGATGTGCCATTGCGCTACAGGATGTTGCCGTGATATGTATGTCCTTCTTTGTCCCATCAGACACCTAGTAATGATGACAGGAAGTGATGACGCAAAAGTCAGTCAGACCACAGCCTCGCCCCTGTATGTAATCCAAAGGTTGTTCTAGTGTAGCTACGTACAGCAAGGAGCAACCGTCGAGTACGAAAAATACCGGAGGACGAATCGTCATCAAAAACCACAGCCCCCCCCCCACCCGCCCACCGCCCCTTCCAACCACCCCTAGAACTCCTTCCGCAGTAAGCAAAAACAATCGGAGAAAGACGGAACATCTGCCTTGTTGATCACACCGATAATACGTCACACAGGTTTCGCTTCCTGAACCGAAGCCCTCCATCTATGTCACCTACGTCACCCCAGGTCTCGGCCTCGCCATCCATGTCACCTACGTCACCCCATGCCTCAGGCTTACCATCCATGTCCCAGTGTACGGCATAGAAGACGTTACGAGGAGGGCTGACCCAGCAAATTGTCTCTTCTATGAACGTCTATGACCTTCCAAATGGTCGATAACTTTAATTAGAAATTTGGACCATAACCAATTCCATAAGCCACTTTATCCCAACAAATCCCATAAGCAGCTGGTCACAGCCAATCCCATAAGCCAGTAAAGCACAACCAATCCCATAAGCCAGTTAATCACAACCAATCCTATAAACCAGCAAATCACAACCAATCCCATAAGCAGCTTGATCACAACCAAACCCATCAGCAGCTTGATCACAACCAATCCCATAAGTGAGCGGCAATGTTCTGTTGTTGACGTGGTGCTACATATAGATCCACAGTTAGCAGGGTTAATGTCTGTATTAACGATTCCTTTCCGTTCCGTTATAATATTATTGTGACATACTGTGTGTCAGTGGCAACGTTAACATCCAGGCAAACCGATGTCCTGCCAAATGCAATTATACGACAGGCACTCATTGACAAATATCCGACAAGAATTTAAACTAATTATGTGCTCCCACCCAAGTGTTTGGCGCATACGCGTAAACGTCAAATCCCAACCGCAGGCATAGAAATCAACTTTAACAAAATAAATTGGTATCGCCCGTAGCAAAAAGAGGAAGGTCTTTTCTTCCCTTCCAGGCATGTCCCAGGGCAGTAACACCGGAAGTCATACCTTGTTCAGGTGAACAATGCAGAACATAATTAAAGATCAGATAGGTCAGCGGTAGGAACAACCCTCGACCAGGGGGGTCGTCGGTGGGAGGGCGTGGGGCTCTTGTCAATAGATGCTTGTGGCTCGCTCACAGGGAGAGCGTCAGTCAACGGACTGCCCGGCTGAGCATAGAAACCGTAACAGGTGGGGCACGTGACCAGGACCACCTAGGCCCGCCCACGCAGGAAGTCGCTTCTATATCAGGAAGTCTTCGCTCCTCTATGACCGCTGGCTACAGGACCAACGCCCTCTTCGGGGCATTTCCGCACCCACCTCCTCCCAGCCAGCCCCCCCCCCTCCACCCTTCCGACCGGATCTAACCCTCTTTCTCTCGGCCCGCCCTACCGCTACCCATCTCGGCCTTCTCTTCCCCTCCCCCACTTCTCTCCCGGCCAGCCCCTCCCGACTTGCCCCTGGTCGAGGTCATGTATGTGTGTCACAACTTACAAAAGGCGGGCGGCGGCCCACGGGGTCAGTCCTGTCAGCGCGCTACAAAATGGTTCATACAAAATGGAAGCAATGGGAGGGTGCCCACCAAAAAGTGGCCTCTCTGGTTCCCCTAACGCAATATCCGGTCGGTCGCTGTGAAAGTCGGAATTAACCTGGGGCATGCAGCCAGGGGGGAGGGGTTGGAGGGTGGGTGGGGGCAAGGGAACCAGCCATCCGCCCGCGCAGTACCGCGCCGCGCATGGACACAATGTAGAGCCAGAGCACCTGTCCCCCGGGATGGCGTCTTCTCCCTGTCGTCGCGGTCTTTGGTTGATAGACTGATGTGACAGGAGACCATTTAGTGGTGAATTATGAAGTACGGAGTGGCATGGCTTGACCGGCATGACCCTCTGTGCCTACAGCACGAGGTGCATGGTCAAGGTCGTGATTATATTAGCCCATTCAAATTACTCAGATTATAGTCCCGGAGACGGGGGATGAGAGGGGGGGGGGTGCTTTATACATGGCTGCGTTTGGGAGAGTTCCGCGGATTCACCTTCAACAACTCCTCGGAAGGGATGAGTTTTTTTACCTCGACTCGTTTCATGCGTGCCTGTTCATGTCTCTTCTACAAAACACTACATTTGGAATATGCCTACCGTATTTAACTACATTAAACCAAATGGATCAACTCAACTATAATTGTATTCGACTATGTAGTTCAATTCTAATTCCTTTATCCGAAACAAATAATGAAACAAGTGGACCAGACAGAGTGTTATATGACGGGTCCTCCTTCCCTGATAACAATGTTAGATAATGTTCTATCGAAAAGAAAGGAGTAGTATATTGATTATATCTGATATATGTACCATATAATTAGTTTCCTCTACATATTTAATGTATGGGGTACACTATTTTTTTTACGACCGCCAGGCCGGGGGAGGGGGGGGGGGGGGGCTGGGGCACGCCGCCTCGGATAGCGTTTTTCCTCAAAACACTGGGTGGGTCCACGCCTCAAATATGGCCTAAATTTTGCATTGAAAAACGGCATTTTTCCTGGAAAGGGGGAGAGGGGTGCGGACCCCCCGGACACCCGACCAGTATCCGCTCTTGCTGACGTTGCTACGTAACACGGCGAAACAACATCAATCTAAATGGAGATACAGATAGCCCAACCCGAAGTGTGAGCCAAAGGAAGACATCCAAATAAGCCTTAGCGTCGTATGAGACACTTCCGGTTGTAATTTATAACGCCCTCCCACGACCCGAAACCGGAAATGAGCTCACGATGCTGCTGCCCTCTGCCGGCCCGGTGTGTAAGCACACGGCCATCCATTGGGCACCAGTCGCATCATCGGCTTCCTCTTCCGTGGCTTATTAAAACTCCAAATACATGTGGGGGCCGGCGCGATAGCTCAGTGGGCTAGAGCGCTCGCATTGAGTGCTCTGGCCACCTGAGAGCCTAACGGCACGTGGATCGATGGTTCGCGCCCCGCTGTGGTCATGTCTGTGTGGTCGCAGGATGAAGATCCCATGTCGTTCTTCGCAAAGAGTAGGAGGTTACCCCCCGGGGACATGGCTCCACTCTCCCTTTCTTCTCCCATTTGACGCGATATGACCAAAAGTGGTTAAAGCGTCCTGAATAACTAACCAACCAACCAACCAAACACATGTGTGGTTATGAAACATGTCCTGAGATATGTTATAAACCATTATAATGCACATCCGAATGTTTTTGTCCTTTGGCAAAGAGTAAGGGGACCCCCGGGGTCATGGCTCCTCTCTCTCTTACTTCTCCCATTGACGCCATATGACCAAAAGTGGTTAAGACGTCCTGAATATACAACCAACCAACCGAATGCTATTTAGATGATATATATATATATATATGAGTGTGTTTACAGTGAGTTTTCTGTCTTGTTTTTTTGACAGAAGCTTGGAAGGATCTGCGGCGAGGCGGTGGGATGGTGACATGGGAAGAGACCCGGTCAGCTCTGTCTATCACTCAGTGCCTCAAGTCCAGCTACAGCGAAACCCTCTCCTGGTGACGTCAGCCCCCCCCCCCCCACCCCCCAGCCGCAGTCACACTATCACCCACACAGCATCTCACCCACTGCCCCCTAGCGTGTAATTAACTCCGGTGTCTTTACAACAGTCTGTTCACGTGAGTCTGCCCCCCAACAGGTAAATAAACAACTGGACTTAATCAGGTGTTGGTTTTTGTATTTATTGGTTTCGCACTGGTGTTTCCGTCGCCGACGACTTTCGCACGTTACGCCATTGGTGAAAGAACAAACCCTCATTGGTCAAGCTTTTTTGCAGGAGTACATGACACACATCAAACAGCGGTTGCTCCATTTCTAATTACAAAATCCTTGACTTGTTGTTCGCGCACTGCATCATGCATATGAACCAGAAGAACGACGCTCGCCACACGTAACGTGGGCCACCAACAAAGATATTTATTATGGTCACAAAAACACGACGTCAATGGTATGACATCACCAGTGGCGTAGCTACCACTGACGTAGCAGACGCCGTGCGCCAGTTTTTTAGGGGCAATTTGCGACGTCTAAATTTCCACAGACCCTCCTTTCGCCGCTGTTATAGTCTGCGTTCAGTTTATTCTCAGGCTAGCTACACCACTGATGACAATGTAAAAGCAGCACAGCACAGAGCCAGCACGCCAGAGAGACTTAATTAAGAGTCACTACATTGCGCGTAGTTACAGCATAATGATCAGATATGCATTACGTGGCGTTTGTTTTTCTTTTGATAAAATGCAGATTTGTTTTTCTTTTCAATATTTTGCCGCTACGTGGTCACGCAGCATGATATACCTCAACTGAATATTTAAAACATTGACAGATCCGCGTTTAGGAGGGGATCCAAGGGGGTTCCGCCCCACTCCCACAGGTTTCTGAACCTTCTCCGGAGAGCTTATATATCCCCCCCCCCCACCCCCCACACACACACACCAATTGCCCCTGCCCCATTGCCTCCTTGTACGACAACTGCAGTCTTTTCACCGACCCGCGACCTGCGTTAAGACCTTCCCCCCACCCCCTTCTACACCCCGGACACTTCCCCAACCAACCCCTCCACCCTCTCTACCACCACACCCCAATTCGCCCCCGTCAGCCCTCGCGCCTTCTTTGGGTGCTGACCAAGGAGTGCCTCACAGACAAATGCATACATCGTTAATTGGGATAGCTATGTGACACTATATGTTAAGGTAACCCAAAATCGCAAGTGGAAACATTCTTGGAAGTAATCACTATATAAAGGGTTTATATATGGGCTTTGTGTTCTTGGCGCGCCCCTACAGCAACGTCTCCCACGCTGATAATTAGGGTAAGTGTTCCCTATTTTAGTGGCCCTGATAATACGTGCATCCCCCTGGAGGGAGCAATAATTGGAGTAGTGGGAGATTGGAGTAGATATGGAAGGTGTACTGTTCAGACAGCGGTCTGCTCTCAATGCCGCCAGCCCTGGTTCGGTGCCACCCCCCCCCCCCCCCCCCTCCCCGTCGCCCTCCCCCCGACCACCACTACCACCACCCCAGCCCCTCTCGCCCTGCCCCACGGCCACCACTACCACCAGCACACCCACCGCCACCACCGCCACCGCCGCCATCACCACTACCACCACCGCCGCCACCATCACAACCACCATCACCATCCCAACCACCATCACCATCACCATCACCACAATCACCCCCACCTCCACTAGCACCACTACCACCACCGTCACCATCAACACCATCACCATCACCACCGTCACCATCACCATCACCATCACCACAATCACCCCCACCTCCACTACCACCATCACCATCACCAACATCACCACCACTGCCACCACCATCACCACCATCACCACCATCACCACAATCACCCCACCTCCACTACCACCAACACCATCACCAACATCACCACCACCACAATCACCACAATCACCACAATCACCACCATCACCACCATCACCATCGCCCTCACCTTGAACAGCACCAGCACCAGCACCCTCCACCAGTAATACTGCGGACGTGTACCTTGGCGGGCTCTTCACCCACAAGACCTGTTCAGTATGCCTGCCCCCTAAACACCCCTACACACCCCATAAACACAGGAATAGCAAGCCCACCTACAAGTCCAACAATGTATCCCCAAGGTCATTGCATCCCGAAGGTCATTTCATGCCGAAGGTCATTACATCCTGAAGGTTAATGTGCCGACAATGTAATATTCATGTTTACTATAATTCGTAGTATTCATTTGAACAATTATTGTATATAATAGGCTACTTGTCATTGATTAGTTGTTATCATTATATTGTCAAATTGTTTTATATATATCGCGTCAGGTCAAACCATGGAACACTTTATGTCCAAGTTGTCAAGATAGTAATTACCTTCGCTGCCTCCCCGCCCCCCTGACCCCCCAGCCCGCCTCTAACCACCCCTTCCCCGCCACACACAACTTCCCTATCAAGGCTGATTGCGGCTCTTTCGGCCGCTATCTTATGTCAGCCTTATGGTCGTGTGGTTGCATGCATGACATCAACTGGATTATCCTACTAGACGACTGAACCTAGCCAGGCTCTCTGGACGGTTGCCCGGAGCCTCCACGGCCCTGGCCTCACCCCCGTTGCCCGTTATGGGCTTTGTGTTCTTGGCGCGCCCCTACAGCAACGTCTCCCACGCTGATAATTAGGGTAAGTGTTCCCTATTTTAGTGGCCCTGATAATACGTGCATCCGACCGCGAGGGCGTGGGCGGGTGACTACTACTAGCGCCCCCTGGAGGGAGCAATAATTGGAGTAGTGGGAGATTGGAGTAGATATGGAAGGTGTACTGTTCAGACAGCGGTCTGCTCTCAATGCCGCCAGCCCTGGTTCGGTGCCACCCCACCCCCCTCCCCGTCGCCCTCCCCCCGACCACCACTACCACCACCCCAGCCCCTCTCGCCCTGCCCCACGGCCACCACTACCACCAGCACACCCACCGCCACCACCGCCTTCGCCGCCATCACCACTACCACCACCGCCGCCACCATCACAACCACCATCACTATCAGAACCACCATCACCATAACTACCACCACCACCACCACATCACCATCACCATCACTAACACCATCCCAACCACCATCACCATCACCATGACCATCACCACAATCACCCCCACCTCCACTAGCACCACTACCACCACCGTCACCATCAACACCATCACCATCACCACCGTCACCATCACCATCACCATCACCACAATCATCACCACCACTGCCACCACAATCACCATCACCACCATCACCACCACAATCACCCACACCTCCACCACCACCATCACCATCACCACCATCACCACCACCACCACAATCACCCCCACCTCCACTACTACCATCACCATCAACACCATCACCAGCAACTCCATCACCAACATCACCACCACCACAATCACCACAATCACCACCATCACCAACATCACCACCACCACAATCACCACAATCACCACCATCACCATCGCCCTCACCTTGAACAGCACCAGCACCAGCACCAGCACCAGTAATACTGCGGACGTGTACCTTGGCGGGCTCTTCACCCACAAGACCTGTTCAGTATGCCTGCCCCCTAAACACCCCTACACACCCCATAACCACAGGAATAGCAAGCCCACCTACAAGTCCAACAATGTATCCCCAAGGTCATTGCATCCCGAAGGTCATTTCATGCCGAAGGTCATTACATCCTGAAGGTTAATGTGCCGACAATGTAATATTCATGTTTACTATAATTCGTAGTATTCATTTGAACAATTATTGTATATAATAGGCTACTTGTCATTGATTAGTTGTTATCATTATATTGTCAAAATGTTTTATTTATATCGCGTCAGGTCAAACCATGGAACACTTTATGTCCAAGTTGTCAAGATAGTAATTACCTTCGCTGCCTCCCCGCCCCCCTGACCCCCCAGCCCGCCTCTAACCACCCCTTCCCCGCCACACACAACTTCCCTATCAAGGCTGATTGCGGCTCTTCCGGCCGCTACCTTATGTCAGCCTTATGGTCGTGTGGTTGCATGCATGACATCAACTGGATTATCCTACAAGACGACTGAACCTAGCCAGGCTCTCTGGACGGTTGCCCGGAGCCTCCACGGCCCTGGCCTCACCCCCGTTACCCAGGCCCACGCCTCCCAGCTAACCCCCCAGGCTCCAATAACGTATGCCTGTATGCTACCCCGCTCTACCCCCAGCCCCAGTCCCCTCCCCACCTCCCTGCCGCCCCCGCATCGCCAATTGACCTAATAATACGGTGACGCGACCTGAACGCTTGGACGTCCCTTTCTATTCCGCACTGAACGGAAGTTGAATCTCGTCACTCGGACGGTCATGTTCTCTAGCAAAGTACCGTTCAGTGGACACTCCACAAGACACCTTGACCCAGGCACCTTGACCTAGGCACTTTGACCCAAGCACCTTGACCCAAGCACCTTGACCCAGGCACCTTGACCCAGGCACCTTGACCCAGTATATCGCAATATTTCCGGTTGGGCGAGACTTTCCATAAATAAGACAATTATTATATGGTGGCGGCCATTTTATTATGATGATGGCGATCTGCTGCTAATGGCGGCCATCTTATTATGATGATGGCGTTCCGCTCATAATAATGGCCGCCATCTTATTATCATGGTTGAGATCTGGTCATAATGGCGGCCATCTTGTTATCATGGTTGAGATCTGGTCATCATGGTTGAGGTCTGGTTATAATGGCGGCCATCTTATTATCATGGTTGAGATCTGGTCGTAATGGCGGCCATCTTATTATCATTGTTGAGATCTGGTCGTAATGGCGGCCATCTTATTATCATTGTTGAGATCTGGTCGAAATGGCGGCCACCTTATCATCATGGTTGAGATCTGGTCATATTGGCGGCCATCTTATTATCATAATTGAGATCTGGTCATAATGGCGGCCATCTTATTATCATGGTTGAGATCTGGTCATATTGGCGGCCATCTTATTATCATGGTTAAGATCTGGTCATATTGGCGGCCATCTTATTATCATAATTGAGATCTGGTCATACTGGCGGCCATCTTGTTATCATGGTTGAGATCTGGTCGTAATGGCGGCCACCTTATCATCATAATTGAGATCTGGTCATAATGGCGGCCATCTTATTATCATGGTTGAGATCTGGTCATAATGGCGGCCACCTTATCATCATGGTTGAGATCTGGTCATAATGGAGGCCATCTTGTTATCATGATGAATATTGGCTTACCAGCCGGTCGAATTCTGAGACCCTACTCTGGGCTCACTAGGTCACATGCAACTGTCATCGGGCGGAACATATTTGTCGAGACAGTGGCGGTACGTTTAAGGAAAGCAGCACTGAAAATCACAACAAGTTATCTAAAATGATTGTCGTGGGTAGTATTTGGCTGTTCTTTGCCTGGAAACCCGTGTTCTAAGTTTCCCTGGCGAGTAGTACGGTTCATAGATATCGCATCAAGTGAACAAAGGAAAGAGTTCGCTCTCAGTTAGCACTTTTTCAGAACGGCATAATGAACAATTTATTCTTACCAATGATTATTTTGCAAGGAATTGTAACTGACGTAACAGTTTTTCAAGAATCTGGACATTGCCACTGGCTGCTTAATTAATTCGGAAGAATCTTGGCTGAACTGTTGGAGCGGGAATCAGCCCTGCCCTGTGGGGAAAACTTGCCCGGTACGGAGCCGCTATGATGGGGAGTACCAGGTAAAGCCGGGAACCAGCCTGCATGCGGAGGCACCGCGGTCATTACGGGGCCGTTATGATGCGGAGTACAGTCCAACGTCGAGACATATCGTGTATATAGCATAATTTGCTATATACACGAATGCCCCACCTGTATAGCTCTGTAGAGTTGCGTGTGTAACTGCGGGGCCCCTATAGTATAGATCTGTATAAAATTATGCTTAAAACCACTCTAGTCGTTGTAGGTTACCACCACCCCGTTTACAGCAGTGAATGAACCAGCCCGTTACCTATAGATGTAGAGCTATAGATATATACACCTGCGCTGCAGTAACCATGCCCAGACAACACATTTTGCATCCTGCACTTTGCCCACTTTACCTGCTCCACGCTGCTGACACGCAAGGTCGCTCAGACCCGCAGCGGGAGCGTTTTAACGGCTAAAGCCGGGCTGACTGCACTGACACGCTCACGCACCCATACCACCACAAGTTACACGGGAGCCTCCGCTGACCAGCTGACTGACGGGCGATGCGTGTGTAGATCAGGATCACCTGTAAGAAAGCTGCTGATGATACACATCGACCGTAGATCAATCAGACCCTAGGACTACGACTTGACGACCCACCCGTCAGGCCACCCATCCCCATGGCGTCCCCTGCGGAGGCATCGCTGGTGCGGAGGACGCTGAAGAACTCGCTGTCTGGCACCGTGGCCGGGATAGCGGTGTGTCTGGTCGGACATCCCTTCGACACGCTCAAGGTCAGGCTGCAGACGCAGCCCGTGCATAACCCGGTGTACAAGGGTCTGGCCGACTGTTTCCTAAAGACGCTGAAATGGGAAGGAATCGGAGGATTGTACAAGGGAGTCGGTGAGTTGTGTTTTTTTTTTTTATTCAGCTTGTGTTGCGGTTACGCGGCAGCGCAACAGAAATATTTTCTTCTCTCTATTTCCCTTTTTTTTTCTTTTTTTTTGGGAGTGGAGGGGGGGGGGGGGCTGGAACCGGGGACGGGAACAGGACAGAAAGTGTTCCCAATGGAAAAAAAACGTTCAGGAACCTGCAGTCAGTCAAACAACCTGTAAAAGAGTGAAGTCAAAGCACTAAATCATTCTTGGCAAGACTTAGTTGCTAAGGGACGGATTAATCAATTGATGTCTTTAATAGTTAAATCGTTGTCCTACAGTCATAAACACAATATATACGCCTATGAGCCTACAATGCACTACGCGATTTGCGCTCACGACCGTCCTCCTGTTATATTATAACTAGATGACTTATCACCATTGTATAAGGCTTGCCAGAATATATATAGAGGCTACAAAAAACACGTGGGCCATAGGTATGAGTGGTCACGTGGTGCTCATAGTTCAACCCCCCCCCCCCCCCCCCCACGTTAGCCTGGTTCCGCGGCCCCAACGTCGCTCGACTTGTGTGAGTATGAGCGGCGGTACCAGCTTATCCCCACGTGACTCATGGCCTTTTTGAACCGAAGTTCCTCTGTCTGTGACCTTACGATATCCATCTAAGGATCTAACTATCTGACATAATGACAGGTCCAGATATGATTAAACGACATGATTGGCGGTTTGTGACACTTATTGTCCGAGGTCGTTGCCCCACATATATGGGTGCAAAGGTTAAAGCAGAACAAACCAATGGTGTCGTATAATCAAATGCTTTGATAAAAAAACGAATCGGCAATCGATAGATCTACCTGACCTCCACCTTCTTGACTAACGAATCGCTGATATGAAAGCGCTACAAGAGACCAAAAGTGGTTAAAGCGTCCTGATTGTACAATCAATCAAGCATGGCTCTCGAACACATGTCGGTCTCGCCCATAATATGTTCAGGCTTAAAATATGTGGCCATTTAGGTCAAGCAGGCGTGTATGAGGACTGTGCCCTATGTATTGGTTGGCTAACCACAAGCGGTATGCTTGGACTGCTCGTGAATGGCACGTGGCCGGGTGTCGGCTGTAACAGGCGGGCCTCGGGGTGACGGCTGTAACAGACGGGCCTCGGGGTGTCGGCTGTAACAGGCGGGCCTCGGGGTGTCGGCTGTAACAGGCGGGCCTCGGGGTGTCGGCTATAACAGGCGGGCCTCGGGGTGTGGGCTGTAACAGGCTTGCCTCGGGGTGTGGGCTGTAACAGGCGGGCCTCGGGGTGTCGGCTGTAACAGGCGGGCCTCGGGGTGTCGGCTGTAACAGGCGGGCCTCGGGGTGTCGGCTGTAACAGGCGGGCCTCAGGGTGTCGGCTGTAACAGGCGGGCCTCGGGGTGTCGGCTGTAACAGGCTTGCCTCGGGGTGTCGGCTGTAACAGGCGGGCCTCGGGGTGTCGGCTGTAACAGGCGGGCCTCGGGGTGTCGGCTGTAACAGGCGGGCCTCGGGGTGTCGGCTGTAACAGGCGGGCCTCGGGGTGTGGGCTGTAACAGGCGGGCCTCGGGGTGTGGGCTGTAACAGGCGGGCCTAGGGGTGTCGGCTGTAACAGGCGGGCCTCGGGGTGTCGGCTGTAACAGGCGGGCCTCGGGGTGTGGGCTGTAACAGGCGGGCCTCGGGGTGTCGGCTGTAACAGACGGGCCTCGGGGTGTGGGCTGTAACAGGCGGGCCTCGGGGTGTCGGCAGTAACAGGCGGGCCTCGGGGTGTCGGCTGTAACAGGCGGGCCTCCGGGTGTCGGCTGTAACAGGCGGGCATCGGGGTGTCGGCTGTAACAGGCGGGCCTCGGGGTGTCGGCTGTAACAGACGGGCCTCGGGGTGTGGGCTGTAACAGACGGGCCTCGGGGTGTGGGCTGTAACAGGCAGGCCTCGGGGTGTCGGCTGTAACAGGCGGGCCTCGGGGTGTCGATTGTAACAGGCGGGCCTCGGGGTGTCGGCTGTAACAGGCGGGCCTCGGGGTGTCGGCTGTAACAGACGGGCCTCGGGGTGTCGGCTGTAACAGGCGGGCCTCGAGATGTCGGCTGTAACAGGCGGGCCTCGGGGTGTGGGCTGTAACAGGCGGGCCTCGGGGTGTCGACACAACAGGCGGGCCTCGGGGTGTCGGCTGTAACAGACGGGCCTCGGGGTGTCGGCTGTAACAGGCGGACCTCGGAGTGTCGGCTGTAACAGGCGGGCCTCGGGGTGTCGGCTGTAACAGGCGGGTCTCGGGGTGTGGGCTGTAACAGGCGGGCCTCGAGGTGTCGGCTGTAACAGGCGGGCCTCGGGGTGTGGGCTGTAACAGGCGGGCCTCGGGGTGTGGGCTGTAACAGGCGGGCCTCAGGGTGTCGGCTGTAGCAGGCGGGCCTCGGGGTGTGGGCTGTAACAGGCGGGCCTCGGGGTGTCGGCTGTAACAGGCGGGCCTCGGGGTGTGGGCTGTAACAGGCGGGCCTCGGGGTGTCGGCTGTAACAGGCGGGCCTCGGGGTGTGGGCTGTAACAGGCGGGCCTCGGGGTGTCGGCTGTAACAGACGGGCCTCGGGGTGTCGGCTGTAACAGGCGGGCCTCGGGGTGTCGGCTGTAACAGGCGGGCCTCAGGGTGTCAGCTGTAACAGGCGGGCCTCGGGGTGTCGGCTGTAACAGGCGGGCCTCGGGGTGACGGCGGTAACAGGCGGGCCTCGGGGTGTCGGTTGTAACAGGCGGGCCTCGGGATGTCGGCTGTAACAGGCGGGCCTCGGGGTGTCGGCTGTAACAGGCGGGCCTCGGGATGTCGGCTGTAACAGGCGGGCCTCGGGGTGTCGGCTGTAACAGACGGGCCTCGGGGTGTGGGCTGTAACAGACGGGCCTCGGGGTGTGGGCTGCAACAGGCCGGCCTCGGGGTGTCGGCTGTAACAGGCGGGCCTCGGGGTGTCGGTTGTAACAGGCGGGCCTCGGGGTGTCGGCTGTAACAGGCGGGCCTCGGGGTGTCGGCTGTAACAGGCGGGCCTCGGGGTGTCGGCTGTAACAGGCGGGCCTCGGGGTGTCGGCTGTAACAGGCGGGCCTCGGGGTGTCGGCTGTAACAGGCGGGCCTCGGGGTGTCGGCTGAAACAGGCGGGCCTAGGGATGTCGGCTGTAACAGGCGGGCCTCGGGGTGTCGGTGGTAACAGGCCGGCCTCGGGGTGTGGGCTGTAACAGGCGGGCCTCGGGGTGTCGGCTATAACAGGTGGGCCTCAGGGTGTCGGCTGTAACAGGCGGGCCTCGGGGTGTCGGCTGTAACAGGCGGGCCTCGGGGTGTCGGCTGTAACAGGCGGGCCTCGGGGTGTCGGCTGTAACAGGCGGGCCTCGGGGTGTCGGCTGTAACAGGCGGGCCTCGGGGTGACGGCGATAACAGGCGGGCCTCGGGGTGTCGGCTGTAACAAAACGGGCCTCGGGGTGTCGGCTGTAACAGACGGGTCTCGGGGTGTGGGCTGTAACAGACGGGCCTCGGGGTGTGGGCTGTAACAGGCGGGCCTCGGGGTGTCGGCTGTAACAGGCGGGCCTCGGGGTGACGGCGATAACAGGCGGGTCTCGGGGTGTCGGCTGTAACAGACGGGCCTCGGTGTGTGGGCTGTAACAGACGGGCCTCAGGGTGTCGGCTGTAACAGGCGGGCCTCGGGGTGTCGGCTGTAACAGGCGGGCCTCGGGGTGTCGGCTGTAACAGGCGGGCCTCGGGGTGTCGGCTGTAACAGACGGGCCTCGGGGTGTGGGCTGTAACAGACGGGCCTCGGGGTGTGGGCTGTAACAGGCAGGCCTCGGGGTGTCGGCTGTAACAGGCGGGCCTCGGGGTGTCGATTGTAACAGGCGGGCCTCGGGGTGTCGGCTGTAACAGGCGGGCCTCGGGGTGTCGGCTGTAACAGACGGGCCTCGGGGTGTCGGCTGTAACAGGCGGGCCTCGAGATGTCGGCTGTAACAGGCGGGCCTCGGGGTGTGGGCTGTAACAGGCGGGCCTCGGGGTGTCGACACAACAGGCGGGCCTCGGGGTGTCGGCTGTAACAGACGGGCCTCGGGGTGTCGGCTGTAACAGGCGGACCTCGGAGTGTCGGCTGTAACAGGCGGGCCTCGGGGTGTTGGCTGTAACAGGCGGGTCTCGGGGTGTCGGCTGTAACAGGCGGGCCTCGGGGTGTCGGCTGAAACAGGCGGGCCTAGGGGTGTCGGCTGTAACAGGCGGACCTCGGGGTGTCGGCTGTAACAGGCGGGCCTCAGGGTGTCGGCTGTAACAGGCGGGCCTCGGGGTGTCGGCTGTAACAGGCGCGCCTCGGGGTGTCTAGCGCGAGGCCCGATGAGCCCGCACTCTGCCAGTGGAGGGAGCTCGTTCCTCGCGTCACCTCTGCCCCACGTAAGGGCGGGGGGGGGGCGGGGGGAGAGGGGGGATCGGGTTCTCAGATCACGAAGAATACATTTCTTGGTTCCCAGGTCACGATGAATTAAAACGACAACTCCACGCATACAAAGCAAGTGCGGATACAGGCAATAAATTGGCGATTTCCCAAATCACGGTTATTTAATATTAAAATTCTCAGTTCCCGATAAATGAAAATCCTTGATCACGGCGGTCGGCTAATTCCCCATTCCCAGTTCACGAAGAATTACTTGCCTCATTCCTACTTCTCGGTTAAATGAAAAGCCAATTCTTGAGGAACGGAGATACCCTTTGCCCCCATCCACGTAACTGCCAAGCATTCGGTTGACCTCAACGGTGCTGGGGTCACGAATGGTTTTAGAGCGTTGTTTAGGTTCAATGCCGTATTTTCTAGGCAGAATTGGAAACTTCAAGGCGCTTGAAAGTTCAAGGCGCCTGTGGCCTCGATCAAATTTGAAAGCGTAGGTCAAAAGATAAATATGGCTGTTAACGTTATCTTTGATATTGAGTTGTTTTCACTATACTGGGAATATATAGTTAAGGCGGGAGTCCCACTGGTTCGCTGGTTTACATTTTAGTGAAGAGGTCACTGATCAACCGATCAACCTGTATAATATAGGGGGGGGGGGGGCACAGGGGGTACGTGCCCCCCTCTTTCAATTATTTATGCACACGCCCCTGATTTATGTAGCTATTGAGTTATGGATATATCGTTCTACTACATGATTGTGCAAATCTATGTATCCGGCACCTTCTTGTTTCCCTGGCTTCCGGTAAATCTCTGGCTGCGGCAAGCTCTGCGACATAGATATCAATATATTCGCAGGGGCGGATCCAGGAAAAGTGGGGGGCGGGGGGCACTGAAAGCTTGCGACCGTGCAGGAGGGCGGGGGGTGCAACCACCTGGACCTCAATGGATCCGACCTTGCATATATATCAAAATATTCGGATACTTGGTAATATCTGATTATGCCCTGGTGAACTGTGGTGAATCGGACAACAACTGTATAGGAAGAAAAATGATAGCTGCAATAAAGGAGAACTTATCTCGCTAACATTTTGTGTTGTGGACCTCTGCCCTATCTTTCTCTGAGGTTCACGTGGGGATAGGGGGGGGGGGTGGAGGGGTCTTCACTGGGTCAGAGTAATCATTGACGTCATCAGGCTGGGTAGCGGGCTCTATGCCCACTGAGTAGCGGGGAACCAGGCGACTGCCAGCGTTGCCATAGTGATCTTCATGGCTTCACTGACGTGTGTTTGCATGTTTTGTTCCTGGCTAGTTGTAGATCTGTCTGTTTGATAATGTAGGCCCCCTATATGCATGCTTGAAATAGAACAAATGGCAAAGAACTGCGCAGGGTACAAAGACTTGAGTACCAAGTTATCACTGGAGTGCCCCCCAGGTTTTTTTTATATTACCGCGGAGGGAATGTACGCTTGGTCGTATAGTCCCGGTGGGATGGAGTGGGGGGGGGGTCTCTGGGTGCCTCGTGATCATTTGTGATAAAAAAAAATGGCCCCCAATAAGCCGACATTTGTGACACCCCTTCCAAGCGGATTTTGGAAGTGAAAAGGGGGAGGGGGGGTTCCTGCGGATCCCTCCCAAACCCAGTATTGTATTAAGCTCCCCCCCCCACCCTACCCACCCCGAGGTCGTAATTATCTGTGTTTTGGCTTCCAACTTGTTTCCCCGTGCGGCAAACGGCGTTGTCGCAGTTAGCGCGAGTGGTACTCCATCATCTACATAACGAGTGTGTTCAGTGCCTCCATCTGGTGAGCCACTCCGTAGTTGTATGATGCCGGCGGGTGGTTACCATGTTGTAACGGTGTGAACAGCGACCGTCCGCAAACGGCAAATACATGACTTTTGGTCGCGTCATTTGAAGGACCCAGTATTTTTTAGAGGGTTGGGCTGGAGGTGGGGGGTTAACTTTGCATTGAATTATATCTCCGAAGAACGAGGGTGGATGTAAACGGGTGGGGGGGGGGAGAGGGGTACACATGGAGTAAAATATAAATAGCGGCATCCCTAATCGTTTAAGCCTTAACGACACAATGGGCAGTAAGCTTATTCGTGGTATTAGCTGCCAGCCATTTAATTGATCTATCCAATCCAATACTCGTATGTAGTCACTTTCGCTCATTACTTTTTCCCTCTCTTTTTTATTATGTGTAAACCTCATTTATGTAACTGCGTTATCAATAATAGCAATAATAATAATCGTACATTGACGATGTCGATTTGCCCCAGGTACGCCATTGTATATACCTCTGATTTTATTGCCGTGAAATATGTGTCACTATTCGTTCAAGGTTCTCCCATCGTGGGCCAGATGTTCTTCAGAGCCGCCATGTTCACCTCCTACTATCAGGTATCTCTATTTGTCTAACTGTTACAGGAGAGTATTTATAGATGATGTGTGTACTTCTATTCGAACCGTTGTTTCCCGCCAAAATCTAAAATTTTTACATTTCAACCCCACATAGCATAACGTAGAGTGGTACAGCATAACGTCACCCGGTATAGCATAACGTCACCCGGTAGAGCAGGCACCCGGTATAGCATAACTTCACTCGGCATAGCATAACGTCACCCGGTATAGCATAACGTCACCATTGCTGAAGTAAACGAGGTGGGTGCATGTCTTTGGTAGCCAGAGTATATGCCCAAGGTGCACCGAATACGCTGATTACACAAGGGTATACCTCTGGACACCTCTTACATCCGGGTCCCGCTGCACGCTTTCAATCGGCATTTCGACGGATTCCCGGTTAAGAAACCACGGGACATTCGGGCGAAGGTGGCGGCTGATTGAGAAGTGACAGTCTAGACTGATTCCGTTGCCCCTAAGTGTGCCTGACATGACCCGTGTGAATATTTTATCGGCATGCTGCACGTCCGGAAGAGGTTGGGTTTCCCTGCGGCGTACCCGTATTGGCCGAAAGATTTTCACCCATTGGTCCATGTTATCTTCAATTTGGCTAGCAAGTTTACTGTGGGAAACCTCTTAATCGCAACCAACCTTGTGTCAGTCACAATTAAAAAAAAAGATTTTTGCGTTAAATTATAAACTGCATTGCAAATTTAATATAATGAACATATATAGTGTCTATAAAGAATATACATTGCAATGCGATGACCGCATCTCAAGGAGAGTGTTATAACCCAGATAAAGTCGTTTTACCTTTGACCTGACACTGTTTGTAGCCGTGCGACCTGTGAACCCGACCCTCTTTGATACAGATACAGACGTTGCTGGCTGGTCAGACTCGCCAAGGAAAGCGCCTGACACGACCAGAGTACTTCGCCTGCGGAGCTTTCACGGGACTGGTGTCCGCCTTCATAGAGGGACCCATTGATCTGGTCAGTGCCAAGGTCAAAGGTCAAGGTCACTACTGCGTGCGGTCGTCATCCGCCATTACGTGATAACCACGTGGTTAACGGTGGATATTGATCAAGTGTTTAATGGTTGTTTAATTTTTGCGGGAGTTGCGTAGCTATGACGTCATCGGGGAGAGGCAGGTCATGTTTCATGATCATGTCAGGTCAGTGGCGTCTATCGTTTAATGGTCGTGACAATGTGTACTTAATTGCCAGTGATATCTCATTGGATGCTGTATGCGACTATGCAACACGTGGTGGTACATGTATGCCACTTGGGCGTGTATTGCAACACGTGGTGGTACATGTATGCCACTTGGGCGTGTATTGCAACACGTGGTGGTACATGTATGCCACTTGGGCGTGTATTGCAACACGTGGTGGTACATGTATGCCACTTGGGCGTGTATTGCAACACGTGGTGGTACATGCATGCCACTTGGGCGTGTATTGCCACACGTGGTGGTACATGCATGCCACTTGGGCGTGTATTGCAAAAACAATGGCATGGTCTGCGATCAGTGGTAGGTCGGGGAGGAGTAGGGTGGGGGGGCTCCCTGGGGGGGGGGGCTCCCTCTCTCACCGCACTTGCTATTCCTTGGATGCTCCACTCGACCCCCGTTCTGAGAGGCAATGCAATGCATGCCACCACTAACTTCACGCTAACTGCTACATTGTCAATCCCACGCGTGATTATCGCTTAAATGACTTAAATCTGTGACGGGGCAATTGTTGGTGTACACCCTAAACCGTATAGTATGTAGCCGGTGCACTCTGATGACCCTTGCCTCTCTCTCTCTCTCTCTCCGCTCGGGTCAACCCACGGATCTCGACAGTTCAAGACGAAGGTTCAGATCCAAATCATCAGGGCCAAGTCCGGGGGTGACATCCAGTACCGCAACGTGTTCCACGCCGGCTGGGTCATCTGGAAAGAGTTCGGGATCCGCGGGGTGTTTCAGGGCGTCCACGCAACCGCCCTCCGTAACATCCCTGCCTGCGCAGCCTATTTCGGTAAGCTCGCACCATAGTGCCTTGTTTAAATGTATAGACACCTGTTTGTTTTTTTACTTAAATTAAACGTAATTTCCATAATGATTCAACGATAATTGCAACAGTTCACGTTATCAACAAGCAAAACTACGTTACAAATAAAAAAAATCATGATGTATGGTTGATGTCTATGGTTAATATATATATATATGAGCTTATTGGTTTGATTTCATTACCTCGCGCAGATCTAAGTAACGTTAAATGAAGTCTAGAAAGCTTCCACATGGTATGGTGTCGGTGTGACGTCATCCACTGTAGTGTGGTGTCGGTGTGACGTCATCCACTGTTGTGTGGTGTCGGTGTGACGTCATCCACTGAAGTGTGGTGTCGGTGTGACGTCGTCCACTGAAGTGTGGTGTCGGTGTGGCGTCATCCAAGAACCTCATGTCTTACAGCCATTCTCCGTTTCTTCATGCCTGAAAATCTTGAACAAAGGTCAAAGGAGGCAGAAGCCAAGCCAGTTTCTTGTATATATAAGTATGGAATCCGAAGGATTTTCGTCATAGTAGATTTTGGTCAAAATCGTGCCACTTTCTCAGCCGGTACGTGGATGGGCTCTAATTTTACAGTTTTTGGTACTTGGTTGGTAAGATTTTGGGGCTCCCAGAGGCACCTCCTTATAAATTGGTGCATCTAGTTACAGATGCGCATCCCCCACGGCCGGGGTCAAGGGTCACGTTTGCTTTGGTTATTATGGAAACAGGATGTTGATATATCTGCCAAGTTTACTAAAGGTTTTTAATATGGGTTGAGTTAGCAGATGGGTCGATAAGAACTGCGCAACTGTGGTTGGAGGCGCAGTTCCAGGATTTTGAAACGGGGAAGGGGGCTGTGAAAGGCGTAACAACGGTGTGTTACACGTAATAACCTTGTAAGACTTGCTGAGAGCAGATCGACGTGTGTATGAGAGCGCTGTCACCAAGTTCTTCCAGGCCAAACACATTTACATAATACCGTCATTTGAAATACAAAATGACCTGCAGCTGTTGTTTACCAATGACGAAGCATATAGACCGTTTATATGTAGACCAAAACAGTCTCCTCTCGCCATTCCTTGAAATAGATAGTCATACCCCCCCCCCCCCATCCCACCATCCTTCCCACTCTCTCATCGTTATGAACTGTTTAAGCACAAAAATAAAATATGATCTCCCACCCAGGTTTCTACGAGATCTGTCGCGACGCGCAGACGCCGCCAGGTGGCAGTGTGAGCGACCTGCCGAGTCACGCGCTCCTCGTTTCCGGTGGCGTGGCCGGCCTTCTCTACTGGACCCTCACCTACCCGACTGACGTCATCAAGTCGTCGCTGCAGTCGGACGACTCTCAGCGCTCCAAGCGGCGGTTCGCTGGCATGAAAGACTGCGTACGCCAGCTGTACCAGGAGGGGGGTATACGGAGGTTTTATGTCGGCTTCTCACCTTGCCTCATGCGCTCCATCCCGGCTAATGCCGTGATGCTGCTGGTGCTAGAAAAATGTAGGAGGCTCTTCCCAGATTAATTAATGGATATTGATGTAAATTGGGTGGGACGGGGGTTAGTTACTTGTATATCATTGTAACTTATTCTATATGGCTACAGGGCCCAAGTGAGTCTTAGTTTGCTGGTTGGCTTCCTCTGACTCCTGAATGCGGGGTTCAGTGAAATATAAAGCACGTGTGTTAGAGCGTTCTAAATGCTGCGTGAGATTGACCAAGGATTGTTTTTCCATTTCCAATGTTGTAGTATCATTAGTCATGAGGGGCCGGCCCGGTAGCTCAGTGGGCTTGAGCGCTCGCCTTGAGTGCTCTGGCCACCTGAGAGCCTAACGGCACGTGGATCAGTGGTTCGAGCCCCGCTGTGGCCATGTCTATGTGGTCGCAGGATAAAGATCCAATGTTCTTCTTCGCAAAGAGTAGGGGGTTACCCCCGGGGACATGGCTCCACTCTCCTTTCCTTCTCCCATTGACGCGATATGACCAAATGTGGTTAAAGCGTCCTAAATATACAACCAACCAACCAACCATTAATGATGACCGTTTGGTGTTCAGACGACAGTGTTGTTCCGTTAAAGAACATAAAGCTGTATATCATGATTCGTGGTGTCTCGAATATCGCCCGTCCCAGGTTTCCCGCCGACAATGGACTAAAATACCAAGGAGATTACGCAATAATATAATTTTTCTTTCTTGCATGTATAACTTATCGAGATATTATCAATCTAATAAGTATTTATATAATTATATTAAGCTATGGAACTTCCAAATTCCAAATGATTGGCCGCCATGACTTAAAAGCGGTTAAATTAAATTAATAGATTGTAATCCCATGTCAAAAAAATCTGCATGCCATACAATTCGGCGCTAATACTCCAATGCAATGTATCGTTCTTGCTTGTGTTTCTATTACAATTATCTTAGTCTGGACCAATGGCTTTATTTGCTGATTGTTTTTGTTTTTCATATATGGAATATGTAAACGTCTACATTTCCTTTGTTGCCGCGCTAAAACGCACAATCTGTATATCTACTGGATTGTTTTTTAATGTATTTTAGTATATATTAAAATCATGTCATACAAA
The DNA here is from genome assembly GCA_964019135.1 of Arenicola marina. Taxonomy (NCBI): domain Eukaryota; kingdom Metazoa; phylum Annelida; class Polychaeta; family Arenicolidae; genus Arenicola; species Arenicola marina. The sequence continues at coordinate 23,180,936 of OZ025264.1, forward strand.
TAATGATACTAATTGTGATTATTATTATTATTATTATTATTATTAAGGCATTACTTACACACGGGGGCCTTAGTTATGTTTCAGAGGCCCAGATAGCTTATTTCACCTTGATGTTGGTGCAGTTATAGGTATCTGATCGAGCACGGATAATTGTTATTATGGAGGGCATACTTACACACCCTGCTCATGCCTGGGCTTGACGAGCATATGTATGAGTCCGACCAGCGACAACCTTCAGGTTAGATCGAAGCAAATCCATCGACTGTATCTGTGATATTATATATGATTGGCTTCAGTGCAATGTGACTAGACCAATTGTCATGCAATTTGAAAGAATATCCCTGGAAACACGGTGTTCACGTTTATTTTGTCTAAACTCTGATTAGCACGAAAGCGTGACTAGGACACGAATTAAATGAGCATCACCAATAATTGAACAACGTTAATGGGATATTGCTGAGCTACATGCTAAACAATTGATCAACCAGATAGATGAAGAATGAACTGTATTCGTAAACAGAAGGGACTTTAACGACCTGGTGAACCGGGTTGGCCACTATAATATACGTTACACGTATCACATACCGTGTTTCGTGCGCTATTAAAATACAGCCTACCACAGCATGTGGGCCAGAAAAACCTTTATTGTGTCAGTGGACCACTTGAACTAACCAAAAATGTGGAAATAAATACATCACCAACGCAAGCTGGCAAAAACATAAGTTTGACATTTTTCATCACCGCCAAAAAAAGCCGTTGAACAGTTTTCTGCAGTAATATATGATGGGAGTGTACGGTGGTGAGGAGCGGATGGTGGCGTTCACTGCGTGCTGCGGCAGGGACGGTCACCACCAGTGGATACCGCCCGCGGCAGTGATCAACCTGCATGCATTGAAGTCCCCAGTCACCACCATGATGAACACGCTCGCCCCTTTGTGTATGGCGCGAGCCTAATTATTGACGCCGATTTCATGCACTGCGATACAAGTCAGTTGTTCCTGAGCTTGTTCTGAAGTGTACTATATCTTTATACCGCATCGCATCCGATTTGAAATAGACAAAAAAAAAGTGGCATCTTAGCATTGGTATGCAAGTACCGGAAGTTTAAATTTCTATAAATGTTTGTCTGTTGCACGATCAAATTTATCTCTCGTGTGGTATTTCTGTTGTATAACCCCTGAGTGAGGTCCTGCGCTCTTTGCGGGACTCGTTTCCGCTCCCATCGTGCTTTTGTTGCTATGGTTTGTGGGACGGATATCCGCCATGTTGGATTTAGTGAAGTTTCTGTTAGCCACAACCAGACATGTTCGGTCATTGGTGTAGCGCAGCGCTTACCCGTGCTTATGTTATTTATTGATACCTCCCGTGATATAACGTATTGGATCCCGGATCTACAAAGCTTTAGATTGATGTCTTCGACAATTACAACCAATGATGGGGCAAGTGAGAGGTGAGTGACAAATACGTCAGAGATGAAATGAAATGAAAGTGCACGAAGGCAGAAACGCATTTTTTGTATAGTCTGACAATGCATTTCTGGTTCTATACAGACGATTGTGTATGCACGCACGACAACACCGATATTCCCCGGGCAGCCTCTGGTGGCCGTGACAAGTATTAAAATTCGACTAAGTACGGTAACAATGACCGCCAGAGCAGCACCGCCTCGAGGGAAAACAACAACAATTTTATGAATGCATCCTTCTGGAGGAGTGTGGCTGCGCTGTGCTGGTCCAGCCCGACGCGCACCTGTTGTCCTCAACCATCGGACTGAGGCTTATTACGGGGAGAGCGCTGCCTCCTCCGCTTCTACCTCATCCAGACCAGACCATTACACACGGGGATTACACTGCTTGACACCCGCCACAGAGATGGAGAGCATGAATCGATAATTGCTTCGTAAGTTATTCGATATGTCTGCGGAATATGACAACCAGAGAGGATATTCTCGTTCAATTGCATTTCGTGTAACGATAATTGAAGGCACTGGATATCGGTATTTTGTACAGCGCATATGCGTGATTTACAACCGGTTGAGGTGGTGGTGGTGGTATGTTTTGGCGTATATAACAATATTTATTCTCTGGTCATATACCTTTGGAGAAATGGTCAGAATACCATCCCAATAATTGTTGTGTTTTTGGATTTTGGATTCGGAGTTGTAGCCGGCAATATGGCTTCGTTTATGAATCTGTGTTCCACGAGACAGTCTCATTATCATGCCACCGGAAGTCCTCAGGGTCATTTTTGCGGGCAACGATAACATTAAACGTCATGCAAACGTGTGTGTTTTATTAATGTGGCTGGGTTGTCCGGGTGGCTGGTACTGCATGTAAAGTATTGCTTCACATGAAGCGCGCGGCCGGTAAATTATTATCGCAAATTATCACCTCATTTTTGGTTACTGTTTTGGCAACATTACTGACAAAACTATTGATTTAAACGGTAAGCATAAATTAATCGTATACCAAACGACACGAAGATATATTTGTTCAGAATGTACGACGAAATGGTAAATGTTAGGCACGAGGTGAGCTGTATGCAAACAATGTTGAGCGTCCACAAGAGAGATACTAGTATTCCTCCTGAATAAATATTGGCAACAATTATCACAATGTAATAATGGATACGGCGTGTGTACATGCATTTACATACACAATTGGTGATTGTTCAATCACCCGCGTTCTCAAAGATTAATTCAACTACGCTGTCACGAAAAGTAAAGAACAGATAAGCTTAACAGAAAAAAGGAATAAATTATTTTGTGTTTAGAAGTTTCCAGAACTATATCCACAATATCTCTAGTGACGACAAGACCCAGAGAATGCTAAAAAATATGACTCCCTTACACACAAACTGAAGCACGCATAAGAAATAAACGATGAATATTTGGTTATAATTGCAGAATAGATGTTCGATTGTGATTGGTTTTTGCATGTAGTATGCTACGTCATACATCATCAGAATCAGATCAAAACTCATGTAGATGCAAGAGTTGATCATAGAATGGACAACATCTCTGTGCTGGATAACCACATTTGATCCACTCCATCGAATTTTCAACATTACAGCCGCTTTAAACTATTTGTTATAAATCTTGCGTCTTTACCTACCCCCTACTCACCTCCGCCCCCCCCCCTCCCGCCCTTGATCCGCAAGCAGAAAGATCGTTACAGAAATCTACAGAAAGAGTTTCTATCGCGGTTTCCTACACCTATTTATTTCACGCTGTATTTGTCTGGAGGCGAAGTTTGGCCGGAGTGTGGCCTCAGGTCACAGGTCACAAGCACACAGGTTACAGAGATGAGCCAGGGAGGCGGCAAAAGGAATTCGGCAAAAAAAGAAGAGAAAAACATGCCACATATTAGAAGTACAAAAAACTAACCAACCCAGAGATACAAACTGACCATGATGGGTGGAGTGGATGCCTCCTAGCGATATGCATGGAACTCGCTGGCGCCTCTGCTGCACCATTGGGTTGTGACGACAAACAAACATCCCGATGCTCCGTTTATGGACTTAATTATAGCAACTATCCCGGGAGGAATGATCCGTGAACAAAAAGTGACCCCCAAAACTATATTTATTACCCCTGCACGTTATGCCTGGCAGTCAGCGGCGACTGGTGACAAAGGAACCCAAGCAAGATGTAAGTGTATGATAATGGGTCTGACTGGCCGTAGGAAAACATCCGCTGTCACGCTTCACATCCTCCATTGTTCCTGGCATCTTCTTGCCATGGCCTTCCCGATTACGCCCTTCTTATAGTACAACCTTCCTTCAAGGGTGACGTTCTTTCAGTGACAGATTGCAGTAAGTTAGCTTTTTCGCAATGCGTATTTAGGACGCGAATGTAAACCCTAATTTTAACCATTTTATGCCTCTATGTTCCGGCTTCAGGTTCATGGCAACATATTGAGAAGGATCCTGCTGATTCGCAGGACCTAGGCTCCTGATACGCCCTCTCTGACCAGACGTTATTCGTCCTCTCCCCTGCTGAAAACACTTAGTTCTAACCATAACCTGGTCGACAGTGAATCTGAATGAAGCTTCGATCTACAATAGCCCGCCTCACAGTGACAATCGAGTGGATTTAACCAAGTGACTATCTCGCCGGGGATGTATTTATTACGTCGTACCTCCGGACAAACGCTCTCAGGAATCATCACATCGAAGACGACAGTCCCGCGGACGGCGCGTGAAGCCTTGGGGCGCCCGGACGACCGGAGAGCAGACCGAGCTGGGGGACTCACACGGTCTGGGAGATGGTTCACGTCTCCACACAGTATCTCCACACCCTGGTGACACCGGCCTTCACTGTCTGGCTACTTGTGGGCACGCTCCTGCCTCCGCTCGCCCATGGAGTCACCATCGACAAACCCATTGCAGGTGAGACGCAATCAATATGATTATGCATGCATGTTACCTTAAGAGCTCGTTTGCGCTCGCTAATAGATATTAAGCATGACTGCCCTTCAACCCTTCATCAAGTTTCTTGGACATTTTACTAAATACATGTTCTGATGTTGTCAGTGTTTGAAATGTTTGCATTATTGCCTATTGTCTTTTTGTTAAACGGCAAAGAGCTACAATGTCCAAATTTTGATGACGTATAACACAAAATCAGAGGTCTGGAAGGAGTAAATGGCTCACTCACACTGCCCTTCAACCCATCCTCAAGTTTCTTAGACATTTTACTGAATACATGGTCTGATGTTGTCAGTGTAGAAATGTATGCATTGCTACCTAAAGGTCTGCCTGTTACAAGCCACCCCAATTTTGACGCGGAATTGCGCAAAATCAGATGTCTGGAAGGGGTAAAGGGCAACACGTGACACAGGCATATTTAAAAAATCACAGATATTGGCATTTTAAAAAAAAGCGACACGTACGGAACGTCGTGAAACATCTACATTCGACACCGATAATTTTGAAAAATCAACACTGGAACCTCCCTTCTAGACCCCTAAAACGCCATACTCCTCACAGGGAGAAGGAAAGCAATCTTTGAAAAAAACAGTATGCGTAACAACAAGCTATATCTACTACTGCACAAAATACACTATTTTCCGCTGATAACTATTTGGAATGTTTCTGAGTGGTTGTATTGAGCAGCCATAAGTTACCGACCGTGACTCACAATTTCATAGGCATGGGCCTAATATTTCTTTATACTCTATAACACTTCATAACAATTATGTAAATTGGGCCTGGCGAGCACATTTTCAGAGAGCTCATGCAGTTAGCTATTTGGTTAGTTAATCAGTTATGAGGGACAGTAGCAGCAAACCTTCCAAAATCATGAACACCGGAAATATGAAGAGAGAAAATGTTAATGTGTTATGACCTTTAGACGTCATTGCGCGCCAATAGCTTCCTACCAGCAGGAATTACAACGATACGCTATATAACGCTATAATATATATGATTTTATAACCATCTGTAGCAGTGAGGGCTGCTCCACATTGTGTCGCAATCTGGAAGAACAACCTGTGTCGTTAAATGATCGCTGGCAAATGCCGTTTATTCATCTAGGATAAAATGGCAAAATATACAACAATAATATGCACAATATTACAAGTATTAAGGTAATACGTAGGTATACAATTTGGTATATAGGGTTGTAGTGCAGACATCTTCGATCAGTATTAAGAGATAACAACAGGCTGCTTTATCTAAGTTTATAACTATCATTAGGTGTAAAACAGTAGAAGGCCTGATCCTGGAAAAACAGCCTGTGTCGTTAAACGCGCAGATCAAAGTTTAAGCATTTGCCAATTGCACTATTGGCGCCGTTATTATTAACCAATAAGCGGGTTGTAAAATCTGAGTTAATCATAGAAATCAAGCTGGGTGACATATGGAAACACATTGCTGTATTAATTTATGAAATGAGTTATAGAATGCCAATTTACTTCATGCGGTTACACATACATATATAAACAAGATTACGGCCTATTGTTGCCACGGATAGGTCTACATTACCTATCCGATTTATCACCGATTAGCTTTACCCAACATGTCAGGGTGAAATTAACTGGGATTAGGTGGCAGCCTGTATTGCAATAGAGCGAGTTAACCCTATAAAAACTGTCAAAACATATATCCATATAGCCTCAAGCAAGGGCAATGAAACTGTTTTTACCTTCAAGATTTATTCGAGAAATTCATTTCACATACATCTTTTGCCCTTGTTATATATCCATCTTCTTATGACTGTAACTTTGACAAATAATATATCAGTGTCTACAAAGACAGCATCACGACAGAAAGGTTCTCATTGTCATATGCACATAATGATATGATAGTCATACTACATCAAGATATTGACATGTGACCGCTGTGGTTTTTGCCTTGACGCTGGGACGCGTTAGACTGTGATAATCAGGGAATTTTCGAACAGCATTAAGTGGTTGGTCATAATCATAACCAGACTTAAGCTCCTATATATACTACCATTGACATGGATTGCGTTTCTTCTTTCCTCGGTCCACCGAATTATTTACACATAAGCAACATTTTTTTACCTTCGCAACGTCGTCAGCATCTGTAAGTGGCGTCTGCTTGGTCGGATGCCAAGGATAGCTCCAGACAATGGCACTGATCCAGACAATGTACATGTTCCTGGTGGTGGTGGGCGGACCCCCAGGAGCACCACCGCCCCCAGCGCCCCCTCCCCCAGCACCCCCGCCGCCACCCCTGCCGCCGCCATCACCTCTACCCCCCCCCCTCCCCTCCACCCCATCACCTCCACCACAGGGCGGTAGGCTCATTACAAACCATTATAACCATATTAATGCCAGACATTTCTCTATTGTGTCGAGCCAGTATTATATAGCTACACTTGCCGTTTGTGCCTGTGGCCGAGGAGTCTCGGCTCTGAGCGGACTGCAGGCTACAATTACACGCTCCGGGTATGCATAATGTCTGGAATCTCCGGCAGGTGTCAGGGCATATGTGCCAAACTTAGTCTCCTTGGCACAAGGCCATTTGTACTGCAACCATAATATAATCTATATACATCAGAAAAAAAAGGTTAAAAAGATGTTGTGGAATTACACCGGCGTGGGTTGATTTAATGGCGCTTTGTATTAATAATAAGATGTGCCAACATGGGATTGGCAACTATTAGGGGGAAAGGAAAATGCCGATTCGTCAAAGATAATGACAACTTATTATGAACTATCTTACGCCTTGGAGCAGAAGTTGGAAGCATGTAAAGTGGAATCGTGTGGAGTCCTTTACTATTTTAGAATAATTAAATAAAAAAAAATAAATAAAAAAAAAACTTTAAAAAATGTGGTCATCTCCACGGTCAAAACAAAATCCTCGATCGTAATCTGTGATTCTAAGACTAATTGTAACATTAGTTCAGGCGGCCACTCGGTTCGTAGGTTTACATTTTGTTGCACAAGTACCTTTACATTTACTCATTTAGCAATTTCTCCCTGATAAACATTTCAATATTGTAAATCGAAATGATATATTTAGGTCCGTAATGCATTAATACAAATATGGCATGTGCAATAAGCAAAAAGGTATGTCGTACGAGGTCGTTTTTTGCCTGATTGGTGTCGGCTTTCTTGTGTACTACGTCATTACAATTTGGACATCGCTGCCTTAATTTTCCATACAAGGTGAATTTGAAGTTGATGATGCAAATATTTCTTTAAGAGCTACAACTTGCAATATCAGATAAAATGTCTGGTACTTATATTTTAAAAAAATACATTGAAAGTGTCTGTATAGGTGGACAATTTTGTATGAGTAGCGTTAACTTTACCAGGTAAATTTAACTTTTAATTGGTTAAGATTAATTAACAAGTAATTGGAATGGGACAAAACTATTACGGGGCGGCGAATGACGACTCCATGTTTGTTGAGCAGAGTTCCCGGACAGACACCTCCGTGGTGGCGTCCTGCAGAGCGCCATTCGCGACGAGGACGCCTGCAAGGTGCAATGCGCGCGCACCACGTGGTGCCTCGCTTTGGACTTCGACTACAACACCCTCACCTGCTGGTTCCACGGCGCAAACACCGTGTGCGAGACGCTCAAGGTCATGCCAAGGGCGAAGCACTTTAAATTCATCGAATGTTGTGAGTAGAGCATGGGTAGAAGGAGATCGTGCCTTGCGGGATCTCCATGTAGATGGCGTTGTGGTATTTGTGTGTGGTAGTTAAGGGTAGTGGGCGGTGAATGAGGAAAGGGGTGTGACGAGTTACTATGTACCCTCAGGCCCCCTTAATCCTCCCCTACCGGTATACACCCAAACAAGTAAAGTGCGGATCATTTAAGCCTTAACCCACGGCCATAACTGGAAACCGACATTTATTCTTTCCCTTTGGATTCTCTGTCGACGCCATCTTGCATCGTGGCTATGATTGGAATCGGCAGGGGTTTCCACCGGATGTGGACACAGAATGATACATACTGTTATTTAAAGTAGTTCCTCTTGCCATTGCATCCAGGTGTTTGGTATATGGTGGTATTGGTAATCTGTTTTAGTAATACGACGCGCAGACCAAGTGCAATCAAGTCAAAGGAAGAATCTACTATATAACAGAAATGTTCCGTTAGTCCCTCCTCCTCCCCCCCCCCCCCATCTCCCCTGCCGGAATCCTTTTTGTAGCGCGTAGGCCCTTTTCCCATGACGAAGTCTGGTCTAGGCAATCCCCCCCCCCCACTTCGTTTCCTTTTATTTCGAAGAGCTTACTCCACACTGGTCTAAATCCGGAAGCTGCCTAATTAGCTATGTATATATATATATATATCAGTGCATGGTCCTATTCGTCTGCCTCTCTCCGTGCACTGACCCCGCCCCGGCCCATCATACATTCAGACGAATTTATATATGCAATGCATATATTTTATAATATATTTTCTATGTATATCAACTTACTTCGCTACCCCCTCTCCCCGCCTCGACTCGCAACAACCAACTCAAGATAGTATTATATTTCCTGTACGTATATGCGTCTACTGTCCCCCGCTCCTCACCTGCCCCCCCCCCCCCCCAACTCCCTCCCTACTATGCCCCCCCCCGACCCTTACTCCTGCACCCCCTCCCCTCCACCCCGTACCCTCTCACGACACACATCCAATTCCAGACAAGGACGCCCACCTCCTGGGTGGCACGAAGGACCCGGATGCTCGTGACGTCATCGGATGTCTGTCGCGGTGTCAGGTGTCAGCCGAGTGTCACTCTGTCGACTTTGACGTCGGTTCTGGTGGTGTTTGCTGGCTGCACTCCGCCCAGTCCCAGTCGGCCTGCGGGGGTCAGACCCTCCCCAAGTCCCGGTGTAATCACTACAAGCTGCAGACATGCGTCGGTACGTCCTGTCAAGGTCAAAGCGAGGCGCATCCATCTGTCTGTAAAAATAGCCCTATTTATTTATTAACTGATTTTATAACTAACTTTGACTAACCAGTGACGGACCCCAAAAATTGTAATGGCAATGAATTGGTTCTTTAGGCCGTTTTGTACCCAAAAAGGGATAAACTGGGTCAACTAACCTCCCAGGACAATGAGGAATGAATGAATGAAAGGTCCCCAGACCACGTGTCTAACTCCCTAATTCGAACCCAGGACCTATTGCTCTGCTGTCTAGTGCCGTAAGCACTAGACTGGGGACCCCCCCCCCCGCCGCCACCCACCCACGCAACAATTTTGAAATGAGACATGGGTGTGGGGCAATAATTTCATTGATCAATTAAAATATAAAGGAGCAAATGTCATTATATACATTTTAATATACAAAGGGAAGGGGGTACCTACCCCTTAATTGTGCCCCCACCCCTGCTAGCTATTTATACATTGGATCGACACAGCTATGGAAACACCGGTCACGTGACCAGATTACTCAATGATCACCTCAGCGGCTGTGAAGTAATGGCCTGATACTACTAATGTTCTCTGGTTGTTACATCGTTATTTTGTGACATCTCTGTAGGACTCTTATTCTTAGTCATTTGTTCTGTCTTCAACCTACGATGTATGACGATTTCACGTGTAGTCGCAACACTGCTCTGGATACATTGTCTGATTAAGACGTGTTCCAAGTATTCATATCTCTATACATGTGAGTTCTTTCTTACCACTACGTTGGCGACAATGGCTTAATAATTTTCAGTCTTAAGCAACTTTTGATAATGATCAATATATTTCTCTCCAAAAGGGTCGTGCCTGTTTTATTTCGGTTTAAATGTACCCGGCTCCTGGCCTCTCCAAGGTCGTTCATCCATGTCATATTAGATCACGCCCTCATATTCGCGATACAATATATATTCGGTCATTTATCCATGTAATTACAAATTAATACTTCGATATAGCCCACGTAGTACTCGGACAATAATTGGTGGGCGACCGGTACACGGGCCCTTTAATTGGCCCAGATTTAAAATTCTTCGTGTATGCTACTTTGATAGGACTTCACATCGGTGTAGGGGAGAGTGTTGAAGAAACATTTTGCATGATCATCTGTAGCCACGTATACCCGGCATCTTATGGACCTCCGGAGGATTGGTGGCGGTGGTGGTGGCATAGAATGTAAGGCAGCATGGTGACCTCTGTGAAGGTCGTATGCATTGTTATGTATACCAAAAGTATAGCCATCACGGTATGTGGTTTGCGCATCAATAAATTAATGTCGCGATAAAGATGAGATCATGGTCTGTGATGGTTGTATTGCAAGCAAGCAAATCAAAATTGGGTGAAAGTGTCTTTGTAATATGAATATGATAAGACATTCTAGTAGAAATAAGCCACTCTCGGTATCATATTTATCGTTTTATCGCATCGTAATGGATCTTCTGTGCTTAGTTTCCACGAACACTGGCGGACACAGGGGTCCGGAACACCTAATCATCTTTTAAAGCGCAGAGCCCCGTTCTTAGCCCCCACCCCCCTCCCTTCTCCGATGTCCCCTCCTGCGAGCCCCCCTCTCACCCCCCAGTCGTAAGTTTATCCTCCTTCTAGCCTGCGCAACACCCCCTGCCCCACTCCTCCATCCATCTTACCATTCAAAGTAGACCCACTGGAAATCGTGACAAGGGGTACAGTGTTATAATCAATGGCTTCAACAACATATAAATTGTAATTTTAATGACGTATTAATAAATTACATACAGCAATGCCGCCATTTAAATTGTATTACATTATCGTTATTTCAATTAGATTTAAGCATATTTGAATTGAGAATTTTGTGCTCAACTGAAGAAGAAACTTGTTACCACAGACGATTACGATTATTAATCGTTTGGGTCGTATTGAGCGTTCTGAACGTCTTAATATGTCGCTCTCTTTATCTTCTGTTCTAGCCCCGGCAGCGTTACAGCCAACTCCAGCATTGGCGACGGTAGCTGTGGCTGTTCTACAGAATGTCGTAGGTAGGTGGGTGGATCACAGTGTGGCTGTTCTACAGAATGTCGTAGGTGGGTGGGTCACAATGTGGCTGTTCTACAGAATGTCGTAGGTAGGTGGGTGGGTCACAGTGTGGCTGTTCTACAGAATGTCGTAGGTGGGTGGGTGGGTCACAGTGTGGCTGTTCTACAGAATGTCGTAGGTGGGTGGGTGGGTTACAGTGTGGCTGTTCTACAGAATGTCGTAGGTGGGTGGGTGGGTCACAATGTGGCTGTTCTACAGAATGTCGTAGGTGGGTGGGTCACAATGTGGCTGTTCTACAGAATGTCGTAGGTGAGTGGGTCACAATGTGGCTGTTCTACAGAATGTCGTAGGTGGGTGGGTGGGTCACAATGTGGCTGTTCTACAGAATGTCGTAGGTGGGTGGGTCACAATGTGGCTGTTCTACAGAACGCAATAGACGGATGGGTCACAGTGTGGCAAGACACTGTTAACCCTCCTTTGTGGGGTCCTCCCTCTTGCTAGCCCTTCCTTGTAAGATCCCATAAACCCTCTGTTGCCTGGTTCCGCGTCCTATAAACCCTTTGTTGCCTGGTTCAACGTCTTGCCAACCCTCAATTTGCCTGGTTCTACGTCCTATAAATAAGCCCTTCGTTGCGTGGGGCCACGTCATATTAACCCTCCGTTGCCTGGTTTCGCGTCTTATAAATCTTCCGTTGCGTGGGGCCACGTCATATTAACCCTCCGCTGCCTGGTCCCGCGTTTTATAAACCCTCCGTTGCGTCGGGCCACGTCATATTAACTCTCCGCTGCCTGGTGCCGCGTTTTATAAATCCTCCGTTGCGTGGGGCCACGTCATGTTAACCCTCCGTCGCCTGCTTCCGCGTCATATAAACCATCCTTAACCTGGTTCCGCGTTCTGTGAACCCTCCGTTGCCTGGTCTTACAGAGCAGCACCAGAATGCCCACATCGTGGGCGGCGCACGCATTGCAGGAGTGCTCACGTGGATGGACTGCGTGAGGTCGTGCACGGGAACCTGCCAGGCCGTCGACTTCGACAACAACGACCTGTCGTGCTGGCACCACTTCGGCCAGAAGGGCTGCTCGCCGCCCAACGCCCACCGCCTCAACTGCTTCCACTACAAGATGAGGGGCTGCGAGCGGCCAGTCAATGACCCGCCACAGCGTGAGTCCCCACCCAGCACAGATAGCCATGGCGACGATCTCCCGGCAGAGGGCGGTCCGCTTAAGCTATAGTCCCCCTGACCCATGTCAAATTTAACCATCAGAATTATCCTTCATACCCGAAAATTAAAAAATGTATGTAATCGAAGATATATTCGCAATTTGGCATCAAATACATCACTGTTTAGCATTTCCTGTGCTACTGGTGCCGTATCGTACGAATTAATTTAATTCATTTAATTTGTATTCATTAGAAACCATTTCAAACTATGTTTATGAGTTCGATCGAGGCCAAAGGCGTGAAGCGATTTGAAATTTGACCCCGTGTGTGTTGAAATACTTTTTGGCTTAACTCTTCAATTGTGATCGTACGACAACGGAATGTCTATCTTTTTTCAAATTCTGCGTCAAACATGCCAAATTCAACCGAAACAACCCTCTAAAACCATTCGTGGCCCCAGCACCGTTGAGATCAACCGTGGGGTTGGCGGTAACGTGAGGGGCACAGGTGATGATGTGAGCTAGGAACGCGCTCCCTCTGCTGGCAGAGTGCCATGGCGAATGTCTCAGACACGACCCTCCCAATGTTGAAACGTCAAAAGTGCCTAAAATATGTTGCTTATATTGACGAAAAAATATATTTGTATGGAATTCACCTAATATATTAAGCATAACGAGATCAATCTTTGAAACGTGTTGCGTTTATAATTTTATTCAGCATACTATTATCACTATATTTTGATTGAGTTTTTACCTCCGGTATTGCTTCATTTAGTTTTTCACAACGTCACAGGGAAAGTGATTGGCTCATTATTGTTGTCAAAAGTTTAGACAACATGTTATGGTGTGGATAGTCTGGTAATGGATATGAAGGCAGTTACAAACTAAAACGTGTCTTCCATTTTAGGCTGAATAACGATGCTAAAATATCATGCTGACCCTGAAAAATAATGTTCATGCGGAATAACGATGCTGGAATATCATGCTGATTCTGAGAAATACTGCTGTATAACGATGCTTATCTTCAAAAAAGAATAAATATGAATCACTTTCATTTACACATTTGCCTTGATTAATCTGTAAAGAAATCTGTATAAACCGTCTAACGGTTGACTAGGCCTACAATAACATTGCCGTCTGCATAACGTCATGTTAATTCCCATATCTACCTCCAGCCGTCCTCCCCCCGCCGGCCTTGGTTCCCGTGATGGCGCCTCGACCGCCGCCCTCACGCCCCCTACCGGCCATCCCGGGCGTTACCTCCTGCGGCAGGCCGTCGATTTCGCCGATCGGGAGTCGTATCATAGGGGGTGATGACACCAGACCCAACAGCTGGCCCTGGCAGGTGGCGCTACGTAACATCAACGCGCGCAGCTCCAGGTGCGCCGGCACCCTAATATCGCCCATGTGGGTGTTGACAACGGCCCACTGCGTGGATCAGTGAGTACATCTACCCCAACTCAGCACAGGGAACGTATCCATAAACCATACTTGCCGCTACGCAAATCTATTGGTAATGCTTAGGATAAGCATTGCAAAGGTTTTTTTCAGCGAAAAACAGAAGAATGTCACTCATCAAATGCATTTTTAGAAAGGGCGTATACGACGTTCGTAACCTTCTTTATGTGGACGTGTCGTGTGTTCGAATACCAAGGAACCGTAACTTCCACTCTGACCCTAGTCCACGTTACAAAAACTACCTTTAAGAATACCGACCCTGGTCTCTGAAAATGTTGACCAGGAATTCCCGAATGGACATCGCCACGATACACCGTTCCAGACACCCCAGGCGACATCTATCGTCAAATATATACACTGCGTGTAAAGCCCGGTTCCCACGAGGCAACTTTTCCACCGCACCCGCCTTCTGGACCATTACTGGTGAAAATGTGTCGGCTGAAAATTCGCCGTTCACACGAAGAGATTTGTCCAAAGATTTTTTACGACCTTCAAATTGGCCATCTGTTCTTGAGGTAGGCCTACCTTCTGGAATATTCGCTGCGGTCTCAAAGCGAGGGAATCACGCAGTCCCTTGACACCAACCAGACCCGGGACCAGACCCGGCTGCGGCTCTTTGAAGATGTCGCCTGGATATAGAGCATGTCCTATTTCTGGAAGACGACGCCTGGGTCGTAAAAGGGTCGTAAAAGTGTCTTAAATCGTGTCTTGAGCGCCCGTTCACACGGGGAGATTTCGCGCGTGCCTCGGGTGCGGTGGAAAAGTTGCCTCGTGGGAACCGGGCTTTACGGGTTAGAAAGCAGAATCTCGCATGCGTTTACCATGCATGCCTATGGAGTTAGTTCAGGTGCCCGGCGTCAACGTTTCTTTTGTCAGGGGAAGGTTTGTTCTATGGCATTGTTATTCACAGAACAAACACACAAGATGCCTTCATAAACTTTCCTGTAAGTATTATATTTATAATGGAATCACGGCTTATATTTCACTAGATTAAGAACGGTTTAACAGTCCTATCTGTTCTTCGACATTCCTGGTTGCTACGCAAAAAGGCTACTTCAGTGCACTCGAATTCGTATTGAAAAGACAGTGTATACCGGTCCACATAATCGCTTTATAATAACTTATAATCGGTACACATCTGGAACCAAGTTATGTATTCTGTACAACATGTATCCCTCAATCAGATTCGTGACATATCTAGACAAAATAGACGCCAGAACGATTATTATTTCCACACTGAAGAACAGCAGCAAACCGAGAATATGGCCGCTTTCCTGCCACGCGCAGCGTTGTGACAGTCATTACGTTCGCCATCTCGTTCTTAAAATGGTATTATTTGATAGTCAAGATATTTATCTGTGCAAAGTGGGTTTTTGTTTTTTTGTTGACCTATGATAATCTGTTGAAAATCATGCAGCTATAAGTAAGTGCTCGCCTTTTGCATGTTATGCAGGACAGAGCTACCCGAAACACGCGCCTGCCAGAATTTCCCCTGGAACGGTCTATTCGTGCAAGCGAGCGACTCCATATTATTATTGTGCGATGCGACTTTCATGCTGGACGGTATTTAATGCAGTGGGCGCCCGTGCCCGTGTTACAGGGACCCCGTGCCGTCCAACTGGTTCGTCCTGGCGGGCGCCCACGACCTGCTCCAACTCGAGGCCACGCGAGCCGTCCACGCCGTCTCCAGGATCGTGATCCACGAGGGATTCGACCTCAACACCTTCGACAACGACATTGCGTTGCTGCGGCTTTCGGTGGCGGTCCAGTTCTCCCCTCAGAGGAGTGCGGTCTGCCTCCCGCCCCCGGACTCCATCCTGTCGGGGGGCACCCAGTGCGTCATCACGGGGTGGGGGGTCGCAGGTCAGTATGGCTGATGTGGTAGTGAGTGCGTCATCACGGGGTGGGGGGTCGCAGGTCAGCATGGCTGATGTGGTAATGAGTGCGTCATCACGGGGTGGGGGGTCGCAGGTCAGCATGGCTGATGTGGTAATGAGTGCGTCATCACGGGGTGGGGGGTCGCAGGTCAGCATGGCTGATGTGGTAATGAGTGCGTCATCACGGGGGTGAGGGGTCGCAGGTCAGTATGGCTGATGTGGTAATGAGTGGGTCATCACGGGTGGGGGGTCGCAGGTCAGTATGGCTGATGTGGTAATGAGTGGGTCATCACGGGTGGGGGGTCGCAGGTCAGTATGGCTGATGTGGTAATGAGTGCGTCATCATGGGGTGGGGGGTCGCAGGTCAGTATGGCTGATGTGGTAATGAGTGCGTCATTATGGGGGGGGGGTCGCAGGTCAGTATGGCTGATGTGGTAATGAGTGCGTCATCACGGGGTGGGGGGTCGCATGTCAGTATGGCTGATGTGGTAATGAGTGCGTCATCACGGGGTGGGGGGTTGCAGGTCAGTATGGCTGATGTGGTAATGAGTGCGTCATCACCGGGTGGGGGGTTGCAGGTCAGTGTGACTGATGTGATGGTGAGTGCGTCATCACGGGGTGGGGGGTTGCATGTCAGTACGGCTGATGTGGTAATGAGTGCGTCATTATGGGGTGGGGTTTTGCAGGTCAGTATGGCTGATGTGGTCATGAGTGCGTCATCATGGGGTGGGGGGTCGCAGGTCAGCATGGCTGATGTGGTAATGAGTGCGTCATCACCGGGTGGGGGGTTGCAGGTCAGTGTGACTGATGTGATGGTGAGTGCGTCATCACGGGGTGGGGGGTTGCATGTCAGTACGGCTGATGTGGTAATGAGTGCGTCATTATGGGGTGGGGTTTTGCAGGTCAGTATGGCTGATGTGGTAATGAGTGCGTCATCATGGGGTGGGGGGTCGCAGGTCAGCATGGCTGATGTGGTAATTAATGAGTGCGTCATCACGGGGTGGGGGGTCGCAGGTCAGCATGGCTGATGTGGTAATGAGTGCGTCATCACGGGGTGGGGGGTCGCAGGTCAGCATGGCTGATGTGGTAATGAGTGCGTCATCACGTGGGGGGGGGGGGTCGCAGGTCAGCATGGCTGATGTGGTAATGAGTGCGTCATCACGGGGGTGAGGGGTCGCAGGTCAGTATGGCTGATGTGGTAATGAGTGCGTCATCACGGGTGGGGGGTCGCAGGTCAGTATGGCTGATGTGGTAATGAGTGCGTCATCACGGGGTGGGGGGTCGCAGGTCAGCATGGCTAATGTGGTAATGAGTGCGTCATCACGGGGTGGGGGGTCGCAGGTCAGTATGGCTGATGTGGTAATGAGTGCGTCATCACGGGGTGGGGGGTCGCAGGTCAGCATGGCTGATGTGGTAATGAGTGAGTCATCATGGGGGGGGGGTCGCAGGTCAGTATGGCTGATGTGGTAATGAGTGCGTCATCACGGGGTGGGGGGTCACAGGTCAGTATGGCTGATGTGGTAATGAGTGCGTCATCACGGGGTGGGGGGTCGCAGGTCAGCATGGCTGATGTGGTAGTGAGTGCGTCATCACGGGGGTGGGGGGTCGCAGGTCAGTATGGCTGATGTGGTAATTAATGAGTGCGTCATCACGGGGTGGGGGGTCGCAGGTCAGCATGGCTGATGTGGTGATGAGTGCGTCATCACGGGGTGGAGGGTCGAAGGTCAGTATGGCTGATGTGGTACACAGTGCGTCATCACCATGAAGTTGCATCCAGTTTTTTTATCCAATTTGCTTTTCGTATGAATGAAAGTTGTATAAGATCTACTATGGGCCTTATAACTTTGCAAGTTATCCAGTAATATTTGCATTATTTTAATATTATGCAATATTATTTGTATGATTATATTACCACTATTATTTTTCTAGCCAATGGGAAGCGCCCTCTCAAACAGGCGGCCGTTCCCGTGGTGCCGCTGTCCACGTGTCGGCGACCTGATTGGCTGGGGTCAGAGTTCAGCCTGACGGATAACATGATGTGTGCTGGCTATGAACATGGCGGCGTGGATACTTGCCAGGTCGGGAGAAAAACACATATATAGATATCAGCCTTTTAGGAAGAAAAATAACATGGGCGTTCCCAACCAATATCAATGGGGGTACTGGAGGTGTGGGTGTGGGTGGGAGGGGGGGGGGCGACTTTTGACGATTTTCGCTTCCTGTCGATCTAATAATGTATCTTTCCAACTGAGCGAACGTTTTCAGTATAATTTTCTAAAGGATTGAAATGTTAATAGTAAATCTGGAAAGCCGCATCCAATTTTACCGCTTGAAATAGAAACGGGTCGATTTACGAACAAAACTGATGTAAATACTGGCAAAACTAGGAAACTGAGCATTGACGAACGCAAATGTCGTTTTTGTAACACTGGGGAAGTGGAAGACGAAATTCATTTTCTTTGAAAATGTAGTAAGTTTAATATATTTAGAGAAAAACTTTACAGCCAAGTCATGGGACAAATGAGCAATTTTCCAAACCTATCTCTAGAGGACCAATTTATACACCTTATGCAAAATTGTGGTAAAGAAGTTGCGCGATATTTAACTGAGGCGTGGGTATATAGAAGAGGGTTATTGTACAAAACTTGTTAAGCGCCTGGTATATATGTTTGGTTTTGTTTGATTTATTCAAATTTACTTACTATGTTATGTTTTCTCATATTAGTACGGCCTGATGGCTGTTTCCAACATTTTTGTTAATTTTAAGTCCTGCAAGACTGGGCGAGAGCTATAATCTGTATTTATGTATTGTGTTTGTATGTATATGTATTCTCGCAAGTGACTATAATAAAAGAACATCTATCTATCTATCCAACACTCCCCCGTGGAACACCCTTGATGACACTCTGCCAGCAGAGGGAGCTCGTTCCTCACATCACCTCTGCCCTTAAAATGCCCTTATAAGGATTTTACATCCTGCCGCAGGGTCGTAAAATATGTCATTTACAATTGGTGGATTATGCTTTCAGGGCGACAGTGGCGGGCCTCTCGTCTGTTTCCTAGGCAACCACTGGGTGCAGGCTGGCGTGACGTCATTCGGCAGGGGGTGCGGCATGCCTCAGAAGCCAGGAGTCTATACCAGAGTCTCCAAATACGTGACGTGGATGCATAATGTGATAAATACTTTCTAGGATAAGTACACCGACGCAGCATGTCGTCCCGTACCCAACCCGTACGTGTCAGGGTGACATCGGGCTGTTACCGTAGTTTTTGACTGTTACCATTTTGAAATTATATTTCTGTTTGATCGTAGTAAGGTATATGACAGATTGCACCCTCTGGCACCCTCTCTTATCCAATCAGTTGGCCAGTAACAACAGCTTAGATATACTGCGAGCGTTGATGGTGTACGTGGATATCTGGCGCTAACCATCAAGTTTTATAGTAATATTACCGTTTCGCCAGTTCTTGGATTATAGCAGAATAAATTTCAGAAAATATCACCGCGGACACATATATAGCGTACGCGTGATCAATGAAGCTATGCCGTCATAAAGAATGTAAAGCATGGTGATATGTTCACGCTATGCGAAGAATGCAAGTCGTGGTGATATGTTCACGCTATGCAAAGAACACAAGCTTGGTGATATGTTCACGCTATGCAAAGAGTACAAATCGTAGTGGTATGTTCACGTTACGTCATCATAAAGAGTACAAATCGTGGTGATATGTTCGTTATGTCGTCATAAAAAGTACAAATCATGGTGATATGTTTACGTTGTCATCATACCGAGTACAAATCGTGATATGTTCACGTTATGTTATCATAAAGAGTACAAGCGTGGTGATATGTTCACGTTGTCATCATAAAGAGTGCAAATCGCGGTGATATGTTCACATTATGTCATCACAAAGAATGCAAATCGTGGTGATCTGTTGGTGTTCTGTTATCACAAAGAGTGCAAATCGCGGTGATGTGTACACATTATGTCATCACAAAGAGTGCAAATCGTGGTGATCTGTTGGTGTTCTGTTATCACAAAGAGTGCAAATCGCGGTGATGCGTACACATTATGTCATCACAAAGAGTGCAAATCGTGGTGATCTGTTGGTGTTCTGTTATCACAAAGAGTGCAAATCGCGGTGATCTGTTCACATTATGTCATCACAAAGAGTGCAAATCGTGGTGATCTGTTGGTGTTCTGTTATCACAAAGAGTGCAAATCGCGGTGATGTGTACACATTATGTCATCACAAAGAGTGCAAATCGTGGTGATCTGTTGGTGTTCTGTTATCACAAAGAGTGCAAATCGCGGTGATGTGTACACATTATGTCATCACAAAGAGTGCAAATCGTGGTGATCTGTTGGTGTTCTGTTATCACAAAGAGTGCAAATCGCGGTGATGTGTACACATTATGTCATCACAAAGAGTGCAAATCGCGGTGATCTGTTGGTGTTCTGTTATCACAAAGAGTGCAAATCGCGGTGATATGTACACATTATGTCATCACAAAAGAGTGCAAATCGTGGTGATCTGTTGGTGTTCTGTTATCACAAAGAGTGCAAATCGCGGTGATCTGTTCACATTATGTCATCACAAAGAGTGCAAATCGGGGTGACATATTCACTTGGTCATAAACTCTAATAAAGGAGCCGGCCGCGTTATCTTTATATTCTTCAAACATGCCAAAATGTAGGGCCTATGAATGCCTACCTCAAGTTTCCAAAAGTAATGACCCTCAAATACATAGAAATGGCATAGATTGAAACTGTCAGCGCGAGTAATTGTAATAACGCTTTTTAATTATGTTGCAGCGACGTCAAACATAGTAGCTCTAAAGTGGGCTGTTACAACCCTGAATATTCTTAATACCTCTGGGCGGTCAGCTGAGCATTGCTTGTCGGATTAAGAGGACTTTATCTTCACCCCACAACTACCATGGGGCTATGCGCATGCGTGGTGAATAGTGCTAGTGCGCGTACGGCCAGTGTTAAACAACAGGTCAGAACTATAGAGCTTCGCACAATGCCAACATCTCAAAGCCAGCGTGTCCGACTAATGCGTAAAATAATTGCCTTGACACATCCATTGACATTAAAGATATTTGTCGTGTATTACTGCAGTTTTGTTTTATTATTTACCAAATAACCACATCACTTTATACTGAGTACCCACTCGAACAGTGTGTTTTGCATTACCCACCTCATGATTAAGCAACATGGAGCAAATACTCACGACAAAGCCCTGTTTTTTAACATTTGTGTTAACATAATGTTTATTGATAACGCGAACACGGTGAAACATATCTCCCAGCGTTGTCTGTAAGAAGGCAAAGACAAAAGTCTTGAAAATAATCATAATTAGTATAACTATAATACGCTACAAGGTATGTGCCCTTGAAATAACCGGCCCGAGCCTGCATAGGTACAGAACGGATACCAATAAATGGAAGACCTAACTGGAAATGTATATTTTGGAAGTGACAAACTGCTGAAGCCACCGGCCAGTGCTCTACCTCTTTACGCATCACTTGGTTCTAAGAGTAATTACCTAATTGAGTAAAGTGAGTATTCGGGGGGGGGGGGGGGGGCGGGTGTTAGGACAGAACAAAAACAATCAAGGTAGGCACCATTTATGAAATATGTTTGTACAAAATCTGGACATAACCAGCGTAAATCATGTAAATCGAACCAATAGCATATGTGGTAGGAATGATAAGAAAAAGCCAAATAAATACTTTAAACCAGGCAGTGTTTCATTAAAGCTATGACACACGCCATTCCGTTCAACGTATACATTGAAAGCACTCAGCCTCTGTCAACTTCTTTCTCCCCAAAAACATCGTTTTTTTCTTCGATATGTCATTGTCACTTTCATAACGTTTGGCACCAGATGCCGTGAGGTTTACACCGACACTAGATCCAGGGAGGTTTACACCGACACTAGATCCAGGGAGATTTACACCGACACTAGATCCAGGGAGGTTTACACCGACACCAGATCCAGGGAGGTTTACACCGGCACTAGATCCAGTGAGGTTTACACCGGCACTAGATCCAGTGAGGTTTACACCGGCACCAGATCCAGGGAGGTTTACACCGACACTAGATCCAGGGAGGTTTACACCGACACTAGATCCAGGGAGGTTTACACCGACACCAGATCCAGGGAGGTTTACACCGGCACTAGATCCAGTGAGGTTTACACCGGCACCAGGAGTCGCCCGATAGCTAAGTCGGTTAGAGCGCTCGCATTGGGCGCTCTGGCCACCTGAGAGCCTAACGGCACGTGGGTCGTTGGTTCGAGCCCCGCTGTGGCTATGTCTGTGTGGTCGCAGGATAAAGATTCCATGTCCTTCTTCGCAAGGAGTAGAGGGTTACCCTGTGGACATGGCTCCGCTCTACCCTTCCTTCTCCCATTGACGCGATATGACCAGAATTGGTTAAATCGTCCTGACTATACAACCATAAACTATAGCTAGCACCAGATCCAGTGGAGTTAATCACTACAGCGTCCTGCCGTGACATGCAGGTATCGCTGGTCAGAGGAGATCTGGCGTGGAACCCCCGAGGTAGTGTCTCAGGTCGGAGACGGTGGACTTGAACAGCTTACAGGGGATGGTGGTTTTGCCAAGTCTGCGGTGGGCCTCGTACCTATGGCAACCTCCGAACGAGTAGTAGTAGTCTCCCCCCTCCCTCCCGGTCACCCACAACACGTCGATGGGCGGCACCGCATCCCGCCGCGACGGGTCCTGCAAGAAGGTCAAAAGGCTATAGTTCAAGGCCGGAGTTTTAGAACGTAAATAATAACACATGCATATAAGATTCGTGCAGTTTCGTCGGTGATAGATTGAAAGCTAACTTATTTAACAAAGGACAATAAAAAAAAATTAAACAGGTAAAATATTAACCAATATTTTTTATTTATTTAATAAAAATAGGTTGTTTTATATGTAAGAACGCAACCTTCTGGAAGTCTCTCTTTAGATACCATCAACGAAAACTTGACTGGCGCACAGAAGGTGTCAAAATATGACATTATACCAATTCATTGTACACTGCTATTTTTGTGTGGCACAGAATTCTGCATATTTACCATATACTGGTAATGAGATTGACATTCAACAATACTGTAAAGGGGTCCAAGTCAAAGTTAGGCCAGAAAAACAATAACATTTGTTAGGTTTGACTGTATGCATGCATGAACAAATACAATGAAGGAACTCTCACCTCTATAGTTTCCATTAAAGACTGCACCTTTTCCCCATCCAGTTCAGAGGGTATTGGGCGGATGAGCACATGTATCGGCACCTGATGGACTTCACTGATGTGTACAGCTTGTATGCTTTCATCACCTGCTGCTCCCGGCTCACTCATGCTGCCTGCGAATCACAACCGTAGAATACAGTCAAGGCACAAATATTCCTTAAACAATTTTTTTTTCCTACAGCCAATATTTGGATAACCCATTGAATCAAATATATATAACATACATGGCAAGTCTTGTAACTGTCGCTGTTACGTCACAGTTCTCGTCGATCTCCCGGCAGACGGAGCTCATTCCTCGCATCACAATTTTTCCTAGGACTATGGCGTAAGGGTAACGCCCTCTGCCGGGAGATCGACGAGAACTGTGACGTAACAGCAACATGGCGGCAGGGAGAGTTGTTGAAAATTGTTGTTGAAAACTTTCACCAGTACAAAAAGTGGTGGATTTTGTTTGTTTTCAATCTCATTGCCCTTGGAACTATAAAGGTATGAAGAACAACTTGACATATTGATAAGGACCGTTTATTTCTGTACTTTCTGCAATCGACGGCCGAAGGGCGCTGATTTTTAAATCAACGCTCACAACCGAAACTGGCTTCATGGCTCTCTCTTGTCTCCTTTAGGTGCGAGGTCAAGAGAGCCATGTGTCAAGGCTAGGAGAAATATTGTTGGTCTTAAAAAAAGATAACCTCTCAGTACACACATAAGTTTGGTATCATTAAAATTGCACACGGTTGCTTTGTCCCGTCAGTGATTTTTAGAGCGATCGCGGCAAATTCGCGGAAAATATGGGCCGAAACGTGAGTCTACGGCATTTATGACTTTGACTTTAGTTTAGTAGCAGTTCAAAAGTAAACAAACTGGGCGATATTATGGTTTACACGTTTACTTCCTGTTTTATTCTTTTCTCGTCAACTTGTCGACGTTGTAGAGAGTCATTCCTAATTTACAGTCAACCCGGTTTCTTTCATACTCACTATGCCACACGGTTACGTTAAGGAAGCGTGTCAGTCTTCGGAGTTACAGAAGTTAACTTGAGCCCCGTCTGCAACACTGCCAACAGTGGAGTGGTCGGTCCGTGTTGACACTGCCAGCAGAGGGAGCTCGTTCTTCGAGAAACGCCCTCTGCCGGGAAATCAAGGTTTTGGGCCAAAGTTGCGGCGAAGTTGCCTAACACTTGTCATAACGTCCTCCTGTCTTCAACTGTTTTTGCTTTTCACCGCTGACACCATTCCAGCAAACACACAACGTTCGCACAACTTTCGTTTTTGGTTGTAATCAAGTCATCTCCAAGTTAACATCAGGACAACTTTCTTACAACGTTTGTCCCAAACATTGAAATAATATCTCAACAACCAATCCAGTATTAAAAGTGTGCCTTCTGTGAGCAACAAATGCGTATATGGTGAATTAATTAGCAGCAGGACTGTCAAAGACAATCAATTACATATAGTTTGTATGTCAGACTTTTTAGGCAACGTTGTCCCAATGTTGTAAAAACGTCTACTCCCGAATTCTCACTATTTAGTATTTATAACAACTTCCACACGCAGTCAATTTTTATATACAAATGGCAAGGTTTAAGTTTTATGGAATTGACATAAGGTTGACATTGGGCTCATAGCAACCGGTCATGGCATCTTAACTCTGTCGGACTGGATTAAAGTCAAGTGGCTTCCTAAACGTAACGGGATTTCAGGAAGCTATAAAATAAATGGTTCTGTTTTGTCTAGATGGAATCTCTATCGTAATGAGTGCTCCTCTCTAAATACATGACGGAACCGGACGAAAGAAAATGTGGTACCCACCATGGCTGGCAAAACTGTATAACATACCAAACACTGAACACCTATACAAGTTTAAAACTACATTTTAATCAGAAATCATCATTCATTCATAAATAGCTTCAAGCAAACTTGTATGGAATGCCGACATTTGAAGGGGGGGGGAGGGGGGGGGAGGGGGGGGGGGCAAAGGGTATTTCCGTTCCTCGGGAATGGGTTTTTCATTTCCCCATGAACGGGGAAGGAGGAAAGCCTAATTCTTCGTGAACTGGGAATGAGGTATTAGCCGACCGTCGTGATCGCGGATTTCCATCAATCGCTAACTAATCTTAATATTAAATAACTGTGATTTGGGAAATCGCCAATTAATGTAATGTAGCCGTCCCTTCCATTGGATGCGGAGGGTTCTTCATTTAATTCATCGTCATCGGAGAATACAGAAACTTGTTGTTCGTGATTTAGGAACACGAATCCCCCTTGACAGGCAGGGCGGCGAAAATACAGTGAAGTATCAAAGTTAGTAGAATACAGACACCGGAGTCTGCTATATACACACATAGAACGTGGCAATAATATGCATAAATAACACACACCACAGGACATAAACACACAGTGACAAATCCTACTTTTAATACATATTACGGTACTTAAAGTTTTGTCAATAAAACTACATTTTCAAAGGAACTACCCAACTTTATTGTTAGTTGTACTGAAAGAACATAGCAAGGGAATCTTACGAAAGCGCATTTGGCGACCT
Source organism: Arenicola marina (assembly GCA_964019135.1). NCBI lineage: Eukaryota > Metazoa > Annelida > Polychaeta > Arenicolidae > Arenicola > Arenicola marina. Next base: position 23,206,628 of record OZ025264.1, read on the forward strand.
GAAATAGTACAAGTATGGCCAAAATACGAGTGTAACACGATCAAAGAAGTTTCACTATAGAGGTCATCAATACATTTCAGACCAACAAACATAAACACTGCTTACGCATACACATGCGACCGAATGGAGGAGTTTGGCGCATAAATGAGCTAGCCAATCAGCGCGCAGCAAGCCAGCCAATCAGAGCGCAGCAAGCCAGCCAATCAGCGCGCAGCAAACCAACCAATCAGCGCGCAGCAAACCAGCCTCTTTCCTGAACCACCCTCCGTCGACGCGGTGTCACCGGACTGCTCACTTCTTGAGCAGATTATGAAATGTTTAATTAAAAGTTAAAAGTCATTGTCGCTTTCTCCATGAGACGAGTACACCCAGCTCACAGCATATAAGAAACACCGCAATACCAAAACCTTAATGTGAAAAACAGTTTTCAACGGGATGGACTTGAAAAAGCGACGATTAAAGTAGAAACAGCTTACAACATCCGCGTATTGGCCACGCCTCGGACACTCGGCAGTACACAACTAACACAATCAATAGTTCGTGTTAACACAAACAATTGTTTTGAGAAATTGTGAAGGGATCCCGAATGATCCACAATACAACATTTGACAAAACCAGCTTTTGATATGAGCGGAATATTCAGGGCTGTTTGGTCCCTTGACAAAGCGGTTTATCACAGACGTGTTTCTTTCTTTCCGAGTCGGCAGTGGGTCATCTCTGAAAGATAAAATCCACACAGCTATATAAGACAATAAAATTGTAACTTACAATGTACATGACAATGACATTTCAAGGTTAAATAAGCTTTCAATGTAAAACGACCTTTTAAGGTTAAATGACCTTTAAGGTTAAATGACCATTAAGGTTAAATGACCTTTAAGGTTAAATGACCTTTAAGGTTAAATGACCTAGACCCGTCTTAATAATCCACACGTACCTCATGGTGGAATAGTGCATTTTATTCTTAGCTTCACCAGCTCATTGTGGCGGTGCTCATGATCAAAAAAGCCTCTTCGGCATCAATTTAGCCCTCTCTTAATTCAGAAAATCCATTTCTTGTGCGACTACTTATGTATTTTGAAGCCGATAATCACTCGACAAATCTTCCCCTTAGCGCTAAGTGACGATATGAATACGACCCCTGAACTTTTTTTGTAATTAACTCATATTTTCTGCAACGTTTTGTCGCTTGGACCGCAATTTGTGCTGTCCTCCAATCGTTAAATTTTGTAACAATATGCCTATAACGTGATGTACACGGGAGTCAATTTCAATTATCGTAAAGAATATCAGCATATTAAGTTGTTATATTTCTCAGATATACGGAATATTATCATTAGCGTTAATTTTCCGGTGGTCACACCCTGTAAATATGTACACGAATATATATATCTATACAATGACCATGGACTTGGCACTGACCAGGCGCATGAATCTGTCGAGTGGAAACTGATCGGCGTATCCGTATTCCGGTCTTTCCACTGGGTCGGGGTCAGAGGTCACGTCGTCACTGCACATAGAGGGCGTTCGTTACTATGGTAATAGGCTCAAGCCACGCTGACAAACAGGAATGTTCGTAAACTTTGTTGCTGATTAGTCTCTGGGATTAAACGCCCAGTCGTTCTGTTGATGACCTTCGCAAGATCATCTGTCATCAGGCATATATATCTACCAGCAAACCGTCCTAGGTACACTTTGTACGTAAACATGTAAACAATCTATTTTTTCAGAGACAAGATTCATTTCACCAAAAAACTCCGACGAAAACATAGTAATCAACATTTATTTTCGATGCTCGCAAAGTTACAATCAATCGTTAACCACCGATCCACGTGCCGTTAGGCTCTCAAGTGATCATAGCAATCAATGTAAGCGCTCTAACTCACTAAACTATCGGGGCGGCCCTCGGTGACTTGGAGACAGCGCCAGCGTGTACATACCTCGCCTTGCCGCCCCCGCGGACCGCCGCCCTCTCGGTCACGTTCGCCAGCTCTATCACGTGAGACGTCATCTCGACGTTTCGTACCCCGCCGAAGAAGTCGGTGATGAGGACTTTCTCGGGGTTACGCTGGAAGAGGTCGGTACGAACTGCCACTGTGGAGATGCACTGACTCTTGGGACAGACGCGAAGCTGCAAGGAATAACAATCAATGGTTAGTGGCATCAACCTAGATAATTAATCTAATTAAACACTTAGCCAAATTTGTATATGAAGCCAGCGCACAGAGACTCTCAGCTTTGGAAGATTTGTGACGCATGTATGTATTTGCACATATTTTTGTAAACTGTATATATGTACCATGGGCGTTGTGCATAAAGTACTTCAATAAACTATTATATATTAACCTAGATGAACAATATAGCGATAGCGAGGGTTTGCAAAGCAGTTAGGCAATGAGCTGGTACAGCTTGCGCAAACATGGGCTAATGCGTTACCAACCCTACCCAGTATGGGCTGGGCTACTCACAAACTGTACCAGTATAGGCTGGGCTACTCACAAACTGTCCCAGTATGGGCTGGGCTACTCACAAACTGTCCCAGTATAGGCTGGGCTACTCACAAACTGTCCCATGGTCTTCTTGCTGTCCGCCGTGACCTTCTCCAGGAACTCCAGGGCGTGGTACGTGTAGCGGTCGATAATGTAGACGCCGATGGCTGGGTCCACGTGGTGCTGGAAGGCGAGGCAGGGCACCAGGTGATTACACGTGATTGGTCGGGATTGGAATGCGTTTGAGGTATTCCTCATATATAGATATAAGGTAAATGTGTACTGGCAAATGTTAAGTACATGTGCACGAGCAAGTGTTCAGTACATGTGTACCGGCAAGTGTTGAGTGCATGTGTACCGGCAAGTGTTAAGTACACGTGTACTTACGGAGAGCGAGTCTTCGCCCACGTGACTGCTGGCGACTGCCAGGATGTTGGGCGAGTAGAACTTCTGGAACATGGACTCCGCCTGACACGTGTCAATCATGAAGAACACCTCGTGATATCTGCGCGGGAAAGGAGAAATCAACGTACAACGGCACAGGACGAAGTAACCATGTCATTTACATTGTAAATTCAGGCTGCCCATGAATATGGTGGATACACCGGAGACCAAACAAGGCAAATGCGAGCAAAGGCAAAACAAATACCAAAGGAATCGTCTTTGGAGATTTTGGATTGAATAATCCCCGACGACGGTTCCGTCACGGTACAACATGCTGTTTCAGGCCACTTGAGTGCGAAGGTCTTTCGTGGGACATCCACGTGGCATGTTAAGCCAGATTACCTGCGTTTCTCCCACATCTGTTCAAAGGCGTCAGCCAGCTCCACGTTAGAGATCTCCTCGGCGTCCTGGAACTTCAGGAAGCCATCTCCGCCGTGCCCTGGAAGCCATGGCAACACGTGTAGGTCCCGTCAGGCCCTCCGAGGTCATTGCTGGACTTTAGTACAGTGCGCTGGCATTAATTTTCGCCACCAATAATGTTATGATTTCAACTCCTAATAATATATAACAATACCATTAACGTTAAATGAAAAATAAAGTTAAAATAAAGTTTCATTTCACGTTGCATTTGTAGCCTCCTAAGTAGATATGACATCGAGAGTGCAGAAAGTGAGCTTCCGCCATCTTAGATTTTTTTTTTGGCAGATAGCAATATGCTAAAAAATGTTAACATGTTGATATTGACCAGCAAATATGTACAAGGTTCAAAGTCAGGGCCCCTGAAGATCACCACGTCACGTGACGAACTACTGACCAGTCATGTAGACGAGGATGTTGCTCCGATCATCCGACAGGAGGCGCTTGGATCGCGGAGTGCTGGGAGGCAGACGACCCGTCAGAACCCGGATGAAGTTCTCCACGGTCACCTTTTAGCCATGGAGGTAGAATATATAAAACTGTTCAGCTTTTTGGCATGTAATCTTTACGCCTACAAAATTGGTACATTTGGTACTTTTGGTATGTACACATATTGGGTTTATATACGCTTCCGATACACGTGTATACGCTAAAAAAAATTTATACAACGCAATAGCAAATTATATAAAGCTGTTGTTATAACACAGGGTGCGAACCCATGACCTGCTCATATGAACCAGAATTTGCCTACCAACTGAGTTAGGAAGGCTCCCTTTAACACATATTAGTGAATCCATAACGAAAAAGAATGACAACGATTCAGCCACTGATACCTTAGTCAGAAGGCGATTAGATACTGACCTCATAGCCACGGTAGTCCACTTCAATATCGTCTCCATACACGTTAATGTTCTGGTTGGCATTGTTAAACACAGTCGCTGTAATAGAATGAGACGAAAGTCGTCACTATTCAGGGTATTCAGCCAGAGACCCGCCGGATAAATTGATAACGCAATAGAACGTCGCCGGATGGGCGGGAAGTTTCAATTTGGGCGGAGAGTTTTCACGCAGCCGGGTATTCAGCTGCTGTTCACCCGTTCACCCAAATAAAGGGCCGTTTGGTCACGATGTACGGAAGAAAATCATAGCACTCACTGTATATCACAATGAGAACTGCTGTTGTTTATGGAATTATAAATTCCGAGCTCAAAATGCTACAACCTGATCGGCTGGCGCCACGTTTTTTTCACCAGTCAAATTTAAAAAAAATGTAGACTGGCAAAAAAATAAACCGGCTAAGACCCTGCTTTACGTATCTAAATACTCCATAGGATCAATACAAAGAAGGGATTATGTAAACAAACACTTAATGGAGCTCACTACTTGTTAACCTTAACAGATGTCCAGCAATCAAGTCATGTGCATATGTTGAATTTTCTGTTGGCTAACACACAATATTTCACTGATTTTTTGCTATCCACCAATCACCACCTTCTTTATATTTTGCTTTAGTTTCAACCAGATAAAAAAAAAATCCTTTACAGAATGGTTTTAGAACAACATAGTAGAACTATAATATCAAGTTCTGGACCTGCTCTTGGCTTACATTTTAGGAATTGTTATGGCAATATGCGATAACCATTTATACAGGGATGTACACAGGACAGGAAGTTCTTACCAGGCCTGGGATTGCGCGGGTTGCAAGCCATATCATCAGCCACCATCAAAATAATCTGGCTGGTAAAACAGAATAAAGATAATGTAAGTTAGGCTACACACGCCAGAAATAGCACATTCTAAATCATACCAGCAGGTCATCGGATCGCTGTTTAATAGAGCAAATAACATTTCAACAGTGCTTTCAAGGTTGGCTTGAATAGTGCTAACCTGTGTTGAGGCATATTGTAAAATATGTAATACAACAATGTTATTGATGATAGATCTTTATTTTCTCTTCAATAAGTATTGTCATATGCTGGTCAATTTTATCTTTTGCAGACAGAATAATTTAAATCACACTAAAGAGAATTTCATCATTTTCATTATATTACAGAACAGGTAAATAAGGTAATTAAACATGAATAATACTGGTAACTTGTATTGATAAGCTAAAATCAGGCATTGGAAGAAAGCTTATAATGGATTAAAGAGAACATTTTTCTCAAAATGCAATAGGGTGAACAATTAATAGCTTATATAATAAATATAATAAATGTTAGATACTTGTTCAACATCATTGCACCAATCCAGTCAATCAATTTGACCTATCACACAAATGGCAGCATTAATCTACATGAAAAGTTAAATTAAACAGCAAAATCATAAATATTATACCTATCTGGGATCCCCAAGCGCTTTACACTGCGGTACATGGAAAGGACATTTGCAACATGACGATAGTTGAACCAGAAACGAGATGTGTCCACCAACACAGCCCAATTGTTTGTATGTCCGCTTTGGAAAAAGTCATCCACAATCTCATCCTGAAAAGATAAAAACTTGACATATATGCTGGCATGTACCAAGGTCAAGGTCATCATCTTAGATATACAGCTTAATATGCCAGCTTTAGCTAAAAAAAGTGGGATAAAAAAATTGATGTTACAATACCGACATTAATGAACGAAAACTTTCCCTATTGTGTAAAAGGTAACACAGAATAATATGGATAGGTGCTACCTAAACTGAATGCGAGCATATATTTATTAATTCATCTATTCCGTGGGGATATATAAATCCCACTTTGGCTTGCTATAATGCGTATCTTGGTGGGATGACGTTGTGGCATATAATTTGGTTGCTTAGGAACCCATTTTTATAACATGCACATGTCATAACTATTCAGTATTATAGCTGCGACAAGGTCTCAAATTCGGTTTTAAAACATTGAATTCTTCTTGTTATACAAACAAAAAATGTAGTTGATTTATTTGAAATCAGCATATTTTGTTTATATATACATATAAGTCTTACAGTTATCAATCTTTGACCAAAAAACCTATGCATGCATACATAACATGCAATCTTTTCCGCTTTCCTCAGTGGAAGTTGACTGGTGGATTTCACATAGCTCTTAACAGGACAGGATTCAGATACAGATTTTATCATTTTTTCATGTGTGTTATTGAAAAAGCTTGCTACGCTTGCTATTACAAAAAAAATTAACCTTTCAATCAAAAACCATGATTGTTACCTATGTCAATTTTATAACTGAATACAGTCCATGTCTCCCGATGGATAAACATTGTTTCAATATATTTTTTTCAATTTGTTGGTTTAAAGCGGGTGTCCAACCTAATTTAATCGCGATCTGCACCGAAAGTTTACATCTTTAAATTCAATTGGCGAGTGTTAACGCTTCGTTTCGGCCGACCGATAAGGAGAAAAAAATTAAGGCAACCCGCCCCCAGCAATGTCAAGCAGAGCGCCATTTTGCCGGGAGCAGTGACGCGTATTGTGACTTCATGTGGCACTGCCTTACGTTATCACTCGCAGAGAGAGAGATCAGGGCCGCAATTTACAGATGAACAGCGGCAGTTCCAAGCCGCGCAGTAGCGCAAGATCTTAGTGTTTCATAGAAAAGTACCGTCCAAACAAATTGATATACGTCTTGCGACGATTGACTCCGCAACAATGCCATGATTGGAGTTAGAATCGCAGATCTTTAGATTAGCGATGATCACGCGCTCTTGTTTTGCTCACACAATAGGCGCAATTTCCGGTTTGAATAAATTAGAGTATCGCCTCCTGATTGATCAAGCGCGGACACACCTCCAAAAAGGGCTGCCGCCTGGGTAGGGGGCGAAATCGTGCCCGACGGTTACTTCTAAATTTTATTGTGAGCTATAGATAGGAGGAAAAATTCTGTAATTTGGAGGATAGACAATTGGGTATTATATGAATCGATTGAGCAGCGTGAGAGGCCAGGCTGGCGGTTCCCTTTAATTGATGACAGTGAGTTTACTTGAAAGTAGCTTGTTCAATGGGCAGGTTAAATTCACATTATGGCATAAATGCTGTGGATCGAGTGATATTACAGCCTATAATTTCTGTAAATTTGGCATGATTGCTCTGAAGGTGAGCCAGTACCACAGAACCAGCGTAATGATACCAAACTTACAATTGTACTGCAATTTTATACTTTTTCATGACACAAACTATATTTCTTCATGATAGCGAGCTCTTTAGATAACACACAATAAAATGATAAAATCTATATCTGAATCCCATATTATTATAAGCTGGTTTAGATAACACAAAAAAAAATCATAAAATCTATATCTGACTCCCATATTATTATGAGCTGGTTTAGATAACACATAAAAAAATCATAAAATCTATATCTGAATCCCATACCACTATGAGCTGGTGAAATCCATCAGACGTCAACCTCCACTGGGGAAAGCGGAAGAGATCACATGTTATGTATGTATGCATGTTGTTGTTTTTTTGTCGAAGATTGCTTACTGTAATATATATATATATCAATGAAACTTGCTGACTTAAAAAAAATTTACCTCTTGTTTTATGTTCTATCATTATTAACAAAGGTTCATACTCAGTAGTTGTGACACCAAAATGCTATCAAAATGACATCACAATGGGAGTTCCTAATCAACTGAATGATATGCCACAAGCATGTACATTGTATATACATACTTTGGCATGCATCCCGCCAAAGATATGCTTTATGGCAAGCCGAAGTGGGATTTTGAATATGTATAGATGTATCCCCACTGAATAGCTGTATTAATAAATATATTTTCACATTTTTAGGTAGTGTCTCTCCATATTAATACTACACTGACAGCAGACACTCTTAGTCTGACTTCTGCCACAATTCGCCACAAATAAGAGCAGAACGTCATAAAATGATCAAAAGTCAAATTCATTAAGTAATGCCATTCACACTCAGTTTGGCCAATATCTTCATTAAAATTTCAGTCAGGGTTCAGAAATTTACAGACAAGCTGCAGGATCCAGAGACCCAATCAATTTAATCACTTTATGTGACAATCTTTTCTTCCTATCATATCCAAAGTAATCTTGCACATGACAAGCTCCATTGACTACAAACATCAGCCATTAAACAAAACCAAAAGGAGCATGGGCTAAGTGTTGCTCGTTGAAAACAAGCCGAAGTGGGATTTTGAATATTAGTCTAGATGTATCCCCACTGAATAGCTGTATTAATAAATATATCCTCACATTTTTAGGTAGTGTCTCTCCATATTAATACTACACTGACAGCAGACACTCTTAGTCTGACTTCTGCCACAATTCGCCACAAATAAGAGCAGAACGTCATAAAATGATTTAAAGTCAAATTCATTAGGTAATGCCATTCACACTCAGTTTGGCCAATATCTTCATTAAAATTTCAGTCAGCGTTCAGAAATTTACAGACAAGCTGCAGGATCCAGAGACCCAATTAATTTAATCACTTTATGTGACAATCTTTTCTTCCTATCATATCCAAAGTAATCTTGCACATGATAAGCTCCATTGATTACAAACATCAGCCATTAAACAAAACTAAAAGGAGCATGGGCTAAGCGTTGCCTAGCAATGGTTGCCATTGGATGCAATTGAGATAATGGAGACAGTAGACATGCTCCTTCTTTTAACTTATTTTGAGGCAGACATATGTGTTGAATATTGGCACAAGTGCCCCCAAGCAAGCCCACTTCAGTAGGGGCAAAACGGTAATAATGTTAAAATCCTTCGACGTTAGTAGGGAATTGACTGTAGCTTTTGTTATAGTGTGTGCTCGAACAATCATAGTGTTTACATATTCTATATACCTTGTTCTATCATCTGACATCAATAAAGTGTGTTAACACTAGGTGGTTTTGGTTATATTTTCTCAAAGAAATGTTGGAGCACACAACTGTTCCCGAACAGCCATCCGCCATATTTGTTTTTGGCAGATGCCGGTACCTGTGAATGGGACTTGGTTCCTCCTCTCCATTAGCATATGACTCTCAGCTAGAGGGCTACAAATGGATGAAATAGTGGCTGGATTCGCCAGGTGGCGGTGCATACACATGACGGTTGGTAGGGAAAAGTCGCATGCTCCAAAATTTGTTTGCGAAAATATGACTGCAACAATCTAGTGTTGATATACTTTCTTGATGTCAGAAGACAGAACAAGGTATATAGAATATATGAACACTATTATTGTATGCGCCCACATTATAATAAAAGCTACAGTCGACTCCCTACTAACGTCGAAGGATTTTACCATAGTTACCGTTGTGCCCTTATAGAGAAGCAGGCTTGCCTGGAGGTACTTGCGCCAATGTGGAATAAAGCTTCATCATATGCAAGATCAACTTTAGATATTATAAGAAGAATAGATTGTCACAGAAAGGAAAGTATGACTTAATTATTTAAGTATCTGCATACTGCAGCCTGTCTATACCCTTTTCAGCACTCACTCAAATTTTAATAAAGATATCAACCAAACCAAGTGTGAACAGCATTAATGAATTAGACTTCAGTGTGTAAATATTGTTTTTTTCATCAAACAGGATAAAATTGCAATGCAATCGTAAGTTTGCTTATCAATAATATCATTCAAATGGACCAGTGTCAAATTGCAGGGAAATATGAGCCGAAACATCACTACAGATTTGGTTTTGAAGTTCAGGCCTAGTTCAACTTTAGTGCGTGAAATTATCATCAAAACCACAGGCACAGGAAATCGAGGGGTCCGCACGGCCTACTAATAAAAAAGTTGTGTCTTAGTAGGCGTCCCCCCCCCCCCCCCCCCCACTTGTGTACTGTGCCTGTGATCAAAACTAGATCAAAACAGACGGTCTTTTCGGTCTGTTCTGAACCCATTACCTATCCTATAAGAAAGGAAGCCGAATGGGAGACAAGTAAATATACCTGATCAGCAAACACTAACGCAGAAAATAGAAGGGGAAGAACACAAAATCGTAACGTTTTTAACCAGTTCATGGGCGCAGCCATGTTTGAACCAAATAACACCATAATATCCTTCCGCATTTGTGTAATGCCGAAAACACGTAATGACACCGCACATACACACGACCAACGCTGACACATTGAAGCAAAGAATAATGTTTCTTGTCTTATCCGTTGATCGTTAAATAATAGGTATTGCTGGTTTTTGTCTTGCTTCTTACAGTAATGAAATCATCTGAACATTTTGATGTTTCAAGATATGCAATCTCAACTTCAGGGTCCAATATCCACATATCGTGTGCGGTTATTATAAATGATTTTAGTATTTAAATAAATAAATATTCCTACGCGTCAAATACTATTTGAAAAATAAATTGTATGCATTGTCTCTTTTGCACTGGAATATACATGTATAAACCATTTTTATGATTTATTATAAATAATAATTGCGTACTAAAATTAGTATTAGTCAAGCAATATAATTACTTAAGACTTACATGTGAAAAAAATATCGTTGTCTACAACCTTGACCTTACTTTAGAAAACAGACCGGAAAACAAGTGCCAAATGAGGCATTTAAATGTGGATTTTTAAAGAATAATAGCTAGTTTTAAAGTTGTCTTAGCGTACATATGTATTTAATTACACTGTTTACACATAACAGGGCATACATGTTAGCAAATTAGTGCAAGTGCATAAACGAAACATCAATCCATGTGTAGGGGCCGCCTCCATTGTTGTTGCCTAGCGACAGTCGCCTTCTGTCTGTTGTCAATGGAGTGCGCTGTCACTGAGATGGTTTTGTAGTCTGCACACCAGAACGTATTCGTTGTTGCTTACTAAATCACAGGTCAACATGACTACTGAGGATGCCAAGTCGTACCTGGCCATGCGGGAGATACCGCAGCTCTTTGAGGTTTGTTAATATATGCAGCGAATTCAAGAAATATATGTCTGACCATGCAACATTATCATATTTGTAATTTCTCATCACACCTGAGACTGAGTCTCCAGCACAGCCCCAGGACAAGGCTGCACAGGCCTCACTACGAGCGGTAGCCAGGCTGATTTCTGCAGCTTTTCAGAGTTGCATTTGAGGCTGAGTTGGCTAAAGTAATCTCTGTAGTGTTGTTATCTGACCGATAGCGATACTTTTAGAACTGCAAAACCAGGCTATGCCAGTAGCTCTTATTTATCTTCTAAATCAGGCCTGTTTTGTAGCTAGTAAATTGTGCTATTACAGGTTACAGAAGATCTTAAACCTGCTCCTAGATCCAAAGCAATATATTTTCCCTGAAACCTTCTAAAAGTGATTTCAATAGAAATTTTATAAGCTTATATAGATCTATTTAGATTGTTAGTGTATGTATAACAATATATTTAAATTATATACAAAAAATAATAGAAATAACTTATAAGGTACAACTTATATAATTGATACATTTTCATTTTTTCAGAGCCTTATGACTGGGCTGATGTATTATCGGCCTGGAGATCATATCCATTATTTACAAGAATGCCTAAATCAGGTGAAAGAACAAGGAGTTGACAGCGTCAGATGGAACCTTTTTATTGACAAAAGGAAGAAAACTCCTCTTCCTCCTATCACCCCTAATGGGGATAATAATAATCGAAGTCACACACCATGCAGCAGAGAACACAGTTTTTTAACAGGTATTATAAGGTTTTTGATAATACACTGACATGTATATCGCAATGGTTAGGTGAAATTGTTATGTGAATTGATCCTTATAAGTATTCTTCAATGCTATAATATGCTATATGCAAGAACTAAGAGGGTATACTAGCTGGTATATTGTTTGATATTAACAGTATATCATCAATTATAGAGGCAGATTCAAATTTTTTAAACAGGTGACAGGAGCTTGGGTTAGATAGATTTGGTATATCAATATTGGTATTGCAATATTTATAATATCTTGCTAAACTTTGTATTAATATAATAATTTTATTTGTAATATCTACATCTATTGTATTTCTGATAAAACATTATAAGGGTTCTCTTCCAGATTCTAAACAAGATGGCACCCAGTCTTTTGCTAACTACAATAACCAACAAAAGTCATCCCACACAAGTCCAAGAGGTATCAATTCACTGTCAGCTACTATATGGTTCTTTCATCTGTTAAATTCAGTACATTGGATGCTTCTTGATTTTGTAAAACTTTCTATTTCATAATGCTAGATGTTACAAAGCTGCCAACCTTATTAATGAAAATCTATTAATTATGGCCTATATGGAAATTGAGATTGATGGGATACTGATTCAACCTTGTTGTGGCATAAACTGTTTTATCTTTGATATACCTGTGCATATCTAAAAAATTAATTATTATTCACTGCTACTATTGGTACTCAATACATTTTTTTTTTTATTTAAGGGATAAATTTGACACATAATGCTCAACTTAGTCTGTTATATTACAGATAACACCTTAATCTGTGTGGGAAATGTTTGTTTTGCAGACTCACAAGACCAGCAGTTTGCTCTTGATGAGAAGAGAGGAACTCCTTTACCTCCCATTGGCCAGACGGCTGACGCCATTCAGGATAAAGGGGACCTCATTCAGCTCCCACACTGCCCCATAGTACTTGTTATGGGTGAGTAATATGTCTACAGTACAATGTTGGCTATGTCAATGTATTGATCATTTTTCAAAATGTGGTCAAACGCATTGGTAAATTGCTTCTATAGACCCTGAAGTACGCTTATAAGCCCTTGCATATATTCGTTAATGACTTGTGTTTAGTTCGTTCATCGTTTTGCATATGATATCATAGTGACCTGTAAGTCCTGTATAGCACACATGTATGTACGTACCTGATTCTATTATAATGCCATGTTCTTGTCTGCACATACAGGTGGCCCTGGCAGCGGGAAGGCCACTCAGTGCGAGATGCTCGTCGAGCGTTACAAGGGCTGGGTCCACCTCTCCATGGGAGACCTCCTCAGGAAGGAGATCTTTTCCAAAGGTTCTGCCGATGACAAGTGGAACCTCGTGGGCACTCTGCTCTCCAAGGGAGAGATGGCGCCACAGGTGTGCAACTCCATCTTTATGTATACATGTACCTCCATCGCGTGTATGTGGTTTTTGGTCACTACGGAATTTGTTTCCCAAATGATGGCGACATACTTCACTATGCAGTTATAGCAATGTAATGTCTCCTGGTTCAGATAGCGAGCCTATTTATTACATGTATATGTAAATGAGCATGTGATAGCCAATCAATGTATTGATATCGATATGGTACCCACACACGTGCTATATGAGTGAAGTATATATGGAGGAAATCAGCCTCAGATGGCCTCCAGGGTTTCAACTTTATTTCGCAAACATAAAAATCATTTACTTGCATTTTAATGCCTCTTTCCCGATTATATTTGTCTCGTACTACCTATATAGGACCCTGCGTATACAGATTGAGGGTATTAATGATATGTTTCATGTACTTTGTTTTTCCAGGAGTTGACTGTTGATCTGATCCGGTCCAGCATCCAGCAGAACATGGACGCTGCAGGAATCATCCTTGAGGGCTACCCACGAACCCTGGACCAAGTGGAAGAGTACAACAAATACGTACGCTATGTCTGTCGGTGCATTGCGCTGTATATATTTCGCTCTTATTGACTTTGTAATGTATCTTATTTTCAAATTTAGTTTGAAAGTAGTAAGCTTAATGCATGATGATTCGCGATTTGTAAGAGCAATTTCTTCCCGATTTATTTAGCCTAATCAACCGCTTCCAAATCTCGAATTGCTAGATTAATTACTCCTTGATTATAAAATGCATGAAATAGACAAATGTGTGGAATTATCCTTCTTCCAACTATACTTATTTCTTATCCTATATATATTATATACACATCCTTGATCGTTGCTCTCTGCATTGAGTTCGTCTGTCTCGTCAGATTGAACGCGTGGACATGGCCTTTGTGCTGGACTGCGAGGAGGGCATCTTGTCGCAGCGTCTGAAGGTCAGAGGTCAGACGACTGGTCGAGCAGACGACAACTCGGGCGCCGTCCAGGCGCGTCTGGCCTTCTTCAAGGAGGTCACGCTGCCCGCCATTAAGCACTTCGACGACCTCGGCAAACTCGTCATTGTGAGTGCGCGGATCAAGCTGCGGTGCACCTCACTCATTTGTAGGGGTCCACCCCAACAAACAAGGCTCCTCTCTACCTTGACCCTTTCCGATGTCGCGATATGACCTACAAAGGTTGAATCGTCCTATTTAAGTCGATCACAAGTATTGGAAGTATTTGTTATATCTCGTTACACGTACAAATGTTTCATTATGATAAAGTTGCTTCCAATGGCTACATATCGCGATGGAACCATTCTGTGACTGTGTAAAACATCAATTGCCAATATGTGAACAGACTTGTTATTCAAACGTATAATTGATGTTCTTCTTAATGACTTGTGTTATATGTAAGCATAAATATTGTTTCAGCTTGAAGGTGACAGAGATAACGACGAAATATTCTACGACCTGTCAGTCCTGTTTGACAACATGTTTTACAAGGGATCTTCTCCCAGTGGTCAGTGATGAACATAACACGTGCTTGAATCCTGGGGGCACTTTCCCGTTGTTCCCACTTGGTACCTTTCATGGAGGATTATGACTGATTTGACAAGTACTAACATATAGCGTATACTATCCATAATTGGTTGTATCCCCACAGCAATGTAGGTCCTTATCGCACATTCCGATTGCACAGCAGATTAGTGCTAGTGTAGGTGGTGCCCCCATTACCATTTATAAAATAGAATCATTCATATACAAAGGATATGTACCAGACCAGCCATTATGTGGAGGTCCAGGACACAGATAAATCCTCCTGTGAAGAGAGTATAAGGAGTTGCCCCATGAACAGGGCTCACTTCTATCTTGACTTCAGTGTCATTGACGGGGGTTATTTGGCTGCCCAGTGTGAAGCCTTATAATCATGTGCAGAAACAGTGGCCTAGCACAGCCAGCCCATCATCGTAACACCGGGCCTGAACGTTATAAATAAATAACAACTTAATAGCCCTTCTCAGAACTACCGAACCTCGTGTTGACTTCTCTCATACCTTGCCACAGGCCAGCCCGTGCTGCCGCGGCCACCCTCACAGCCCAAGCCGCCCAGCCCGCGGCCGGGCAGCACCCGTTATAGCCGCCCCGGGTCACGGTCGGGGTCCCGGGCGGGCACCTCCCCGCGCGGCGCCCGCCCGGGCAGCAGGACCGGGAGCCGGGGGGTCGGCCGCCTCAGCCGCCCCGGCAGCGGCTTCAACAACGTCTCCAGTCTCGTTGACGTCGAGGTCCACGACTCTGGGCGGGTGGACGGCATGCCGCAGTGCCCTATATTCTCCATCCTGGGTATGCAGGCGTGGAGATATATTTTCAAATTAAATGTTTTTTATCAATGGAATACTGATTTTGGTGATCTATTTATATATTAAAAAAAAAATGTTACCTCAGTATATGTCACGTCATTTCGTTATAGACTGAACGGTTAGATACATAATCATTGGGCTATTTGTCATGCTTAATGAATCGAGGTGATCATTTTCATGTGTACTCGTTGTTGAAACCTCGCAAAATAAATAAAGTTTATAAAGAAAACATTAAATAAATGCTAAATGAATGTGTTTATGCTAGACGAAATTCTGCTATGTTGCGTATTTGAAGTTCGGATGAAGTTAACATTAACCAATTGACATTGTTTGACATATTGATTAATTACTTAAGTAGTTGCTTGGTCTGTGCATATGTGACTTGTCGGTCGGTCGTTGGAGGGCGTTGACAGTCTCAGTCTGTTTTCCAGGTGGTCCGGGCAGCGGTCGCTCAGTCCACAGTCGGCGTCTTCAGGATCAGTTCCCGGGCCTCGTCAGGCTGTCCGTGAGCGAGCTCCTGCGGCAGAGCTGTCTGGAGCAGAACTCTGGTGACAGCCACTGGGACCGCGTCCGACAGACCATGGCAGAAGGCGACCTGGCGCCTGAGGTAGGAACCTGACCATCACACACGCCATGCTAACGTGTGTGGAGGCGGAAACTCCCGAATCCATACCAAAAGGATTCTTGTTAACTTAACAACCGGAACAGGTTTCTTTGTTGTTGTTCAGAAATAAAACTCCTCATGTTCTTGCATTAACGCCAGATCGTATCGTATGTTAATGTTAGCATTGGAACAAACAGCATGCCCGACATTTCTGCCGAAATTGCTTGTGTTACGCTGTGTGTTGCTATAAGGCTTGTGTACCTTGATATGAGCCTGTATGATTGCTTCTATATATGCAGGACGTTAGTCTGAATCTGCTGACGTCAGCACTGAGAGAGCAGAGCGAGGCGACCGCCATTGTCATCGACGGCTATCCTCGAACCAAAACTCAGGTGGAGGACTTCAACAGACATGTAAGTGATATGGCAGATAGCCTGGGAACATGTTGTTGTCAACCACAGCCAAACCTGATAAAACATCATATAGCCTTACAGGCTAAAATCTGTCACACTAAAAACATAATGTGTATTCGTTACTTGGATATGTAGCAAAGCCAGTGTCTACATCGATGTTTGACCGTAGACCGGATGTCTGAAGACGGCACCTGAGAGCCTAACGGCACGTGGATCGGTGGTTCGAACCCTGCTGTGGCCATGTCTGTGTGATCGCAGGATAAAGATCCCATGTCCTTCTTCGCAAAGAGTAGGGGGTTACCCCGGAGACATGGCTCCGCTCTTCCCTTCTTTCTCCCACTGACGCGATATGACCAGAATTGGTTAAAGCGCCCCGAATATACATCAAACCTGCCGTGTTACTTATACCTATATGTCACACTATTTGACCGTAGATCGGTGGTCTGACGGCGGCCGTGTTACTTATACCTATATGTCGCACTATTTGACCGTAGATCGGCGGTCTGACGGCGGCCGTGTTACTTATATCTATATGTCGCACTATTTGACCGTAGATCGGCGGTCTGACGGCGGCCGTGTTACTTATACCTATATGTCGCACTATTTGACCGTAGATCGGCGGTCTGACGGCGGCCGTGTTATTTATACCTATATGTCGCACTATTTGACCGTAGATCGGCGGTCTGACGGCGGCCGTGTTAGTTATACCTATATGTCGCACTATTTGACCGTAGATGGGCGGTCTGACGGCGGCCGTGTTACTTATACCTATATGTCGCACTATTTGACCGTAGATCGGCGGTCTGACGGCTGCCGTGTTATTTATACCTATATGTCGCACTATTTGACCGTAGATCGGCGGTCCGACGGCGGCCGTGTTATTTATACCTATATGTCGCACTATTTGACCGTAGATCGGCGGTCTGACGGCGGCCGTGTTACTTATACCTATATGTCGCACTATTTGACCGTAGATCGGCGGTCTGACGGCTGCCGTGTTATTTATACCTATATGTCGCACTATTTGACCGTAGATCGGCGGTCTGACGGCGGCCGTGTTATTTATACCTATATGTCGCACTATTTGACCGTAGATCGGCGGTCTGACGGCGGCCGTGTTACTTATACCTATATGTCGCACTATTTGACCGTAGATCGGCGGTCTGACGGCGGCAGTGTTACTGGACTGCGAGGAACAGACGATGAGGCGCCGCCTGGCGGCGCGCGCCAAGCACGTACCACGTGACGATGACGCCGAGGCGGCCTTAGCCAATCGGATAAAGGCTTACAAATATGACACGCTCCCCATCCTAGGTCACATTGACGACATCGGAAAGCTTGTCGTGGTCAGTATCGCGTTCGTTTATCAACTCTTAACTAAGTTTTAGTCCACGCAAAATAATTGTTTGGTGTTTGCTTCAAGCCATCTGGTCCGGACAAGTTTGTTAATTGACGCTATATTTCAATCATTTGTCAAATTGTGGTAATCATCATGTTTATGTTTATTCTTAGTCACCTCCTCTTAAATACAATTACTGTAATCTGCATCGCAGCTTCTAAATTGCACGCAAGGGGCTTCCCTGGTGTAGCGGTTAATTAGCGCACTAGACCACAGATCAATAGGTCATGAGTTCCAATCCGGGCCCGGGCGTCTGATCTTTCATCCTCCATATGCACCGTTATGTGCACAATTACCAGCGGCTTATAAGATCATTTCATGTTACAAGTTGCACATAATATTTGCTTCCTTCCCCGAAACCTGTTGCAGGTGAACGCGGATCGTGAATCTGATGATGAGATATATGCCGACGTCCGGGAGGCTTTGGAATACAACCTGCCGGGGGCCTCGCCAAGATCTGATGCCACCCGAGTGAGTCACAAACCCTTCAACGTCTGTCCAGATTACTTGTAGAGTATCTTTAGACCGCATCCAAACATCACATTAGAGAGATCCGCGCATAATGTGGTAGCGCCATTCAAGTTGCCAATTGTTAATTAACAAGTGTTAATTCTGGTTTAGATTACCTCCATTTAAACCAGATATATTATGTTCTTGTGGTGAGTTTAACTGAAAGTGAACATTACCTTAAAAATTGTTTCAACTTTATATATTTTTACCAGGGCCAGACTGTGGAGCGGCTGGAAGTTTCCGTAGCGGACATGGGACGTTTACCTGACAAACCCCAATGTCCTATTATTTCAATAATCGGTAAAATGCATCCCTTATAATATCAAATAAGGGCCAATTGGTGATGACGTCACGTAATTGTCGTTGCTATGACTAGTTCCTATTTATATTATAAATAATAACGTAGTGTGGCGTCATTTTTGCCGTCGTGGTTACAGTTGCTCGATATATGACGATTGTGACGTCATCCCATTGTTGTCAAAGCGCTTTGATTCTATTGTGACAAATAAGGGAGTAGCCATGACAACTAGCTGTGTACACTTTAGTGTTTTGGCAATTTTAGTGATATATGACGTGAGTGACGTAGAAAATGTACTTCATCAATAATATTTGGATCAGGGTCTGCTGGAAGTGGTGTTGATGCAATCTGTGGCAAGGTCATCGAGAAGTATCCGGGCTTTGTCCTGCTCCAGGTAACATCAGCAAGTCTTTTGAAGCATCTTCGATTGCAACCAAACATTTGCGTATAAGAACATAAATATAACACAAACCCTGTACACTAACAGAAAGATAAGCACTCGTCAACACATTTTGATGAATGGTATTATCACCACAAAAGTAAGTTATAATTGTGAAGGTATGTGCATGTTTTTAGTGCAACATCTATACGCTGTTGTTGGATTGTTATCAGTATTATACGCATTGTAATCTTGAAATCCACTCTTTCAAGGACATATCTGACATAGATGCCAACAGCAGCGCAGAAGGCATCATCTTGCAAGGTTATCCCACTGAGAGGGAACACGTGGACAGATTCAATGAAACGGTGAGTACTCACCTGGGACTCCTTGTGGCTATTCAAATCCGTGATAAACCCAGCCCGTACACTTCATTTGCTACTTCAAAGAACTGACGTTAAAGCGATAAAATGTATTATTGGCATTAAGTTTATATCACCACAAGTTTGCAATGCTGCCCTTGATTAAAGGATCTTACGGATTGGATAAAGAGACTGTTACAGTACATTTGCATAAATTACATATATTTTCTTACCTTTTCAGGTTCTGGTTCTCATTTCTGATTAATGCGCACCGCATAACCGACATTAATGTTTACAATTATGCTCTTCAACAAATACCAAAAGGTTAATACGCAAATCCTGATTGTACTTAAAATGAGCTATACTAGCAGGAGATGGGTCACCGGGTGGCTGCGCGCACGTGTTCTGATGTTTTCCTATTATCGCCCACAGGTCGGCGGCCTTGACAGTGTGATAGTGGTGGACTGCGACGAGGAGCACGCGGCGCAGGGCGGCGGTGGCAGCGTAGACCAGGAACAGCTGGAGGCCTACAAGGCCAACACTCTCCCCGTCCTCGGACACTACGACGACCTCCGCAAGCTCGACTACGTGAGTGCCATATACTCCTGTAGCCAGTGCTGAAGGCCCCCTCACGACTACGTGAGTGCCTGATACTCCTGTAACCAGTACTGGGGCCCCCCTCACGACTACGTGAGTGCCATATACTCCTGTAACCAGTGCTGGAGCCCCCCTCACGACTACGTGAGTGCCATATACTCCTGTAACCAGTGCTGGAGCCCCCCTCACGACTACGTGAGTGCCATATACTCCTGTAACCAGTGCTGGAGGCCCCCTCACGACTACGTGAGTGCCATATACTCCTGTAACCAGTGCTGGAGGCCCCCTCACGACTACGTGAGTGCCATATACTCCTGTAACCAGTGCTGCATGAAGCCCCCCCTCACGACTACGTGAGTGCCATATACTCCTGTAACCAGGGCTGGAGCCCCCCTCACGACTACGTGAGTGCCATATACTTCTGTAACCAGTGCTACATGAAGCCCCCCCTCACGACTACGTGAGTGCCATATACTCCTGTAACCAGTGCTGGAGGCCCCCTCACAACTACGTGAGTGCCATATACTCCTGTAACCAGCACTGGAGGCCCCCTCACGACTACATGAGTGCCATATACTCCTGTTACCAGTGCTGGAGCCCCCCTAACGACTACGTGAGTGCCATATACGCCTGTAACCAGTGCTGGAGGCCCCCTCACGACTACGTGAGTGCCATATACTCCTGTAACCAGTGCTGGAGGCCCCCTCACGACTACGTGAGTGCCATATACTCCTGTAACCAGTACTGGAGGCCCCCTCACGACTACGTGAGTGCCATATACTCCTGTAACCAGTACTGGAGCCCCCCTCACGACTACGTGAGTGCCATATACTCCTGTAACCAGTGCTGGAGGCCCCCTCACGACTACGTGAGTGCCATATACTCCTGTAACCAGTGCTAGAGCCCCCCTCACGACTACGTGAGTGCCATATACTCCTGTAACCAGTACTGGAGCCCCCCTCACGACTACGTGAGTGCCATATACTCCTGTAACCAGTGCTGGAGCCCCCCTCACGACTACGTGAGTGCCATATACTCCTGTAACCAGTGCTGGAGGCCCCCTCACGACTACGTGAGTGCCATATCCTCCTGTAACCAGTGCTGGAGCCCCCCTCACGACTACGTGAGTGCCATATACGCCTGTAACCAGTGCTGGAGGCCCCCTCACGACTACGTGAGTGCCATATACTCCTGTAACCAGTACTGGAGCCCCCCTCACGACTACGTGAGTGCCATATACTCCTGTAACCAGTGCTGGAGGCCCCCTCACGACTACGTGAGTGCCATATACTCCTGTAACCAGTGCTGGAGCCCCCCTCACGACTACGTGAGTGCCATATACTCCTGTAGCCAGTACTGGAACCCCCCTCACGACTACGTGAGTGCCATATACTCCTGTAACCAGTACTGGAGCCCCCCTCACGACTACGTGAGTGCCATATACTCCTGTAACCAGTGCTGGAGGCCCCCTCACGACTACGTGAGTGCCATATACTCATGTAACCAGTGCTGGAGTCCCCCTCACGAGTACGTGATTGCCATATACTCCTGTAACCAGTGCTGGAGCCCCCCTCACGACTACGTGAGTGCCATACACTCCTGTAACCAGTGCTGGAGCCCCCCTCACGACTACGTGAGTGCCATATACTCCTGTAACCAGTGCTGGAGGCCCCCTCACGACTACGTGAGTGCCATATACGCCTGTAACCAGTGCTGGAGCCCCCCTCACGACTACGTGAGTGCCATATACTCCTGTAACCAGTGCTGGAGGCTCCCTCACGATTACGTGAGTGCCATATACGCCTGTAACCAGTGCTGGAGCCCCCCTCACGACTACGTGAGTGCCATATACTCCTGTAACCAGTGCTGGAGGCCCCCTCACGACTACGTGAGTGCCATATACTCCTGTAACCAGTACTGGAGCCCCCCCCTCAGGACTACGTGAGTGCCATATACTCCTGTAACCAGTACTGGAGCCCCCCTCACGACTACGTGAGTGCCATATACTCCTGTAACCAGTGCTGGAGGCCCCCTCACGACTACGTGAGTGCCATATACTCCTGTAACCAGTGCTGGAGGCCCCCTCACGACTACGTGAGTGCCATATACTCCTGTAACCAGTACTGGAGCCCCCCTCACGACTACGTGAGTGCCATATACTCCTGTAACCAGTACTGGAGGCCCCCTCACGACTACGTGCGTGCCATATACTCCTGTAACCAGTGCTGGAGGCCCCCTCACGACTACGTGAGTGCCATATACTCATGTAACCAGTGTTGGAGCCCCCCTCACGACTACGTGAGTGCCATATACTCCTGTAACCAGTCCTGGAGCCCCCCTCACGACTACGTGAGTGCCATATACTCCTGTAACCAGTGCTGGAGGCCCCCTCACGACTACGTGAGTGCCATATACTCCTGTAACCAGTACTGGAGCCCCCCTCACGACTACGTGAGTGCCATATACTCCTGTAACCAGTGCTGGAGGCCCCCTCACGACTACGTGAGTGCCATATACTCCTGTAACCAGTACTGGAGCCCCCCTCACGACTACGTGAGTGCCATATACTCCTGTAACCAGTACTGGAGGCCCCCTCACGACTACGTGAGTGCCATATACTCCTGTAACCAGTGCTGGAGGCCCCCTCACGACTACGTGAGTGCCATATACTCATGTAACCAGTGTTGGAGCCCCCCTCACGACTACGTGAGTGCCATATACTCATGTAACCAGTCCTGGAGCCCCCCTCACGACTACGTGAGTGCCATATACTTCTGTAACCAGTGCTGGAGGCCCCCTCACGACTACGTGAGTGCCATATACTCCTGTAACCAGTACTGGAGCCCCCCTCACGACTACGTGAGTGCCATATACTCCTGTAACCAGTGCTGGAGCCCCCCTCACGACTACGTGAGTGCCATATACTCCTGTAACCAGTGCTGGAGCCCCCCTCACGACTACGTGAGTGCCATATACTCCTGTAACCAGTGCTGGAGGCCCCCTCACGACTACGTGAGTGCCATATACTCCTGTAACCAATACTGGAGCCCCCCTCAAGACTACGTGAGTGCCATATACTCCTGTAACCAGTACTGGAGGCCCCCTCACGACTACGTGAGTGCCATATACTCCTGTAACCAGTGCTGGAGCCCCCCCTCACGACTACGTGAGTGCCATATACTCCTGTAACCAGTGCTGGAGGCCCCCTCACGACTACGTGAGTGCCATATACTCCTGTAACCAGTGCTGGAGCCCCCCTCACGACTACATGAGTGCCATATACTCCTGTAACCAGTACTGGAGCCCCCCTCACGACTACGTGAGTGCCATATACTCCTGTAACCAGTGCTGGAGGCCCCCTCACGACTACGTGAGTGCCATATCCTCCTGTAACCAGTGCTGGAGCCCCCCTCACGACTACGTGAGTGCCATATACTCCTGTAACCAGTGCTGGAGGCCCCCTCACGACTACGTGAGTGCCATATACTCCTGTAACCAGTACTGGAGCCCCCCTCACGACTACGTGAGTGCCATATACTCCTGTAACCACTGCTGGAGGCCCCCTCACGACTACGTGAGTGCCATATACTCCTGTAACCAGTGCTGGAGCCCCCCTCACGACTACGTGAGTGCCATATACTCCTGTAACCAGTACTGGAGCCCCCCTCACGACTACGTGAGTGCCATATACTCCTGTAACCAGTACTGGAGCCCCCCTCACGACTACGTGAGTGCCATATACTCCTGTAACCAGTGCTGGAGGCCCCCTCACGACTACGTGAGTGCCATATACTCCTGTAACCAGTGCTGGAGTCCCCCTCACGAGTACGTGATTGCCATATACTCCTGTAACCAGTGCTGGAGGCCCCCTCACGACTACGTGAGTGCCATATACTCCTGTAACCAGTGCTGGAGTCCCCCTCACGAGTACGTGAGTGCCATATACTCCTGTAACTAGTACTGGAGCCCCCCTCACGACTACGTGAGTGCCATATACTCCTGTAACCAGTGCTGGAGTCCCCCTCACGAGTACGTGAGTGCCATATACTCTTGTAACCAGTATTGGAGCCCCCCTCACGACTACGTGAGTGCCATATACTCCTGTAACCAGTGCTGGAGTCCCCCTCACGAGTACGTGAGTGCCATATACTCCTGTAACCAGTGCTGGAGCCCCCCTCACGACTACGTGAGTGCCATATACTCCTGTAACCAGTGCTGGAGGCCCCCTCACGACTACGTGAGTGCCATATACGCCTGTAACCAGTGCTGGAGCCCCCCTCACGACTACGTGAGTGCCATATACTCCTGTAACCAGTGCTGGAGGCCCCCTCACGACTACGTGAGTGCCATATACGCCTGTAACCAGTGTTGGAGCCCCCCTCACGACTACGTGAGTGCCATATACTCCTGTAACCAGTGCTGGAGGCCCCCTCACGACTACGTGAGTACCATATACTCCTGTAACCAGTACTGGAGCCCCCCCTCACGACTATGTGAGTGCCATATACTCCTGTAACCAGTGATGGAGCCCCCCTCACGACTACGTGAGTGCCATATACTCCTGTAACCAGTCCTGGAGGCCCCCTCACGACTACGTGAGTGCCATATACTCATGTAACCAGTGTTGGAGCCCCCCTCACGACTACGTGAGTGCCATATACTCATGTAACCAGTCCTGGAGCCCCCCTCACGACTACGTGAGTGCCATATACTCCTGTAACCAGTGCTGGAGGCCCCCTCACGACTACGTGAGTGCCATATACTCCTGTAACCAGTGCTGGAGCCCCCCTCACGACTACGTGAGTGCCATATACTCCTGTAACCAGTGCTGGAGGCCCCCTCACGACTACGTGAGTGCCATATACTCCTGTAACCAGTACTGGAGTCCCCCTCACGACTAGGTCGTGGGTCCAAACCCTGGTACCTACATCTGGGGTTTCGTTTAACCCCACTTTAGATTTCATGTCCACAAAAGCGGCCTGAAGCATCAACATTTCGCTTCACCCGTTGATTAACTTTGTCGCATTTGCTCAAATATTTGAATATTAATAGCATATACAAGATTCACGAACACTTACTTATGTTTATGTATTTCATATTATGTAACGCATAGGTAGATTGTTAGATATGTTGTTTATGTTGTTTATGTTTACCGCCACGTTATACGCAATGATACATGTGTCTAGTAATATACACTAGTAATACAAAAATACTATGGCAGCATGTACCAAATACAACTTAAGCAGGCATGTTTGTATTTTACATACCGTATGTAAATCCATTAAGCACACATTGTGATGACGTGGCTGTTGTTGTGGTATCGCCAGGTGAACGGCCAGCGGGACGCCGAGGACGTCCTGCAGGACGTGGTCGCCATCCTCGACCTCGTTCTGGGCAGACCGCGCAGGACGCTCGAGGGTTCCGGAGACGCGCAACAGGAGGCGCCACGTGACCAGGAATCTGTGGTGAGTCACGTGGTCTGGGCCGTTCCGCCAAAAGCTTAGTTACTTACACAGATATCGCTCGCTACTTTACACAAATGTGCATAATATGCTGCAATGAAAGAGCTGCACGCATTCACATGTAGCAGAATTGTAAAATTGTCTTCAAATGGAATGTTAATAATGGCAGAAAAGGGAACTTTATTGCTTGACAGCTGATCGTTTTTTGCAAGATACGTGTACTACGTCACGGATGTGTGTGTAGTTAACTACTTTATTGCACACAGGATTCCTACGGTCATGGAAACTCCTTTACTAATGTGTGCAGTAATAAAGTTGATGTGTGCGTGAATCGGATGGCCATCAGGCATAGGAGTAGGGAAGCCCAACTAGCAGACATAATACTGTGCTGTCCCAGCTAGATACGATCCACTTTTATGGGCCTTGTAGCCTAATTTATACGAGATTAATGTTTTATAAATTTCTTGTTATATTCCCCTGCTTTTTAAAGGAAAACAGACTTATCAATACACATGTGTTATGTGCTATATTACCTGATGACTGTTTCAGCCGCGGTTGTCGCTAGAGGTGGCTGACACAGGCCGGAAGGAGGGACTCCCCTCGTGTGCCATTGTGGCAGTCATAGGTAGGCGTCGCCCATGTACACCACAGATTGCACTATAACTATGGGCTTTACTATTACCAGGTCTTCGATGTGACGACTGTGGCAAGTTATGTCTCTGATAGGCTCATTCAGTCATACGCTGACAAAGTCACGAAATAAATACCCTAATTGCAACAATGCATGTGTAAGCTGTCGTTGTACACAGATGTGTAGATATCAACCAACTATAATCCTGACAGGCTGATGTCCAATGGTTTTCCCACTTCTTAGACGTTCAAGAAGCGTTCGAATCGTATATGCGTCCTTCACGTACAACGACGTATATATATACTGTACTGAAGCTGGGTTGTCTTGCAGATCGAGTGGGAACAGTCTGCCGACAAGTATCTGAGAAGTTGGACGGTTGTCTTTTCATCGAAACTGAGGTACGTTTATGAAATTCTTTAGAAGCTTGTAAAGCTAAATAATGGATTCGTGGCCACCAATAGTTTATGTTGTGCATGGTAATTTGTAAACAGATGTGATGATATATTTATTCTCATTCAGAGTAATTCCATGGAAAGCAAAAATGCCCATTATACTTCTCAACGACATGTTTTGTATTGTGTAATATTGAGTCTAATTTTCTAAAGTGTATTTCTTGCTCAGGGTAAATCTGTCGGAGAGATTCAGGCTGCGATCGCCGCCGCCCCCGATGTCCGTGCTATTGTCCTGGAGAACTATCCCCTCAACCAGCAACAGCTGGAAGACTTCAACTCCACGGTCAGTATGTCATAGAGCGCGTCATTGTGTCATAGAGCGCGTCACTTGATTTATGTTATAGAGCACGTCAGTATGTCATAAAGCGCGGCATTATGTCATAGAGCGCGTCAGTATGTCATAGAGCGCATCAGTATGTCATAGAGCGCGTCATTATGTCATAGAGCGCGTCAGTATGTCATAGAGCGCGGCATTATGTCATAGAGCGCGTCAGTATGTCATAGAGCGCATCAGTATGTCATAGAGCGCGTCAGTATGTCATAGAGCGCTTCAGTATGTCATAGAGCGCGTCATTATGTCTTAGAGCGCGTCAGTATGTCATCGAGCGCGGCATCATTCTCAACA
This sequence comes from Arenicola marina, assembly GCA_964019135.1. Classification (NCBI taxonomy): domain Eukaryota; kingdom Metazoa; phylum Annelida; class Polychaeta; family Arenicolidae; genus Arenicola; species Arenicola marina. The sequence continues at coordinate 23,234,043 of OZ025264.1, forward strand.
GGCTTACATTTACACAAACTTTAAACTTAAAACATACAACAGTCCGTGTTTTATTCCCAGCCAGAGCAAACGCTCAGCAGTTTCACTTGAAGTTGAATCTTGTTGACACTTTGGTTTACACGATGACGTCATGGCGTGGCGAACGCCAAGGCGATCGTGTAACACTTAACACACACCAATGTTCAATTTTTATCCTCAACAGGTCTACTTTTTAAAATCTTATTGAGGCAATATGTATATCTTTGTATATTTTGGACTATGAAATTTCCATCACAACTGCGAAAGTCCTGCGTCTTCGAGATCCTGCACATGCTGTAACATACTGGGATTGTTCCGGGAGCTATTACCAGTTATTATAAAGTAACCTCTTAGATAGCGATTATCTCCTGGTTGTCATTGGTTACGTTATTGTGTACAACCGCATGAGCACCCACAGAGAAGATGTCTGCGCAACATTCTTACTTTTAACTAAACTTTGGTAACCATAACAACCATTGGTATCCATGGTAACCGCTGGTGGTTTCAGATCGGTGGCATGGCGGGGGTGGTCATAGTGGACTCCGAAGAGGAGACCCTACGCACGGCGGGATTCGAAACCAACCAGTTGGACGACATGAAAACCTCGTCCTTCCCTGTCTTGGCTCACTTCGAAGACTTCAAGAAACTGCAATATGTACGTAAACCGGCCTCACGCTCTACTTGTCACGTGGTCGTATGGCGCCAACACCAGCACCCGAAGGTTCGCGTGAAATTGCAGTCATCTACGCATTTCTGTCGAAAATAGACACAATGGTGATGTATGGCCAAACTAATGGAATAATGAATGGTCCCTATTTCACATGTATTAAAACAATAAGCTATCCCTCAGTAGTAACCAGGACGACCGCACTGTAAATAAAGCATGCACTGTTTACCTGTAGCGGGATCATAGACTGAATCTCTGCAAGCAGAATAAACAGGTGGACCTTTATTAAATCCATGAAACTCTGGATGGTCATTGTATAACAACAATACTGATGGATAATTATATATTTCGACATACTGGTATATTAATGCCGTGGGTACGTGTCGGAGCGCTTGAAACCCATCTACGCTAGATGTGTTGTTGTACCAGTCAGTATTTATTATTGTGCGACTTGACTAGATAGCTTGTTATAACAATCAGTGTTTATTATTGTGTGAACACGTGGTCTTTTCTTGCCGGCAGGTTTCCAACCTACAAAAACCTGAAGAGGAAGTGACGCAGCGATTATCGGAAGCATTGGAGGCGCTCATTTCGGGACAGACACAGGTGAGCAAAGCCACTAAAACCTGATGTTAAGTAGAACTTTAAAGCGAACTGGTGACAATCTTAGGGTGACACATGGGTTTGTTTTTTATTTATTGTTCAAGTTTCACTTTACAGACATCAAACATAATAATATTATAGTATCATCACAATATTCAACAACACACACGCTAGCGCTCGCTCATGTTTTTCTTCGGAATATCTGTAGTATAGGATCCCAATTGACTTTACAAATGTAGTACCATTTGACTCACATGGGTGACACATGGTTATCTCAAGGTTGAGAACCAAATCAAGGAACGGTTTATTCAGTATGTTGAGGTCAACAGGGTTTGTCCAATGCACAATTTCCAAATGTGTAGCACTAATATCTTGCGTGTTCTTTCCAGTTTGCGTGTTTCCTCCACAACAACGTGTATAGGTAGCATCTATAAATTTGCATTTGTGGTCCTCAACTGAGAACTTAAAGCAAGGCACCAAACAACTCTCGATCTTTATTTCAAAAGAATGAAAAAAAAACTAATCCTCCTTGATATCAAACTATGTATTGCGTAAAATGTCCAACTTTTTTTATACCATAGGTTAGGTAATCTTGTTTGTATCTTTTATTAATAACAGTTTTTTCAAAATAGATACACCCCTGAATATAGGAACAGGGAATATTGTTTTTGATTGTGGTTTCATTGTTACAAGAAGCTTTTCTTTGCGCACGCCATATATATCGTTTTGTTATGGAATTATCGTTTTGTTCGGCGTGTTTACTTGGGCACCTTTAAGTCTTTCAATCTAGACTAACATTAATAGATGCACATATAATCGTGTTTGCACGTTATTGCGGAATGAAACACTATTCCTTGTGCATGATTTGTTCTGTGTAAGACTTAAAGTATTTTCAGTGGTATATGGAATGTTAATAATTATGTAGCCATATTAGCTATACGCATGCACTTTACATACATATAATGCTTGGTATCTGGAGTGTTATGCTGTTTTTATGTTAGTTGTCAGCATGTGGCTGCGGTCACGTGACACCTAGATGAAGGGCATTCGTCGTGCATCACTTGACCTCTAGCTGACACCGCGTGGTCTGTCTTTTCTTATCTTCTGCAGGCGGAGCTCTCTGAGTGATTGGCTTCCTCTTGTAACAGTGAAACCACAATCAGTGCGCCAATGGCAACCAATTGTAAACAAACGATTATGTCATGAGTAGGCAGACAAAGCGGGCACTTTCTTTTGTCTGGTTCCGCGTGTGTTATGGCTTCACCGGGAGGCGACGGTGGCCTCAAGGCGGGCGCTGCATGTAACTGTTCATCCAGTAACGAAGAGGTCGCCCGCTAAGTGCAACGAGATCCATCTAAGGCAAAGTGGGCTAATCTCGATCCTTGGGTAACCTCGACCCCCATGTGCTATTTTTATTGATGATGTCACCAATCCATATTTTTTCGCCGATTTGATTTTTCGATAACAATCTTAGAGATGCCCCTGGTAACTATAGACACAGAGAAGTTGGATTATAGATTTTTTATCCAATTTTAATTAAATAAGTCATGCGACCCTACATTAATACGTGCTTTTGCAGCTTATCTCAAACGTTAAGATACATGAGTTACAAAAGCAAGCAGTATGCCTGATTAACACTGAGGAAGATAATTTATTAAATAAAAAAGAGTGACAGCAGACGATGATTACAACATGTGTGACATCATGACAGTTCTTCCCCAGATCGACCTTGACCTTGTGAGAGATCGAGGTTACCCCACCTTTTTCACGACCGTGGTCTAACCTCGATCACCTCTTTAATTTAACGTCATTTTCTAACAATATGTTATAAAAATATATCATGTTTTAGCAGTGGATGGTCACAATTACATGCAACAATAACTGTCCGGCCCTGCCTCCGCATATTCTGACGTTAAATTATATTTAAATGGGTTGTAATATAAATGAGTTATTTTGGCTTCGTAACGCAGCTGTTCCAAATGGCATTCCCTTGGCGTGATGGCCCATGAAGTATTCTAACTTTGCGTTATGACCACCCGTGTAATAAGATTAATAAATTTAGTTTCAAGGGATTGCTTTATCTATCAATGGGCATAAGAGGCACAGTTATGTGAATTAATATTGTTGCTTTCGCACACTAAGAATCACCATATGCAGATTAAATCACCCACCTATCCCAGGGGGTCGAGGTTAGACCACAGGGGTCGAGGTTCGACCATGGCCCCCACTGCCTTTCAGAAAATGAGCACTCCCCACAATCTGCCTAGGTTTTCGTTTTTTCTATAAAATCATATTATTTGAATACCATGGTTTAGTGTTTAACCAAAAAATATGTTCATTTCACATTATTAAAGAAAATAGACGTTTTCTTGTCTTAAGGGATCGAGATTAGCCCACTTTGCCTTACTTGTATATTTCCCGCGGAATGGGTTAGGACAAATAACTAAAAAGAGATAGATACCAAACATCTGGGATATTATAAATTCTTTATGATGTGTGTCATTATTTAATTAAGGCTTTCGTGTTTCGCATCATTTTTGAAACGTGTTTTCGCTCGTCGTTCATACTTAAGTTTATATTATATAAGCGGATTCTGTGATATAACTATCGTCCATGTCGCCATTAGCTGACGACTGTAAGGTCTATGATTAGCACTACGTATTCGTCAGTGCCATGTAGTGAACCGGGGGCTAGTGAGATGGTCTTAGTCAACCGAGAACCATGTCAATTTGTGTATTGATCCATGAAACCATTAAAACCAAAATAACTTCAAACACAATTCGCGACGATAAACTTTCAATGATTACTTGTACAAGCACAGGTTGTGATACTGAACTATAGATAGTGGATCGTTATACATTTTCTAACTTTCTATATTTTTTAGCTCTATTTGGGTGTGTTTTGTTTATACGATATTTTTCTGTATCTATGGCAAGTTTTGTATCGCTGTAGTAATTATGCAAATAAATTAGTTGACAGCATGCAACTGTTGTATTCTAAAAGCTTAATACTGTGGCGCACTGGAATTGTTCTTGTCTGCCCGTTGCCACGCCAGAGCTTATGACTAACCATGTATAGGGCTTGTGGGATTTATTACCTCGAAGAAACAAATAGCAATCGTTGACAACGAAAGTCCGCGTCCGCCTTGTAAACGTTAACGCAAAAACTATTCCTTTCCGACAGACGAGCCAATCCAAAGCGTTATGTAATCTTGAGTGCCCTTCCATTGTCCATGATGACAACAACGTCTGGTCCCAGTTTGCCACCTTTGCCTGGCGTTTATCACTGAATTTAGTGTCCCAGCTGGCCACCCTTCATTCGGCCAGTCACAATCAATTACACCCCCCCCCCTCGCCCCGGCCCCCGCCCCGGCCCCGGCCCGCCCCCGCTGACACCACACTGCCACCCTCCCACCATAGACCACGGCTCTCCGGTCGTGTCAGCTGAAGGACCGTCCTCAAAAGGGCGGAGACCTTTTACAGCTTGTAGGTCAAAGATCAAATAATTCAATGTAGGCCTACATACATGCCAAGTCCTTACGTGGCGATCGCTATAGCCCCCCTCCCTGACTCCATCCCACTGTCATCACCCCCCCCCCATCCCACTACCAACATCTCCCCCCACCCCACTAACATCACCCCTCCCCCACCCTACTACCAACATCTCCCCCCACCCCACTGTCATCACACCCCCCCCCCCCATCCCACTGCCATCATCTCCCCCCACCCCACTAACATCACCCCTCCCCCACCCCACTACCATCGCCGTCACCATCACCTTCCCCCTTTGCCCCCCTCCCCCCCCCCCCCCATCGTCAACGTAGGGTGTCAACATTGGCATTGACGAGCTACGGGAAGTACCCCCCCCCCCCCCCCCATCTCCATCTTCCTCTCCCGGGGACATGGAAACCGCGGCCGCGATATCCCGGCATGCGCTTTCCCTCCGTTTCCTTTCCCATCCGCGCTTACCGCTTTGGCCTTGGCTTTCCCTTCCCTCTCCCATCCTCGCTCACCGCCTTGGCTTCTCCTTCCCTTCCCCTCCGCTCACCGCAGGGCCCCGGCTGACTGGCAGGGCCAGGCCCCTAAGGCCGGAGGAGTGGCGCGGCCGGTCGGCCGGCTGGCTGGGTGGGTGGCAGGGAGGCCTGTGCCCCCGCGGCTGGATGGATGGGTGGGTGGGTGTAAGGCCTGTGCCCTCGCATGAACACCACTACTCACGGTGTGATGATGCGCCGATGGCCCTCCCTCCCCGTTCCTCTACCCTCCCCTGGGATGTGCCTGGCCACCTCACAGCCACCCGTAGCTCCTATCCATGGTATAAGCTCCAGCGTTGGCTTGGTCTAGGGTTGTCTCGATCGCAGACTCCACCCCCATCCCCCCAGGCTGCCAGCAACCCAACTTCCGCCTAAACTGCATCTCGCAGTCTCCATCGGGGCAGTGCAACTGCTCCCCCACCCCCCTCCTAAGTCCTTACGCCACGTCCACATTGATACCACATCCTGCAGCCCAAAGCCATGCAAAACAGTGGGTCTCCATATACCAGTACCATATAGCCAAAGTACGTCGGCGTATGCAGAAAAAAAAACACGTACGAACCCAACCTGGTTTATCTATATTTATGGTGCACACAAACCCAGGGATGTAACACCCTGTCCGGGTGGTAGGGAGGGCGGTTAACCAGGCAATATATTCGATATTGGCCCACAACACCACGCCATCACGGCCTGTGCCGCCCCCGCCGCAGCCAATCCCAGCTACGCCACGCCACCCCGCGCCACATAGAGCCCGCTGCCGTCTGCTCGCCTGCTGGCCGTACGTCCTAGAAGTGACCTTGACATTGCGCTAGCTGGCTGGTTCGTTTTCGCTTCGCTCCTCACTACTGCAGTGACAGTTCAAAGCCGCCAGTCACTCTTGTCAGTCGACTCGTTCCCGTTCTGAGGATCTCACTCTCCAACGCTACAATCATGCCGGTAGGTGGTGTCTCTCGCCCTGTTTGTGTCTTGTTACCGCTGGTCCTCCACTACGGGCAAGCTGTAACGCTTACGAGATGAGGTTTTATCAGCTCTGATCTATTTCACACAGGCCCAACATTTACATGCCTACCAAGGATTTTCTATATTCCTTGATGAGACAGTTTGGTTTGACGCCTGCTCTATAGGCCGACTCTGTCTATCCGGTTGTGGATTGGGTAAGGTACTCCTGTTACATTACCATTGGTGACCAAAATATTCCTCTATATTTAGCGATACGTTGCGACATAACGTCCTATAGGATTGTCCCATATAACCGAAGCATAACAATACCTCCATTTGCACTTCTGTATACATCTCCCTCCCTGCATGCGGAAGCAGGTGTGGGGCAATGTTTACCTAAGTATACATATGGGTGTAGGCTACTTGTCTATCGTGGACACGCTGTACCTAACTCCCGCACCCCCATCCCCTAATCCTCCACACTGTACCCTCCACCCCGTACCCTCCACCCCGTACCCTGCACCCCGTACCGCCCACACCGTACTCTTCACGACGTACCCTCCACCCCGTACCGTCCACCCCGTACCGTCCACCCCGTACCCTCCACCCCGTACAGTCCACCCCGTACCGTCCACCCCCTACCCGCCACCCCGTACCCTCCACCCCGTACCGTCCACCGCGTACCCTCCACCCCGTACCGTCCACCCCGTACCCTCTACCCCGTACCGTCCACCCCGTACCGTCCACCCCGTGCCCTCCACCCCGTACCCTCCACCCCGTGCCCTCCACCCCGTACCCTCCACCCCGTACAGTCCACCACCTACCCTTCACCCCGTGCCCTCCACCCCGTACCCTCCACCCCGTACCATCCACCCCGTGCCCTCCACCCCGTACCGTCCACCTCGTACCGTCCACCGCGTACCGTCCACCCTGTACCCTCCACCTCGTACCGTCCACCGCGTACCGTCCACCCCGTACCCTCCACCCCGTACCCTCCACCCCATACCGTCCACCCCGTACCGTCCACCCCGTGCCCTCCACCCCGTACCGTCCACCGCGTACCGTTCACCCCGTACCGTCCACCCCGTACCCTCAACCCCGTACCGTCCACCCCGTACCCTCCACCCCGTACCGTCCACCCCGTACCGTCCACCCCGTACCCTCCACCCCGCACCGTCCACCCCGTACCCTCCACCCCGTACCCTCCACCCCGTACCGTCCACACTGTACCGTCCACCCCGTACCGTCCACCCCGTGCCCTCCACCCCGTACCCTCCACCCCATACCGTCCACCCCGTACCGTCCACCCCATACCGTCCACCCCGTACCGTCCACCCCGTGCCCTCCACCCCGTACCGTCCACCGCGTACCCTCCACCCCGTACCGTCCACCCCGTACCCTCTACCCCGTACCGTTCACCCCGTACCGTCCACCCCGTGCCCTCCACCCCGTACCCTCCACCCCATACCGTCCACCCCGTACCGTCCACCCCGTACCGTCCACACTGTACCGTCCACCCCGTACCGTCCACCCCGTACCGTCCACCTCGTACCGTCCACCCCGTGCCCTCCACCCCGTACCGTCCACCGCGTACCGTCCACCCCGTACCGTCCACCCCGTACCGTCCACTCCGTACCCTCCACCGGTTACCCACCATCCCGTACCGTCCACCCCGTACCGTCAACCCTGTACCCTCCCCCCCGTACCCTCTACCCCGCACCCTCCACACTGTACCGTCCACCCCGTGCCCTCTACCCCGTACCGTCCACCGCTACCCCCACCCCGTACCCTCCGCCCGTTACCCACAATCCCGTACCCTCCACCCCGTACCCTCCACCCCGTACCGTCCACCCCGTACCCTCCACCCCGTACCCTCCACCCCGTACCCTCCACCCGTTACCCACCATCCCGTACTCTCCACCCCGTACCGTCCACCCCGTACCGTCCATCCCGTACCCTCCACCCCGTACCCTCCACCCCGTACCCTCCACACCGTACCCTGCACTCCGTACCCTACACCCCGTACCATCCACCCCGTACCCTCCACCCCGTACCCTGCACACCGTACCCTCCACCCCGTACCCTCCACCCCGTACCCACCACCCCGTACCGTCCACCCCGTACCGTCCACACTGTACCATCCACACTGTACCATCCACCCTGTACCGTCCACCCCGTACCGTCCACCCCGTACCGTCCACCTCGTACCGTCCACCCCGTGCCCTCCACCCCGTACCCTCCACCCCATACCGTCCACCCCGTACCGTCCACCCCGTACCCTCCCCCCCGTACCCTCCACCGGTTACCCACCATCCCGTACCGTCCACCCCGTACCCTCCCCCCCGTACCCTCCACCGGTTACCCACCATCCCGTACCGTCCACCCCGTACCGTCAACCCTGTACCCTCCACCCCGTATCCTCTACCCCGTACCCTCCACACTGTACCGTCCACCCCGTGCCCTCTACCCCGTACCGTCCACCGCTACCCCCCACCCCGTACCCTCCACCCGTTACCCACAATCCCGTACCCTCCACCCGTTACCCACCATCCCGTACTCTCCACCCCGTACCGTCCACCCCGTACCGTCCATCCCGTACCCTCCACCCCGTAACCTCCACCCCGTACCCTCCACAGCGTACCCTCCACACCGTACCCTCCACCCCGTACCCACCATCCCGTACCGTCCACCCCGTACCGTCAACCCCGTACCGTCCACCCCGTACCCTCCACTCCGTACCCTCCACACCGTACCGTCCATCCCATACCCTCCACCCCATACCGTCCACGCCGTACCCTCCACCCCATACCGTCCACGCCGTACCCTCCACCCCGTACCCTACACCCGTCCTGTCCTTCCTTGCAAAGAGTAGGTAGTTACCCCGGGGACATGGCTCCACCCTCCCTTCTATCTCCCATTGACGCGATATGACCAAAAGTGGTCAAAGTGTCCTGAATATACAACCAACCACCCCGTACTGTCCACCCTCACTCTCCACCCCCGTATCCCCCAAATCCCGCCGCTCGCCCCCTGTAAAATAAGCTGATGACTAGAGATTTTTAAATATTCGCTGCACTGTTAATTCATCGGCCCGGTTTAGCATAAAGCTGGCCTTAAACACAAAATTCATTCATTCATTCATTCATTCATTCATTTAATAGTACAATCCACGTTCCTTGCCTGTTGGCAGCATATCGACATTGTGAAGGCCCATGTGATAGGTTATCGTTCTATTGAGCCAGTTGCCGCGGCATTGATCGCCTCAGTCACGGCAGCACGGAGACCAATGTTTGCTGATAAATACCACATCGATTTTCAAAACCTACACGCCAACCAGCACGTGAACGTTTGAACCCCAAACGTGGCCCCGTGATCCTATGGGTTCACCCATTGGTCTGGTGGGTAGCGCGTTCGGCAAGTGTCCAGTTTCCTCTGCTGGGCCAAGCCATGATGCGTGGTTCGCGCCACACCTCTTACTTATACCGTAGTTGCTCGAGTAAACGCCCGGGCGGTTATTTTGTTCGAGCATACAATTCCCCGGGCGCTTATTCAAAAAGGGCGCTTATTCGAACTGGGGCGCTTAATCGAGCAAGTACGGTATGCGAAATAACACTTGTGATAGACTCTAAATTATGTTATTTATGTGCTATATTGAAGCTCTATGGCCTGTTAGCTGCCAGATTGGTGTAGGTAAAGACAGAAATAGCCCCGCTGAGGCAGGATACAGGCTACTAGCCTGCAGAATGCCGAGTCCGCCGGCTCCGCTTAATATATGTAGACTGTGCCTTCGGTAGCAAGAAGTCTTGCGAGACTGACAGCGCTCAGTGCTCCCAATTGAATACCCACACATATGATGGGGTCAAAACACCGGCCGCTGTATGCACTGTCTAACGCTGTGCTAATGCCTCGCCAGGCCATCCAGGTGGTATGTAGGCCGCTCGTCGTCTGCGTAAAGTGTCTACGCGGACGTTACGCCAGGGACATGGCATTCGCTCTGTCCCACATGATCCTTACCACCACTGAATGACTCCTTTAGAGTGTCCTTACCCCCAGTTTATACGTCATAGTATCAGTAAAACAACGTATCGTATACTTACGGGCTGAGCCAGACTCCGTGGACCCCCCCCCCCCCTCCCCTTAGGAATGCAGTTTTTCAATGTAAATTTAGGCCATCTAAGGCGTGGACCCCCACCCCCTTTTGAGGAAGAACGCCATCTGAGACGGCATGGACCCCCCCCCCACTCTTTTTTTCGGTAACGACGCCATCTGAGGCGGCGTGGACCCCCATCGTCAAATAATTGTGGATCCCCCGGTCGCAAGTTTCAATGACCCCCCCCCCCCTCCCTTTTTCAAATTCTTGGATCCGCCCCTGTACTAACACCATGAAACCGACGCTCAGAATGTAATGTCAAGGAATATGAGCACAATTTAAGGTGACTGGTTTCTAAATATATGAGCATCGCCTCCAAGATAAAAAAAAAGATATATAAATTTAAAAATTGGAACGTGAAGTTTAAAAGACTGGTCCTGTTTGGGACGAACATACTGTAATAGCCAGTTTGGTTTTATTTATGATGGTTTTACCTTTAAGACCTTCAGGCTTGCCCGTATCTCGTCCAGTAGATATTCGCTTGCTACGAATTATCACACTCAGAGAGAATGTGACTTTAGGAAGAGAGAGGGGGTGTTCAGGGGCGGATCCAGATATGCGGGATAGGGGGCGGGGCGGATCCAAATATGCGGGATAGGGGGGGGCGGTTTCGGTTTTCATATGTTAAATGGTATCAATTTCGGCCCGGATCCCCCCCCCCCCCTCCCGGGTCCGCCCCTGATGTTGGGGTAAAGCTACTGGTGGTGAGGAATCCTCCAGGTGTAAGTGATAACTCTCCCCCTGTTAACCGTACCTCGTTTCTTCTGGGGATATTTTTGGCCCCCGGCGGTCACGGCGTTAGTTACCACGGCAAGTGATGGAGGGGGCACCCCGCCAGTGGATACATTCTGACGGTGCTGGCGGTGCAGGTTTCATAGATACTATATGGACGCCGGCAAAACTGTGCTGAAAACATCGGCTCTGTTATACTGTGACCTACTGCGAGTGGTCCGTCGTTTAGTATTAGGATTGCTCTCAAGCGGATACTTCATCAATGTAGTCGCTATTTCCGGGTAAAGATGTTAGTATCACTAACGACGTTGGCTGATGAGCAATTCTGTGGAAGACTACATCAGTATGTTAGGGTTATAACTATCTGAACTTTTTGCGCCAAAAGACGGCCGCTATATGTAGTAAAAAACCAGCACTGCGTGACGTACGGGGTTTGTCCTCAAGAGACATAATGCTATACTGTTGGTTAACAAAAAAGTGTATCCATGGATTTAAATTATATTATGAATCAAACATTAAGTTTGCACGCTTGACATGAATTTTTGCTTAAACGCACATTTTACCCGTTATTGGACAATGTCAGTATCTAGACCTACGACGCACTGATACATCATTTAACCTTGTATGTGCTTTGTTTTTGTTACCTGACAGCCCCTCGGTGGTAAGTAACCTCACCTTTTCTTATCATTATACTGAATGTCTGCGTTTAATTGGTAGTAATATATTTACTGTACCATAGTTGGTTGTGGCATGACCCGAGGTAACGAGTTCTGTCGGTTTGGTTAAGATTTTGGTTGGTGTTGACAGCCGATCGTTAATTTAATTCGCTGCATGATTACTTTGCACTTTGGGATGTGAGCTTTATATTCTCAACACGTTCGTAATGTTTCAACAAGCCTGTGATCCGTGTGACGTCAACCAATGGAACGATGTCTGGCATTTAACCAAAGGAAAACAAATCGCGCCATACCAATTATTAATTATACGCTATTTCTGCATGTTAATCGTTAGATCTGTACCGTGCACAGGGCACAGTCTGATTCCCCTGCTCAGCAGATCTCTTTGCCCATTAGTATTTCCATATTATACAAGCAAGCATACATACACAATGCTATAATACTAGGTATAATCGGAATGGTGGGGGTATCGTAATGTAAGTACATCCCTATCATGCAAACCGACGGAATTTCATACGCTTCCTGCATTAGTTTTAACATTCGCAGATGCGAGTCCTAAAGATCTATTTTATAGGCGGAACAATTTACGCTATCTTCTGTTTAAGCTATCGCTGGTTGTATTCCTCCGCGGGCTTCACACTCGGGTCACAATTAATAAGGTTCGATACTTGACTCTCGTTGGTTATACATGTATGTATGTACACACTGCCGCGACACAGGGCTGTTATCAAGGGCGGATCCAGGGGGTCCGGACCCCCCCCCCCGTCTTTGAGGAAGAATGTTGTTTTTCAATGCAAAAGTTAGGCCATCTGAGGCGTGGACGCCCCCCCCCCTCTACTTTTTTTTGGAGACAGAACGCTATTTGAGTCGGCGTGGACCCCCCCCCCCCCCGATCGCAAGTTTGGATCCCCCCTTGCCCCTGTTTTCAAATTCCTGGATCCACCCCTGCTGTTACACATTTACACACTGCCGTGACACAGGGCCGGAGCCAGTAGAAGAGCGTATAGAGGTGGCGACGGCTAATGTAGTGGGAGACCGTGGCAATTCACACTATGCCAGACAGCTGGAAAACGATCAAAGACAACCAGGTACACATGCCGGGATATTGAAGTAATTACTTGTTTATATTAGCGTGAGAGAAGTAAAGCCAACCGAGCTCACATCACGAGTCGAGGCACGTTTGAAACATAGCCCCTTGAATATATTATTATCTCAGATTATGTAAATTTCTTCTCAGTGAAAGCACGCGCCCTATTTCTCTGCTTAATTTCTCGATCTGCTATTGGCAATATTGTTGATCAAACAGCACAGTAATATCCCAAACGCGACATATACTATCATAATAATAAGGAAAGGTCATGATTGCGAAACCGTAAACTCCAATAGATTCGCAATCCACGAGGTAATCTTAATTAAGGGACAATTATTTCTGATATAACTGATAAAATATTTAACAGAAGACATACGTAATGCATTGTGAACATATGGAACTGTCCAGATGAGCAGGATGCGTCTCTGGAGCAGAATGTAGAGGGTCTTATCATTCCGGAGTCGGCCAATGTGACGGGGGACAAAGGAAACCCGACTCACGCCGCTGATCTTGACCTTGCAGCAACAGGTATTAAAGACACGTGACTTGAGTAGTCATCTCCTCACTCACGCACTCACCAACTATCGGCGCTGCCTTTATATTATAAAAACACTTATTTCTATATTTTTCTCTCCTATCCATGAAAAGTAACAGATGTACAAATTAACCATTATTTTTCACTCGTTCACACGGTTCTTTGCGGATGTGTCTCGAAATTTGAACACCAAATTGCACACACTGCCACCAGAGGAACCTCGCTGCGCACACTATCGCTCTCTCAAACGCCCTCTACCGGGAGATCGCAAATTTCCTTGGTTGAGTCCGCTACTGGGCGATTATCGCCACCTGTACGTGACAATACTACCCAATCCACACACACAACTGGAAATGCTGCTGTTCTGCACGTGTTTGTACAAAATACCTGAGATGACTTGTACATATACTCAAATATGATGGAAAGCACGTTGCATGTTAACATATTAATACCTGTCTGTAATACTCTTCTCTGTGTGTGTTTTACTTACCGGGTCTATGGTCCTTTATAACCAGGGTTTGCATGTGTCAAATTGTTTGAAACCTGGATGCATGGATGATAACTGGGCGTCCCTTTTGATTTCTATATATCTTAGCTGTAGCGTAGCACTCTCCTCTCAACCTGTGTTTCTGTGTCATGATTAACACCGATATCCCATAATATGTGCAAAGGGCCAGATGTAAGCACGATGTGTAAAGGGCCAGATGTAAGCACGATGTGTAAAGGGCCAGGTGCAAGCACAATGTGCAAAGGGCCAGATGCAAGCACAATGTGTAAAGGGCCAGATGCAAGCACAATGTGTCAAGGGCCAGATGTAAGGACAATATGTGTAAAGAACCAGATGTAAGCACAATATGTGTAAAGGGCCAGATGTAAGCACAATGGGGAAAGGGGCCAGATGCAAGCACAATGTGTAAAGGCCAGGTGTAAGCACAATCTGTGTAAATGGCCAGATGTAAGCACAATATGTGTTAAGGGCCAGATGGAAGCACAATGGTTAAAGGGGCCAGATGGAAGCACAATATATTTAAAGGGCCAGATGTAAGCACGATGTGTAAAGGCCAGGTGTAAGCACAATGTGTAAAGGGCCAGATGTAAGCACAATAGGGAAAGGGGCCAGATAGAAGCACAATGTGTAAAGGGCCAGATGGAAGCACAATATGTGTAAAGGGCCAAATGTAAGCACAATATGTGTAAAGGGCCAGATGGAAGCACAATATGTGTAAAGGGCCAGATGCATGCACAATCTGTGTAAAGGGCCAGATGCAAGCACAGTCTGTGTAAATGGCCAGATGTAAGCACGATGTGTAAAGGACCAGATGTAAGCACAGTATGTGTAACGGACTAGGTGTAAGCACCCGTGTGTTTACGTGCATACATTGATACCTACCTACCAGTTTACCATTGATTCACGTCCTGTGTCGATCAATTTATATCCGCTCTAGTTCGCCATCAATACATATAGACGTGATCTATAGTGTCGTAGTCTACTGTCGCGACGTCAAAAAACTACATGCGGCGCATGCGCAATGACGCTTATTGTGATCACGTGACACGTTCAATGTTTCAGATTTGAAGAACCACAAGGTTATTTTCGTGTTGGGTAAGTATCGTCCATATTGTTCAAGGTACATTACTTCACGTGATGGCAATATTAATACGAATAGGCATATAAGATCGTGACCACGTGTCATAAGATCGTGACCACGTGTCATAAGACATCAAGAGTCGATGTCTCAAAGTACAAGGCTGAATGGTGCAACCGTTAATTAATTGTCGATTATTGATGATAACTGGCTGAAAGGATTCCCTTGCTGAGATTGCAGTCAAAGGATTCAGGGCTTCATAATCGCGACCTTGACCATCATCCATAATTAATTCATATACCCTCTGTCATATTATTGCTTCTGGTACAACCTCGGTATGTTTTATTTACTATCGTCTCGCGTGTCGCCCCCACCCCACCCCACCCCACCCCACCCCACCCCACCTCCTGTTGTCGCCCTCCTCCTCCTACCCACCATGTGCCCATTAAAGGTGGTCCCGGCAGTGGGAAGGGGACCCAGTGCGACAGGATCGTGGAAAAGTACGGCTTCACCCACCTCTCGTCCGGCGACCTGCTGCGAGATGAGGTCGCTTCGGGGTCAGCCAGAGGCAAGGAGCTCAACGAGATCATGCAGAAGGGGGAACTGGTGTCGCTGGTTAGTATATATTCCACTGTTGTACAAATGGTTTAAACCGTCCCATGATAGGCATAGGGAGAGATACGATAAGTGAAAGAACCATCGGGGGCGCATATATTAAAAAACATCCAAACAATTACGTGTTGAAAAGTGGACCAACTCTATATATGCCACGCGTTAAGACAACAGCTTAATTATGGCCAAAAGTCAGTAAAGTAACAAGGCAGCAAGCTATGGAGTATGCTCAATAAGGAAACAAAGTTAGTCAAATCTGCTAAGGAATTCAAAACAATGCTGTCAACCTCGGTATGTGTTCATGTGTCACTGTAATTCGTGCACATTGTGCAACATAGCTAACGGGTAAGATTTAAATACATGATAGAATGGATGTTATATTTCCATTATCATGTGTATATTGATCTCCTCGGCTCATGTCTTTTAATCATTGTCGGTCAATAACACTTATGCTAATGTTCATTGTTGACTTTCACATACCGACGTTAAATAAAAACTTTATCTGATCTTATTTTGAATGGATGAGGTTTTCTGTCACCCCGCCGTCCTTGGTGCCATTGCAGGAGACGGTGCTGCTGCTGCTGCGAGAGGCCATGGTGAAGAAGGCGGCTGCCAGCAAGGGCTTCCTCATCGACGGCTACCCTCGGGAGCTCGAGCAGGGACTGCGCTTTGAGAACGAGGTACAGAGTCTACAAACCTGGCGTCCTGGTTATGAACGTGCTCTCCTTGGCCAAAGTGTCATGACGAAAGAAAAGAAAGAAAACATTTCGTGATAATCGCGATGAGAATTACCTTCGAATATCAATGGGAAACTTCCTTCTATTGTCCTTTTTTATACGGCCAGCCGTGTCACTCGCGGAGCCTTTCAAATATAGCTGTACTCTTACTCTAGTTGTGTAGATTCAGTCTGACCATCGTTGGCTGTTTCACTGGGGCTTGGTTCCTCCGCCATTCGCCAGGTGGCGGGTGTGAACGGCGTGCTGTACTTCGAGGTGTCTGACGACACGATGACGAAGCGTCTCCTGAAGCGCGGCGAGACGAGTGGGCGCGTGGACGACAACGAGGCTACCATCAGGAAGCGACTGGCCACCTTCCACAACCTGACCCGCCCCGTCATTGAGCACTACGGCAAGCAGGACAAGGTCAACACCGTAAGTAGGCCAAGGTCAACGCTGTCAATAAGACATGGGCAACACCGTAAACTGGACAAGGTCAACACCGTAAGTAGCACAGGTCAAGGTCAACATCGTAAATAGGACAGGGTCAACATCGCAAATAGGACAAGGTCATCCCCACCAGTAGGCCAAGGTCAAAACCGTAAGTAGGACAAGGTCAAGACCGTAAGCAGGACAAGGTCAACGCCGTCAGTAGGACAAGGTCAAGACCGTAAGTAAGACAAGGTCAACACCGTAAGTAGGCCAAGGTCAACGCCGTCAGTAAGGCAAGGTCAAGGCCGTCAGTAGGGAAGGTCAATGCCGTTGGTAGGACAAGGTCAACACCGTCAGTAGGACAGGGTCAACACCGTCAGTTTGACAAGATCAACACCGTAAGTAGTGCAAGGTCAACACCGTAATTAGGACAAGGTCAACCCCGTCAGTAGCAGAATGTCAACACCGTATATAGAACCAGGTCAACACCGTAAGTAAGTCAAAGTCAACACAGTAAGTAGGACACGGTCAACACCGTACCTTGGACAAGGTCAACACTCAGAAATAGGACAAGGTCTATGTTGTGAGTAAGGCAAGGTCAACGCTAAGAATAGGATAATGTCACCGCGATGAGTGGGACAATGTCCTCATTATGGTAGGTCAAGGTCGTTCCGAAAGCAGACATGTTGATGTTGATGTGTTGGTGCTTTGGTGAATTATCAACCCGTAAGCACTGATATAAAGTCTAACCATTGAAGAATTAAAATCATTAACAGGATAAGTAATCGGAATCTTCCCACTAACTGGCATCAGGCAAGCCAATACGACAAAGAGATGAACACAAATAATCCCCTTAATTTCTAAATCTATGAAATTCGTTCTATGAAACATGCCGTGTTGAAAATCAAGATGTAAATTTGTATTTGTTCTTCTCGCCGATCAGATTCACGCCGAGGGAACAGTGGATGAGATCTTCGACAAGGTCAAGGTCGCCCTGGACAAGTTGTAAAGCCATGTGTCCCCAGCACGACCCGTCCTCTATTATCGCCCAGAGGTTGTGAACCTTGTTCCGGTCACGACGGACTGAGCAGCAAACCTAGTGGCCAAAGCAATCTCAGTATTTGTTACAATCAATGATGTCGATTAAGTCAGTCAAAATTACGTCCATCGTTGTCATGTATTATTCTGCTGTACTCTACGAGCGTTTGTAATTTAAACGGTTATCTTTTCAATGAGAATATTTATTTAATAAAGAATATAATGAATTTACACACGTTGTATAAGACTCTTGTTGTGTAATTATAACGTCTGGTGTAACAGGGATCGAGAAATAAACACGTCGTATGATTTTATTCTCTAGAATGGATAGCTATTATTAATATTAATACATGTAGTCTTTTTGTCCGATTCGACATGTAGGCTATTAATTAACTCATCATCACATGTGTTAATGACATAAAGATAAACTTTAATAAGATTATTTGTTACTTCTCGGGAGAAGAGCGCCCCGATTACATTTATAGACCATTGTGTACAGTGTATATTAACAGTGCTATATATATTTGAACGGGGAATTCACATGGGAGTTTATGCTGTTATGGGAAACGACTTTTTTTTCTTTTGTGGAACTTTTGTGGAATTTGATGTAAACACCTGCAGTTTTGTATACATATATAAGTAATCATTTGACATGCAATATGAACAAGATGACTGTTTTTCGTTGTCATGAGGTTATCATTCGTTCATTACATCGGGTTACAAGTATATATAACAATGCGTCATTTATAAAGGTGTTTTCTGTTAGAACCGGTTTATATTAACTTATTGCAGTATTGATCTGTTGGCGACTAGCCCCCAGGGTTCGCTGTTATACAGCACAGAGCAGCAGTTGTTATAAACACCATGTTATCATTCAGCCGGGTTGGCCGAGTTTATTCTTTTTCTTTCTTTTTTCTTGATCCACTATAATGCACTTACACAAACCATACAAAGCGGAAATCGAAGAGAATATACGCACCCCCCCCCCCCTACCCCAAAAACAATAAATAACATATGATATTATGTGCTTTGTATTGCATAGAGAAACTGTCTAATAGTGGTCTCCATTTCTTATAAAACGTATCTGTACTAAAATTCAGTTTCCTTTCTACCGCACTCTTTTCGAGCCTATAGTAATACGTACGTACTTGATGCAGTTTTTCACAGCCTGAAAAGCTGGAACCATATTTGATCATTCGCAGTAATATACACCTCAACCAGACCACACAGAAACGAACATATAACGACATCGTCAACAGTGTCTGTCTCAGACGAGATACGCGCCAATAAACGTCTAAAAACCCGTCAGGGGGTATCAACATATTTCACCTAATGCGCTCGTTTCTATATAGGACATGTCAGTTCTCGCGGGTTCTACTTCCGGCCTGGCATTTTGGGGACAAACAAACGAACACGTGCTTTTTGTTCAGTGTGCAGCCTGACTCGCCCCTTGCGTAACAATGGATACCGCGGGCAGAGGGCTGTCATACTAGTTACGACATAAGACGTGGAACCAGGCAAGCTGATAAAGTTGTAAAACAATATAATAATGAGATTTACTATATTGCTCTTGGGAATGGCAAAGGCTTTTGTCACAGCCACCTTATCGAATAGTGTTCAATTCCTTTTATATCATGTACTTAAAAGTCTCTCAATGCTCCTGATTTGTATATCGCAGTTCAATTCGGCGCACTGTTGATATTACGTATCGTGACACGTGGCGGGCTTTAACACAGGCATGGGGCGCGTTATGATACAATGTAATGCAGCTGCACATTAACGCCCAGACATAGATTGGTTGTATATTCAGGACGCTTTCTTTAACCACTTTTGGTCATATCGCGTCAATGGGAAAAGGAAGGGAAGAGCGGAGCCATGTCCCCGGGGGTAACCCCTTATTCTTTGCGAAGAAAGACATGGGATCTTTATCCTGCGACCACACAGACATGGCCACAGCGGGGCTGGAACCAACGATCCACGTGCCGTTAGGCTGTTACTGCCAGATGGCCAGAGCACTCAAGGCGAGCGCTCTACACCACTGAGCTACCGGACCGTTTTCCCCTAGGAACGGCAGGGTACAGGTAAAATGTACAGATATAAATCACTCTACGGTTTATTCTAGGAACATTTCTTGTGTTTCAGGGTGTGGGCTGGATTTTTTTTCCGGGCGATAATTACCTATATATCAAAAGTATGATTTAAGCATCGAGTATAATGTTCCATATATGGGGTGGTGTGATGAGGGTCGGTGTGCAGGGGCCGGAAGAGATTACGGGGGGGGTGATCAGGGGATCTGGTGAGCGTGGGGGGAGAGACGGTGGATGGGGTGATCAGGGGATGTGATGAGGGAGGGAGGGAGGGGGTGATCAGGGGATCTGATGAGGGGGGGGGGAGACGGTGGATGGGGTGATCAGGGGATGTGATGAGGGGGGCGGGGAGACGGTGGATGGGGTGATCAGGGGATGTGATGAGGGAGGGAGGGAGGGGGTGATCACAGGATCTGATGAGGGGGGGGGGAGAGACGGTGGATGGGGTGATCAGGGGATGTGATGAGGGAGGGAGGGAGGGGGTGATCACAGGATCTGATGAGGGGGGGGGGAGAGACGGTGGATGGGGTGATCAGGGGATGTGATGAGGGAGGGAGGGAGGGGGTGATCATAGGATGTGGTGAGGGGAGGGGGTGATCAGGGGATGTGATGAGGGAGGGAGGGGGTGATCAGAGGATGTGATGAGGGAGGGAGGGGGGGGTGATCAGAGGATGTGATGAGGGAGGGAGGGAGGGGGTGATCAGGGGATGTGATGAGGTAGGGAGGGGGGGGGGTGATCACAGGATGTGATGAGGGAGGGAGGGAGGGGGTGATCAGAGGATGTGATGAGGGAGGGAGGGAGGGGGTGATCAGGGGATGTGATGAGGGAGGGAGGGGGTGATCAGAGGATGTGATGAGGGAGGGAGGGGGGGTGATCACAGGATGTGATGAGGGAGGGAGGGGGTGATCAGGGGATGTGATGAGGGAGGGAGGGAGGGGGTGATCAGAGGATGTGATGAGGGAGGGAGGGAGGGGGTGATCAGGGGATGTGGTGAGGGAGGGAGGGAGGGGGTGATCAGGGTATGTGATGAGGGAGTGAGGGAGGTAGGGGGTGATCAGGAGATGTGGTGAGGGAGGGAGGGAGGGGGTGATCAGGGGATGTGATGAGGGAGGGAGCGAGGGGGTGATCAGGGGATGTGATGAGGGAGTGAGGGAGGGAGAGGGTAATCAGGGGATGTGCTAAGGGAGGGAGGGAGGGGGTGATCAGGGGATGTGATGAGGGAGGGAGGGAGGGAGAGGGTGATCAGGGGATGTGCTAAGGGAGGGAGGGAGGGGGTGATGGCCAGGTTCACACTGGGTTATCTCAAGGGAATAGGAGGAATCGAGAAGCCGTGGAAGTGACCAAGCAGAAGGATAACAGTCTTGATGGGGAGGGCGGGCGGAAGAAGCCTTGTGGCTGGCGGCACGTGCGTTTGCTTCTCTCTGTCGCGCCCGTCGAAGGTTGCCAGGTATGGTAGAGCGGAAGCGAAAACCGTTGCCATGACAGTAGGGCGATGGCAGGCAGCGAGTGGCGCGGTGACAAAGGCTATGGCACGCAGGCCAACCAGCGCTGCCATGGCCCCTGGGTGACTTCCTCCTACCGCCTGCCCGCCGTGACCCTAGGCGGCCGTGTGCAGACCGCTTGCGGACTGGGACGCCTGTCATCTCGGCACAAGGCTGTGTCACGTTTTTCTAAGCGCGGAGTAAATTGGCGTAATAACTCACTCCAGCTAGCGTTCTACACGTTTGAGAGATGGGGACCTTCTACACGCACCACACCCGAGCAGACTCCGTCAGAAGCCACGGTTGAAAAAAAAAAGCGTGTGAGGAAAGATATTGTCATAATGGTCTTTCGTCTCCCCGACCCGGGATCATAATCTTTTCGTTTTTGCTGTATACTGTGTTGTATTGTTGTTGTTGTTCGTGGTCGACATAAATGATTCTCTCTCGCTCTCTCTCTCTCAGAAGGAAGAGACGTAGCAGTGGAGATTGAGACTCAGACAAGAGGCACGTGGACTGCACGCAGCGCCACCTGTTTGGAGAGCGGACCGCCAGAGCCCGGATGTATGTGTTCTAGAGATTCCGGTGGTACGCCCCATGTGTATAGGCCGCGGCGTATTCATAGGGATAACGTCCAGGACGGTAACCATGGGTTCCGCAGCCAGCACTGACCAATCAGCAGGCGGCAAGAACGCCGTCAAGAGAAACAAGGAAATCAACACACAGCTAAGGATCGATAGCCGCCGAGACGCCAGACTGGTGAAGCTGTTACTGCTGGGTGAGTGTGTTGTGGTGTCAGGCCAGACTGGTGAAGCTGTTACTGCTGGGTGAGTGTGTTGTGGTGTCAGGCCAGACTGGTGAAGCTGTTACTGCTGGGTGAGTGTGTTGTGGTGTCAGGCCAGACTGGTGAAGCTGTTACTGCTGGGTGAGTGTGTTGTGGTGTCAGACCAGACTGGTGAAGCTGTTACCGTTGGGTGGGTGTGTTGTGGTGTCAGGCCAGACTGGTGAAGCTGTTACTGCTGGGTGAGTGTGTTGTGGTGTCAGGTCAGACTGGTGAAGCTGTTACTGCTGGGTGAGTGTGTTGTGGTGTCAGGCCAGACTGGTGAAGCTGTTACCGTTGGGTGGGTGTGTTGTGGTGTCAGGCCAGACTGGTGCAGCTGTTACCGCTGGGTGGGTGGGTTGTGGTGTCAGGTCAGACTAGTGAGGCTGTTACTGCTGGGTGAGTGTGTTGTGGTGTCAGACCAGACTGCTGAAGCTGTTACCAATGGGTGAGTGTATTGTGGTGTCAGACCAGACTGGTGAAGCTGTTACTGCTGAGTGAGTGTGTTGTGGTGTCAGACCAGACTGGTGAAGCTGTTACTGCTGAGTGAGTGTGTTGTGGTGTCAGGTCAGACTGGTGAAGCTGTTACTGCTGGGTGAGTGTGTTGTGGTGTCAGACCAGACTGGTGAAGCTGTTACTGCTGGGTGAGTGTGTTGTGGTGTCAGACCAGACTGGTGAAGCTGATACTGCTGAGTGAGTGTGTTGTGGTGTCCGGCCAGACTGGTGAAGCTGTTACTGCTGGGTGAGTGTGTTGTGGTGTCAGACCAGACTGGTGAAGCTGTTACTGCTGGGTGAGTGTGTTGTGGTGTCAGACTAGACTGGTGAAGCTGTTACTGCTGGGTGAGTGTGTTGTGGTGTCAGACCAGACTGGTAAAGCTGTTACTGCTGGGTGAGTGTGTTGTGGTGTCCGGCCAGACTGGTGAAGCTGTTACCGCTGGGTGAGTGTGTTGTGGTGTCAGGTCAGCCTGGTGAAGCTGTTACTGTTGGGTGAGTGTGTTGTGGTGTCAGGCCAGACTGGTGAAGCTGTTTCCGCTGGGTGAGTGTGTTGTGGTGTCAGGCCAGACTGGTGAAGCTGTTACTGCTGGGTGAGTGTGTTGTGGTGTCAGGCCAGATTGGTGAAGCTGTTACTGCTGGGTGAGTGTGTTGTTGTGTCAGGCCAGATTGGTGAAGCTGTTACTGCTGGGTGAGTGTGTTGTGGTGTCAGGCCAGACTGGTGAAGCTGTTACCAATGGGTGAGTGTGTTGTGGTGTCAGACCAGACTGGTGATGCTGTTACCGCTGGGTGGGTGTGTTGTGGTGTCAGGCCAGACTGGTGAAGCTGTTACCACTGGGTGGGTGTGTTGTGGTGTCAGGCCAGACTGGTGAAGCTGTTACTGCTGGGTGAGTGTGTTGTGGTGTCAGGCCAGACTGGTGAAGCTGTTACCGCTGGGTAAGTGTGTTGTGGTGTCAGACCAGACTGGTGAAGCTGTTACTGCTGGGTGAGTGTGTTGTGGTGTCAGACCAGACTGGTGAAGCTGTTACTGCTGGGTGAGTGTGTTGTGGTGTCACACCAGACTGGTGAAGCTGTTACTGCTGGGTGAGTGTGTTGTGGTGTCAGGTCAGACTGGTGAAGCTGTTACTGCTGGGTGAGTGTGTTGTGGTGTCAGACCAGACTGGTGAAGCTGTTACTGCTGGGTGAGTGTGTTGTGGTGTCAGACCAGACTGGTGAAGCTGTTACTGCTGGGTGAGTGTGTTGTGGTGTCAGACCAGACTGGTGAAGCTGTTACTGCTGGGTGAGTGTGTTGTGGTGTCCGGCCAGACTGGTGAAGCTGTTACCGCTGGGTGAGTGTGTTGCGGTGTCAGGCCAGACTGGTGAAGCTGTTACTGCTGGGTGAGTGTCTTGTGGTGTCAGTCCTAAATAGGTCTCTCTAGATAGAGCCGGTTGCAGTGTTGGGGCTTTATGCAGTCACCAAAGAGGTGGGTGTGAGTGGTAGGAAGCACCGCGACGCACGAAAGGAGGGAGCGGAAATAGGCGACCGCACAATCCCACAACACACCTGGGAGGTCTTCACAACCAAGCACATAATCTTCTTTGTAAACACGCTCTGCCCTTGAACGTCGGTGATAGCGGGGAAAGGGAGTGGGCGGAGTGGAGGGGTCGGGGGTCGGGGTACAAGGGTGCCGTGGCCACGACCAAGGGATGCCGTTTTCCGGTAATTAGCAATGGCTATTGACGTGTCGGCACTAATGGACTTGGTCTTATAGAACGGACGGGGGGGGGGGGGGCGTCCGTCTGCCTGGCTCCCTGGGCAACCGAGGCGGGTCGGTGGGTGGGGGGGGGGGAGTGGTGGATTAGGTGTACGTTGCATGGGTGACGTTTCTGAAGGTGACGATTTCGGCCCGTGACTGTGGCCAGGTACCAATAGTCCTACTGCCCGCTTCCCCGAATACACCCCCACCGCCAGTAGAGGGTGGCGCCACCGTCGGGTGTGGTGTAATGTGCGAGGGGCCCTCTCAGCCTAGATCACGGCGCTGGTAAAACAGCGACGTCGACACACGTGAGGTACCAGCCTTGAGGCCTGGCCCTCACGACCTTAAACCTTTGCTGGCAGAAGGGGTAAAGTTAACTGGTATGATATGGTATGGTTGGTTTATTGACGTATATAAGGCCATCGGCCCATATTACACAAAAAGTGTCATATTTCATCTTGTGGAGATGGAGATGGAAAGGAACATGTGCCAAAAATATATTTACAACAAAGTATATAATGAAGAACCCTTTTGTCCCTAACTATGTTACAAAGACGATATTAATGATTCCCTTAGATTATCGGCCTCAATTATATAACACGCAAGTTGCCGCAGCTCGTCAATGCTATATGTGCTGATTAATTATATGAATAGTGCGAATTTACTGGGCTAGTAAGTTGCATGAACCGGACGAAACCACCTTGCGGTGGAAACGTGACCCGCGGCACGACTTCACCTGCAAAGACCTTGCATGACCTTTCCCCATGACAATCGCTGGATAAAATTTAAAAAATACGCAATTTTGGCATTCTACGGAGGATTAGTTATATCAGCCACAAGGGCAGAGGTGGGTGGGTGGGGGGGGGGGGGAGTCCGTCCGTCCAGTGTGAAAGTCCGGGACACCGACAGCGCGGCCACCCACTCCCCTCCGCCCTCCCCCCACCCCTCCCACCCTCACTCCTCCTCATCGAATATCCCCCAGCAACAGACGACACTACGCACCTTGAGGGGCTATATTTAGCCGCCCCGGCAAACAAAAATAGCCGGCACTCTGGTCGGTACACGGTGCGAGGGTTGACCCGATCCAATCACAGCTCAAATGGAAGTGACGCTCCCAAAGGCGATCTAAATGCAAGGGCGGAACTAGGGGAGGGGTAGGGGGTGACCAGGGGGCCCGGACCCCCCCCCCCCTTTTCGAGAAAGAATGCCGTTTTTTAAAGCAATATACTTACATGCGCCATCTTAGATTTTTGACATTTTAGAATCAAGACTAAAAGTATCTCAAAAATTATGATGCATATGTTTTATATCTCTCTGAGTCTGTAAAACAAACATTTCACCATCAAACTGCGCAGTTTTATGTTGAAATTGTTGTTTTACAGACTGTTGTCATCTACCAATATTCTGTCACTAGAAAGTTAACAGTTCTTTATTCAAGTTACACGTGAAGACGAATTGCGACTCACCCCTTGTTTGCCTCGCCGGCCGCGCAGCTTACCTGGTTCCACGTCCAATGTCGTAACAAGTATGACAGCCCTCTGCGCGCGGTATCCACAGGCCGATCCAGGCTGTCAATCATTCACTGACGTCACTGTTGCTTTTATCCAATCATGTGGTGAAAATAAGTCTCCCACGTGCGCTATGTCGAACAAACAAGTCGGTCAAACAAAGCAGCATGTCGCTTTGTTGCCAGTTTCAGAGATGAGTACTGCTCACAATATCTACCATCAACTATGATTGTCAATTTCATACTCACCATTAAGGAAAAAGGACTCAAGCGTGGGCGGGGCTTACTGTCGGAGCCAGGATTGGTCTATTGTTACGCAGGGGGCGAGTCAGACTGCGCACTGAACAAAAAGCACGTGTTCGTTTGTTTTTTCACCGAAGTGCCAGGCCGGAAGTAGAACCCGCGAGAGCTGGCATGCCCTAGACTCAATAGTAACGGTGCAAGCAATTAGTAGTTTTATTTAATATGACGTCAGTGCCGGATTTGCGACAGGTAAAGCGTACAAGTTCTCTGCCTTCGTATTCCGCCGGTCACGTAAAGGTCGATATCATTTTTAATGTTAATTAAGGGTATATTGTCATGACGTCATGGTGACGTCATGACGTGACATACGCCAGCGTCCAAGTAGTAAGAAGCATAGGTTTTTAGCCTCAACGTTGCATGACACGGCGGTAGCTGCCCGTCAGTTAGTTAGCAACCTTAGCTACGCTTCTAGCTATTGCCTAGTAGGTAAAAATGAAGCAATTCCACAGTTTCCTCAGATCCGTTTACATAGATGTCATTTTTGACGTCCCCGCCAAACAATTTGTAAAGACGCAATATGACGCCATTGATCTCGAAAGAATCATTTCGAGCAGTCCTATACATGACTGTCACTTATAGCCGAGCCTTAAACCACCACCAGACCACGGTTAGCTACCCAAGGTGGTTAAGTTACTCACTTAGCCGAGCCTTAAACCACCACCAGACCAGGGTTAGCCACCACCAGACCAGGGTTAGCCACCACCAGACCAGGGTTAGCCACCACCAGATCAGGGTTAGCTACCCAAGGTGGTATAGTTACTCATACAGCAATATTTTCCTTCCAAAATGAATTTTTTTTAATGGAAATGATTTATTTATATTCTTAGCATATGACTACACATCTATTTTATGCAAAAAATAACCGGATATGTTGTTAAGCCACTGTTGTCAGCCAAATTGGGTTATCTCGTGTGGGATAGTTCGGTGATATTCTTGTGTACTACGTCATCAAAATTGGCACATTACAGCATATTTTTACCGTTTTGTATATGATAACACAACTAATTATCATATAGTTAACATTCACACAGTCAGACAATGTGTCCTGAACATTTGTATAACAAAAAACTGTATATTAAGGTTGGTTGGTTGTATATTCAGGACGCCTTAACCACTTTTGGTCATATCGCGTCAATGGGGGAAGGAAGGGCGAGTGGAGCCGTGTTTACTTTACTGGCCAACTAAGAGCCTAACGGCACATGGATCGGTGGTGCGCACCCCGCTGTGACCATGTCTGTGTGGTCGCAGGATAAAGATCCCATGTCCTTCTTCGCAAAGAGTAGGGCGTTACCCCCAGGGACATGGCTCCACTCCCCCTTCATTCTCCAATTGGCGGTTAAAGCGTCCTGAATATACAACCAACCCTAAATTATGACCCTCACTTTCCGCCAAAACGAGTTATAAGTTGTTCTTTGCGTATGACTCGTTACAAGTACACAATATAAAACTGCCGATGGGCCCCCGCTCAAAACAGCAGGGGACATTCAGGAGAAGATGGCGGCTGACGTCTTTGTTGTCCCTATTGATCGCCCAGCCCCGCGCCACTCGCTTCCCAACCGTCATCACAGCCCTGCCTCTGTCGTGTAGGGCATCTTTTTTGCCATTTGCTGGAAATCCGTTACGTGACACCCAACACACAATTACCGAGCATTACAGACTCTTGACAACGCCTATTGTGGATACCTTGTGGAGGCAGTGAATAGGGGGTACATTATTACGTGCCGGATGGGAGGAGAAAGGGAGCGAGGGAGCGGGAATCATGGGGGGGGGGGGGGGGCAGGGTGGAGCGAGCGGGGAAAGAAGTGGGGAAGTGAGGAGGGAGGGGGAGGAGGGGGTGGGGGGAGGGGGCCGGGAGAAAGGGGGGGGGGGAATCAAGAGGGGGCGGGGGGCAGGGGGAAGGGGGGAGGATGGAGCGGGGAAAGAGAGGAGGTTAGGGCGGGGGAGAGGGGAGGGTGAATTAAGAGGGGGCTTCAGAAGAGAACCGGAAGTACGAGTAAAATGTTATCTTCGGAAATGTTCGACATGTGTTCAGTCTTGGGATTCATGTTGAATTCATAAAACGATGTGTGGCAGAGCGCAAAGCTATTATGCCAGCACAACTGATAAAGGAGTGGCTTGGGATGTGATCAAGTGGGAAATCAGAAGTAAAAGGATATAGCTATAGTAAGTTTAAGACCAAAAGAGAACGTAACTAAAAGATGAGTGGGTAAAAAGACTAAATAGCCTGGAGTTAAAGCTGAAATGATGCTCTTACAACGACGGTATGGAGATCTTCAAAAGCATGAAGCCCAGGGTGCATTGGTTAAGGCAAGAGCGGTACGAATTGAAAATAATGAAAGAAACGCAAAATACTTCTTAAATATGGAAACGAAGAAAAGAACTCTCAAACATATCACCGCCTTGTTTGACAGCAACGATTGCCCAGTTTCGGAATCTGATCTAATACTGAAAGTGCAATTGAAATTCTATTCACAACTCTATACCGATAATAGAACTCTACATGAGATTCATGAGACTCATATTCCGACTATACTACTTTTCATGCCATGAGGTACCAACAACACCAGAATCGCAAGATCATCGTGATAGAGACCTAGCATTATCATATAATGACTTTGCAAAAGCTTTCCAACGCATGAATAACACTAAAAGCCCGGGGGTGACGCATTATCATGTGAATTCGGTTCTAATTTGTTAACTTTTTTTGGTCCGGCATTAAAGAATATAAGATTTTGTACTAGATAGCCTTTTGTAAGGTCTTGATAACAAGCTATTAAGCATAGAACAAAGGAGCGGTAACCTTACGTTGGTCCCAAAACTGGAAACGATGTACGATACGTAACTTCTTGGAGACCTTTAAGTCCACTGAATACGGGTAATAAAAGTTAAATAAAGCCTTAGCAGATAAACTTATATTTGAGGTGTGTTAACGTTATCAGTCACAGAAGGGCACTAGCCAGGTTGAGGTGCCAGGCTCATAGCTTAGAAATTGAAAGGGGTAGGCATTGTAATATAGAGCCACAAGATAGGTATTACAAATTCTGTTTTAAACATGGGAAATATCTTGTGGAAGACGAATATCATTTTACTCTGGTGTGCCCATTATATGCCTCAAGTCGGGATAAGAGATTGCCAAAAGTATATACACGGTGCCCCTCTTCAGAAATTGCCAAAAGTATATACACGGTGCCCCTCTTCAGAAAATTTTAACAGACTCTTTAGCAGTAAAAACGACAACGTTGTTATGACTTTAGCCAGTTTTGTTTACGAAGCATTCAACATAAGAGAGTCATTTTTGTCACCGCTGTAGTTGATATAGATTTGTATATATTTGTATTTGCACGTTATCTATATGAATCTTGAACCGAAAATTGTACATATGTACCATGGGCGTTGTGCCTAAAGTACTTAATAAACATTGTTATTATTATTATTATTATTATTATACTTTGTTTTGCTCTTTTTAAACCTTAGACTTACATTAAGAATGTTTGTGTGTGGTTCATGTACATATCTGTGTTCCTTGACGTGTATTCTTGTTGAAAACAATACAATGTTTTAAAAATATAAGCGTTTCATATACCCTTGTCGGCATCTATCGATAAAAATGGTGTTTCGGGTTCGAAGAGGAGAGGTCTATGAGTATAGCTTCCATAACTTGAAATAGAAGCCTTTTTTTTTTTTATCAGTAGGCTTTGACAGCTGTGTCCCTTTATAAATCCAGATAGTCTGGGTGACAACCTGGGTTCCACAAAGGACTGGTCACGCATTATTTTGTTTTTCATTTATCTTGGAAATACAGGGGAGAAATTGGTGTGACTTCAGCGTATTTCAGATCTCTTGGAAACGCATTGATTTTAATCGTCTGACGTAACACATACCGTAATGGTTCGACACAAGATGGCAGCTCCCAACTTGTTACATTTCGGAGGTATCTTGTCGTAGCCACTAGCCTTCGAAACATCAATATTAAACCCCAGTCAAATCAAATCGACACGTCAATGACTTGAAGTGGGGTGTATATTTCGTGGTTACGTACTGTCAGAAAGATAAAAATGTTCTGTCGTGTCTTGGTGACATACCTTTATAGTCATAACGAATTTATGGTCTTTGTGATAAAGTTTGGTTTCATCTATTGTTTTTTCATCTGGTACGCCATCTTTTTGGTCTACGTCTTTGGCAACGTCTACGATATATAGCAACCTGTTTCAAAACGACGCGCTCTAGTCACAAATAGGGGCATAGGACCCACGGGTTCTCACTACTGGTTCTTATGACGTAATCAAGATGACGTCATTCTGGGAGCCGGTATAACGTCCCCCCCCCTTCCACCCCCCCACCCCCCCATACTGCGTCTTACATCTTAGGCAAGCACAGTCGCCGCCCAGATGTTGGAGTGTTGTCGCTAAATTCCCAGGTGGTAACGACGTCCAGTAGCAGAGTTTGATCCATGGGCTTACGCAATCCCCGCTCCAGGTACAGGAGGCGGACTGTGTGAGGCATTGTTCATGGAGCCCCCTCCCTGCGGCAGTGCGGTAATGAAGGTAAATAGGCAGGAGATGATACGTATTAAGGCGTACATCAGCAGGTGCGTGAGGTTTTGGGTGCAATTGGTAACTTCTGAAAGACACGGTTATGCCCAAGCTGTTTATAAAACTTTGTTTAATGTGTGTGAAGCTGGAAAGCAAACTTAGGCGTCAAAAATTAAAACCCTACTGTTTAGATTTGGATTTGGCCATGTTTGGCTCTCACGGGGGGTAGCTGATGTTAGCTTATTTTTAAATTTATATAACCAACGGCTTCATGATGTTTCCTGTCAGGAATGGCGAGCAGATATCAATAGCCTATCCAAGCTTGATATTTATTGTTGTTTTAAATCAGAGTTAGAATGTGAGCTGTATCTAACTTGTGTTGTAAATCGAAAGCATAGGATCGCACTAAGTAAATTTCGATGTTCTTCTCATAAACTGGCAATCGAACGTTTAAAGGGAGAGGAACCAAGAGAACGACGACTCTGTAAATACTGTCTAACTCTAGGTATCAGTGAAATTGAAAATTAAAAATCATTTGTTAAATACGTGTCCTCTATATGCGAATATAAGATCCCACTATCTCAGTTCTTGCAACCTGTCTAAATTTGAGGGTCAGTAACTTATTAAAAATAGAAAGACTACGATTATCATAAATGTCGCGGCATTCATTTATCAGTCGTTCAAGTTGCACTGGGATCTGTAATTGTAAGTCGGTTCTTATATCGTTCATTTATTGTTGTACACATATATGTACTCTTTGGCCCAAGGGCTAAACGGTACAAATAAAAGATTCTTCTACAAGTGGAGGGATCCTAGTTGGTTGCGAGGCTTCCACGTTGATACACCGCCTCTAATGCGACGTTGTACAGGGCCGACAACCCAAAACCTCGCCGTAGAGAGGCCATAGCAACTGGGTTATGACAGGTTGACAGGAGCTTTTGTTGATGATGCCCACTGCTGCTTGGTTGTCGCAGTGGACGATGACATTTCGGTTGGTAAACAGTGCTGCCCGCTGCAGGTTCCAATGCCAGAGTCGCTTTGTAATTAATATGCAGGCCATTCCCACTCTCTGCCTTCGACTCACTCCCCTAGGGCTCTATTATATCTCTGTTGTCGCCTACGCCCTCAATGCATTTTCACACTCGCTCGCCAGGGCGGCGCTGCGCAAACATACCAGACCTTTTGCGCATTTCTACAAATTAGTGCTGGGACCCACCGGCCACAGGGCCCGCATCGATATACACGGGGGTCAGGGGGCGGGCGTCTACCATGGGGGTTAATCCATTGAATACGCCTAACCAGTCGATCCACCACTGGATATCACTGGATATCGTGATGCGAACACAGTGCTCAGGGCGTTGGAGTCTGCTTATCCCCTCGAATAGCCGACGCAGATAAAAACGCCCCCCATAGACACATTGGGTCGCGAAGTTTAAATTCCCTGCTATAAGGACTGAAGACTTTTCTTCGTGATTCGAGTCTTTGGTATCGTCAAAGATATTAGTACAACAGGGGTGTATTTGATTATGCACTTTGCCTGCCCAGCGCGATTTTTTTGCGCATGCGCTTTTAAAGTTCCGTGTGTCTGATAGTCAAACGTTAAATCCGCGTTGTCCGACAGCAACATGGCAGACGAAGAAGTTATGTGGATGTCATTTCACGAAGATCTGGAATTTTTGCTCGTAAGATAAAAAAAATGAACTGCCTGCCCAAGAGAAACGAAAAAGGTTGACTTTATCATAAATGCATAGCAAACATTTTTTTGAATGATATTGCTGGAAAATAAATTGCACGAAGTTGGCCGCAATAATAACGGCCCCAATAATATTTGGGTATAATATCAGTAATATTAATAATATTAGTATGATGCTTATTTTCGTTGCTCGTAAAATTACAATCTCTCGTTAAACTAGCATGTATAAGATACGGTTGCGAGCTCGTAATTGCAAGTGAAACGATCCACTTGGGTGGTTCCTTTGACGCCATGTTGGAAATCCTTGTGCCCCTGCTCGAAACCGAGAGCACGCGGCGCGGTGAAATTGATCACGTGACGCAACGCTCGGGGCACGATTTTCACTGTTTGATTTACAAGACGTCGTGATCGAGGTACCCCACGCGCATAATCAAATACGCCCTAGGATAGGTCATACGGCGATTTTCTTGTAATCGTTCTCCGGTGGCGCCGCCAAGCCCCCCCCCCCCCCATTGACACCTGTGCTAAATAATTATGAAGTTGTAGTCTTATTATAATCGCTAACAAGCAGCAAAATTATCAGCACGTTAGGAAAACCAGCCCCCACCCCCCCCCCCCCCCCAAATGTAAACAGTAGACTGCCTGACGTTCTCGGAATATATATATATAACGCCTTGGCGGCACTACCAGCTAGGCCTAATCATTGCCGCATCAACACTACAAAATTACACATATTTAATGTCAAATATACCTGAAAGTATGAACGGATACCACTAGGCTTTATATCAAGTCGATTAATAGCCATCATCATATTTTTAGTTAACATATCTAAAATGTATTACAAAATATATACAAAACATATTACAAAAAAATATTACAAATGTCTCTGAGCAGAAAGCCTAATGCGTTATATGAACAACTTTAACGTTTTGCAGGATGGGAAATTCTGACATCTGTTTGCATTATATTGCAGGCGCCGGTGAATCAGGCAAGAGCACATTCGCAAAGCAAATGAAGTGAGTACTACCACCGGAAGTGACGAGTGGCAATAGCGCAATGCATCCTGGGGGTCCTTCGAACGCTTATCACCCAAGCCAGTGCATTTCAACAGGCATATAGACATCATGTTTGATATATAACTGTGCTACAAGTGTTAATTCTTCTCACCAAGTTTGGGGGTTATACACCGTCTGAATCGCGAATCCCCAAGAGTTGGGGAAAGTAATATCGAATGTCCAAGATGAGGACTGCACAAGACCGGGCGCGAAAAATCACACCTTAAAAGTGACATCGCGAATATGGAGGAATTCACAGACGGCTATAACGGATCGCGGTAAATAGACAAAGGGTCTTCGCGTTGAACCAGAAATTGAACGGATAAACATCTCCAGAAATTGCCAACAGCCAATCGCGAATCTCTGGACGAATCCCTGGATGCCAATCGCGGAGATCCTGGCTTCCTGGCGTCTCCCTGGCTTTAATTGACATTCATGTTGATATTCAGGGCGACTGGGGGGCAAGAATTGCCGACACAGATGGTGTTTTATTCCAGATTGATCATGGTGTACCACGACGTTAGGAGGAGTGTTTTCGACTGCACACAGCTCTGTCACAGCTGCGCGCACAGCCCATTATATAGACACGTTATTTAATAAAATATATCATCAAATCACCGGTAGACAAATGTAGCATAATAGAAAACGATATGTATACTTATTCGTGTGTATTTTCGTATACTACTGTACAAGAACCAAGAAACATTTCCATCCATACATCGTAAAGCCCTACGCCAAGTGTAAAACTCAGGAGAGAGATCGTATCTTCGACTACATACGCAATGCAAGAGAACATGATTGGTTGAATCGTAATCGCGAAAAGGTGTTCGCACACAGTCACATGTGCAATCGTTAACAATTATCGCCAGTTACATTAGAATACGATTCTTTATTACTGATATCATAATGCATGGCTGCCATAGTGTGAGACAAGAAGACACTAAAGGAAGGAAAGCTAACATGCAACTAAATTAAGAAACGAATTTAAGGACTTATAAGTGTAATACTAAAGGAATGAAAAAACGTGCACGCGTAATCAAATCTGCCGTTGAATTTCGCAAATGTCACACCACAGTTAGAAGCAGTTATCACTGCCTCCCAAATACATGCCATTTAGCGCACGTTTCTTGCATTCGTAGGAGCCGCGTCGATAGCTCAGTGGGCTAGCGCGCTCGCCTTGAGTGCTCTGGTCACCTGAGAGCCTAACGGCACGTGGATCTATGGTTCGCGCCCCGCTGTGGCCATGTCTGTGTGGTCGCAGGATAAATATCCTATATCCTTCTTCGCAAAGAGTAGGGGGTTATCCCGGGGACATGGCTCCGATCTCCCTTCACTCTCCCATTGACGCGATATATGACCAAAAGTGGTTAAAGCGTCCGGAATATACAACCAACCAACCAGCCAACCTAATCGCAATCCTTGGCTGACGGGAATGTTGTGGCATTCTTACTACATCATTGCAGGATTATCCACGAGAAAGGTTTCACGGACAAAGAGCGGTTGGGTTACAAGCAGCTGATCCATAGCAACACGATGCATGGGATGATAGTGATCCTGGACACCATGGACCAGCAGGACATCCCGTTCAACAATTCGGAAAGCAAGGTCAGATCCCGATATGTGACGTCACAATGTACATTGAGACCTGCTGAGGAAACACGCACTTTTCGCAAGCAGAAATGACTAAATATGTAAACTTTCATTTTTTTTGATATTTTGTATTATTCCTAATTCATTCAATTGTTCCTATGGTATTATGCTTATTATTCCTAATTATTCCAATTATTCCTAATTCTTCAACATTCGTTGTAATTCTTCCAATTCTCTCTAATTCTTCCAATTCTCCCTAATTCTTCCAATTATTTCTTTGGTATTGTATTCATTATTCCTAATTATAAATACATGTTGACAAACAAATCATCTAAAATTTAAACGTCACAAGTGTCGAGCGCCAAATCTTACAGAATGGCTGCGTTAGCCCATTGTTGTAACTGACACGGAAGTGACGTCACTGGCGAACGTCAAACCCTCGACCATGCACGAACGTTCGCTTACACGTTTGTTCTGTGGCGGATTTCATGAACGCAGTTTAGCAGACTACGGCTTATAGTCGACTAAAGTTACCATGTAAATGATGGGCGATTTTAGCCGATTATGCCCGGTAGCCGGCGAAACTATGTTCGCGAAATCCGCCACTGTACAGAACAAATGGTATGTCGGTGCGTGTGTTGTGCTGTGTGATTGGCTGACGGGTGGACTGTTGTTCTGGTATGTCGATGCGTGTGCTGTGCTGTGTGATTGGCTGACGGGTGGACTGTTGTTCTGGTATGTCGATGCGTGTGTTGCGCTGTGTGATTGGCTGACGGGTGGACTGTTGTTCTGGTATGTCGATGCGTGTGCTGTGCTGTGTGATTGGCTGACGGGTGGACTGTTGTTCTGGTATGTCGATGCGTGTGTTGTGCTGTGTGATTGGCTGACGGGCGGACTGTTGTTCTGGTATGTCGGTGCGTGTGGTGCGCTATGTGATTGGCTGACGGGTGGACTGTTGTTCTGGTATGTCGATGCGTGTGTTGTGCTGTGTGATTGGCTGACGGGTGGACTGTTGTTCTGGTATGTCGATGCGTGTGTTGCGCTATGTGATTGGCTGACGTGTGGACTGTTGTTCTGGTATGTCGATGCGTGTGTTGCGCTGTGTGATTGGCTGACGGGTGGACTGTTGTTCTGGTATGTCGGTGCGTGTGTCGTGCTGTGTGATTGGCTGACGGGTGGACTGTTGTTCTGGTATGTCGATGCGTGTGTTGCGCTGTGTGATTGGCTGACGTGTGCACTGTTGTTCTGGTATGTCGATGCGGGTGTTGTGCTGTGTGATTGGCTGACGGGTGGACTGTTGTTCTGGTATGTCGATGCGTGTGTTGCGCTGTGTGATTGGCTGACGGGTGGACTGTTGTTCTGGTATGTCGATGCGTGTGTTGTGCTGTGTGATTGGCTGACGGGTGGACTGTTGTTCTGGTATGTCGATGCGTGTGTTGCGCTGTGTGATTGGCTGACGGGTGGACTGTTGTTCTGGTATGTCGATGCGTGTGTTGCGCTATGTGATTGGCTGACGTGTGGACTGTTGTTCTGGTATGTCGATGCGTGTGTTGTGCTGTGTGGCTGACGGGTGGACTGTTGTTCTGGTATGTCGATGCGTGTGTTGTGCTGTGTGATTGGCTGACGGGTGGACTGTTGTTCTGGTATGTCGATGCGTGTGTTGTGCTGTGTGGCTGACGGGTGGACTGTTGGCCTGGTATGTCGGTGCGTGTGTTGTGCTGTGTGGCTGACGGGTGGACTGTTGTTCTGGTATGTCGATGCGTGTGTTGCGCTGTGTGATTGGCTGACGGGTGGACTGTTGGCCTGGTATGTCGGTGCGTGTGTTGTGCTGTGTGGCTGACGGGTGGACTGTTGTTCTGGTATGTCGATGCGTGTGTTGTGCTATGTGATTGGCTGACGTGTGGACTGTTGTTCTGGTATGTCGATGCGTGTGTTGCGCTATGTGATTGGCTGACGTGTGGACTGTTGTTCTGGTATGTCGATGCGTGTGTTGTGCTGTGTGGCTGACGGGTGGACTGTTGTTCTGGTATGTCGATGCGTGTGTTGTGCTGTGTGATTGGCTGACGGGTGGACTGTTGTTCTGGTATGTCGATGCGTGTGTTGCGCTGTGTGATTGGCTGACGGGCGGACTGTTGTTCTGGTATGTCGATGCGTGTGTTGCGCTGTGTGATTGGCTGACGGGCGGACTGTTGTTCTGGTATGTCGATGCGTGTGTTGTGCTGTGTGATTGGCTGACGTGTGGACTGTTGTTCTGGTATGTCGATGCGTGTGTTGCGCTGTGTGATTGGCTGACGGGCGGACTGTTGTTCTGGTATGTCGATGCGTGTGTTGCGCTATGTGATTGGCTGACGTGTGGACTGTTGTTCTGGTATGTCGATGCGTGTGTTGTGCTGTGTGGCTGACGGGTGGACTGTTGTTCTGGTATGTCGGTGCGTGTGTTGCGCTGTGTGATTGGCTGACGGGCGGACTGTTGTTCTGGTATGTCGATGCGTGTGTTGTGCGGTGTGATTGGCTGACGGGTGGACTGTTGTTCTGGTATGTCGATGCGTGTGTTGTGCTGTGTGGCTGACGTGTGGACTGTTGTTCTGGTATGTCGATGCGTGTGTTGTGCTGTGTGGCTGACGGGTGGACTGTTGTTCTGGTATGTCGATGTGTGTGTTGTGCTGTGTGGCTGACGGGTGGACTGTTGTTCTGGTATGTCGATGCGTGTGTTGTGCGGTGTGGCTGACGGGTGGACTGTTGTTCTGGTATGTCGATGCGTGTGTTGTGCTGTGTGATTGGCTGACGGGCGGACTGTTGTTCTGGTATGTCGATGCGTGTGCTGTGCTGTGTGATTGGCTGACGGGTGGACTGTTGTTCTGGTATGTCGATGCGTGTGTTGTGCGGTGTGATTGGCTGACGGGTGGACTGTTGTTCTGGTATGTCGATGCGTGTGTTGTGCGGTGTGATTGGCTGACGGGTGGACTGTTGTTCTGGTATGTCGATGCGTGTGTTGTGCGGTGTGATTGGCTGACGGGTGGACTGTTGGCCTGGTATGTCGATGCGTGTGTTGTGCTGTGTGGCTGACGGGTGGACTGTTGTTCTGGTATGTCGATGCGTGTGTTGTGCTGTGTGATTGGCTGACGGGTGGACTGTTGGCCTGGTATGTCGATGCGTGTGTTGCGCTGTGTGATTGGCTGACGGGTGGACTGTTGTTCTGGTATGTCGGTGCGTGTGTTGTGCTGTGTGGCTGACGGGTGGACTGTTGTTCTGGTATGTCGATGCGTGTGTTGTGCTGTGTGATTGGCTGACGGGTGGACTGTTGTTCTGGTATGTCGATGCGTGTGTTGTGCTGTGTGGCTGACGGGTGGACTGTTGTTCTGGTATGTCGGTGCGTGTGTTGTGCTGTGTGATTGGCTGACGGGTGGACTGTTGTTCTGGTATGTCGATGCGTGTGTTGTGCGGTGTGGCTGACGGGTGGACTGTTGTTCTGGTATGTCGATGCGTGTGTTGTGCTGTGTGATTGGCTGACGGGTGGACTGTTGTTCTGGTATGTCGATGTGTGTGTTGTGCGGTGTGATTGGCTGACGGGTGGACTGTTGTTCTGGTATGTCGATGCGTGTGTTGCGCTGTGTGATTGGCTGACGGGTGGACTGTTGTTCTGGTATGTCGATGCGTGTGTTGCGCTATGTGATTGGCTGACGTGTGGACTGTTGTTCTGGTATGTCGATGCGTGTGTTGTGCTGTGTGATTGGCTGACGGGTGGACTGTTGTTCTGGTATGTCGATGCGTGTGTTGCGCTGTGTGATTGGCTGACGGGTGGACTGTTGTTCTGGTATGTCGATGCGTGTGTTGCGCTATGTGATTGGCTGACGGGTGGACTGTTGTTCTGGTATGTCGATGCGTGTGTTGTGCTGTGTGGCTGACGGGTGGACTGTTGTTCTGGTATGTCGATGCGTGTGTTGTGCTGTGTGGCTGACGGGTGGACTGTTGTTCTGGTATGTCGATGCGTGTGTTGTGCGGTGTGATTGGCTGACGGGTGGACTGTTGTTCTGGTATGTCGATGCGTGTGTTGCGCTGTGTGATTGGCTGACGGGTGGACTGTTGTTCTGGTATGTCGATGCGTGTGTTGCGCTATGTGATTGGCTGACGTGTGGACTGTTGTTCTGGTATGTCGATGCGTGTGTTGTGCTGTGTGGCTGACGGGTGGACTGTTGTTCTGGTATGTCGATGCGTGTGTTGTGCGGTGTGATTGGCTGACGGGTGGACTGTTGTTCTGGTATGTCGATGCGTGTGTTGCGCTGTGTGATTGGCTGACGGGTGGACTGTTGTTCTGGTATGTCGATGCGTGTGTTGTGCTGTGTGGCTGACGGGTGGACTGTTGTTCTGGTATGTCGATGCGTGTGCTGTGCTGTGTGGCTGACGGGTGGACTGTTGTTCTGGTATGTCGATGCGTGTGCTGTGCTGTGTGGCTGACGGGTGGACTGTTGTTCTGGTATGTCGATGCGTGTGTTGCGCTGTGTGATTGGCTGACGGGTGGACTGTTGTTCTGGTATGTCGGTGCGTGTGTTGCGCTGTGTGATTGGCTGACGGGTGGACTGTTGTTCTGGTATGTCGATGCGTGTGCTGTGCTGTGTGGCTGACGGGTGGACTGTTGTTCTGGTATGTCGATGCGTGTGTTGTGCTGTGTGGCTGACGGGTGGACTGTTGTTCTGGTATGTCGATGCGTGTGTTGTGCTGTGTGATTGGCTGACGGGTGGACTGTTGTTCTGGTATGTCGATGCGTGTGTTGCGCTATGTGATTGGCTGACGTGTGGACTGTTGTTCTGGTATGTCGGTGCGTGTGTTGCGCTGTGTGATTGGCTGACGGGTGGACTGTTGTTCTGGTATGTCGGTGCGTGTGTTGCGCTGTGTGATTGGCTGACGGGTGGACTGTTGTTCTGGTATGTCGATGCGTGTGTTGTGCTGTGTGGCTGACGGGTGGACTGTTGTTCTGGTATGTCGATGCGTGTGTTGCGCTGTGTGATTGGCTGACGGGTGGACTGTTGTTCTGGTATGTCGATGCGTGTGCTGTGCTGTGTGATTGGCTGACGGGTGGACTGTTGTTCTGGTATGTCGATGCGTGTGTTGTGCTGTGTGGCTGACGGGTGGACTGTTGTTCTGGTATGTCGATGCGTGTGTTGTGCGGTGTGATTGGCTGACGTGTGGACTGTTGTTCTGGTATGTCGGTGCGTGTGTTGCGCTGTGTGATTGGCTGACGGGTGGACTGTTGTTCTGGTATGTCGATGCGTGTGTTGCGCTATGTGATTGGCTGACGTGTGGACTGTTGTTCTGGTATGTCGATGCGTGTGTTGCGCTATGTGATTGGCTGACGTGTGGACTGTTGTTCTGGTATGTCGATGCGTGTGTTGCGCTGTGTGATTGGCTGACGGGTGGACTGTTGTTCTGGTATGTCGATGCGTGTGTTGCGCTATGTGATTGGCTGACGGGTGGACTGTTGTTCTGGTATGTCGATGCGTGTGTTGCGCTATGTGATTGGCTGACGTGTGGACTGTTGTTCTGGTATGTCGATGCGTGTGTTGCGCTATGTGATTGGCTGACGTGTGGACTGTTGTTCTGGTATGTCGATGCGTGTGTTGCGCTGTGTGATTGGCTGACGGGTGGACTGTTGTTCTGGTATGTCGATGCGTGTGTTGCGCTATGTGATTGGCTGACGTGTGGACTGTTGTTCTGGTATGTCGGTGCGTGTGTTGCGCTGTGTGATTGGCTGACGGGTGGACTGTTGTTCTGGTATGTCGATGCGTGTGCTGTGCTGTGTGATTGGCTGACGGGTGGACTGTTGTTCTGGTA
The DNA here is from genome assembly GCA_964019135.1 of Arenicola marina. Taxonomy (NCBI): domain Eukaryota; kingdom Metazoa; phylum Annelida; class Polychaeta; family Arenicolidae; genus Arenicola; species Arenicola marina. The sequence continues at coordinate 23,274,991 of OZ025264.1, forward strand.
TGTCGATGCGTGTGTTGCGCTATGTGATTGGCTGACGTGTGGACTGTTGTTCTGGTATGTCGGTGCGTGTGTTGCGCTGTGTGATTGGCTGACGGGTGGACTGTTGTTCTGGTATGTCGGTGCGTGTGTTGCGCTGTGTGATTGGCTGACGGGTGGACTGTTGTTCTGGTATGTCGATGCGTGTGTTGTGCTGTGTGGCTGACGGGTGGACTGTTGTTCTGGTATGTCGATGCGTGTGCTGTGCTGTGTGATTGGCTGACGGGTGGACTGTTGTTCTGGTATGTCGATGCGTGTGTTGCGCTATGTGATTGGCTGACGTGTGGACTGTTGTTCTGGTATGTCGATGCGTGTGTTGCGCTGTGTGATTGGCTGACGGGTGGACTGTTGTTCTGGTATGTCGATGCGTGTGTTGCGCTATGTGATTGGCTGACGGGTGGACTGTTGTTCTGGTATGTCGATGCGTGTGTTGTGCGGTGTGATTGGCTGACGGGCGGACTGTTGTTCTGGTATGTCGATGCGTGTGTTGTGCGGTGTGATTGGCTGACGTGTGGACTGTTGTTCTGGTATGTCGATGCGTGTGTTGTGCTGTGTGGCTGACGGGTGGACTGTTGTTCTGGTATGTCGGTGCGTGTGTTGCGCTGTGTGATTGGCTGACGGGCGGACTGTTGTTCTGGTATGTCGATGCGTGTGTTGTGCGGTGTGATTGGCTGACGGGTGGACTGTTGTTCTGGTATGTCGATGCGTGTGTTGTGCTGTGTGATTGGCTGACGGGTGGACTGTTGTTCTGGTATGTCGATGCGTGTGTTGTGCTGTGTGATTGGCTGACGGGCGGACTGTTGTTCTGGTATGTCGATGCGTGTGTTGTGCTGTGTGGCTGACGGGTGGACTGTTGTTCTGGTATGTCGGTGCGTGTGTTGTGCTGTGTGATTGGCTGACGGGTGGACTGTTGTTCTGGTATGTCGATGCGTGTGTTGTGCTGTGTGGCTGACGGGTGGACTGTTGGCCTGGTATGTCGGTGCGTGTGTTGCGCTGTGTGATTGGCTGACGGGTGGACTGTTGTTCTGGTATGTCGGTGCGTGTGTTGTGCTGTGTGATTGGCTGACGGGTGGACTGTTGTTCTGGTATGTCGATGCGTGTGTTGTGCTGTGTGGCTGACGGGTGGACTGTTGGCCTGGTATGTCGATGCGTGTGTTGCGCTGTGTGATTGGCTGACGGGCGGACTGTTGTTCTGGTATGTCGATGCGTGTGTTGTGCTGTGTGATTGGCTGACGGGTGGACTGTTGTTCTGGTATGTCCATGCGTGTGTTGTGCTGTGTGATTGGCTGACGGGTGGACTGTTGTTCTGGTATGTCGATGCGTGTGTTGTGCTGTGTGGCTGACGGGTGGACTGTTGTTCTGGTATGTCGGTGCGTGTGTTGTGCTGTGTGATTGGCTGACGGGTGGACTGTTGTTCTGGTATGTCGATGCGTGTGTTGTGCTGTGTGGCTGACGGGTGGACTGTTGGCCTGGTATGTCGGTGCGTGTGTTGTGCTGTGTGATTGGCTGACGGGTGGACTGTTGTTCTGGTATGTCGATGCGTGTGTTGTGCTGTGTGGCTGACGGGTGGACTGTTGTTCTGGTATGTCGGTGCGTGTGTTGTGCTGTGTGATTGGCTGACGGGTGGACTGTTGTTCTGGTATGTCGGTGCGTGTGTTGTGCTGTGTGATTGGCTGACGGGTGGACTGTTGTTCTGGTATGTCGATGCGTGTGTTGTGCTGTGTGGCTGACGGGTGGACTGTTGGCCTGGTATGTCGGTGCGTGTGTTGTGCTGTGTGGCTGACGGGTGGACTGTTGTTCTGGTATGTCGATGCGTGTGTTGTGCTGTGTGGCTGACGGGTGGACTGTTGTTCTGGTATGTCGATGCGTGTGTTGTGCTGTGTGATTGGCTGACGGGTGGACTGTTGGCCTGGTATGTCGGTGCGTGTGTTGTGCTGTGTGATTGGCTGACGGGTGGACTGTTGTTCTGGTATGTCGATGCGTGTGTTGTGCTGTGTGGCTGACGGGTGGACTGTTGTTCTGGTATGTCGATGCGTGTGTTGTGCTGTGTGGCTGACGGGTGGACTGTTGTTCTGGTATGTCTGTGCGTGTGTTGTGCTGTGTGATTGGCTGACGGGTGGACTGTTGTTCTGGTATGTCGATGCGTGTGTTGTGCTGTGTGGCTGACGGGTGGACTGTTGGCCTGGTATGTCGGTGCGTGTGTTGTGCTGTGTGGCTGACGGGTGGACTGTTGTTCTGGTATGTCGATGCGTGTGTTGTGCTGTGTGATTGGCTGACGGGTGGACTGTTGTTCTGGTATGTCGATGCGTGTGTTGTGCTGTGTGATTGGCTGACGGGTGGACTGTTGGCCTGGTATGTCGGTGCGTGTGTTGTGCTGTGTGATTGGCTGACGGGTGGACTGTTGTTCTGGTATGTCGATGTGTGTGCTGTGCTGTGTGATTGGCTGACGGGTGGACTGTTGTTCTGGTATGTCGGTGCGTGTGTTGTGCTGTGTGATTGGCTGACGGGTGGACTGTTGGCCTGGTATGTCGGTGCGTGTGTTGTGCTGTGTGATTGGCTGACGGGTGGACTGTTGTTCTGGTATGTCTGTGCGTGTGTTGTGCTGTGTGATTGGCTGACGGGTGGACTGTTGTTCTGGTATGTCGGTGCGTGTGCTGTGCTGTGTGATTGGCTGACGGGTGGACTGTTGGCCTGGTATGTCGGTGCGTGTGTTGTGCTGTGTGATTGGCTGACGTGTGGACTGTTGTTCTGGTATGTCGATGTGTGTGTTGCGCTGTGTGATTGGCTGACGGGTGGACTGTTGTTCTGGTATGTCGGTGCGTGTGTTGTGCTGTGTGGCTGACGGGTGGACTGTTGTTCTGGTATGTCGATGCGTGTGTTGCGCTGTGTGATTGGCTGACGGGTGGACTGTTGGCCTGGTATGTCGGTGCGTGTGTTGTGCTGTGTGGCTGACGGGTGGACTGTTGTTCTGGTATGTCGATGCGTGTGTTGTGCTGTGTGGCTGACGGGTGGACTGTTGTTCTGGTATGTCGGTGCGTGTGTTGTGCTGTGTGATTGGCTGACGGGTGGACTGTTGTTCTGGTATGTCGATGCGTGTGTTGTGCTGTGTGGCTGACGGGTGGACTGTTGGCCTGGTATGTCGGTGCGTGTGTTGCGCTGTGTGATTGGCTGACGGGTGGACTGTTGTTCTGGTATGTCGGTGCGTGTGTTGTGCTGTGTGATTGGCTGACGGGTGGACTGTTGTTCTGGTATGTCGATGCGTGTGTTGTGCTGTGTGATTGGCTGACGGGTGGACTGTTGTTCTGGTATGTCGATGTGTGTGTTGTGCTGTGTGGCTGACGGGTGGACTGTTGGCCTGGTATGTCGATGCGTGTGTTGCGCTGTGTGATTGGCTGACGGGTGGACTGTTGTTCTGGTATGTCGATGTGTGTGTTGTGCTGTGTGGCTGACGGGTGGACTGTTGTTCTGGTATGTCGATGCGTGTGTTGTGCTGTGTGGCTGACGGGTGGACTGTTGTTCTGGTATGTCGATGTGTGTGTTGTGCTGTGTGGCTGACGGGTGGACTGTTGGCCTGGTATGTCGATGCGTGTGTTGCGCTGTGTGATTGGCTGACGGGTGGACTGTTGTTCTGGTATGTCGATGTGTGTGTTGTGCTGTGTGGCTGACGGGTGGACTGTTGTTCTGGTATGTCGATGCGTGTGTTGTGCTGTGTGGCTGACGGGTGGACTGTTGGCCTGGTATGTCGATGCGTGTGTTGCGCTGTGTGATTGGCTGACGGGTGGACTGTTGTTCTGGTATGTCGATGCGTGTGTTGTGCTGTGTGGCTGACGGGTGGACTGTTGGCCTGGTATGTCGATGCGTGTGTTGCGCTGTGTGATTGGCTGACGGGTGGACTGTTGTTCTGGTATGTCGATGCGTGTGTTGTGCTGTGTGGCTGACGGGTGGACTGTTGTTCTGGTATGTCGGTGCGTGTGTTGTGCTGTGTGATTGGCTGACGGGTGGACTGTTGTTCTGGTATGTCGATGCGTGTGTTGTGCTGTGTGGCTGACGGGTGGACTGTTGGCCTGGTATGTCGGTGCGTGTGTTGTGCTGTGTGGCTGACGGGTGGACTGTTGTTCTGGTATGTCGATGCGTGTGTTGTGCTGTGTGGCTGACGGGTGGACTGTTGGCCTGGTATGTCGGTGCGTGTGTTGTGCTGTGTGGCTGACGGGTGGACTGTTGTTCTGGTATGTCGATGCGTGTGTTGTGCTGTGTGGCTGACGGGTGGACTGTTGTTCTGGTATGTCGATGCGTGTGTTGTGCTGTGTGATTGGCTGACGGGTGGACTGTTGTTCTGGTATGTCGATGCGTGTGTTGTGCTGTGTGATTGGCTGACGGGTGGACTGTTGGCCTGGTATGTCGGTGCGTGTGTTGTGCTGTGTGATTGGCTGACGGGTGGACTGTTGTTCTGGTATGTCGATGTGTGTGCTGTGCTGTGTGATTGGCTGACGGGTGGACTGTTGTTCTGGTATGTCGGTGCGTGTGTTGTGCTGTGTGATTGGCTGACGGGTGGACTGTTGGCCTGGTATGTCGGTGCGTGTGTTGTGCTGTGTGATTGGCTGACGGGTGGACTGTTGTTCTGGTATGTCTGTGCGTGTGTTGTGCTGTGTGATTGGCTGACGGGTGGACTGTTGTTCTGGTATGTCGGTGCGTGTGCTGTGCTGTGTGATTGGCTGACGGGTGGACTGTTGGCCTGGTATGTCGGTGCGTGTGTTGTGCTGTGTGATTGGCTGACGTGTGGACTGTTGTTCTGGTATGTCGATGTGTGTGTTGCGCTGTGTGATTGGCTGACGGGTGGACTGTTGTTCTGGTATGTCGGTGCGTGTGTTGTGCTGTGTGATTGGCTGACGCGCGGACTGTTGATCTGGTATGTCGATGTGTGTGTTGCGCTGTGTGATTGGCTGACGGGCGGACTGTTGTTCTGGTATGTCGATGCGTGTGTTGTGCTGTGTGATTGGCTGACGGGTGGACTGTTGTTCTGGTATGTCGATGCGTGTGTTGTGCTGTGTGATTGGCTGACGGGTGGACTGTTGTTCTGGTATGTCGATGCGTGTGTTGTGCTGTGTGATTGGCTGACGGGTGGACTGTTGTTCTGGTATGTCGGTGCGTGTGGTGCGCTATGTGATTGGCTGACGGGTGGACTGTTGTTCTGGTATGTCGGTGCGTGTGTCGTGCTGTGTGATTGGCTGACGGGTGGACTGTTGTTCTGGTATGTCGGTGCGTGTGTTGTGCTGTGTGATTGGCTGACGGGTGGACTGTTGTTCTGGTATGTCGGTGCGTGTGGTGCGCTATGTGATTGGCTGACGGGTGGACTGTTGTTCTGGTATGTCGGTGCGTGTGTTGTGCTGTGTGATTGGCTGACGGGTGGACTGTTGTTCTGGTATGTCGATGCGTGTGTTGATGCTGTGTGATTGGCTGACGGGTGGACTGTTGTTCTGGTATGTCGATGCGTGTGTTGTGCTGTGTGATTGGCTGACGGGTGGACTGTTGTTCTGGTATGTCGGTGCGTGTGGTGCGCTATGTGATTGGCTGACGGGTGGACTGTTGTTCTGGTATGTCGGTGCGTGTGTCGTGCTGTGTGATTGGCTGACGGGTGGACTGTTGTTCTGGTATGTCGGTGCGTGTGTTGTGCTGTGTGATTGGCCGACGGGCGGACTGTTGTTCTGGTATGTCGGTGCGTGTGTGGAGCTGTGTGATTGGCTGACGGGTGGACTGTTGTTCTGGTATGTCGGTGCGTGTGCTGTGCTGTGTGATTGGCCGACGGGCGGACTGTTGTTCTGGTATGTCGGTGCGTGTGTGGAGCTGTGTGATTGGCTGACGGATGGACTGTTGTTCTGCTGGCAGGCCGACAAGCGCATGGTGCAGGTGTACTGTCAGTCCATCGATAGAGGGACCATGGAGCTGAGCCCCGAGCTGGGGCGAGCAATCAAGCGGCTCTGGACGGACATGGCGGTGAAGGAGGGATTCCGGCGGGCAGCCTACGACTTCCAGCTGCAGGACTCGACCGAATAGTGAGCAGACTGACATATAGAGTGTCAACCGGGCGTCAACCAGGCGTCCTATTGTCTCCGGTCTGCCTGTTTGTCGCCCGCCTCTCTGTCTCCCCGTGGGAGTGGGTGTGGGAGTGGGCGTGGCAGTGGAAGTGGGAGTGGAAGTGGGAGTAGGAGTAGGGGTGGGAGTGGGAGTGGGCGTGGCAGTGGAAGTGGGAGTGGGAGTGAGAGTCAGAATCAGAGTGGGAGTGGCAGTGGGTGTGGTTGGAGTGAGAGTGAAAGTAGGAGGGAGGGTGGGAGTGGGAGTGGGAGTAGGAGTGGGAGTGGGTGTGGGATTGGGGGTGGGAGTGGGAGTGGGACTGGGAGTGGGAGTGGGGGTGGGAGTGGGAGTGGGCGTGGCAGTGGAAGTGGGAGTGGAAGTGGGAGCGAGAGTCAGAATCAGAGTGGGAGCGGGGGCGGGAGTGGGAGTAGGCGTGGGAATGGGGTGGGAGTGGGAGTGGGAGTAGGCGTGACCCTAGGAGTGGGTGTGGAAGTGGAAGTGGGAGTGAGAGTGGGGGTCGGAGTGGGAGTGGGGGTGGGGGTGGGAGTGGGAATGGGGGTGGGAGTGGGAGTAAGCGTGACCCTAGGAGTGGGTGTGGAAGTGGAAGTGGGAGTGAGAGTGGGAGTGGGGGTCGGAGTGGGAGTGGGGGTGGGAGTGGGAATGGAGGTGGGAGTGGGAGTGGGAGTAGGCGTGACCCTAGGAGTGGGTGTGAAAGTGTGAGTGAGAGCGGGAGCGGGAGTGAGAGCGGGAGCGGGAGGGAGTGTGAGTGTGGCAGCGGCAGTGGCAGTGGCAGTGGCAGCGGCAGTGGCAGTGGCAGTGGGCGATATGGATTGGAGACTCCGATTTTTGATTAGAGAAAAAAAATCCTCACGTACGCCGTCAATGATGAGGACATGAAGCTATACATACACACCACAGGCACATGTGGCACCCCCAGGACACAGCGGGGGAGACGGGGCCTCGAGGAACCAGACCCTGCTGCGTGTCGGGTGACGTGCTCGATAACATCACGGCAGGGTTATATATGGGGGAGGATACCACCTCTGTATGACGAATCCCCAAGAATTAGGAAGAGTAATATCGAATCTCCAAGATGAGGGAATTTTAAAGGTGGGTGCGAAAAAAACCCACCTTAATGGTGATATCGCGAATATCACAGACTGCTATAACGGATCACGGTAAATAGGGAAAGGGTAGTCGCCTTGAACCAGGAATTGTACGGATAACGATCCCCAACAAATGCCAACAGCTAATCGCAAATCTCCAAGAATTCTTGGATGCCAATCGCGGAAGTCGGAAATGGTCCCCCCCCCCCCTATATAGGCGGGTTTCCCGGGGTGACAGCGGTAAAAAAGTATAAATCATCTTCTCGTCCTTATTTAGGTGTGGTTGGCATAGGTCGTATCAGGCATTGCTGCCTCTTACACAGGTCGTGCCAGGCATTGCCCTCTCTGACATAGGTCGTATCAGGCATTGCTGCCTCTTACACAGGTCGTGCCAGGCATTGCCCTCTGACATAGGTCGTATCAGGCATTGCCCTCTCTGACATAGGTCGTGCCAGGCATTGCCTTCTCTGACGCAGGTCGTACCAGGCATTGCCGCCTCTTACATAGGTCGTGCCAGGCATTGCCCTCTCTGACATAGGTCGTATCAGGCATTGCCCTCTCTGACATAGGTCGTACCAGGCATTGCCCTCTCTGACATAGGTCGTATCAGGCATTGCTGCCTCTTACACAGGTCGTGCCAGGCATTGCCCTCTCTGACATAGGTCGTACCAGGCATTGCCCTTTCTGACATAGGTCGTACCAGGCGTTGCCCTTTCTGACATAGGTCGTACCAGGCATTGCCCTTTCTGACATAGGTCATATCAGGCATTGCCCCCTCTGACATAGGTTGTACCAGGCATTGTCCCCTCTGACATAGGTCGTATCAGGCATTGCCCCCTCTGACATAGGTCGTATCAGTCATTGCCCTCTCTGACATAGGTCGTACCAGACATTGCCGCCTCTTACATAGGTCGTGCCAGGCATTGCCCTCTCTGACATAGGTCGTACCAGGCATTGCCCTCTTTGACATAGGTCGTACCAGGCATTGCCCTTTCTGACATAGGTCGTACCAGGCATTGCCCTTTCTGACATGGGTCGTATCAGGCATTGCTGCCTCTTACACAGGTCGTGCCAGGCATTGCCCTCTCTGACGTAGGTCGTACCAGGCATTGCCGCCTCTTACATAGGTCGTGCCAGGCATTGCCCTCTCTGACATAGGTCGTACCAGGCATTGCCCTTTCTGACATAGGTCGTACCAGGCATTGCCCTTTCTGACATAGGTCGTACCAGGCATTGCCCTTTCTGACAGAGGTCGTACCAGGCATTGCCCTCTCTGACATAGGTCATATCAGGCATTGCCCCCTCTGACATAGGTTGTACCAGGCATTGTCCCCTCTGACATAGGTCGTATCAGGCATTGCCCCCTCTGACATAGGTCGTATCAGGCATTGCCCTCTCTGACATAGGTCGTACCAGGCATTGCCCTCTCTGACATAGGTCATATCAGGCATTGCCCCCTCTGACATAGGTTGTACCAGGCATTGTCCCCTCTGACATAGGTCGTATCAGGCATTGCCCCCTCTGACATAGGTCGTATCAGGCATTGCCCTCTCTGACATAGGTCGTACCAGGCATTGCCCTCTCTGACATAGGTCGTACCAGGCATTGTCCCCTCTGACATAGGTCGTACCAGGCATTGCCCTCTCTGACATAGGTCGTATCAGGCATTGCCATCTCTGACATATGTCGTACCAGGCATTGCCCTCTCTGACATAGGTCGTACCAGGCATTGCCCTCTCTGACATAGGTCGTATCAGGCATTGCCCTCTCTGACATAAGTCGTACCAGGCATTGCCCTCTCTGACTTAGGTCGTACCAGGCATTGCCCTCTCTGACATAGGTCGTATCAGACATTGCCCTCTCTGACATAGGTCGTATCAGGCATTGCCCTCTCAAACATAGGTCGTATCAGGCATTGCCTTCTCAGACATAGGTCGTATCAGGCATTGTCCCCCCTGACATAGGTCCCACCAGGCATTGCCCTCTCAGACATAGGTCGTATCAGGCATTGCCCTCTCAGACATAGGTCGTATCAGGCAGTGTCCCCCCTGACATAGGTCGCACCAGGCATTGCCCTCTCTGACATAGGTCGTATCAGGCATTGCCCTCTCTGACAAAGGTCGTATCAGGCACAGATAAAGGTTTAAGCAGTTGTCACTTGCACTATTGGCGCCGTTAGGGTCGTAAAGTTTAAGTTAATCATAGAATTCAAGCTGGGTGATGTGACATATGGAAACACATTGCTGTATTAAATTATGAAATGAGTTATGAAAGGCCAATTATTTCATGCGGTTGCATGCATATTGATTGGACTGGTTGAATAAGAAAAGCATATCTCATATATACATATGCAGAAGTCGGTAGGACATCGCAGGCTGCCGAGGTATGCCTGCAAGTCCTACTGCATGGAAAGTCGTCAGCCAATATCATGGGGCAAATGCTTCAGGTTTGATCCATGTAATGGGCGGATTACTACCCAGCAAACAGACAACGTTCGAACAACGTTGGACTTTGGTTGTAATCACGTCGTCTCAAAGTTAACATCAGGACAACATTGTTACAACGTTTGTCGCAAACATTGAACTAATATTTCCCTATATTTCCTATATTAGCCTATATTCCATAAAAATAAAACATTTGCCATGTGTAGTGACTAACCAAAATTGGCTGCGTATAGCAGTTGTTATAAATACAAAATGAGAAGTCCAGAGGACGTTTTTGCACCGTTAGAGCAACGTTACCTGAAAAATCAGACATCAGGCAAACAATATGTAATTAATTGTCTTTGACAGTCATGCTTCTAATTAATTCGTCATATACGCATTTCTTTGTCATAGAAGGCACAATTTTACTACTTGACTGAATGTCTGACAACGTTAAGCTATAGTTCCGTCCAAACCATTTTGGGGGGGGTCGACGAGACATGAAGCAAAATTTATTCATTTAACTAGTACGATAGCAGGAATTAAATTAAAGAAGTAGGGGACAATTTCTCACCCGCGCCCCCGCCCCCGCCCACCCTGGATATCCCATGGTCGGTCCCTCAGGGTGTCTTCCTTGTATCCCGGCAGCTACCTGGACGCCATTCACCGGCTGTCCAGCCCGGGATACGTGCCGACGGAGCAGGACGTCCTGCGATCCAGACTGCAAACAACTGGCGTCCTAGAGACACGCTTCAACTTCAACGGATATAACTTCAGGTGACTCCATTTGTAACTCGGCTCTCCCTTCCTTCTCCCATTGACGCGATATGACAAAAAGTGGTTAAAGCTTCTGAATAACCAACCAACCATTTATAACTGCATATATGGAGTATAAATGTACTTGTCACAGGGAGGGTATGTGTGTCACGGGGAGTATACAGGTGTCACAGGGAGTAATAAGTGTCACAGAGACTATGTATGTGTCACAAGGGGTATATATGTGTCACAGCGAGTATATTTGTGTCACATAGAGTATATAGGTGTCACATGGAGTATATAGGTGCCGCAGGTTGTATATAGGTGTCACAGGGAGTATATATGTGTCACAGGTAGTAAAGACGTATCACAGGGAGTATATAGGTGTCATATGGAGTATATAGGTGTCACAGGGAGTACATAGGTGTCATATGGAGTATATAGGTGTCACAGGGAGTACATAGGTGTCACAAGAAGTATATAGGTGTCACAGGGAGTATATAGGTGTCACAGGGAGTATGTAGGTGTCACAGGGAATACATGTCACAGGGAGTATATAGGTGTCATATGGAATGTATAGGTATCACAGGGAGTATATAGGTGTCACAGGGAGTATATAGGTGTCACAGGGAGTATATAGGTGTCACAGGGAGTACATAGGTCTCACATGGAGCCCATAGGTGGCAGAGGGAGTATATTTGTGTCACAAGGAGTATCTAGGTGTCACAAGGCGTATATAGGTGTCACAAGGAGTACATACGTCTCACAGGAAGTATATAGGTGTCACAGGGAGTGCATAGGTGTCGCAGGAAGTATATAGGTGTCGCAGGAAGTATTTAGGTGTCACAGGAAGTATATAGGTGTCGCAGTGAGTATATAGTTGTCACAGGGACTATATATGTGTCGCAGTGAGTATATAGGTGTCACAGGGTGTATATATGTCACAGTGAGTATATAGGTGTCACAGTGAGTATATAGGTGTCACAGGGAGTATATACGTGTCATATGGATTATGTCGGTGTCACAGGGAGTATATAGGTGTCACAGGGAGTATGTAAGTGTCACAGGGAGTATATAGGTGTGACAGGGAGTATATAGGTGTCACAGGGAGTATATAGGTGTCACAGGGAGTATATAGGTGTCACAGGGAGTACATAGGTCTCACATGGAGCCCATAGGTGGCACAGGGAGTATATTTGTGTCACAAGGAGTATCTAGGTGTCACAAGGCGTATATAGGTGTCACAAGGAGTACATACGTCTCACAGGAAGTATATAGGTGTCACAGGGAGTGCATAGGTGTCGCAGGAAGTATATAGGTGTCACAGGAAGTATTTAGGTGTCACAGGAAGTATATAGGTGTCACAGGGAGTATATAGGTATCACAGGGAGTATATAGGTGTCGCAGTGAGTATATAGGTGTCACAGGGAGTATATAGGTGTCGCAGTGAGTATATAGTTGTCACAGGGACTATATATGTGTCGCAGTGAGTATATAGGTGTCACAGGGTGTATATATGTCACAGTGAGTATATAGGTGTCACAGTGAGTATATAGGTGTCACAGGGAGTATATACGTGTCATATGGATTATGTCGGTGTCACAGGGAGTATATAGGTGTCACAGGGAGTATGTAAGTGTCACAGGGAGTATATAGGTGTGACAGGGAGTATATAGGTGTCACAGGGAGTATATAGGTGTCACTGGGAATATATATGTGTCATATGGATTATATCGGTGTCACAGGGAGTATATAGGTGTCACAGAGAGTATGTAAGTGTCACAGGGAGTATATAGGTGTCACAGGGAGTATATACGTGTCACAGGGAGTATGTAAGTGTCATAGGGAGTATATAAGGACCGCAGGCTGCACATACACTGACGCAACACAGGACCATATTAAGCATATTGCGCGTTTCACTTCCGCAGCATGTTTGACGTCGGAGGTCAGAGGTCAGAGCGCCGGAAGTGGATGCACTGTTTCGACAACGTCACAGCCATTATCTTCACGGCCGCCATGAGTGCGTACGACCAAGTGCTACGGGAAGACGCCGCCACTGTGAGCTCGCCAACCTTCATTATGATAAATAAAGGGTGAATGAGATACATTGGTGCGAGATTACGATGACTGCTATGGGTTCTATAGTACGTCTTGAGTGTTCTGGCCACCTGAGAGCCTAACGGCACGTATATTGTTGATTCGCGCCCCGCTGTGGCCATGTCTGTGTGGTCGCAGGATAAAGATCCCATGTCCTTCTTCGCAAAGAGTAGGGGGTTACCCCCCGGAGATATGGCTCCACTCTCCCTTCCTTCTCCCATTGACGCGATAGGACGAAAAGTGGTTAAAGCGTCCTGAATATCCAATAATTCATGGGTTGTATAGTACATGTAATTCTATAGGGCGTTCGACTGTTGTCGAGTGTAGACAACCCCAAGCGGCCGATTCGTTGTGCGAATCCTGACTATGCAAGAATATCTATTTTTGTGCAGGATAAAGATCCCATGTCTTTCTTTTGCAAAGATTAGAGGGTTACTCCAGGAGACATCGGTTCCTCTCTATCTTGACCTTTCCCACCCTTGCGCGATCACGTACAGTTCAAGTTAAATCCTGTCTTTGTGCAGGATACAGATACCATGTCTTCCCTTTTGCAAAGAGTAGGGGGTTACTCCAGGAGACATTGGCTCCTCTCTATTTAGTTAAAGCAGCCTACGAAAACCAACCAACAAAGCGTTTAAAATGTCATCTGTTCCAGAACCGGATGCGAGAAAGCATGGAGCTCTTCGCCTCGATCTGTAACTATGGCGTCTTCTTGAAGACCTCCATCATTCTCTTCCTCAACAAGCGAGACATTTTCGAGGTCAAGATCAAGGATAGGCCGCTAACCATCTGCTTCCCAGACTACAAGGGTAAGCGGCATCCCCACTCCCGCCCCTCACTAAGCCCAAGGTCGGATCTAGGGGGCGGGGGGGGGGCGACCCAGCCCCAGCCCCTCCTTTTAGGCCCGAAATTTATATCATTTAACATATGAAAACCGAAACCGGTCCCCCCCCCCCTTTCCAGCATATCTAGATCCGACCCTGAAGCCATCTCAGACATGCCCCAGTGTAACAGAAGTACCACAGGGAAAAGACGGGAACTGTAACCCTGAATATAACTGAAATAATAACCAGAAGAAGGGAAAGAATTTGTCTCCCTGCACTAACGTTTAGACTGACATAATAAGTGATGTATAAAAATATATATGTATATCGTTTGTCTTTCCTCTCAAACACAACCTACCTTCCCCCCTGCGCCCCCCACCTATCACTGACACCCCTCCCAATCCCCTGCCCGCCCCTCCCTCCACCCATTCAGGTGCCAATGACTACGAGGACGCCTCGCGGTATATCAGGTCGGCCTTCGAGAGTCTAAACACTAACCCGGAGAAAGAGCTCTACACTCACTTCACCAACGCCACGGACACGAAAAACATCAACTTCGTCTTTGACGCGGCCATGGCGGTAGTTCTCAAGCAGAATCTGCGGGAGGCCGGCATGTACTGAGGGGGTACACGTGTACTGAGGGGGTACACGTGTACTGAGGGGGTACACGTGTACTGAGGGTGTACGCGTGTACTGAGGGGGTACACGTGTACTGAGGGGACACACGTGTACTGAGGGGGCACACATGTACTGAGAAGACACACGTGTACTGAGGAGGTACACGTGTACTGAGGGGAAACACGTGTACTGAGGGGACACACATGTACTGAGGGGGCACACATGTACTGAGAGGGCACACATGTACTGAGGGGGCACACATGTACTGAGGGGGCACACATGTACTGAGGGGACACACGTTCTCTTTCGCTGTTTTGAGCCGTTGACGTCACACTATTTTGTAAAGTTGTTCTCATTCACTGTTTTGAGCCGGTGACGTCACACTATTTTGTAAAGTTGTTCTCATTCGCTGTTTTGAGCCGGTGACGTCACACTATTTTGTAAAGTTGTTCTCATTCGCTGTTTTGAGCCGGTGACGTCACACTATTTTGTAAAGTTGTTCTCTTTCGCTGTTTTGAGCCGTTGACGTCACACTATTTTGTAAAGTTGTTCCCATTCGCTGTTTTGAGCCGGGGACGTCACACTATTTTGTAAAGTAGTTCTAATTTGCTGTTTTGAAGCGATGACGTCACACTATTTTGTAAAGTTGTTCTCTTTCGCTGTTTTGAGCCGTTGACGTCACACTATTTTGTAAAGTTGTTCTCTTTCGCTGTTTTGAGCCGGTGACGTCGCACTATTTTGTAAAGTAGTTCTCATTCGCTGTTTTGAGAAGAAGACGTTACAGTATTTTGTACAAAAAAGTGGACGAATGGTATTCTAAGCCGATGATCTCACACTATTTTGTTAAGTAGTTCTAATTTGCTGTTTTGAAAAGATGACGTTACACTATTTTATAAAGTTGTTCTCATTCGCTGTTTTAAGCCGATGGCTTTACAGTATATTTTTTAAGTTTTTCTCTTTCGCTGTTTTGAGCCGATGGCGTTACAGTATTTTGTACCAAAAAAGTGGTCGAATGGTATTTTAAGCCGATGACATCACACTATTTTGTAAATTTGTTCCCATTCTGTTGTTTTGAGCCAATGACGTCACATTATTTTGTAAAAAAAAAATTGCTCGAATGATGTTTTGAGCCGGTGATCTCACACTATTTTGTAAAGTTGTTCTCAATCGCTGTTTTGAGCCAGTGACGTCACACTATTTTGTAAAGTTTTTCACATTCGTTGGTTTGAGCCGATGGCATTACAGTATTTTGTAAAAAGTTGCTCGAATGGTATTTTGAGCCGATGACGCAACAGCATTTTGTAAAATTGTTCTCATTTGCTATTTTTAGCCGATGACGTCACGATATTTTGCATAGTTCTCCGCATTCGCTGGTTTGAGCCGATGACGTCACGGTATTTCGTAGGTGCTGGTTGGGTGTTTTGATGTTGACATCATACTGCATGTATTTTGTAAATAACTTGTTACAATGGCGTTCGCGGCTTGTGTTTGTATGGAGGCGAGCCCCTATATAGGCTAGTGAGATTGAGAGGGGCACTCGACAAGGGTCTTCCCCCACTCTTATACGCATTAACGGCGGAAATTGTGGCAACGGCTAGCTATTAGAAAGGAACCAATAATTATCGACATTCCCCTCCCCTTCGGTAAAGTTGCCACGATCAAACAATATGCTGACGGCGGTACTGTACTTACTTATAGCGCCAAGACACAGTTAACAAAGATTGTTATTATACTCAACTGCCTGGCGTAAGGGGGCTTATGGCATTTAACTTATTTAATATCTCTACCTGAATGGGCCTTTAATGAACTCGAAACAGCGATGCTTGCTTTCTTTCTGGAGTGGGAAAACACCAGGTAGCTAATGCCATTTTATTCAGCGATCTACGGTATAGGATTAAAAATGTGATCAATATAAAACGCAAAATACAAGCGCGCACTTTGTGCAGAACTCCAAGAGTAGACTGGCAAGCATTAGCCACAACCAGTTCATCGGTCAATACCAGGAATTGTCCATGGGCAAAGGGATATTTTAATGTTACAAATCCTACACAGGAAGAATATCAGAAACGTCCCCTTATTTTTACCGGGATATCTTTGAAACGTGGCCACACTGCTATTTGCAACCCGGCTAATGATACACCCTAACGGATATTGTTTTTTTCACATCCAATATTTAAAAGCCGGCGTTACAACGGCAGATCACCTATGGGATGGAGTCAGATGAAGTACAGCATGGGCGGATCCAGTAATTTGAAACTCCCGACCGGGGGGGGTGGGGGGTCACGCCGCCTCAGATAGCGTCTTGCCTCAAAATTGGGTTGGTGGGGGGGGGGGGGGTCTACTCTTCAGGTGGCCTAAATCTTGCTTTGAAAAACAGCATTCTTCCTCAGCAAGGAGGGGAGCTGGCCCCCTGGATCCGCCCTTGCAGAGTACATGCCTGGCTTAGAAGTTTCTGCGCAGGGCAGCATGTTGAAAAGCGTACGCGCTCCTGGTGGCGATTCCGAAATTTTGGATAAAGACCACTGACACCAAGACCTAGGCCTACCAAGGCCCACAGAACAGGCCGGGCTTTTACTTAGGGGAGGATGATAACCCGATGGAAGATCACCGTTTTAACCTCCGGACACTCTACGTATAAGGGTTTTCCATACTACTTTAGATCCCGACCTTTATGTTAGATAAAATTTCTAAAAAAAATATTTAGATCGCAGACTACCGGATTTCCAATGGAAAATCTGCAACAAAACGCGAACTACGAAAACATATATAACCCAAAGCAGAAACTCGGTCGATACAATATATCAATGTTTCACCAGGTGCCAGCACTTTACAAAGATGAGAGTGCTCTTCATGGGGGTCTAAATGGGGTGGAAAGAACTTTTTTGTGTGAATTAGACGGGAATTTAATTACAGAGGAACATGATGTGCTCGCGACCCCGCTTCGAAACCAGCAGTTTCTCTAAGTAGGCCTAAATGGGGTGGGAATAACTTTTTCTGTGAATTAGACGGGAATTTCAAACTTATTGAACACCGCACGACCCACCATGAAGTCAATATGATACCACCCTTCCCCCGTCCCCACCGACCCTCCAAGCTCAAGTAATCCTTTCTCCTCCTATCCAGCCCCACTGATATCTGTAGACATGTATTGCCCATTAAGTTTATGCGTTTAAGTTCAGGTATACTATGTAACAGCTATGTTTGTTACTTCATGTAATATAATTACTTGTTATATATATATATATATATATATGTTGGTATGTATCTGTTGACTTTCTGAATGATTTGGCAATAAAAACAAATATATATATACTTTATATGAAGAAGAGATCATGTTGAGGTAAAACTTGAAGGATAAAAGGTCTATTGAATCTCCACACAAACTGGACTCGGTTAAGGAACATGGTTCTATTATAGACGGGCAAAATGCACATATTTTTTTTATATACACGGAGAAATGCCGCCCGGATAGGTCAACCAACGATCTCAATGCCTTACCATATATATAAGATCGTGCTATTTTTCCGCGATGCTATTTCAAAGCCGACATTCGAGCTAATATCAAATATCGGAATAAATAATACCCCGGTGCCGGGCTCGGGACTTTGCATACTTAGGCCTGTCCGGTGGGCGTGGGGGTGGGGGTGGGGTTGTCTGTCAGTCTGTCGAGTCGAGTTTGGTGGGGATGTGGGTGTGGGGGGTGTCTAGGGTCGAGTTGTCCTCGATTGTCTGGGGTGGGAGGGCAATTTCCGCGGTGGGTTGTCCTGCTCCCGTTGTCGGCGAGGGGAAAAGCATTGACCTTTAGTGACGGCTGCACAGACATCGACGCTGGTAGAAGGGGGACGGGATGCTGGTATTTCTTGGAGTAATTGTGTAGACTAGACGGAAAAGAGGATATAACCAGATGAACACAGATGTCAATAGGCTTCTTTAATTAATACTTTACAAAGTAATACCATTTTCAGACGGAAGCGGAAGTGACGTCACACAGGCAGAAGACACACGTATACACAACGTCGAATAACGATGACCTTGAGTAACACGTGACGTGGCGTCGTCATTGCATCCAGAGGGCGAACAGAGTGACAAGCCACGATTAAATACAGACAGCCTTGAGGGTTGTGTGTGTAGGGGGGGGAGGGGGGAGGGGGGTACACGCTGACAAGTCAGGGTACAGTAAAGACGGTATTGAGGGGGGGGGGGGGCTTCAAGCTGACAAGCCAGGGTTGTAGCATCTATTTTCACTGGCTTGACATGTAATATAAATAGCAAAACAAATAAATACAAACATTCAAACGAAGCACCTTTGGTGCAGGCGCTCAACATGCTGGTCACGTGTTGGTCACGCGCTGGTCACGTGCTAGCCGGGCCAGCGAAATCTCCAAGTGACTGGCGGCTGGACCGTGAAACACAGAACCCTTCCACCCTCATCTTATGCGAGCGAGTATTCAAGACATACCACACCCTTAATGCACATACAGTGCCCTTAATGAACATACCGCGCCCTTAATGAACACACAGTGCCCTTAATGAACATAGCGCGCCCTTAATGAACATAGCATGCCCCTAATGAACAGTGCCCTTAATGAACATAACGTGCCCTTAATGAACATACCGCGCCCTTAATCAACATACCGCGATCTTACTGAACATACCGCGCCCGTAATGAACATATCGCCCCCTTAATGAACATACAGTGCCCTCAATGAAGACATGTTGAAGCACGGAAGGCGGCCATTGTATCACACCGAGTTTGAACTGAGTATATCGTAAGCGCGGATTTTAACATATGCTTGATGGTCTCTACAAATGCCCAGCGGTACGACAAGCCACGATCTGCTACAACTATCGATTATCGCTCACACACATGTGACTGGTTAACAATTGCTGCTGCTGCAGTGCATCAGATAATACAATAAAAACTAGCTAATAACAAGATCAGACATATTTTCATCAACTAAAATCTTTCGCTGGGCGATAAATGTACACATGGAAACAATAAGTGCTCGGTATGTTTACAATCAATACCCATTCCAGTCGTTAACGAGAAACCCTCACTTCACCAATGACGATATTTGTGACATAGAAAGTCACCGCGTAATATCCAAGCAGTAAACACATTATTTGCGACAACAATGCTTATAGCGGAAAGATTCCACATGTAAATAATAGTCACATTTACGTCGAGCATGCGCAGACGTCGTAGCGTCCTGCATCAACCAATCATATGCGTCCGTTTGATCAGCTGACCACCGAGTGCCTTCTCTAGTAATGGTTGTTCTTCCAGGTTAGCCAGAACCATGCTGTAGTGATATTTAAGTCGATACCTTTTCGTGTGGCCTTTTATTTTGTCAGTGGTAGTTCTTCAGTTGGTGTCTAAGTATTTTATCATACCTACAATGCTTGGACAGATCACACAGCGGGAGACATCTGCCATGCGGCGTATGTGTTAACGTATGACATAGAGCTCTCCCAGCCTGGCACAATGCGTTCTAATCACCGCCCACTCGTTTGCTATCTCGATGAGCCTTAAAGTAGCATACTTAGATGCGCCATCTTAGATTTTTTACATTTTAGAATCAAGACTACAAGTATCTCAAAATTATGATGCATATGTTTTATATCTCTGAGAGTCTGTAAAAGAACAATTTCAACATAAAACTGCGCGGTTTATTTAAATCGCGCGCGGACGTAATAGCGAGCCGCGGTCGACATCACACACAAATTACCGAACAGCGAACAGGCGCGCAGGGATATAAAGCCGGCCACCAACTTCTGCTCCGGTGAACAAATTTGCTTCTCTCCGGATAGCCCACAGGCTTTCAGGATTTAAATTCAAGACAGAATATACTTATTTGACATGGAGAAGAGGTTGGTAATACACAAAATTACAGAACATATTACTTTAATGGAAGCCAATTCCATCTTCACCAGCTTTTGGTGTTTCTATAACATTATACCAACAAGGCCGACGACAGGCACTGATAAGGGGTGTTACGTCATCGGTCTCTGCTTTCTGGCACCCCGCCATAGTTCATGCCGCTATTGAACTGCAATTATGGGGTACCAAGTGTAATATATTTAAGTGTTCTTACTTACTGGAGTTTCTTGAGAAGATATTACAACATACAAGGCACAAATCGCCGACAGGCCTATGCATTCCGCGAAAATGGCGGGGCACGTCATGGAGACTACGTCATCTAACCCGTCATCTAGTATGTCTACTAACTTACCATATAGCATGTCATCCAGCACGTCATCTAACCAGTCATCTAGCATGTTATCTAACTCGTCATCTAGCATTTCATCAAGCACGTCATTTAACCGGGCATCCATCCGGTCATATAATAGGTCATCTAACCCGCCATCTAGCCTGTCATCAAGAATGTCATCTAACCCGTCATCTAGCAGGTCATCTGACCCGTCATCCATGATGTCATCTAACCCGTCATCTAGCACGTCATCTAACCCGTCACCCAGCACGTCATCTAACCGGTCATCCAGCCTGTCATCTAACCCGTCACCCAGCCTGTCATCTAACCCGTCATCCAGCCTGTCATCTAACCGGTCATCCAGGCTGTCATCTAACCCGTCATCCAGCCTGTCATCTAACCAGTCATCTAGTAGGCTAACAAGCAAATCATCTACCACGTCATCGGGTGTAGGTAAGGTATGACATAGGTACGTAAGTGGTTGACATGAAAGCACACAGGAGCTGGGGGTGTAGGTAAGGTATGACATGGGTACGTAAGTGGTTGACATGAAAGCACACATGAGCTGGGGTTGTAGGTAAGGTATGACATGGGTACGTAAGTAGTTGACATGAAAGCACACAGGAGCTGGGGGTGTAGGTAAGGTATGACATGAGTACGTAAGTGATGGATATGAAAGCACACAGGAGCTGGGGGTGTAGGTAAGGTATGACATGAGTACGTAAGTGATGGATATGAAAGCACACAGGAGTTGGGGGTGTAGGTAAGATATGACATGAGTACGTAAGTGATGGACATGAAACCACACAGGAGCCGGGGGTGTAGGTAAGGTATGACATGAGTACGTAATTGATGGATATGAAAGCACACAGGAGCTGGGGGTGTAGGTAAGGTATGACATGGGTACGTAAGTGATGGATATGAAAGCACACAGGAGCTGGGGGTGTAGGTAAGGTATGACATGGGTACGTAAGTGATGGCTATGAAACCACACAGGAGCTGGGGGTGTAGGTAAGGTATGACATGGGTACGTAAGTAGTTGACAAGAAAGCACACAGGAGCTGGGGGTGTTGGTAAGGTATGACATGGGTACGTAAGTGATGAATATGAAAGCACACAGGAGCTGGGGGTGTAGGTAAGGTATGACATGGGTACGTAAGTGATGGCTATGAAACCACACAGGAGCTGGGGGTGTAGGTAAGGTATGACATGGGTACGTAAGTAGTTGACATGAAAGCACACAGGAGCTGGGGGTGTAGGTAAGGTATGACATGGGTACGTAAGTGATGGATATGAAACCACACAGGAGCTGGGGGTGTAGGTAAGGTATGGCATGGGTACGTAAGTAGTTGACATGAAAGCACACAGGAGCTGGGGGTGTAGGTAAGGTATGACATGGGTACGTAAGTGATGGATATGAAAGCACACAGGAGCTGGGGGTGTAGGTAAGGTATGACATGGGTACGTAAGTGATGGATATGAAAAGCACACAGGAGCTGGGGGTATAGGTAAGGTATGACATGGGTACGTAAGTGATGGACATCAAACCACACAGGAGCTGGGGGTGTAGGTAAGGTATGACATGGGTACGTAAGTGATGGATATGAAACCACACAGGAGCTGGGGGTGTAGGTAAGGTATGACATGGGTACGTAAGTAGTTGACATGAAAGCACACAGGAGCTGGGGGTGTAGGTAAGGTATGACATGGGTACGTAAGTAGTTGACATGAAAGCACACAGGAGCTGGGGGTGTAGGTAACATATGACATGGGTACGTAAGTAGTGGACATGAAAGCACACATGAGCTTGGATAGGGGCATAGACAGATCTATATCGAGGCATTCCAACTAAAATACGCACCACATATAGACAACAATGACACGTGCGGTCTCCAACAGTGAGGCTAAAACCCTAATCACACAAAACATGACGGCAAACACAAGCACCAGGCAGGGCACCGGATAAAAACCTTCTACTATCACAGAGAATGAGTAAAAACAGCAGCATTGACCAAAAACTTCCCGTCAGTTTGCCAAAATGGTCCAAACCATTTACCCCCTATGAAGCTTACCTGCTGCTTGAGGTGCACTAAGACTGTGTCCTCACCCGCCGGGGGGTTGGCACGAGGGTGCCACCCCACAGTCCTTGGCGTCACCCTCACATGCTAACTACAGGCACTCAGTAACTTCTCAGTCATTTAAAACAAATTTTACGGGCTGATCTGTATGCAATGGAACATTGTCGTAAGCTAATAGAAAAACACGTAGTTACGGTTACTGGCATCAGGTTGTGTGGAATGGACAGTGTTCACATATTCCCTCAGTTATTGTGACCAGTTCCCTGTACTGCCTTGAGCAATGTATCCTTAGTCCGGGGGACTAGACCGCTACAGCTACTGACTACACTACGCGATGAGAGACGCGGGGTAGGAATGTAACCGAGAGAACGGCGCATCATGAGAGAGAGAGAGAGAGCGCGCCATCCCACGACAAGAACACAGACAAACATCATTCAACTGTATAGGACTCACTACTGCATGGTATCGACTCATGGTTTGATTTTCATTTATCCCGCATGGTGGCGCTAATGTACCAAGGCGGCATTGCGCCCCGTGACTCAAAAGAGCCGTAAAGTTCGGGGAGAAGAGGGTGGTGGGAGAGTAACCCTCTAGATGGGTGGGGGCGGGGGCGGGGGTTACCTACACTGAGAAACCTTTGGGGCACACAGGTAGCTTCATTCTACGGCGTACAACCAAATGGAAGTAGAGAACTAAGATGAGCGATACACACATTACCCAGAAGAAGATACAGAGACTCATGTCGATGGAGGTAAGCCCGGGGAAGGTGAGCTGGAGGGCTGAGACCCTGGTGTCCGCCTCTCGCTGCCGCCACCGCTCAACGCGCTGCGGGTCGTACTTCACACCGCCATCAGCGCCATCTACCGCCGTTTTCTGCTTCTTCTCCTCCTTTAATTTGCTCAGTCGTGCGAGATCCGCCTTCCGTATTTTATCGTCCTGCGCCTTTGTGTTATTTTGAAGTTGGCTGTCACCAATGACGTCATCTTTTCGACTGGGGTCCGATAAGTCGCCATCTTTGATGACGTACCGCTTGCCGTATATCTTCTGCAGCAGAAGCAACACTTGTGTCTCGTCCCACCGCACGGCGTCGCTAGCGTCGGCGGCGTCCTCACGCCCCGCGGTCACGTGACAACGGGGGCAGAGCTCCGGCGGCGGGAACTGCACCTTGGGCCGCTCGGGGTCCTCAGTGATGTCACCGCGCAGGAAGAAGTTGGCTTTGTTATGAGATTTCCACAGAAAGAGGATGGAATCGTTGGCGGTATGGACGGCCTCTTCTATATGCACCGCGCCCTTCATGAAGTTCACACTGCACTCCCGACACCCGAAGAAGTGTTTGATGTAGCCGCGCATTGCAAAGAGAACCTCGCGCGGGGAGAACGCGGGGTCTGCAAGCAAAGTATAGAACGCCATTCGTCAATACTGGGCAATGACAAACAAAGTAT
Source organism: Arenicola marina (assembly GCA_964019135.1). Classification (NCBI taxonomy): domain Eukaryota; kingdom Metazoa; phylum Annelida; class Polychaeta; family Arenicolidae; genus Arenicola; species Arenicola marina. The sequence continues at coordinate 23,298,652 of OZ025264.1, forward strand.
GGAGCGTCATTCGTCAGTACTGGGCAATGGCAAGCAAGGTATGGAGCGCCATTCGTCAGTATTGGGCAATGGCAAGCAAGGTATAGAGCGCCATTCGTCAGTACTGGGCAATGGCAAGCAAGGTATGGAGCGCCATTCGTCAGTACTGGGCAATGACAAACAAAGTATGGAGCGCCATTCGTCAGTACTGGGCAATGGCAAGCAAGGTATGGAGCGCCATTCGTCAGTATTGGGCAATGGCAAGCAAGGTATGGAGCGCCATTCGTCCGTACTGGGCAATGACAAACAAAGTATGGAGCGCCATTCGTCAGTACTGGGCAATGGCAAGCAAGGTATGGAGCGCCATTCGTCAGTATTGGGCAATGGCAAGCAAGGTATGGAGCGCCATTCGTCCGTACTGGGCAATGACAAACAAAGTATGGAGCGCCATTCGTCAGTATTGGGCAATGGCAAGCAAGGTATGGAGCGCCATTCGTCAGTACTGGGCAATGGCAAGCAAAGTATGGAGCGCCATTCGTCAGTACTGGGCAATGGCAAGCAAGGTATGGAGCGCCATTCGTCAGTACTGGGCAATGGCAAGCAAAGTATGGAGCGCCATTCGCCGTGGTCCAGCACTGAGTTGACGGTAAGGGTGCGGAGGTGGGGGTGTGGGTGTGGGGTGGGTGGAGAGGAGGGTCACTCACTACCTACCCGCGCCGTGGTCCAGCACTGAGTTGACGGTAAGGGTGCGGAGGTGAGGGTGGGGGTGTAGGGTGGCTGGAGATGGGGTCACTCACTCACTACCTACCTGCGCCGTGGTCCAGCACTGAGTTGACGGTAAGGGTGCGGAGGTGGGGGTGGGGGTGGGGGTGGGTGGAGAAGGGGGTCACTCACTACCTACCCGCGCCGTGGTCCAGCACTGAGTTGACGGTGAGGGTGTGGAAGAGGCTCCAGAGACTACAGGGATACCCCCTCAGGTGGGGCTGACTGCCCTGACACCCCGTCCACACGGCCCGGGCAGGCAGCAGGCTGCTCTTCTCCTGTAGGGGGCAGCACCGTACAGTCAGCGGTAGGTATGTATGTATGTATGTATGTCAAACGTCTCTTAAGTTACCATTAATATAGAGATAGATAGATAGATGTTTTATTTATTATAGTTACTAGCCTGTCCAGGTAAAAAAATTGAATGTGGATAAAGCCATTTATTAATAATGTCTATCTAGAAACTAGAGTGCATCAGAAACTTAATAAAAATGATCTGGTGAAAAAATATTAATAAATAAAAAAGTTATAGCACTTTATAGATTTCGGTCACTGTATCCATTTCTGTGATTTCGCGGGGTAAAAAAAGGCAAACTAATTTGTCACTATTTTGCCATTTTCTTCAGACTGGTCCAAGATAAATCAATAAAACTTGGCCGAGTGATGTGTTTTTGAATATGTCATTATTTAAATTAATTATTACTTTTATAAATATAATATATTTTGATAATTAACCATTGATCACTGATTTTTTAATTAAATTTTCAATATTAAAAATAAGAAAAATTTTAAAAAAAACATTTTTGAGTATGATATGTCATGTTGTTGATTACTACTACGAAATGACTTCAGCTTTAGTATAAGATTTTAGTGCCCCATTTTTTTGTGACATGGATAAAACATTAAAGAGATTGAGGTAAGTGTTTACTTATTTTACACTATGGTAACATATATATGCTATCTTATCACTACTAGAATACCAGATTGCTATAACTCTATACAATTATTTACATATTTGCTTGGCAATAATTGTTTTAATGTATTTGTTGAATTAATTTATTGTATCACTTTTTAAAGTTGGTATCTGGCTATTTTGTTAAAAGGATACAAACATTTTCACTTCGTCATCTTACTTTAATGCTGTACATCTATGAGTGTTTGATTTTCTTTTAGGTTCCAAGTAAAAACAGACGCATATTGAAATAGTGCATGCAGAAAAGGCTGGATCTTTACCATAAGACATTAACCATGCATTAAACAATACTTGTAAGAACTTACTAGTGCATTCTGTGGGTCTAATTTGAACATGAAATTGGAATAGAAGACTACATGGACACCTGTATACCTGCTTTGACTACCTAGCTCTTCCACCCTGTGAATAAAATATTATGAATCTTACTTGTGCAGTTAGTATATGTCTACATGCGGCATAATCACCTTTTCACTGAAAACTGCCTGGGATCAAAATACACATGCACTGAAGTGGATGTAGCAACCTCCCAGGACAATAAATGGATGCCATTATGTGCCAAGGCCTGGATTTAAACCAAGAAACTATACCAGGGAAATGAGAGAACAGGATCATCCCCTGGCAGTACATGCATAGACCTCATGATCGCAAATTACCCTTAACGAATTTCTTAAACCATTGGCATGTTATGAGGAAATTCTAAATTATGTACTAGAGACAGGCCTGGCTACACAAGTGTAAACCCTTCGTTTCCACAAAGATATTATATTCATTAACCGAGCTAGAGAGCAATATATCCCTACCTCAGCTTCTTCAGAAACACACTTCTAAAGAGGAAAGCATTCTTTAAGGTGGTAGAATATTTAGGGATGGCTGTGTACTTGTTACACTAAATGTCTTCCATAGTTTATAAAATCACTTCCTTAAGATTTGTATACTATTTAGAGGTTAAATGGCACAGAACAGTATAACTATATGTTGATATTTTAAAGTGATTAAAATTATCAGAAGCAATTTGAACCCTTTTATTAAATATTGATTAGTTTGTCAGTTATATAATATATAAGTATCTCCTCCCAACTATGAATCAGTCCATAGAAATGTAAAAAATAGCAGATATGGCTGAATTGTATTACATGTAACCATCCCCCCCCACATATAAAATTTATAAATTATAAGAATAGAGTTAAACCATAAAATATCCCTCAGTTCAGTTCTAATATTAACATATCAGACTGATAATGTGTTTAGGAAAATAATGTAAGTGTATTAAAGACAAGATATTGCGACAGTTATTAATTTAAATTAAACAAATATCAAATAAGTTTAATTAAAACTAATAAAAAATATCATAAAAGAAATATACAAAGATATATTTATCCTAACTAAGTCAAGGTTGATGTGCAATGATACCAAAGTATGAATAAATGCATGGCAGATCTATAAATACTATAATTTTAATGGTCAAACAAGTCAGAGCAAGTTCGAAATAAAGTTTTAAATAATTTAAAAATAGTAAAATACTTCAATAATTGGTATTGAAAGCATGTAATCCACAAACAAACACATAATTCTGGGCTTAATATACATGCTGTCGTCCCTATTTACGCGAACTATCAATTTAACAGAAGCTATTTAAATGTTGACGTCGACCTCTTACGTAACGCAAAGTCCGTAACGGCTCCTAATATCGCCCACTCGGAGGGGGGCGCTTCAAATCGAAAGGTGGCACACTCAGGCAACCTTAGATACAGAACTAACAATTGTCTCTATGGGGTTATAAGGGCTTCTAAATTCAAATTCCCGTGCCGGAAAGTTCTCCGATTTTACCTTCTATTAAATTCCTACATACCTCTCTATTCATCTGGCTCTAAAAGCTTTATTTTTGGTCGATTTGAATTCCCCAAGCAGACAAATCATCCTGAGAATGCCGCCATGGCGGGAGGATAAAGGGGAAGTAACTACAATAAGAACTGTAGGTGTGCCGATCGCGGAAACAGAGGCACCCCCTAAATCACACATTTGCGAACCGCGCGACGTCATTTCGCAGCGCCATCTAGCGTTTATTGGACAGGCTATAGTTACTTGTGAGTTCAATAATACAGCATACACGCAACACAAATAACAGAAATATACAGCTCACCAAGCCATCATGGCCTATAAGTGATTGAACAATATAATTGAATATAATTGAGCAATATAATATTTATCATTTGTAATCTCACTCAGTCTACCATTATTATATGCAGATAATCATGCTAACCATAAAAGACGAATAAAACATAAAAACATTAATATAACAGTGCATCGTTTGTCCTTCCTTGGGAAACACGATCACGCCAGAATATCCTTATATATAGTCAATCAGGAATAAAACTTATATTAAAGCTGCTCCTACAGCTATTATCCATCTATATCATGATTGTTACAAATACATAATATAATTTCAAATATTCAAGAAAAATAGTACGGGATATATTGTCTGATATAGTAAGTATCAGGTTTTAAAGAAATTTAAGGACGTTGTGTACAAGAAAGCCGCACTTTATCACGCCATTTTTGCAAACAAGAACCCTTGCAAAATGCCTTATTATTGATTGCACATTACCGCCCCTACCTGTAGTGAGTTGACCTGGTCCAGCCAGGTGGTGCCCAGGACAGGGCCCGCCCCTACCTGTAGTGAGTTGACCTGGTCCAGCCAGGTGGTGCCCAGGACAGGGCCCGCCCCTACCTGTAGTGAGTTGACCTGGTCCAGCCAGGTGGTGCCCAGGACAGGGCCCGCCCCTACCTGTAGTGAGTTGACCTGGTCCAGCCAGGTGGTGCCCAGGACAGGGCCAGCCCCTACCTGTAGTGAGTTGACCTGGTCCAGCCAGGTGGTGCCCAGGACAGGGCCCGCCCCTACCTGTAGTGAGTTGACCTGGTCCAGCCAGGTGGTGCCCAGGACAGGGCCCGCCCCTACCTGTAGTGAGTTGACCTGGTCCAGCCAGGTGGTGCCCAGGACAGGGCCCGCCCCTATCTGTAGTGAGTTGACCTGGTCCAGCCAGGTGGTGCCCAGGACAGGGCCCGCCCCTACCTGTAGTGAGTTGACCTGGTCCAGCCAGGTGGTGCCCAGGACAGGGCCCGCCCCTATCTGTAGTAAGTTGACCTGGTCCAGCCAGGTGGTGCCCAGGACAGGGCCCGCCCCTACCTGTAGTGAGTTCGCCTGGTCCAGCCAGGTGGTGCCCAGGACAGGGCCAGCCCCTACCTGTAGTGAGTTGACCTGGTCCAGCCAGGTGGTGCCCAGGACAGGGCCAGCCCCTACTTGTAGTGAGTTGACCTGGTCCAGCCAGGTGGTGCCCAGAACAGGGCCAGCCCCTACCTGTAGTGAGTTGACCTGGTCCAGCCAGGTGGTGCCCAGGACAGGGCCAGCCCCTACCTGTAGTGAGGTGACCTGGTCCAGCCAGGTGGTGCCCAGGAGTGGGCCCGCCCCTACCTGTAATGAGTTGACCTGCTCCAGCCAGGTGGTGCCCAGGACAGGGCCCGCTCCTACCTGTAGTGTGCTGACCTGGTCCAGCCAGGTGGTGCCCAGGACAGGGCCCGCCCCTACCTGTAGTGAGTTCACCTGGTCTAGCCAGGTGGTGCCCAGGACAGGGCCCGCCCCTATCTGTAGTGAGTTGACCTGGTCCAGCCAGGTGGTGCCCAAGACAGGGCCAGCCCCTACCGGTAGTGAGTTGACCTGGTCCAGCCAGGTGGTGCCCAGGACAGGGCCCGCCCCTACCTGCAGTGTGTTGACCTGGTCCAGCCAGGTGGTGCCCAGGACAGGGCCCGCCCCTACCTGTAGTGAGTTAACCTGGTCCAGCCAGGTGGTGCCCAAGACAGGGCCAGCCCCTACCTGTAGTGAGTTGACCTGGTCCAGCCAGGTGGTGCCCAGGACAGGGCCCGCCTCTACCTGTAGTGTGTTGACCTGGTCCAGCCAGGTGGTGCCCAGGACAGGGCCCGCCCCTACCTGTGGTGAGTTGACCTGGTCCAGCCAGGTGGTGCCAAGGACAGGGCCCGCCCCTACCTGTTGTGAGTTGACCTGGTCCAGCCAGGTGGTGCCCAGGACAGGGCCAGCCCCTACCTGTAGTGTGTTGACCTGGTCCAGCCAGGTGGTGCCCAGGACAGGGCCCGCCCCTACCTGTAGTGAGTTGACCTGGTCCAGCCAGGTGGTGCCCAGGACAGGGCCTGCCTCTACCTGTAGTGGGTTGACCTGGTCCAGCCAGGTGGTGCCCAGGACAGGGCCCGCCCCTACCTGTAGTGAGTTGACCTGGTCCAGCCAGGTGGTGCCCAGGACAGGGCCCGGGGTCTGCTGCAGCCAGTGGTCTAGTCGCCGTAGATAGCCGACGACGCCATTGGGTCCGGGGAAATACTGAAACAGGAGACGCACGTGTCGTATGAAGGGCACGCAGAAGTCAAACCCCAAACCTCTTTTATGTGATACACACGCGCGCTTCATCTCTCGTTTCTGTCAGATATTTGCCTTCCGCGGCATGCAGCCCTGTTCTAGTTCAGTATTCAGTTAGTTGACCAAGTACAATCACCATTAATGACTTTCTCTCAACATAACCACTTGGTTTGCTTGTCACCGAAGCCACCTAAATGGTTAAACGTTCGAACAGTGAAATATTTCAGGCGATTTAATACAAAGATAAGTGAATAAATAACAGAACTAACAAAAGATTCAAGAAACTCCGTTCAACATTACATGTGTCTGAATAACCTTGGCCAGGAC
>OZ025264.1:23305312-23327996 GCA_964019135.1 Arenicola marina
ACAGCAGGTCCTGCTCGTGCGCCGTGGCTCGGAGGCTGCAGACACCACAGGTAAAAGGTCAATTATACACCAGGGACGTACATCACAGTGAGGGCTGATCGAAAGCTTTAATAGATAATGTCTCCAGTTTAACATAGGTCTTATAGGTTGCATATGAATACAGAGCGTACAGACAAGGCGTCACAATAGTCGAACACCAGAGTGTGTTTTTTGGGTAAAGATAGTTCCATAGTCCACGGCCGACGGGCGAAGTAGCCCAAAGTGTGGTCTATTAAGTTACTATTTCAGCAAAATGTAAACAAGCGAACCGGCGAGGCCGTCTGAAGTAATACTCCCATTAGTCTTAGAATCACACATAACGATCCATGAGTGACCACCTCGGGAAGACCTTTTGGAAATAAATTAACATAAAGGGTTGCTGCCTTCAGAAAACCAAAAGAAGAACAAAGAAACAAAATTGCCTTCTTCGGGAATTGAACGCGCAACATTACGATCACAAGTCCGCCGTTTCACCGACTGAGGTAGCCAGGCTCGGTGCGGACTGGTGGTGTTCATGACGAGGCCGGCCCGATAGCTCAGCGGGTTAGAGCGCTCGCCTTAAGTGCTCTGGCCACCGGAGAGCCTAACGGCACGTGGATCGGCGGTTCGAGCCCCGCTGTGGCCACGTCTGTGTGGTCGCAGGATGAAGACCCCATGACCTCCTTCGCAAAGCGTAGGGGGTTATTCCCGGGGACATGGCTCCACTCTGCCTTCCTTCTCCCATTAACGCCGCGATACGACCAAAAGTGGTTAAAGCGTTCTGAATATACAGCCATCCGTACTCATGACACCCTCCCCACCACATGTGTGCCGCCCACTCGTCCACAGTTTCAACTTGTCGTTGAAATAGTAAAACAAGAAGTCAGAGGGAGCCTGAGAGGCTACTCACACGTTGAAATAGTAAAACAAGAAGTCAGAGAGAGACTGAGAGGCTACTCACACGTTGAAATAGTAAAACAAGTCAGAGAGAGACTGAGAGGCTACTCACACGTTGAAATAGTAAAACAAGAAGTCAGAGAGAGACTGAGAGGCTACTCACACGTTGCAATAGTAAAACAAGAAGTCAGAGAGAGACTGAGAGGCTACTCACACGTTGAAATAGTAAAACAAGAAGTCAGAGAAAGACTGAGAGGCTACTCACACGTTGAAATAGTAAAACAAGAAGTCAGAGAGAGACTGAGAGGCTACTCACAAATTGAAATAGTAAAACAAGAAGTCAGAGAGAGACTGAGAGGCTACTCACACGTTGAAATAGTAAAACAAGAAGTCAGAGAGGGCCTGAGAGGCTACTCACACGTTGAAATAGTAAAACAAGAAGTCAGAGAGAGACTGAGAGGCTACTCACACGTTGAAATAGTAAAACAAGAAGTCAGAGAAAGCCTGAGAGGCTACTCACACGTTGCAATAGTAAAACAAGAAGTCAGAGGGAGACTGAGAGGCTACTCACACGTTGAAATAGTAAAACAAGAAGTGAGAGGGAGCCTGAGAGGCTACTCACACGTTGAAATAGTAAAACAAGAAGTCAGAGAGAGACTGAGAGGCTAATCACACGTTGAAATAGTAAAACAAGAAGTCAGAGAGAGACTGAGAGGTTACTCACACGTTGCAATAGTAAAACAAGAAGTCAAGAGAGAGACTGAGAGACTACTCACACGTTGAAATAGTAAAACAAGAAGTCAGAGAGACTGAGAGGCTACTCATACGTTGAAATAGTAAAACAAGAAGTCAGAGGGAGACTGAGAGGCTACTCACACGTTGAAATAGTAAAACAAGAAGTCAGAGGGAGACTGAGAGGCTACTCACACGTTGAAATAGTAAAACAAGAAGTCAGAGGGAGACCGAGAGGCTACTCACACGTTGAAATAGTAAAACAAGAAGTCAGAGAGAGACGGAGAGGCTACTCACACGTTGAAATAGTAAAACAAGAAGTCAGAGAGAGACTGAGAGGCTACTCACACGATGTCCATGTCCTGGGAGGTCTCTCCCTCCTCCTCACGCTCCCTGCTCCCCGGCCCACCGCCGCCCTCCTCATCCCCTTCCTCCTCCTGCAGTCGGTAGTCCTCCATACCCCGGCCCCCTTCCCCGTCTCCGTCCTCCCCCTCCCCGTGCCCCGGGGGCTCCCTGGGGAGGGGTTCCCGCGGGGCTAGCCCAAGGAGGGTGCGTAGGGCGGCGGTGTAGTCCTCAGGCTGTCCCTTACTGGGGAGAAAGACAAAGGCAGACAGTTTAAGCAATATACTTACATGCGCCATCTTAGATTTTTTACATTTTAGAATCAAGACTAAAAGTATTTGAAAATTATGATGCATATATGCTTTATATCTCTGAGAGTCTGTAAAACAACAGTTTCAACATAAAACTGCGCGGTTTATTTTTATCGCGCGCGGACGTGATAGCGAGCCGCGGTCGACATCACACAGAATACCATAACAGCGAACAGGCGCACAGGGATATAAAGCCGGCCACCAACTTCTGCTCCGGTGACCAAATTTCTAATTGTATTGCTTTAACCATCATATGTATACAACGCATCACATCGCTTGCTTCTCAATATCTAATGAGACAGGTATCATTTTACTAAGTTAAGGCCGATAATGAAGTTTATTCAAGCAAGCTGCAAGCACACATGGAAAACTCAGCTGGAATTACTTCAATTGCTCCGAATTTTATCCAAATCCTAAAATGCCCTGATGGGAGTTCTCCTACACTCTTACCGGTACACCTATGCTACATACGTCACGTGGTTGACGTACATAACCCTGAACGGTACTCACGTGACCAGGGTGTGGAATGTGCCTCCCTTGTCGATCCTGAACATGGAGGGGAAGTCGCGGATGACGTACTTCTGGACGTCCTTGGCGAGCATGCGCCGGACGACCAGCTGTCTGTAGACCAACATGTCCAGGATCACCTACAACACAACCACGCTCTCCGGTATATTAAGTGAGCCGGACGACCAGCTGTCTGTAGACCAACATGTCCAGGATCACCTACAACACAACCACGCTCTCCGGTATATTAAGTGAGCCGGACGACCAGCTGTCTGTAGACCAACATGTCCAGGATCACCTACAACACAACCACGCTCTCCGGTATATTAAGTGAGCCGGACGACCAGCTGTCTGTAGACCAACATGTCCAGGATCACCTACAACACAACCACGCTCTCCGGTATATTAAGTGAGCCGGACGACCAGCTGTCTGTAGACCAACATGTCCAGGATCACCTACAACACAACCACGCTCTCCGGTATATTAAGTGAGCCGGACGACCAGCTGTCTGTAGACCAACATGTCCAGGATCACCTACAACACAACCACGCTCTCCGGTATATTAAGTGAGCCGGACGACCAGCTGTCTGTAGACCAACATGTCCAGGATCACCTACAACACAACCACGCTCTCCGGTATATTAAGTGAGCCGGACGACCAGCTGTCTGTAGACCAACATGTCCAGGATCACCTACAACACAACCACGCTCTCCGGTATATTAAGTGAGCCGGACGACCAGCTGTCTGTAGACCAACATGTCCAGGATCACCTACAACACAACCACGCTCTCCGGTATATTAAGTGAGCCGGACGACCAGCTGTTTGTAGACCAACATGTCCAGGATCACCTACAACACAACCACGCTCTCCGGTATATAAGGTGAGCCGGACGACCAGCTGTCTGTAGACCAACATGTCCAGGATCACCTACAACACAACCACGCTCTCCGGTATATTAAGTGAGCCGGACGACCAGCTGTCTGTAGACCAACATGTCCAGGATCACCTACAACACAACCACGCTCTCCGGTATATTAAGTGAGCCGGACGACCAGCTGTTTGTAGACCAACATGTCCAGGATCACCTACAACACAACCACGCTCTCCGGTATATTAAGTGAGCCGGACGACCAGCTGTCTGTAGACCAACATGTCCAGGATCACCTACAACACAACCACGCTCTCCGGTATATTAAGTGAGCCGGACGACCAGCTGTCTGTAGACCAACATGTCCAGGATCACCTACAACACAACCACGCTCTCCGGTATATTAAGTGAGCCGGACGACCAGCTGTTTGTAGACCAACATGTCCAGGATCACCTACAACACAACCACGCTCTCCGGTATATTAAGTGAGCCGGACGACCAGCTGTCTGTAGACCAACATGTCCAGGATCACCTACAACACAACCACGCTCTCCGGTATATTAAGTGAGCCGGACGACCAGCTGTCTGTAGACCAACATGTCCAGGATCACCTACAACACAACCACGCTCTCCGGTATATTAAGTGAGCCGGACGACCAGCTGTTTGTAGACCAACATGTCCAGGATCACCTACAACACAACCACGCTCTCCGGTATATTAAGTGAGCCGGACGACCAGCTGTTTGTAGACCAACATGTCCAGGATCACCTACAACACAACCACGCTCTCCGAGAAGGGGCAAGTCTCTGAATAAGGCCCCCCGCCACCACCCATTACCTCACCCCCCAGCAGTGACCCCCCCCCCTTACCTCACTCCCCAGCAGTGACCCCCCTTACCTCACCCCCAGCAATGACCCCCCCCCCTTACCTTACCCCCAGCAGTGACCCGCCCCCCTCCTACCTCACCCACCAGCAGTGACCCCCGTTACCTCACTCCCCAGCAGTGACCCCCCCTTACCTCACCCCCAGCAGTGACCGCCCCCCCCCTTACCTCACTCTCCAGCAGGGACCCCTCCCCTTACCTCACTCCCCAGTAGTGACCCCCTTACCTCACCCCCAGCAATGACGCCCCCCCTTACCTCACACCCCAGCAGTGACCCCCACTCCCTTACCTCACCCGCCAGCAGTGACCGCCCCGCCCTTACCTCATCCCCCAGCAGTGACCGCCCCCTCCTACCTCACTCCCCAGAAGTGACCTCCCCCCCTTACCTCACTCCCCAGCAGTGAGTCCTCGTCCTCGAAGACCACGGCGATGTGCTCCACCCCGGACCCCACGTGGTCCCATATGTGTTCCATCGACCTGAAATAGAGGTCAAACAAGGTCACGCTAGAGGGCCAAGACACCGACTCAGAGCAGAGCAACACTCGTCACTTCAACGAGATCACTGGGCACTTCAACGAGATCACTACTCACTTCAACGAGATCACTCGTCACTTCAACGAAATCACTCGTCACTTCAACGAGATCACCACTCACTTCAACGAGATCACTCGTCACTTCAACGAAATCACTGGTCACTTCAACGAGATCACCACTCACTTCAACGAGATCACTCGTCACTTCAACGAAATCACTCGTCACTTCAACGAGATCACCACTCACTTCAACGAGATCACTCGTCACTTCAACGAAATCATCCCAGTCACTCTGAGATCATTACAGTCACTCTAATGAGAAGATTAAAGTCAGGCGTTCAGGTCCATATTTACATTAAACGTATGATTTAAATGTATGGTTCCTAAAAAACTTCTTTGGACACTTTGAAAGCTGTACTTTAGGAAGTCGACGTATTAGCAACGGAGGTCAGGAGCAGCTTCATTGTTTAATTTATGCGGGACGTATCAGCAATGCACTGTAATTATTTATTGTAATTATTGTATAATAACCGTAATTCGCTTGCGTGTAAAACCTTCTGTACCATATAGTTGCGAGTAATTAATTCCCCGAAAAATTGTCCTTGACCCAGGAGCAAATCCCTCATCGGCGTGGCTTTGGCCGCAGTGTCTGGCCTGACCTGAGGGGGAGGAGGAGGGGGGCCAGGACGGCGGCGTCCTGACCCCCGCCAGTGGCCCGGTCCACCAGGAACTGCGCCATCCCCTCCCGCAGCGTGGCCACGTCACGCTTTGTCTTACACTCCTGGCCGGTGTCGCCCTCTGGCGAATGGGCGGGAAACATCTGTGGAAGACAACAGAAGAGATTCTTAACGATTTTTTTCTTGTAAATCTAAATGTTACGATTGTTAGCCTACACCTTACATAGATTACATTAGATTACACTGAGACAGTCTACACTTTACACGGACAATGATTTTACATCATACATAGACCACGATGTACATTACACCTATACAATACAATTCTCGCAGCAGCCGGTGTATGGTAAGAGAGAGCGGAGCCATGTCCCCGGAGGTAACCCCCTACTCTTTGCGAGGAAAGACATGGGATCTTTATCCTGCGACCACACAGATATGGCCACAGCGGGGCTCAAACCACCGATCCACGTGCCGTTAGGCTCTCAGGTGGCCAGAGCACTCAAGGCGAGCGCTCTAGCCCACTGAGCTGTCGGGGCGGCCCTGCCGGTGTTGGAGCACGGAGTACATTAAAGGGAACCGCCAGCCTGGCCTCTAACGCTGCTTTACCGATTCATATAATACCCAATTGTCTATCATCCAAATTACAGATTTTTTCGTTCTATCTGTAGCTCACAATAAAATTTAGAAGTGACCACCAGGCACGATTTCACGGCCTACCCAGGCGGCAGCCCTTTTTGGAGGCGTTTCTGTGATTGACCAATCAGGAGGCGATACTCTAATTTATTCGAACCGAAAATTGCGCCTATTATGTGAGCAAAACACGAGAGCGTGATAATCGCTAATATAAATAGCTGCGATTCTAACTCCAATCATGGCATTGTTGCGGAGTCAATCGTCGCAAGACGTGTATCAAATTGTTTGGACGGTACTTTTCCATGAAAGACTAAGATCTTGCGCTACTGCGCGACTTGGAACTGCCGCTGTTCATTTGTAAATCGCAGCCCTGATCTCTCTCTCCGCGAGTTATAACGTAAGGCGGCGCCATATGAATAGTCACAATATGCGTCACTGCTCCCGGCAAAATGGCGCTCTGCTTGACATTGCTGGGGGCGGGTTTCCTTAATTTCTTTCTCCTTACCAGTCGGCCGAAACGAAGCGTTAACACTCACCAATTTAACATTTTAAGATGTAAACTTTCGGTGCAGATCGCTATTAAATTAGGTTGGACACCCGCTTTAAGGGAGTACTGCGAGAACCGCGATGGGGCGACCACCGCCATAAACACAAGCTAGGCGGTCATTGTGGGTTCATCTTCCATGTTACTACAGTAAACGGCAGACATGACAAATACATGAGCTATGCTGAAACAATGGTTCGCCCTTACACGGAAGAAAACGACCAAATTGTGAACCTCATAATACAAGGACCCGATAAGAAGAAAAACCCAATCAACTCCATATCCCTGTGGACTCACCTGTCAATTTCAGCTGGTGTATATTTCTTACGATGACAGGTGTCATTAGAAGTCATTATCAAATAGAGTTCTGTACGTTGGAGCGGCCTAAATGATGTTTTATCGACAGTAAACCTTGAACCATGAAGCGCACCAGCTGGCGACAGGTACACAGAGCACATGTCCGTACAGGCGTCTCCAATGTTAATAACACCAGACGGGCTCCCTGGCCTCTTATCGATTGTCATTTCCAACAAAATAAAGAATCCCGGGGCCGTATATTTTAATAGCAATGGGGCAAGTTACGCGCGATAAACTGCTTTTAGTTGTAGCATTTTTTTTTAATCACAAGTTGTCGACATCGTGTTAAAAATCACAAGTTGTCGACATAAATTGCGCCTTATTCCCATTATAAAATCTTTTTGGCGAGCAGTATTTTTCACTCTTTTTTTGGTCCGGCCGCTCACAGGATTTCGCCACTGGTGACGGTCCGAAATTGGCGTCATTAGTTACGACGCCATCTTGATTAGGTCATAACAACCAGTGGCGAGATCCTGTGTGGCCGTTGTGTTAACAGTCGATCGATACAACACGCGGTGTGGCCTAAAGGTAGGCAAACACAATAACAGCCAGCTGCCCACGGGTAGTTTTTTATTGATGCACCCAACAGGTGTCATTGCGCATTGGGGAGGAATATATACGTAAATAAATTATTTGCCTGGATGGGAGTCCTGTCGGGACAACATAACCTGATAGTTTATTGACACTGTGGTGGTGCTGGGAGGTGGGGGGACGTGTACCGGAGGTGGTACTGAAGAGGGGGGGGCGTGTACCGGGGGTGGTACTGAAGGGGGGGCGGGGTATACCGGGGGTGGTACTGAGGGGGGGGGGTGTACCGGGGATTAATTTTTTTACTGGATAGCGCTCGCTATGAAATAGATGCAATCGCGCACAAAGGAAGCTTGTTATTCTCCTGGGAGTATTGGCGCAACGGGGCGGAGCAGTGAACACCTCTCACCGCGTCGTGCATTACCGGGGGGAAGCACTGGGGGGCGGCACTGGGGGGCGGCACTGGGGGGCGGCACTGGGGGTGGCACTGGGGGGTGGCACTGGGGGGCGGCACTGAGGGCGGGGGTGGCACTGGGGGTGGCACTGGGAGGTGGCACTGGGGGGCGGCACTGGGGGGCGGCACTGGGGGTGGCACTGGGGGGTGGCACTGGGGGGCGGCACTGAGGGCGGGGGTGGCACTGGGGGGAAGCACTGGGGGTGGCACTGGGAGGTGGCACTGGGGGGCGGCACTGGGGGGCGGCACTGGGGGGTGGCACTGGGGGGAAGCACTGGGGGGCGGCACTGGGGGGCGGCACTGGGTGGTGGCACTGGGAGGTGGCACTGGGGGGTGGCACTGGGGGGTGGCACTGGGGGGCGGCACTGGGGGGCGGCACTGGGAGGTGGCACTGGGAGGTGGCACTGGGGGGTGGCACTGGGGGGCGGCACTGGGGGGCGGCACTGAGGGCGGGGGTGGCACTGGGGGGTGGCACTGAGGGCGGGGGTGGCACTGGGAGGTGGCACTGGGGGGTGGCACTGAGGGCGGGGGTGGCACTGGGGGGTGGCACTGGGGGGCGGCACTGGGCGGCGGCACTGGGGGGCGGCACTGGGAGGTGGCACTGGGAGGTGGCACTGGGGGGTGGCACTGGGGGGTGGCACTGGGGGGCGGCACTGGGGGGCGGCACTGGGCGGTGGCACTGGGGGTGGCACTGGGGGGCGGCACTGGGAGGTGGCAATGGGGGGTGGCACTGGGGGGTGGCACTGAGGGCGGGGGTGGCACTGGGGGATGGCACTGGGGGGGTATACCCGGGATGGCACGGAGGGCAGAGGGCGTGCACCAGGGGAGGCACTGGGAGCGGGGGTGGCACTGAGGGCGGGGGAGGCACTGGGGGCGGGGGTGGCACTGGAGGCGGGGTGGCACTGAGGGCGGGGGAGGCACTGAGGGCAGGGGAGGCACTGGGTGCGGGGGAGGCACTGGGGGCGGGGGAGGCACTGAGGGCAGGGGTGGCGCTGAGGGCGGGGGTGGCACTGAGGGCGGGGGTGGCGCTGAGGGCGGGGGGGGGCACTGAGGGCGGGGGTGGCACTGAGGGCGGGGGTGGCACTGAGGGCGGGGGTGGCAATTGGGGCGGGGGGGGGCGTGTAGCGGGGATAGCAATGAAGGCGGGGGGGGGGGGGTTACCGAGGGTGGAACTGAGGGGAGAGCGTGTACCGGGAATGTAAGTATCAATGATCAACCAAGACAGAACCACAAACCACTGTTTTTACCGTAAGCTGTTTCGTGTATCTCAAGATGAAAGAGCCATTATTTTCCAGAGGGGTGAAGGGTGAAGCCAGTCAGCTGGGTCAGTTAGCCTGCCCAGCAGGTCATGCTAGGGCTCAGACATAACCACAACGTCATCACGTTGATACCGGTGTAGTTATCCAACATGTCAAGCACTATTTTCCGACAGATAGCATGCACAAGTCACCCGTCAACAACCTTATTCAACCAGGAAGTAAGCCAGACAAAACGTAGCGACTTGAAGCAGTTCAGGTGAAAATCTCAACAATGATACAACAATCTTGATAGTGTCCCATGATGTCATAATGACAACAATCAGAAGCCCTTACCAACCATGAGAGTTGGATATCCGTCGATGTCATATTGACAACAGCCAGAAGCCCTTACCAACCATGAGAGTTGGATATCCGTCGATGTCATATTGACAACAGCCAGAAGCCCTTACCAACCATGAGAGTTGGATATCCGTCGATGTCATATTGACAACAGCCAGAAGCCCTTACCAACCATGAGAGTTGGATATCTCTCGATGTCATATTGACAACAGCCAGAAGCCCTTGCCAACCATGAGAGTTGGATATCCCTCGATTTCATATTGACAACAGCCAGAAGCCCTTACCAACCATGAGAGTTGGATATCCCTCGATGTCATATTGACAACAGCCAGAAGCCCTTACCAACCTTGACAGTTGGATATCTCTCGATGTCATAATGACAACAGCCAGAAGCCCTTACCAACCATGAGAGTTGGATATCCCTCGATGTCATATTGACAACAGCCAGAAGCCCTTACCAACCATGAGAGTTGGATATCTCTCGATGTCATATTGACAACAGCCAGAAGCCCTTACCAACCTTGACAGTTGGATATCTCTCGATGTCATAATGACAACAGCCAGAAGCCCTTACCAACCTTGAGAGTTGGATATCCCTCGATGTCATATTGGCGACAGATTGCATTGTTTTCTTCTGTGCTGCAGTCAATGGCAGCCACCCTCATCAATGAGCTCCAGTCTGAATAGAAAAAAAGTTAAATATCAAACTTGGCTGATGGCAGAATTTACTATAATCTGATACTTCCACATTCAATTTCCTTTGCAAGAAACTTCCAAAATCATTCTGTCAATTACATTTGCCTATATATACTTCTTTCATATGTTAAAACCACTCATATGGTAATTAAATATATCAAACAGTTAAACAAAGTGGATGTTTTCTCAGATTAGTACATGAAGTTCATGTAAATATATAGCCTTCTGTTATATGACATTATCAAAATCAGACATGGCTGATATTTTCTACCATTCAACATAAATAATTATATACCTCTAATAAATGTATATCTTAAGCAGTTAATAATAGTAAGTCTACATCATATAGATAGTAAAGCTATTTTATAAAATGTACTTTTATGAATTATTATGCTTGATTCACCTGTTTGGGATCCAGACAAGTTATCAGAACTGGTGCATTGTATTTACGACAAAAGAAATGTGCTATTAATGATACCATGTTGTACGCAGAGAATAATTAATTTATAAAAAAAACTATATTATTACATTATATAAATATATTATTTGTCATTGATCATGTATTTATTGGTCAATATCATTTTTTTGTATCCAATCTTGTTGCCTGAAGATGACTCCATAGTCAATGTGGCATATCTTTTCAAACCTGCTGATAGAAGCTAGTCTGACACAGTTATCATACTATGCATATCAGCACTAAACTTAGCTTGATGATTATGCATTAACATATATATGAGTCCTTGGCAACAGCTTGGTAGTACCAGACGTATGATTGATATATATATAGCTTGATGATTATGCATTAACATATATATGAGTCCTTGGCAACAGCTTGGTAGTACCTGACGTATGATTGATATATATATCATAATGACCCAGAACTACAAACACAGATGTTTAGGGGCCTGTCTGGATTATTTATACTCTCTAATTATTATTATAGTCTCTACAGTTTATGCCCACTTTGACTGCTGGACGATTTGACCCCTGGACAATTTAACCTTTGTGGGGGGTGGGATGTGGTGGGGGTTTGTATTGGTGCCAGAGATATTATGTAAAGTCTTTGGTAGTCAATATTTGAGTGAATGGAGGTATACCCAGATTAGGTGGAGGGGGAGGCTTGCCAAAGGGGAATGGGATAACTAGTTATTATTCAATAATCATCTAAAAATTATTGCAGATACCAGTTTAGTACACAAGTTCATCTTTTATTGTATTTACACATATATACATGTAATGCGGCAGCTGGAGCTGTCAAGAGGAGATGGTGTCACTAGATGGTGGCGTCAGCTACAGCAACATCAGGCTCCAGCTAGAGGAACTCAGCATTGGCCTACTTGAATGAAGTAGTGAGACAAGGTCCTGTTCCCCAGTCATGTACGAGGCCCACAAGCCTGAATCACTAAGTTCCTGCTCCTATCTACAGTCAAATTATCCAGGTGTCAAAGGGGACTGCGGGAAAAGTGGGCTTACACTGTCTGTATACATGGTACAAGCAGTACTAGTAAATGGATAGACAAAGCAGATTTAAACCTATTTACAGGGAGGAGGCGGGGGCAAGAATTATTTCCATTCCTCAGGAATAGGCTTTTAATTTTACTAGTCTGTGAACTGGGAATGGGATATTAGCTGACTGTCATGATCAAAGATTTTTAGTAATCGTGAAAGGATAATTTTAATATTAAATAACCTTGAATTGGGAAATCACCCATATATCATAATATGCCCTTTCCATTGTATGCAGGGAGTTCTCCATTTAATTCATTGTGACCTAGGAATAAAGAAATTTATTCTTCGTGACTTGGGAAGACAACGTCTCCTTGCCACATACTAGTCCAGCCACACTAGACTCTGTGTAGGTGCGCAACATATCCAAGTTGGGAGCGGACCGTGTTTAATTTGTTGAACTAGCCACATACTTGGCGCAAGTGCCCCCAGGTAAGCCCGCTTTTCTAGGGGAACAACGGTAACAATGTTAAATCCTTTGACGTTAGTAGGGAATCGACTGTAGCTTTTATTATAACGTGTGCTCGAACAATCATAGTATTTACGTATTCTATATACCTTGTTCTATCATCTGACGTCAATAGAGTGTGTCGACACTAGGTTGTTTCGGTTATATTTTCGTGAAGAAATGTTGGAGCACACAACTGTTCTGACCAGCCATCCGCCATATTTGTTTTTGCCAGATGCTGGTACCTGCGAATGCGACTTGGTTCTCCTCTCCCTTAGCATATGACCCTCAGCTAGAGGGCCTTGTCAGTCACTCACTTTGAACTTTAGGACAATAGCAACACCCTCTTTCACAGGTCATTGACTGTTACAAAGTTTGGTACCCAGGCTACAAATGGTTCAAATGGTGGCAGAATTCGCCAGGTGGCGCTGCATACTCATGGTGGTTGGTAGGGAAAAGTTGCATGCTCCATCATTTGTTCGCGAAAATATGACTGCAACAATCTAGTGTTGATACATTTTCTTGATGTCAGAAGATAGAACAAGGTATATAGAACACGTAAGCACTATTATTGTACGCGCCAACATTATATAATAAAAGCTACAGTCGATTCCCTACTAACGTCGAAGGATTTTAACACTGTTACCGTTGTGCCCCTAGAGAAGCAGGCTTGCCTGGGGGCACTAGCGCCAAGCCACAGACATACATGATACATGCCATATTTATAAGTGTTGTTCGCATTTGAAATGCCAGCTGTTTTACCATCAAACGTCACACAGGGGTAAGGCTCCTGCATCCCTCAAACATTTCCGAACATCAATACTTTATAATATATAATGATAGGGCAGTCTACGGCTACGTCTGATTTCGTGGTTTCAAGAACAAACCTTCCACACTACGTCCCACTATCTTCCAAACCGGTGCGAATCGAATGCAGTGTCCGCACCAGCTGTTGTAGAATTCCACAAACCAGGCGTTTCCTGAGTCATGAATCGTTTTCTGCAAGGTGTCATGATTCAAAATCACAATAGGATCGCTCTCCAAGTATAAAATATTAGCTTTAGATCCAACACCAGACAACTGGACTGTAATTAACACTAAAATACCGGTTAGCCGTAGTAACAAGCCCTTCTCCATGTTGATGTTCTCCTACCACTTGTTCTGAGTCAGTGTCAGTCAGCTGGTGATTTCGTTCTACGTCACGTTCACTCGCTAGATGGCGCTCAACTTTGAGTGCGTTATGACAGCTCGACCGGCGACTTAAGTCATAATGCGTCCGTTTGGGGTATGTGTGGATGAGGATGAGGATGAGGATGAGGATGTGGATGAGGAAAAGCAAATGCCTGTCATCAGTTTGTGTGCGGTCACGATGACTATTTGTGTTTTATTTCAAATCAACAATTCGATATACCACAATTAATACCTTCAGGCATAACATTTAATACGTGACATTTAAGGGGAACGTTTGGAGGCTGCAATGAAATCGTGAACTGCTTGAAATATATAACGGTTATCGTCAATTGATAAAGACGGATTACCAAAAAGAATGGTGCCAATTGTTACTGTTGATTGAACATGGATTTTGCGCAATAAAATATCTCTAAAATTCGTATAAAGTGGGCACCCGAGGAAAAAATGAACACAGTCCTCGTTGTCAGCTCCGCGACGACAACACGGACTGCTAGTCTACAAGATCCAATGAGAGTTCAGTGATCTACAGTTCATACGAATACGCGCGTGCAATACATTGACTCCTCTGTTTCCAAAGTAGTACAATTTGCGGTTGTCAGTTTTAATCCCGAACACCGTCTTTTAAAAATTTAAAATTGCTACTTTAAACGCCTTTGGGTCGTGCAAGCTGCGCATAGTGACTGGTAATTCGTTCCACATTCGTATTGCGCTAGGTAGAAATGATTTGTAAAACGTTGACAACCTTGTATTAAATTGCGTAATATTAGGTCGGCTAGCACTACGTAAACCATATTGAGTGCGGTCGGGCACGGACATAGGAAGTAAACTACACACATAGGAAGGTGCCTGGTCATAAAAAAATTGAATCTGTCCCTCCTTTGTGGCAGGGTTTCCCATCCGAGTTCTTTGTACACCTGAGTGCGGTTTGCGCATTTGATTGCACCACTTACAATGCGTCCAGCCCTTATCTGTACCGATTCTTATTTGTCTGACTCATACTGAGAACACCCGGCCCGTACAACACATGCATATTCGAGTACAGATCTGATGAATGAAAAATATATTGTTTCAAATGTTCCACGAGTAAGTCTGAAACTGAGTCTAGACAGAATATCAACTCTTCTCATAGATTTATTTCATTAATATGCGGGGACCAAGATAGCTTAGAATCAATATTTAGACCCACGTGTTTGTGCTCGGAAATGAGGCATACGTTAATACATCAGGGGGTTGTCGGGGGAAGTGGGGATACATGTCGTAATGTTTCCACCTGCAGCTTTTCTTTATTATCAGGGAGCTGTGTTGGGAATGGACTCAGCCAAGGATTAATGCATACTGCAATTCTTCATCCACGGTCACGATGACCATAGCCAAATCCCTGTCACGAGTCTTTGAAGACCAATGAAGGTGCTTGATGAGTTCGCCCGACAAAATTAATAAATTAGAATTTCATCAATTAAAATAGTAACTACACTACTCAAAATTAATAAATTAGAATTTCATCAATTAAAATAGTAACTACACTACTCAAAGTTTTACTTGTGAACACCACCACCAGGCACTCTACTCTGTGGACAGAGCCGTGACGTCATGTCATCCAGGCACTATACTCTGTCTAAGGCGCAGTTGCGTCATGTCTTCCAGGCACAATACTCTCTGGATGGCGCAGTGACCTCATGTGGTCCAGGCACTATACTCTGTGCATTGCGCAGTGACGTCATGTCGTCCAGGCACTAGACTCTGTGCATGGCCAGTGACGTTATGTCGTCCAGGCACCATACTCTGTGGATGGCGCAGTGACGTCATGTGGTCCAGGCACTATACTCTGTGCATGGCCAGTGACGTCATGTCTTCCAGGCACAATACTCTATGGATGACGCAGTGACGTCATGTCGTCCAGGCACTATGCTCTGTGGATGACGCAGTGACGTCATGTCGTCCAGGCACTATACTCTCTGGATGGCGCAGTGACCTCATGTCGTGCAAACACTATACTCTGTGGATTGCACAGTGACGTCATGTGGTCCAGGCACCATACTCTGTGGATGGCGCAGTGACGTCATGTGGTCCAGGCACTATACTCTGTGGATGACGCAGTGACGTCATGTCGTCTAGGCACCATACTCTGTGGATGACGCAGTGACGTCATGTCGTCTAGGCACCATACTCTGTGGATGGCGCAGTGACCTCATGTCGTCTAGGCACCATACTCTGTGGATGACGCAGTGACGTCATGTCGTCTAGGCACCATACTCTGTGGATGGCGCAGTGACCTCATGTCGTGCAAACACTATACTCTGTGGATTGCACAGTGACGTCATGTGGTCCAGGTACCATACTCTGTGGATGGCGCAGTGACGTCATGTCGTCCAGGCACTATGCTCTGTGGATGACGCAGTGACGTCATGTCGTCTAGGCACCATACTCTGTGGATGGCGCAGTGACGTCATGTGGTCCAGGCACTATACACTGTGCATTGCGCAGTGACGTTATGTCGTCCAGGCACTATACTCTGTGGATGGCGCAGTGACGTCATGTCGTCCAGGCACTATACTCTGTGGACAGCGCAGTGACGTCATGTGGTCCAGGCACTATATTCTGTGGACAGCGCAGTGACGTTATGTCGTCTAGGCACTATACTCTGGGGACAGCGAAGTGACGTCATGTCGCCCAGGCACAATACTCTGTGGATGGCGGTGACGTCATTTCGTCTAGGCACTATACTCTGGGGACAGCGCAGTGACGTCATGTCGCCAAGGCACCATACTCTGTGGATGGCGGTGACGTCATTTCGTCTAGGCACTATACTCTGGGGACAGCGAAGTGACGTCATGTCGCCCAGGCACAATACTCTGTGGATGACGGTGACGTCATTTCGTCTAGGCACTATACTCTGGGGACAGCGAAGTGACGTCATGTCGCCAAGGCACAATACTCTGTGGATGGCGGTGACGTCATTTCGTCTAGGCACTATACTCTGGGGACAGCGAAGTGACGTCATGTCGCCAAGGCACAATACTCTGCGGATGGCGGTGACGTCATTTCGTCTAGGCACTATACTCTGGGGACAGCGAAGTGACGTCATGTCGCCAAGGCACAATACTCTGCGGATGGCGGTGACGTCATTTCGTCTAGGCACTATACTCTGGGGACAGCGAAGTGACGTCATGTCGCCAAGGCACAATACTCTGTGGATGGCGGTGACGTCATTTCGTCTAGGCACTATACTCTGGGGACAGCGAAGTGACGTCATGTCGCCAAGGCACAATACTCTGTGGATGGCGGTGACGTCATTTCGTCTAGGCACTATACTCTGGGGACAGCGAAGTGACGTCATGTCGCCAAGGCACAATACTCTGTGGATGGCGGTGACGTCATTTCGTCTAGGCACTATACTCTGTGGATGGCGGTGACGTCATTTCGTCTAGGCACTATACTCTGGGGATGGCGGTGACGTCATTTCGTCTAGGCACTATACTCTGGGGACAGCGCAGTGACGTCATGTGGTCCAGGCACTATACTCTGTGGATGGCGGTGACGTCATTTCGTCTAGGCACTATACTCTGGGGACAGCGAAGTGACGTCATGTCGCCAAGGCACAATACTCTGTGGATGGCGGTGACGTCATTTCGTCTAGGCACTATACTCTGGGGACAGCGAAGTGACGTCACGACGCCAAGGCACCATACTCTGTGGATGGCGGTGACGTCATTTCGTCTAGGCACTATACTCTGGGGACAGCGAAGTGACGTCATGTCGCCAAGGCACCATACTCTGTGGATGGCGGTGACGTCATTTCGTCTAGGCACTATACTCTGGGGACAGCGAAGTGACGTCATGTCGTCCAGGCACTATACTCTGTGGACAGCGCAATGACGTCATGTGGTCCAGGCACTATATTCTGTGGACAGCGCAGTGACGTTATGTCGTCCAGGCACTTTACTCTGTGGACAGCGCAGTGACGTCATGTCGTTCAGGCACTATACTTTGTGGATGGCGTAGTGACGTCATGTCGCCAAGGCACAATACTCTGTGGATGGCGGTGACGTCATTTCGTCTAGGCACTATACTCTGGGGACAGCGAAGTGACGTCATGTCGCCAAGGCACAATACTCTGTGGATGGCGGTGACGTCATTTCGTCTAGGCACTATACTCTGGGGACAGCGAAGTGACGTCATGTCGCCAAGGCACAATACTCTGTGGATGGCGGTGACGTCATTTCGTCTAGGCACTATACTCTGGGGACAGCGAAGTGACGTCATGTCGCCAAGGCACAATACTCTGTGGATGGCGGTGACGTCATTTCGTCTAGGCACTATACTCTGGGGACAGCGAAGTGACGTCATGTCGCCAAGGCACAATACTCTGTGGATGGCGGTGACGTCATTTCGTCTAGGCACTATACTCTGGGGACAGCGAAGTGACGTCATGTCGCCAAGGCACAATACTCTGTGGATGGCGGTGACGTCATTTCGTCTAGGCACTATACTCTGGGGACAGCGAAGTGACGTCATGTCGCCAAGGCACCATACTCTGTGGATGGCGGTGAGGTCATTTCGTCTAGGCACTATACTCTGGGGACAGCGAAGTGACGTCAAGTCGCCAAGGCACCATACTCTGTGGATGGCGGTGAGGTCATTTCGTCTAGGCACTATACTCTGGGGACAGCGAAGTGACGTCATGTCGCCAAGGCACAATACTCTCTGGATGGCGGTGACGTCATTTCGTCTAGGCACTATACTCTGGGGACAGCGAAGTGACGTCATGTCGCCAAGGCACAATACTCTGTGGATGGCGGTGACGTCATTTCGTCTAGGCACTATACTCTGGGGACAGCGAAGTGACGTCATGTCGCCAAGGCACCATACTCTGTGGATGGCGGTGAGGTCATTTCGTCTAGGCACTATACTCTGGGGACAGCGAAGTGACGTCATGTCGCCCAGGCACAATACTCTGTGGATGGCGGCGAGGTCATTTCGTCTAGGCACTATACTCTGGGGACAGCGAAGTGACGTCATGTCGCCAAGGCACCATACTCTGTGGATGGCGGTGACGTCATTTCGTCGCTAGATGGCGCTCAACTTTGAGTGCGTTATGACAGCTCAACCGGTGACTTAAGTCATAACGCGTCCGTTTGGGGTATGTGTGGATGAGGATGAGGATGAGGATGAGATGTGGATGAGGAAAAGCAAATGCCTGTCATCAGTTTGTGTGCGGTCACGATGACTATTTGTGTTTTATTTCAAATCAACAATTCGATATACCACAATTAATACCTTCAGGCATAACATTTAATACGTGACATTTAAGGGGAACGTTTGGAGGCTGCAATGAAATCGTGAACTGCTTGAAATATATAACGGTTATCGTCAATTGATAAAGACGGATTACTAAAAAGAATGGTGCCAATTGTTACTGTTGATTGAACATGGATTTTGCGAAATAAAATATCTCTAAAACTCGTATAAAGTGGGCACCCGAGGAAAAAATGAACACAGTCCTCGTTGTCAGCTCCGCGACGACAACTCGGGCTGCTAGTCTACAAGATCCAATGAGAGTTCAGTGATCTACAGTTCATACGAATACGCGCGTGCAATACATTGACTCTTCTGTTTCCAAAGTAGTACAATTTGCGGTTGTCAGTTTTAATCCCGAACACCGTTTTTTTAATATTTAAAATTGCTACTTTAAACGCCTTTGGGTCGTGCAAGCTGCGCATAGTGACTGGTAATTCGTTCCACATTCGTATTGCGCTAGGTAGAAATGATTTGTAAAACGTTGACAACCTTGTATTAAATTGCGTAATATTAGGTGGGCTAGCACTACGTAAACCATATTGAGTGCGGTCGGGCACGGACATAGGAAGTAAACTACACACATAGAAAGGTGCCTGGTCATAAAAAAATTGAATCTGTCCCTCCTTTGTGACAGGGTTTCCCATCCGAGTTCTTTGTACACCTGAGTGCGGTTTGCGCATTTGATTGCACCACTTACAATGCGTCCAGCCCTTATCTGTACCGATTCTTATTTGTCTGACTCATACTGAGAACACCCGGCCCGTACAACACATGCATATTCGAGTACAGATCTGATGAATGAAAAATATATTGTTTCAAATGTTCCACGAGTAAGTCTGAAACTGAGTCTAGACAGAATATCAACTCTTCTCATAGATTTATTTCATTAATATGCGGGGACCAAGATAGCTTAGAATCAATATTTAGACCCAAGTGTTTGTGCTCGGAAATGAGGCATACGTTAATACATCAGGGGGTTGTCGGGGGAAGTGGGGATACATGTCGTAATGTTTCCACCTGCAGCTTTTCTTTATTATCAGGGAGCTGTGTTGGGAATGGACTCAGCCAAGGATTAATGCATACTGCAATTCTTCATCCACGGTCACGATGACTATAGCCAAATCCCTGTCACGAGTCTTTGAAGACCAATGAAGGTGCTTGATGAGTTCGCCCGACAAAATTAATAAATTAGAATTTCATCAATTAAAATAGTAAGGGGAATATATGGAAAAACAGGTTGTAATAAACCCGGATGTTATGCCACGACTACACAACTCAAAGTTTTACTTGTGAACACCACCACCAGGCACTCTACTCTGTGGACAGAGCCGTGACGTCATGTCATCCAGGCACTATACTCTGTGGAAGGCGCAGTGACGTCATGTCGTCCAGGCACTATACTCTGTGGATGGCGCAGTGACGTCATGTCGTCCAGGCACAATACTCTCTGGATGGCGCAGTGACCTCATGTCGTGCAAACACTATACTCTGTGGATTGCACAGTGACGTCATGTGGTCCAGGCACCATACTCTGTGGATGGCGCAGTGACGTCATGTCGTCCAGGCACTATACTCTGTGGACAGCGCAGTGACGTCATGTGGTCCAGGCACTATATTCTGTGGACAGCGCAGTGACGTTATGTCGTCCAGGCACTTTACTCTGTGGACAGCGCAGTGACGTCATGTCGTTCAGGCACTATACTTTGTGGATGGCGAAGTGACGTCATGTCGTCTAGGCACTATACTCTGTGGACAGCGCAGTGACGTCATGTCGTCTAGGCACTATACTCTGTGGATGGCGCAGTGACGTCATGTCGCCAAGGCACAATACTCTGTGGATGGCGGTGACGTCATTTCGTCTAGGCACCATACTCTGGGGACAGCGAAGTGACGTCATGTCGCCAAGGCACAATACTCTGTGGATGGCGGTGACGTCATTTCGTCTAGGCACTATACTCTGGGGACAGCGAAGTGACGTCATGTCGCCAAGGCACAATACTCTGTGGATAGAGGTGACGTCATTTCGTCTAGGCACTATACTCTGGGGACAGCGAAGTGACGTCATGTCGCCAAGGCACCATACTCTGTGGATGGAGGTGACGTCATTTCGTCTAGGCACTTTACTCTGTGGACAGCGAAGTGACGTCATGTCGCCAAGGCACCATACTCTGTGGATGGCGGTGACGTCATTTCGTCTAGGCACCATACTCTGGGGACAGCGAAGTGACGTCATGTCGCCAAGGCACAATACTCTGTGGATGGAGGTGACGTCATTTCGTCTAGGCACTTTACTCTGTGGACAGCGAAGTGACGTCATGTCGCCAAGGCACAATATTCTGTGGATGGAGGTGACGTCATTTCGTCTAGGCACCATACTCTGGGGACAGCGAAGTGACGTCATGTCGCCAAGGCACAATACTCTGTGGATGGCGGTGACGTCATTTCGTCTAGGCACCATACTCTGGGGACAGCGAAGTGACGTCATGTCGCCAAGGCACAATACTCTGTGGATAGAGGTGACGTCATTTCGTCTAGGCACTATACTCTGGGGACAGCGAAGTGACGTCATGTCGCCAAGGCACAATACTCTGTGGATGGCGGTGACGTCATTTCGTCTAGGCACTATACTCTGGGGACAGCGAAGTGACGTCATGTCGCCAAGGCACCATACTCTGTGGATGGCGGTGACGTCATTTCGTCTAGGCACCATACTCTGGGGACAGCGAAGTGACGTCATGTCGCCAAGGCACAATACTCTGTGGATGGCGGTGACGTCATTTCGTCTAGGCACTATACTCTGGGGACAGCGAAGTGACGTCATGTCGCCAAGGCACAATACTCTGTGGATGGCGGTGACGTCATTTCGTCTAGGCACTATACTCTGGGGACAGCGAAGTGACGTCATGTCGCCAAGGCACCATACTCTGTGGATGGCGGTGACGTCATTTCGTCTAGGCACTTTACTCTGGGGACAGCGCAGTGACGTCATGTCGCCAAGGCACAATACTCTGTGGATGGCGGTGACGTCATTTCGTCTAGGCACTATACTCTTGAGTCAGCGAAGTGACGTCATGTCGCCAAGGCACAATACTCTGTGGATGGCGGTGACGTCATTTCGTCTAGGCACTATACTCTGGGGACAGCGAAGTGACGTCATGTCGCCAAGGCACAATACTCTGTGGATGGCGGTGACGTCATTTCGTCTAGGCACTATACTCTTGGGACAGCGAAGTGACGTCATGTCGCCAAGGCACAATACTCTGTGGATGGCGGTGACGTCATTTCGTCTAGGCACTATACTCTTGGGACAGCGAAGTGACGTCATGTCGCCAAGGCACAATACTCTGTGGATGGCGGTGACGTCATTTCGTCTAGGCACTATACTCTTGAGTCAGCGAAGTGACGTCATGTCGCCAAGGCACAATACTCTGTGGATGGCGGTGACGTCATTTCGTCTAGGCACTATACTCTGGGGACAGCGAAGTGACGTCATGTCGCCAAGGCACAATACTCTGTGGATGGCGGTGACGTCATTTCGTCTAGGCACTATACTCTTGGGACAGCGAAGTGACGTCATGTCGCCAAGGCACAATACTCTGTGGATGGCGGTGACGTCATTTCGTCTAGGCACTATACTCTTGGGACAGCGAAGTGACGT
>OZ025264.1:23328196-23642085 GCA_964019135.1 Arenicola marina
ATGAAGAAATAGTAGGGGTTTAGAAGGGGTAAATGGCGACACGCGACACAGACATAATTGAAAAATCGACATTCGACATTGACCCCTAAATTCCGACACTGAGGATCTGCAAAAGCGACATCGACACAGTGGCATTGTAGTAAAATACGACACTGAAACGGAATTTCGTGAAAATAGATATTTGACACTGAGAATTCAGAAAAATCGACACTGGACAATGGCCCCCCCCCCCCCTCCTTCCAGACCCCTAGTAGTGCGCAATATACGTATGTTTCGTTGTGCTGTGTATGACGAACCGGAGAATACTCCATGTCGTCATCGCGTCTAAGTTTAATTTTTGGGATTTTCAAGGGTGTGTGTGTGTGCGTGGGTGGTGTCGGGTCACCTATTGACGTTCTGGATCACGGTCTTCTGGATCACGTTCCACTCAGGAGGGTCGGACCTTCTTCATATCTAACTGACGAAAAGGTCCCACAGGGATGGCGGGTCACATCCAAGCGGACAGTAAACATTGAATAAAGGTATCCTCGCTCAAAACAGAGGGTAGTCCGGACTGCATGACCCCCCCCCCCACCCCCCTCCCACCCACACACACCCACACACCTACACACACATATATTGTATCCGGTTGTTGTTTTACTGCACTCCTTCACGGACCGAGATGCAACACATGCTGTGTTTAGGTGACAAAGGCAAACAAATATTCTAAACATTGTCAGAACCAAGTCATTTAAATGAGCTTAATAACCTGATTTATGCCGCCATGTGACGCCATGACGCCATGACGCCATGACGCTTGCATCATGGATGCAGTCGTTTCATACAACTACAGTGAAGCGTGTTCCTACACTGTTCATGCAGCATTTTATATTGTGTTGGATGAGGTCCACTATTAACGGCTGATCTGGAACCTAAAGTAGACCGGCGTTGGGCGAACAGAACTGTGAGCTTCCAGTTTTCTAGCCCTGACTGGATCGCTCCCCGCGCTTGACGGTTACACAGTGGGTTACCCGAGGAGGGAGGGAGAGAAGGGGGGGGGGGGCAAAGTGTGGGGGAAGTGTAGCTCCGACAGGGTTGCCACAGCCTTTTTTTGTTTTTTCCCTGGCGGCCCCGCTCTACCCCCCCTTTGAAGTTGGCTTCCCTTTCCCGGTGGGTCACCATAAAGCATTTTTCTCGATAAACTCTGTGGTTACGATGTGGTGCTCCAGTGGCGACTCCTGGTGACGGTTGGAGAGTGACAGGGCGGGGATGAAAGGGAGAGTGGGGGTGGGGGTCGGAGGGGCGGGTGCGGGGGGGAGGGGGGGGGGGGTGTTCCAGCGAGAGTGGTGGGGGTCGGGCCCGGGATCACAGTGGCTGTGCTTGAATGGCGCCCGCTTTACTTTTGCTTTGGGGTTAAGATTGGGTAACAGCAGCTGGTAATGTGAGAGCGTGGTGGTCTCTGATGGCAGACCCGCTCGCCGCGACCTCCCCTTTCCCAAGTCTCCCCGAGTCGTCTCGGGAACGGTGCGAAAACTCGCCAGAGCCTGGTGAAATGGAACAATTATAACAATTATAAGTTATAACAATAACTACCGACGGTGAGAGACACACCCCTGCGCCCCCCACTCCCCATGAGGGAGGGAGACACACCCCTGTGCCCTCACCCCTTCCCACCCTGAGGCTGAAAGACACACCCCTGCGCCCCCCACCCCATGAGGCTGGGAGACACCCCCCTGCGACCCACCCCCCCAGAGGGTGGAAGACACACCCTTGCTCCCCCCCTGAGGGTGGGAGGGACGACTTCGACTAAGATCCCACATGGACATGTAGTACCCCCCCCCCCCCTCCACCCCACGGCTAGGATCACTACCTACCTACTTATGGGGGGATACCCCCTCTGAATCGCGAATCCCCCAAAATTAGAAAAGAGTAATATCGAATGTCCAAGAGGAGGACTGTTCAAGACCGAGCGCGAAAAAAAAACATCTTAAAGGTGATATTGCGAATATCGAGGAATTCGCAGACTGCTATAACGGATCGCGGTAAATAGGCAAAGGGTCTTCGCGTTGGACCAGGAACTGTACGGATAACGATCCCCAAATATTGCCAACAGCCAGTCGCGAATCTCCAAGAATTCCTGGATGCCAATCGTGGAGATCGCATAATTCCCTCCCCTCTACATAGCGCGAGAACCCGATGTATATACAGTGGAGCACCCAGTACATATTTTATCACACGGACCGGATCCGGCTCACCCTGAGAGGTCGTTTGTGACGTCACAGCCACGTGACGGAACGACGAGAGGTCATTACAGCGGGGGGGGGGGGGGGGGTGGGGGGGGGCAAGGGCAGATCCAGGGGGGCCAACCCGGCCCCAGCATATCTGGATCCGACCCTGAAAACGGTCCCCCCTTATCCAGATTTTCTGGATCCGCCCCACCCGCAGGGGGGAGGGGGGGGGCACGATGTTATATTTTATATAGGGTTAGGATTTTCGTACGATATTCAGAGAAAAAAGGGGTCTTTTTATCGCCTATATTCCAGCAAAGAACCCCCATCGTCCCCTCCCCCGTCCCCCCCGCCCGCGGGGTCATGGTGCAGGGTGGGTGGGTGATGGGGTCCTAAGCGACCTGACGAGTCTAATGGAAGGCGCGGCACCACGTCTTGGTCTGGTTCTTACGTCAATTACCTGGACATCTATATCCCGCTCCTTGTCCCCCCCCTCCCTCTACACACCCCCGTCACCCCTCCCCCCCCCCCCCCACACACACACCCTCTCACCCCTCACGCCCCTCACCCCGACAGGCCAGCTCCCATATATTGGTCAGGCGTATATCCGCGGAGAGTTCGCTTCCGCTTTGGTAAAGTATGCAGCCCGCTCGCTCTCTGCCCGCCCGTCTTGTCTTTATACCCGTCCCATATGTGCTCTAACCGTTGCAACGCTCGGCTGCGCGGGGGCGTGGCTGTTTCCAATTTACCTATCTCTTAACTCGTCGCTTTGGTCAATTTTCTAATATTTCTGCCACGGCAGCGGCCGATCCATCACTGGCAATGGGAGCCCAGACCGGACCCGAGGTGCCAAACCCAATCTGGAGGTCATATCGAGGAGACCAATTAGACACCCATTGGCACTGATAGTGCCTGGAGATACGGGGGTGGGCGCCGGGGGTGAGAGCCCCGGGGGTGAGGAGCCAACAGGGTAGGGGAGCGGGGGAGCGGGGATTGGGGGGTGGGGGGTGGGGGTGGGGGTGGGGGGGGGGGGGGTCGTAACCGGGGATGCAGGGTGCAGCTGGAGGGTGCGGGTGGGGGTGGGGGTGGGGTGGGGGCTATGGCGAGCAATAGCCTGGCACGATGGGTGGGTGGGTGGGTGGGAGAGGGGGCGATCTGGGTGCTCGCTGCCGGCGGCTACAGTCCTTCTTGTCACTCCTCGCCACCCCCCCGTCACACACACATAAAATCCCCCCCCCCTCTTACACACACATCATCTCACCCCCCCCCCCCCCCCCCTCTCCTCCGCCGGCCCCACCCACCCCGCCTCTCCCGCCACCTGCGGTACGGGGTCTCTTCCGGTGTGAGATACGGTGGCACACAGTCCGCTTAAATCAAAGCCGCCTGCCTTAGATCTGGATCAGGTGAGCGGCCTTAAACTAGGTAAACAAACAAACAAACACGCTGCCCCCCCCCCCCCCCGCTCCGCCAGGCACCCTGCGCCCGCCCTGCCCCCGTCTTTACTTGGCCGTGGAGTGCTGGAGGCTGGAGGCTGCAGGTGGCAGGCTATACAGGACCGTGCCAACAGTGAACCCGAGGACGAAGAAACCAGGATACCAGTTGTTCAAATGAAGATAATATCAAGCTTCTACTTTTATGTGGCACTCGTCATATATAGATTTCGGTTTCATTAATGCTCAGAAATAAAATGCCATAAAGAAAAGTTGTGTATCTGACTGGCTCCCTGTTTCCGTCACAGAAAGGCGTGTTCCCTGTACATGACTGATTCCCTGTTTCCGTCATAGAAAGGTGTGTTCTCTGTACATGGCTGATTCCCTATTTCCGCCATAAAATGGCGTGTTCCCTCTACATGACTGGCTTCCTGTCTCTGTTATAGAAAGGTGTGTTCCCTGTACACAGTTGACTCATTGTTTCCGTCATGAAAGGTGTGTTCCCTGTACATAACTGGTTCCCTGTTTCCGTCATGAAAGGTGTGCTCCCTGTACATGACTGGCTCCCTGTTCCCGTCATAGAAAGGTGCGTTCCCTGTACAATGACTGAGTCCCTGTTTCCGTCATAGAGAGGCGTGTTCCCTGCACATGACTGACTGACCATGGCTCGCCACTGGCACTTTAGTGACAGACCACTGGTAGCAGCCACATGGCCCATTGCTAGGGGTCTGCAAGGGGTAAATGGCGACACGCGACACAGGCCTATTTGAAAAATCGACATTCGACATTGACCCCCCAAATTTCGATACTGATCTGAAAAAGCGACATCGACTCAGACTTTAAAAAAAAAACAAGAACCGACACGCGATGTCGTGAAAACCGGATACTGGAACCTCCCTTCCAGACACCTATTGCTGTTCCAGACACCAGCGACCACGAGTCAATGGGCCAGACGTACTGCTAAGCTTCACGACCCAAACCTAATGGTCACATAAGCTACACTGTCCCCCCTCCCTCCCCGGCGCCAAGTAACCCTCCTTCCTCTGACCCCCAACGACATCCGCGTGCACCCTCACGGGCATATGTACGGCTCTGAGGGAGCGACGGGGTGGGGGTGGGTGAGTGGAGGGGTGGGAGAACGGGGGATACGGGGGCGGGGGGGTAGGGTCGGAGCACCCTCTGCCCCCCTGTCTGGCTGGGAATGTCTAGGGGTCGCCTGGTGGTAACGCCCCTGGGTCAAGTAGCGCGGACTGAGTCACCCCCTGTCCGCCATGGTGCCTCTCCTCATGTGGGGGCTGACCCACGGCGCACCCCAACCCTCTTCCTCTCCCCCTCACCCTCACCACCCCACCCCAACCCTCACCTTCTTCACTTCCCCCTGCCCCTCCCCCTCACCTACCTCACCCCCCTCACCTCAGCCCTCTCCCTCTCCCTCAGCGTCACTCTCACCTTACTCACCCTCACCTCCCTCACCCCTCCCTCTCCCCTTCATTCCCACCCTCACCTTCGCCCTCACTCTCACTACCCCCCCCCACCCTCAAACTCACTCTCACCCTCGCTCTCACCCTGTCCCTCACTCTGTCCCTCATTCTGTTCCTCAACCTGTGCCTCACCCCTTTCCCTCTCCTCCCTCTCCCTCACCCCTCACCCTTTCCCTCACCCTAGCGCCCTCGGACTTCGTGCACTCGAGACTTCATAGAACTGTTGCATATTATCAATTAACGATGATTGGTCGTATATGCAGGACGCTTTAACTAATTCTGGTCATATCGCCTCAATGGGAGAAGAGAAGAGGGCAGAGCGGGGTACAATTAAAGATGAAGATGAGCAACTTATAATTGAAGGGAGGGAATACCTTTTCCGATCTCCGCGATTGGCATCCAGGAATTCTTGGAGATTCGCGATTGGCGATTGGCAATTTTGGGGTATCTTTATCTGTACTTTTTTCTGGTTCAACGCGAAGACGCTTTCCTTATTTACCGCGATCCGTTATAGCAGTCTTCGATATTCGCGATATCACTTGTAAGGTGTTTTTTTTCGCGACCAGTCTTGAGCAGTCCTTGTCTTGGAGATTCGATATGAGGGGGTATCCCCCCATAACAGACGACGGGGGGCCCATTCGCACCGGCCGCTGATGTTGGTTCTCAGTCGTTACACATGACTAACGTATATGTACTTGGTCATGGATTAAACATGTTAAACTGACTCCAGCATGGAATCTATGGTTGCCGATAACAAGATACGCCCGGTCAGATAAGTGCAACGCAATCTAAGAAAAGACGCCGGCAATCTGGGGAAACTGTAGGTCCGGATAACGGCAGAGGAAGTAATATATTACACGCGCTATTTCCTCTTTACATATATATTGGTAGTAAGAGTGAGAAAAATAGGTGGCCGGGAGTGGGAGGGGTCGGCGGTTGGGAGAGTGCTCGGCGTAACCAGCCACGTGTAGGGTGCAATAACCCCGAGCTTCCGCTGCGGGCACTTACCTGACCACCTCACGACTCCTGACCCGTCGGTCGGCCGCCTCCGCACCTTGCCCGGTTCCACGGAAATCCCTCTAGCTGCCCGCCCTCCACCCCCCCCCCCCCTCCCCCCACCCGACCCTCCAGCACACCCTCTGCCTTCCCGGGAGAAACCGACCGCGGTCTCCGCGGCTGAGAGAGAGAGAGAGAGAGCGAGCGAGCTAGCGGCCAGGTGGTTTTAGTCGACCGCCGCTTGTCCCGGGGAATGGTTTTTCTGTCGGCGGTCTGCGGGCGTCGCGGTAACGCCTTCAGATCAAAAGCCCTTCAGTGTGAGGGTGACTTGCCTGCATGAAGCAGTCCCCCGTCCGGGCCCGAAGCAATAGCCAACCACAGCGAGGCCCTCACGCCCGGCCGTCAACTCGCATCGCCGCTTCCTCCCATCACTTCGCCGTTAACTTGCATCAGAAGGGACTGTGCCAGGAACTTCTAGAGGAAGAGCGATCATGGACGTACCTCGGCAATACTCAGCCGCAAAACACGCGGGGGACAACAGAATGCCACGTTTGTATATAGATCTACTCATCTTTGTGTTATATATATTCGGCATCGATTTCAACGCGAGACAGAAACGTATATATTTTGGAGTATTTTTGGCAAAAAGCGCCATTACTTGGTGGCTGGTGTGGGCACCCGGATGACATATTTATTAGCTAGGATTGGATAATATATATAGGCACCGCGAGTGAGACAGACGCACAGCCCAGTAACATAGTTACTCCGCACCACATCTAATCCGCCAGCCACCTTTAAAATGTTTCCTCTCGGAAGCTCTGCGCGAGTTATTTGGGTGATCCACGAAGGGGATTTTCTACAAAAAATGATCACCCAGAATGCCTCATTTCACAGACAAATTGTAGACGGGTTCACTACTTAATGTCTCAATTCATTATTCAATTTATTTATTGTGTGCCGGGGTAGGCCACCCCCAACCAGCTACGGCGGCATGTCTTCAATACTCACCAACCCATTGCTGTAAGAGAGAAGAGAATGCCTTTTCCGATATCCGTGATTGGCATCCAGGAAGTCTTGTGGAGTCGCGATTAGCTGTTGGCAATTTTTGGGGATCGTTATCCGTACAATTCCTGATTTAACGCGAAGACCCTTTACCTATTTACCCGCGATCTGTTATGGCAGTCTGGGAGTTCCTCGATATTCGCGATATCACTTTTAAGGTGTTTTCCGCGCTCGGTCTTGAACAGTCCTCATCTTGGAGACTCGATATTGCTCTCTCTAATTCTTGCGGATTCGCGATTCAGAGGTGGTACCCCCCCCCCCTGCCACGCAGGGCGTTCAATGATGGTACCTAGGTAACCATATCATCATCTCGGTGCTCTTATGGTTTTGTGCAATTTTGTGGTGTTTATGCATAACTTTACAATGCAATTTGAAGGCTGTAGCGTGTGTTATAAGTACCTGGGGCTGTATTCATAATCACCACTTAGGCTACGCCACTAGACTTAGCGCTAAGTGGAAGATTTGTCGAGCGATTGTCGGGTTCAAAATACGTAAATAGTCACCCAAGAAGTGGATTTTTCTGAATTAAGGAAGTGCTAAAATTATTTTGAAGACGATTTCTTGATCATGAGCACCACCACAACGAACTGGTGAGGCTGAGATGAAAATGCACTCTTCGTGCGTAACTTACGAGGGGATTATGAATACGCCCCCTGGACTTGTTCGTATGTACCGCATGTTTCATTCAGCCTGGGACGGCAAGGCTGGGCACATCGTCGTCGCCTGTGGCGCAAGGCGGATTGGGACTGTCACGTGACATATACACGGGTGGGGGGGGGGGGGTTACGTGTCCTTAATATGTTACTACACGCGTCCAGAGCTGTATTACAGTCATACTATGACGTTTATAAATCATGACCGGGGCCATCGACCATGGACGCCACATCAAAGCCATTCCACCAGCGCCTCCCGCCCCCTTCTGATGGTCTCCAGCCACAGAAGCAGTGTCTTGCCAATTGGCCTTTAGCAAGCTGGAAAATCGCTTATGTTTCTCGCTTATTACCTCTAGTAATTCTGCTCCTGATGGTTTCCATGTGTGCCGCCATCTTCGTTAGGTGTACCGCCATATTGGCCAGGACTTCCTTTTGTAGTACTGATGGTTACGCCGCGCTATCAAAGACTTCAATTTTGTACATATTTTTCTTTTGTTAAAAAGCCTTCTCTTCATATACAGACGTCTACATAAAAACGACAATATGGAATCCTATTAATTACCCGTTGTACTTTGAAGTCGCCGCCGCAGTAAATGATGGTTGTGGTTGTAAGGCGCACTTGCCTCTTATACATCTGGCCGCCGCCCATTGCCCCCCCCCCCGCGTCCCCCCCCCCCTACTAGTGCATAATGCTCGGGGCCCACTGCTTAGACCCTGGCGACATCTGGAGGGCGAACCCGATACCTAATGCATCACTCTTCGTGATTAGCTTCGACTGTTGGGGAGCTGTTAATGTGGCATGTTTGCGCAGCTATTATATATACCGGCTGATAACACCGACTGATCACAATGATAAAAACCAACATACCACTGGTTGTTAAAGTTGCGGAATATCGGTCTTCCTTATAGTTAGAATGCGACATTCCGCAATGCTAGTCAATAATTCCGATATACTGGCCAAACGCCAGCCGATATATACACTGTAATCTTGCAGCAAAACTTAGATAATGTGTCAGCTAAAATATTAATCCAATAATCGAATATTCACTTATGATAGGTGAAATTATTTTTAGCTTAGGAACAGATCCATTTATTCAGTGGGATCGCGCACCACAATCCATTTTGTGGCGACATATCGGTGGCGGGGTCTCGAACCTAGTCGACTATATATATATGTTTTATCATAGAAATAGACATCGTATTTAGATCAGTGAACCGGATGAAATCTCGCGTTCAAGGCGATGGTTTGCACTGTATTATTACTACGTGATTACTACGTGATTACCACGTCAGAAGCGGGATATCTCGCGAGTCAAATAGCATTACAGAACGTGGGTCACGACTTCAAAATGAATCGCTCATAGTTATCTAAACGTGCAGTGTGATGTGACGAATAAAACACAAGGCGACATTTGGCGATAGGCATATATCAGGAAGACACCAGTGACTGTTCTATTGATCAAACGTTTTTGTTTTCATGAATAATATTATTAAAGTGTCATCAATTAAATAAATCTTTCATAATAATAGTATTTTAATGGCTAAATAATATATATTAAAAAAAAAATTATTACATGATTATCATCTATGCACAATAGTTTAATAACAATCGTGGCTAATAAATAAATTATTATTAATATTGTATTAATTGTTAACACTAAATTATTATTAGGCATTATAACTATTGTTGTGACTAACACATCTGGTAATAAACTAGCAATGATCAAAACGTGTAAATTTCAGCATTATTAGTATTGTGACTTGGTAACCCATGCCCGCCATATTGTTTTTCAGGTTCCGACGACCAGAACAGTGGTGATGACAAGGACGGCAAGGGCCGCTCCGCCAAGGGGAAGAAGGCCCGGCGGAACAGAACGACCTTTAACAGCCAGCAGCTCGCCGCCCTGGAGCGGGTCTTCGAGAGGACGCACTATCCAGACGCCTTTGTCCGGGAGGAGCTGGCGCGGAGGGTCAACTTGAGCGAAGCCAGAGTACAGGTGGGTCTCCAGCGCATTAATAATCATAGTAGTTTATAGTTTAATATAGTTTAATATTCTAGTTTAATATTATAGTTTAATATAGTTTAATATTCTAGTTTAATATTATAGCTTAATATAGTTTAATATTATAGTTTAATACAGTTTAATATTATAGTTTCATATTATAGCTTAATATAGTTTAATATTATAGTTTAATACAGTTTAATATTATAGTTTAATATTATAGCTTAATATAGTTTAATATTATAGTTTAATATAGTTTAATATTATTATTTAATATAGTTTAATATTATAGTTTAATATAGTTTAATATTATTATTTAATATAGTTTAATATTATAGTTTATCTTGCTCTTGTTTTTGTCTTGTCATGTGATTTCTAATGTTGAATGATTAAATTGGATGATTCATGTTTATATATAATAATAAAAATAATATAACATACAGGCACAATATTTATTATCGTCTCCATGATAAAAAAATTGTATGACCCTGTTTTATTTTGTGCCTCATTTCTTGTTGTGTAAGCCATTGTGTAAGTAAGGTTCCTTTTTGTCTTCCCTATAGGTATGGTTCCAGAACCGACGCGCCAAGTTCCGGCGCAATGAGCGCAATATCCTGGCCCAGCGGAACACGCTGTACGGACGACCGATGGAGTCCCCTACGGCCGAGCAGCCCATCGCCGCCCGCCCCACCCCCGTCAACACCGCCGACTACATGGCCTGGTCGGCCCCGCCCTACGGCACCATGCCCAGCCCGTCCTACTGCAACCCCATCGGCCACCAGACCGTCGTCTCCATGCAGTCGTCGCCAAACACATCTTCCAGCTGCGCTCTGGCCGGAAATACGTCATACGGGCCTCCCAGTACGACGCCCCCCGGCATCGGATCCAGCATAGCATCGCTAAGACTGAAAGCGCGGGAATACAACATGCATCATTCGGTAGTCTACGGCATGACTCCGCCGGTGCAGATGACTCAATGATGACTCCGCAGTCACTCGTTCGCAGTGCCATGGTTATATTATATATATATATATACATACATATATATATATGTATATGCGATCTGTCAGGTTTTTTTTATAGATAAACACATCTCGCTTATGACTATTTTTAACGTACACGGAATCTGGACGGGTGTGCGTGGATATGGATTATAATGTTCACTGCGAAGGAAGCCGCCAAAGCATCGCCTTTGCGCATCAGTAAATAAGCATCGCCTTTGCGCATCAGTAAATAGCGCGGCCCATTCTTGCCACAGATGTCCCGTCGCCATGCATGGATTCCCTCAACGTACCATTGTGACGTCGCGCGTGTCACGTGTCTGTGTCGCGGATTACGAGAGAGACAAGCCGTCTGGGAGCAAGTGTTGACCATCTCTGCAGTGCTCAAGAACAATATTAACTCTGGGAGCGTTGCTCCTCCCGCCGACGTTAAGGTACCATGCCTTATTCTTGCCGCCATACCTGTGGTCTACCGCCTGACTTGCTGCAATTAGTGTCTTCTGGTTAAAGTGCCTTCCCGTTATATGTATTACATGGTCACCCCCATGGTTTGGGGCTGGCCCAAGGATTCTGGTACCACATACTGCCTGACATGATCACTAGTTAATGCTCATAATTAGTTAGTCTTTAGTGCCTTACGTTCAAGACGAATTTTGATTTTTTTTAAAGAGAACAGATGTCATGCATTATATAAATTGGTGCTAGGATATTTGAATCCTGCGAATGAAAACCTTGACTCCTGTCTTCCTGTTTCTGGGTTGTTCACGGGCGTTGTTAGGGGATAGAAGGGGGGGGGGGTATTGTTGTAGGCGCACGCCATGTCGGTACCATGGTAACACAGATAAAAGTGTAATGTGGAATCTCGGAAGCAGCTCTGAATGGACCAAAGACAACAATCTCGCCCTTATTATGATATTCATATATCTTGTGTTTACAAGTAATTTACCCGTAAATGACTGCCGAAGTCTATTTAATGTCTAATTGTTTTTCATAATTTAAGAATAACATATCCCGGTGGCCTTAATCTACAGTTTATGGCTGTAAAGTGAGACATTCACATCGCCTTTACTTTGTACCGGAAAAAAAGCCAATACCTGGGATCCGCACTAGTAATAAAGGAGCAATGTTATACATTATCACTATATCAACAGATATTTATTGGAAATTTATACCTTACTGGTGGGTGGTAGTGGTTACCATGGCCGTGCCTTTATTCGGCCACACGGACGTGGCGTGAATGATTTATATTAATGACGGAGCTGCTGGGTGCGTCTGGCGCCAGGGGTAGTGATGTCATCAGTTAGAGACTACAAGGCTCTTGATCATATTAAAAGCAATTGGTACATAACATAATATTCAGTTTAAAATGCATTGTAAAGTTACTTCTTTTCTTTTAGAAGTTAAGGTATACGTGATATCGCGGATGAAATAAGGGGCAATTTTTGTCAAGAGTCGGTTAAGTTGTAGGTCAATAGTCGGTAATAAATAAATGCGCAAGGCGACAGAATAAATCAATATTGGTAATAGTTTGTAGTAGTGTGAGAGACGTTTTCGGGAATCTGTCAGTGATTGCAGGTGATCAGAGGTACGTCTTACTCCATGAACGTCTGCACTTAAGTGTCACCAATGCAACCATAGGCTGCACAACCTGTGTTCTGTTGTATAAACTATGTGGGATATAATCTTCAATGAATGTTTGTTATAGTCTTTGTAAGTCACTTTGTAAACTAAAATAAAAAGGGTTTAATTTTCACACGATTGTATTTCGGATGAATTTGTGGACAACGAGACAACGAGACGAGCGAGTTGAACGACGACAAGGACGAAAGTGTGACGACAAGGACAAAGGGGTGGCGACAAGGACGAAGGGGTGGCGACAAGGACAAAGGGGTGGCGACAAGGGCGAAGGAGTGGCGACAAGGACGAAGGGGTGGCGACAAGGATGAAGGGGTGGCGACAAGGGCGAAGGGGTGGCGACAAGGACGAAAGTGTGACGACAAGGACAAAGGGGTGGCGACAAGGACGAAGGGGTGGCGACAAGGACGAAAGTGTGACGACAAGGACAAAGGGGTGGTGACAAGGACGAAGGGGTGGCGACAAGGATGAAGGGGTGGCGACAAGGGCGAAGGGGTGGCGACAAGGACGAAGGGGTGGCGACAAGGATGAAGGGGTGGCGACAAGGATGAAGGGGTGGCGACAAGGACGAAGGGGTGGCGACAAGGATGAAGGGGTGACGACAAGGATGAAGGGGTGGCGACAAGGACGAAGGGGTGGCGACAAGGACGAAGGGGTGGCGACAAGGACGAAGGGGTGGCGACAAGGACGAAGGGGTGACGACAAGGACGAAAGGGTGGCGACAAGGACGAAGGGGTGGCGACAAGGACGAAGGGGTGGCGACAAGGACGAAGGGGTGGCGACAAGGACGAAGGGGTGGCGATTTAAACAAAGGGGTGGCGACAAGGACGAAGGGGTGGCGACAAGGACGAAGGGATGGCGATTTAAACAAAGGGGTGGCGACAAGGACGAAGGGGTGGCGACAAGGACGAAGGGGTGACGACAAAGACGAAGGGGTGATGACAAGGACGAAGGGGTTGCGACAAGGACGAAAGGGTGGCGACAAGGACGAAGGGGTGGCGACAAGGATGAAGGGGTGGCGACAAGGACGAAGGGTGGAGACAAGGACGAAGGGGTGGCGACAAGGATGAAGGGGTGGCGACAAGGACCAAGGGGTGGCGACACGGACGAAAGAGTGGCGACAAGGACGAAGGGGTGGCGACAAGGATGAAGGGGTGGCGACAAGGACGAAGGGTGGAGACAAGGACGAAAGGGCGGCGCCAAGGATGAAGGGGTGGCGACAAGGACGAAGAGGTGGCGACAAGGACGAACGGGTGGCGACAAGGACGAAGGGGTGGCGACAAGGACGAAGGGATGACGACAAGGACGAAGGGGGGTCGACAAGGACGAAGGGGTGGCGACAAGGACGAAGGGGTGGCGACAAGAACGAAGGGGTAGCGACAAGGATGAAGGGGTGGCGACAAGGATGAAGGAGTGGCGACAAGGACGAAGGGGTGGCGACAAGGACGAAGGGGTGGCGATTTAAACAAAGGGGTGGCGACAAGGACGAAGGGATGGCGACAAGGACGAAGGGGTGACGACAAGGACGAAGGGGTGATGACAAGGACGAAGGTGTGGCGACAAGGACGAAGGGGTGGCGACAAGGACGAAGGGGTGGCGATTTAAACAAAGGTGTGGCGACAAGGACGATGGGGTGGCGACAAGGACGAAGGGGTGGCGACAAGGATGAAGGGGTGGCGACAAGGACGAAGGGTGGAGACAAGGACGAAGGGGTGGCGACAAGGATGAAGGGGTGGCAACAAGGACGAAGGGGTGGCGACAAGGACGAAAGGGTGGCGACAAGGACGAAGGGGTGGCGACAAGAATGAAGGGGTGGCGACAAGGACGAAGGGTGGAGACAAGGACGAAAGGGCGGCGCCAAGGATGAAGGGGTGGCGACAAGGACGAAGAGGTGGCGACAAGGACGAAGGAGTGGCGACAAGGACGAAGGGGTGACGACAAGGACGAAGGGGTGATGACAAGGACGAAGGGGTGGCGACAAGGACGAAGGGGTGGCGACAAGGATGAAGGGGTGGCGACAAGGACGAAGGGGTGGCGACAAGGACGAAGGGGTGACGACAAGGATGAAGGGGTGGCGACAAGGACGAAGGGGTGGCGACAAGGACGAACGGGTGGCGACAAGGGCGAAGGAGTGGCGACAAGGACGAAGGGGTGACGACAAGGACGAAGGGGTGATGACAAGGACGAAGGGGTGGCGACAAGGACGAAGGGGTGGCGACAAGGATGAAGGGGTGGCGACAAGGGCGAAGGAGTGGCGACAAGGACGAAGGGGTGGCGACAA
The DNA here is from genome assembly GCA_964019135.1 of Arenicola marina. Taxonomy (NCBI): domain Eukaryota; kingdom Metazoa; phylum Annelida; class Polychaeta; family Arenicolidae; genus Arenicola; species Arenicola marina. Next base: position 23,342,946 of record OZ025264.1, read on the forward strand.
GGACGAAGGGGTGGCGACAAGGATGAAGGGGTGGTGACAAGGACGAAGGGGTGGCGACAAGGACGAACGGGTGGCGACAAGGACGAAGGGGTGGCGACAAGGATGAAGGGGTGGTGACTAGGACGAAGGGGTGGCGACACGGACGAAGGGGTGGCGACAAGGATGAAGGGGTGGCGACAAGGATGACGGGGTGGCGACACAGACGAAGGGATGGTGACTAGGACGAAGGGGTGGCGACAAGGATGAAGGGGTGGCGACTAGGACGAAGGGGTGGCGACAAGGATGAAGGGGTGGCGACTAGGACGAAGGGGTGGCGACAAGGATGAAAGGGTGGCGACAAGGACGAAGAGGTGGCGACAAGGACGAAGGGGTGGCGACAAGGACGAAGGGGTGGAGACGCAATTCATTGCTTTGCGGTCCTTCGCAGGTTTTAGTCGTTTAAAACATGTGTCCCAAGCGGAAAGAGCAATAAGCCTAAATATAGGTTAAAGTATTAATTTGAAATATATTACATCGAAGATAATTGGATGGTGTAAATTTGCTTATAACAATTATTTGGTTGCTTCTAAGGTTAAATCGTGCGCGATCAGTCCTTAGATGAGCACAATATGGAATTACGAGCTCATGATTTCTTACCGTTTCGCACGGGTTGACTTTTAATGCCTGGGCAGTGGAGGAAAGCTATTTACCATGCGGTGTAGGGAATGCGGCAATGAACGAACATAAGTTATCCCCGTTCTAACTTGGGCGTCTGGGCGATTTTGAGTGAGACACTTTTATCCACTTTGCGACTGAACGGTTCTCGTCTAATCGACTGAATGGATTGCGCCTTTATACCATTGCCAAACGCACTTACATGGCTTCGACCAAAACACTGTTAAGTTATTGCCTTGCACACTCAAATGGCTTTGATTAAAACGCTTTTAAATTATTGCCTTGTGCACTTACATAGCTTTGACTAAACCACTTTTAAGTGATCGGCTTGCGCACCTTGATAGCTTTGATCAGAACATTTTTAAATTAACGGTCTTGGTACTTACATAGCTTTGACCAAAACACTTTTAAATTATCGACTTGCGCACTTACATAGCTTTGACCAAAACATTGTTATATTATCGGCTTGCGCACTTACGCAACTTTGACCAAAACACCGTAAAATTATCGGCTTGGCCACTTACATAGCTTCGACCAAAACACTGTTAAATTATTGCCTTGCGCGCTCAAATATCTTTGACCCAAACACTGTTAAATTATTCCATTGAGCACTTACATAGCTTTGATCAGAACACTTTTAAATTATCGGCCTGTGCGCTCACATAGTCTTGACCAAAGCACTTTTAAGTTATCGGCTTGCACAATTACATAGCTTCGACCAAAACACTTAAATTATCGGTGTCTTTCAATAATTTTGATCAAAGCGCTTTGTCGGCTTGCGCAATTACATAGGTTTGACCCCCGACTACCATACCAAGAACGCTCTTCACGGTATTTTGCCGCCTGATCCGAAGACCTGTTAACCCCGCTACATATTAATCATGGTACTGTTATGATATCAGTATGATGTAGAGAACTTGGTGAACCTAAGATTCAGACGCTATCTGACATAAGCCCCTTTTTAGAATGTCGATTGATTTGAAAAAGGATGACAGTAAAGCAGTACATGTTTTAGTAGTGTTATAAGTTGATATATTTAACATAATGAAATGTTTTTTTTTCATAATTTCCAGCTTCTTTAATACTTGTGACCTGTCTCATTGTCGTAAGTGATCTGTCTTTTTCAATGTTAAGCATCAAGAAAGAATGTCGTGATTAAGTTTGTCCTTCAGGGTGGAAATAGTGTCACGGATTTGTGACTTTGCGGTGATGAGAAATGTCTTTTCGTGGTACATCACAACATGAGGAACCCCGTCACGTACTGGTGTCGCCACCAGACGACAAACACACGAACCGCAACATGAAGACATTCAGGGTGGTTTTTTTTGTGTCTTTAAAACCGACGTGATTCGGCTTTAGCTTAGGCCCTCAAGACCCCACCCGCCCTCCCCATGTGTACATCCCCACTACACCCACCTCACCCGCCCTCCCCGTCGATACACCCTCATTACACCTACCCCATCCCGGGTGTGTCACCGAACCATGGAGCTGTAGTTTAAAGCTGGCGGTCTAAGACAACTTCCTAGCGTACTCCCCTCCCCCTCCCACTCCCCCTCCCACCCGCCCCACCGCCCACAACGTAACCCCCCACCCCTTTAAAGAGTCCCCTTGTTTATCTCAATTAGAATTCTGGCATTCGATCGTATGCCATCAAGGCAAACGAAACCCAAGATATGACACCCTTATTAAAGTATAATTATCTCGACTTTGGATGAACACCTGGTTTTAATAATATCTGTTTCGTGGAGACAAAACAAAAAAAGTGTCGCAGGACGCTGGCATCCCAACACACTGAAAAAAAAAAGTCTTCTTTGCCGAGAAAGTCAAATCCCATGTCGCCAGGTCGCCAGATCCTTGGCTCGCTACGACGTCATATCATTACGTCAGACGCCGCCGTCGGGGAGCGGTTATTAATTCATCACGTCTCGTAGACAGTTATACAGTGGCGGCTGTAAAACATACTCAGCTGTCGGCATACATCAAAGAGACCCGCTGTCGCCGCTTGGACTAGGGCTCTGGGCGAGTGGGGAAGAGAGGGAAGGAGAAGGAGGGTGGGGGGAGGGAGGGGGGGGGGGGCGGCAGCGTTCGGCCTCTGGTGGCGTCACCGCTCTCTTTGCAGTGACACAGAAAGACGGGGCGGTCCCCCGTGCAGGGCCGTCCCAGTCCCGCCGTCAGCCGCGGCACCGGGCCACAACATGACGGCAAAGACACAGCTGAGGGAGACCCATTGTGCAACTTATGTCATTCACTTCCCTTCTGGTAGTCCTTCTCACCCCCCCCCCACCTACCCCTACCCCAACACCCCGTACCACCCCGCACACACCTCCTTTCCGTTTTCCCGGAGTGCCATGGATCACAATGGTGTGCATATTGAAGGTTTATAGGAGCACCAGAGACTGCGGCAGAGGCACAGTACAGGAGAGGCGGAGAGGAGGGCAATTACACCTGGTGCAGCTTTAATTATAGAACGCTACTAAACTAAAGCGAAACCAGATCAACAGGAAGATTTATGTTTAGTATCTAGATTATTATAGCTTACTTATGCTGTTGACGATTTGGTGATATCTCATCAAGATAATTGCCAATCCAGGTGCTTCCTATGTTAAACCATCCGCACAACTTACAATTCGCTATTTTTTAGGCTTTACCGCTCGTTGCTCTGTAGTCTTCCGTCAGCAGACAATATCGTAAGATTGGCGAATGTGTCATGTATTGTGGTTGTGGTCATGTTCTGGTTGTGCGTCCAAACAAAGAAAGTCAAATAGCATAGTGAACTCTACAACTGGAACACTTCCGGTTTAAGCCGATGAGAGTTAGCGCCATGAAAACTTTATTTGCAAAACCCAAAGACCGCTTAATGTATTACTTTCATTGTGCATTAAAGCGCTTTATTTAACAACATCCTTTCATTTTAATTCATGTACTACAGGCGTAGGGGCGAAACAGTTAAAGCTGATTCTATCCCATCAATGCATTTAAACTACCTTAAATCGATGCCCGTAATCTCAGTCACCCGCAATTACAAAATAATGATATTAAATACCTTTCAGATTCGCATTCGGGAATAAATGTACTTATATAGGAGAAACTGTGTGCTACATTTATCGTGTGTTTATTGTGTTTAATAATACATGGGCGTGTCCAGGGGGGGGGGGGGTGGCAGGGGGCAAGTGCCCCCCCCCTTTCAAACCCTGAGGTATATCTGTGCCCACCCCCCACTATTTAAATTGTGTGCTCCCTGGCCTCTCCTTATACACTATTATAAAGCATCAAGCTTGGTAGTAGTATATAGTAGTTATTTAGTATCCCTTCTTTATCTTTCCAACGCGTATACAGTTTGCAAATAGTACGTAACGTGAACCACGGACACCTTAGCTGGGCCGATAAGTGACATGATCTTTCAAATTGTGATACAAGCACCAAATTTTGCATCGAGGCGCCATTTGGACCGCAGATTCCGAAAATAACGGCTTTTACACACATTTTTCATGCTTTTGTGGAACGATTTATTGCACCCCCCCCCCTTCAAGAATTCCTGCACACGTCCCAGTAATACAAGTGTGAACACGTTGTCAGACAGTATGAACCTTCAAGGAATATTTTACCGAACCATATGTTCCGGCCATGGCTGTGGTAACCCGAAGTGACGTGTGCTGCGGTGGTGCCGCTCCGTCTGCTGCCGACTAGTCATGTGATGAGTTGATGACATAAGGCTGGGCGAGCGGGAGCGAGGCTGTCTCGGTCACGTGTTGGTCCTGCCGCGGCCCTGCACGGACCACATGCTCATCAAGTCGTAGATTATGTCTTAAAAGATCCCCGGGGGCTTGAGAGAGGGCGTGGTGATAGGGGGGCGGAGGTGCGGAGGGGATGGGGGGGGGGGTTGCCCTTGGGGGAAGGGAGGGTGGGGGGGGGCGTGCTCTTGGGGTAAGGAAGGGTGGGGGAGAAGGTTGCCCATGGGAGAAGATACACCGACCCATGTAGTTAATTTGAAGCCTCGTTTCACGCGGGGGCGGCAGAGGTGGAGTGCTTCATAAGAGAGGATGATCTGCAACTTCCGGGTTAAGTTGATTTGGCTTAACTGATGCAGCGATGATATCATGTTAGTTTCATTATCGTAGCGACCGTCTGTTTATATCTGACGTCAATTACAAGCTCTAAATTGCATTCAAGTGCGAATAGGTTGTATAAGTTCAAACTTGCGCTTACTTTCATGGATTCTATATTTAGAACTTGTTTTCATTGACGGCTCCTGCCACACTGGTGTGCAATAGGTTCGGTGAATACGCGAGCGTACTGGCGCAGTTGTTAAGCGACTTATGAACGGGATTCAAAATGTAAAACATTACATCCGCACAGACCTGCGGTTATTACATTGTGAATGTAATCGATTATGAATACGATTACTTGGAAATCGTATTATTACGATGACAGGGAATTTTAGAGTGACGATTGCAGGAAATATGAAAGTAATCGATTATGATAACGATTGCATTGAAAGTAATCATGATTACAATCACGGTTACCTGTTTTTTGTTTTTAATAAATAATCCATGGACTAGACCTTAAAGTAGCTGAGTAGCTATTTCAGCACAAATTGAACATTGGAAGAGCGGAGACGCCCAAAATGGGCGGGAAACGGTTTCATGAGCTCACAAGCAGACGATTCAACTAACATCAGTCTGTATAAAGACTGGGCAGCTTGGTTGGGAGAGTGGCGGATTTCTCCTCATCATAAGGTAAGGTGCGTCCGATTCCCGACGGAAGAAATGTTTTGTAGGGCATTTACTGAGAGTTACAACCATTAGTTAGGCTGAAAACTGTGTTTTCCCCACGGTGGTAACTTTCTGAGGAACAATCAGTTATTCCAAGAATAATCAGACCATTAGTTCATTAGTAACCGTAAAATAATTAGTATCTGCCGGCCAGAGAGGGAGGTGTGGTGGGTATAAGAAACTTATGGCCTTTATGTTAAATGACAGGTAATAAAGGAAGCCACAATGCTACAAGACACAGGGATATCCATACCATAGGTTGCCGCGCCCCACTACTGAACCCAGTCCAGTTCGTTTAATCACAACAGCTTTCAATAGCTATCAGAATGCAAACAGGATAATTATGGGATTAGAAGGTGACGGACTTTCGACTGCCAGCCAGGTTCATTTTTGTTATGTCTGGTTATGCCTCGGGGGTGGGGCAAGAAAGACCGGAAAGGTAGGTAGTTGCGGGTGGTTGGTGAGGGTGGGGTCGGTGGGGGGGGGGGGGGGGCATCGATCTACAGTGGCCAGTTCCCACAAATGTTACTTGCCACATAGACAGTGCGACGCCGGAGTGAAAATTGTAAATTAATTAATTAATTAATTAATCCCCAATTGCGATTATTAGACAAATGTAATCAATGACAACTGATTACGATTACTGATTATAATTAAACCGTGTCTGCTGATCTGTATTGTACAATTTCTGTATCGCATGTTGTTTCCTGTGTGCAGTTTTGCTGATAACTTTTTGGCAGTACACTCATTTGCATACTGATTAGTAGCACACTAGACATTTGATCCTGGGTTTGAACCTGGGTCCGAGCACCCGAGCGTCTTTAGGTAGTCCCGGGAGGTTCATTGGCCCCGTTTGTGTGCACAAAAGCGGCGTAAAACACATTTCAATTAATTTTTGTTTGTCTCTTCCCCCCCCCCCCCCGCCGCCAATAAAGAGTCAAATAAATTAGAAACGGCATCAAAGACATTTCCATGTCAGCCTAACATCTGTGTAGAGAGAGTGTCAAGCGCAGTGTATTGCCCCGTCTAAAAAGACGCAAAAAACACCTGCGGCGAACGGTTTGTGCGTTTTACTTTGGGCGTTCCACAAACCATGTATGAGTGGCCCGAGATGTGGCACCGCCTGGCGAGTGTTTCAGGCGTTACTGCCTTTGTTGCCATACAGCGGTGCCACCTAGCGAATGGCTTGAAGTCGATACTGACAGTGAAACTGACAGTATTCACCGGATTGGTTGGTTTGTGGCCACTTTTATGAAGGCTAAATTGGTCCCAGAAGCCTTCTCTGGAAAACGAAAGAGGATGGCTGACACGTGCCTGAGATAAAAGTGTCAGCTATAGGGCGTGAAACACATAGCAAGTTAGGGGGATTGGCCAAAATATCAGAACTTGCAAATTTAATGGCGTACTACAATTTCAGTCCATGATCTTAATGGCATTTCATCATGCTAACAGTTAAAATGTCCATAATACTATGAACTCAATATGACCAGGTCCGGCTAGAGGGTTGAGCTTCTGTGCACGGATGTCTCATCGTATTGTGCAAATAACGGTAAACAAAACAATCTGTCTTATAAGCACCTTGTTGTCACTGTTAAATTAATTGTAAAAACCCTTGCCACCAATATTAGAAAGAATGTGATATCAAAGGTAAAATGCAAAAAAACCCACTGAATTACAAATTGCGTAACTGGCCGACGACCTGGGAAAGTCGACTGTATGCCTTTCATCAACTGGATACATTCACGGTATTCTCAGATCGTAACTTAATAAAACTCTTATTTAGAAAACACCGACCACAGGATCTTCGGTATAGCCGAGACAGGTGCAAGCTTTAAAACACTTGGCATCCACGTTTGAATGACGCACAGATGCTTAAACAAAACCTGAACTAGTCGGAGATGAATATAGTAACGGAACAATAAGTAAGTTAATATAACAATAACTAAATTGGGTAGATGAATATTTAATGATAAGAACGTTTACAAACCCCCAATAATGCTCTATACTCATCTCTGCTACGAAGTTCTTATTATACATTAATCATTACGTATGTAGGAGTAATCTACAAAAGGCACATTTCACATGACGAACACTTTAGAAACTGCGACAATGTAGGAACTATAGCACAAGTGTTCCATAATTGCCACGAAACAATGTATTCCTAACGAAGAGTTATCATTTTAATAGAAATATGATTAATTAATAAAACTTAACTAACTGTAACATATCTTGTACTTTGTATTCATTTTATCCAGGCTGGATAGATTATTGACCTACATTGTATTATGTGATGCAAAAATTGTATATTTATGAAAGCAAAAGTCGTACAAAGCCAGAGACTAAGGTTAAACTTGTTTGATCAATAGCTAAGACTCACGGTACGATGTCTTATGTTAGTGTAACGTGTTCTCAGAGTCTGATACGTGTCCCCTGAACATTTGACTATCTAACTACTTAAATCTAGATGAATATATTTGCGTACGGCGTACGCTAGGCGGCGCCACTGCTCACCATGCCATACCCCGCCCCCTCATGAATATTCAATCATATCAGACAGAAAATTACTTTCATGGAATCTTGTGTTACATACTTTCGTGGATCACGAAATTAGGCAATTACGAATTTAAGTAGGCCTACATTGACTGTGTATGTAATTTGCCAAGATTCAGTCAAAGAACGAGTCATATATTGGTTACGCTTGGCTGGACATTCGTGGGTCCGCCTGATAGATAACTTGAAATGTTATGCACCCAAGGCCGAACGCCGGAGAATGACGGACGTCTGGATCTACTGGTGGCAAACCGCATATTCGAGGAAAAAAGGAAAAAGTGCGGCGAAATGGGGAAGAATGGCATAATTGTCGAGTTTTTTCTAAAATGCCACTATCTGTGTCGATGTCGCTTTTTCAGATCCTCAGTGTCGGAATTTGGGGGTCAATGTCGAATGTCGATTTTTCAAATATGCCTGTGTCGCGTGTCGCCGTTTACCCTTCCAGACCCCTAACGAACTTGCGCACTACACTGGGAGATCCCTTGGACCACGCAGTAGGGTTAGACCTACTACATACTACCGTCAATGATATCAGTGGTTTGCCGTCTGTCTTAGTGTCTTTAAAACACGAAACGCCTTGTTTTACTACTGAAAATCAACATCGACTGTAGGCTATGCGTTGCGATGATCTCTGGAATATACATGACGCCGGTTCCAGAACTAGTGAACTAGGCTTGCCGAGCAAGGATTTGATCTGTAACGAGGTTTTTTCCTTTATGCGAGACGTTATGATTCAAAGCTGGTGCATAAGTGTTACTCCCAAGCAACCTCTCGTTAATATAACCCGCCCAACAATAAATATCACTCTCAATTAATTAAGCCCTGATATTTAGATTTTGTCATAAATAACGTTTGCCGACGGCATTTGTTGAACGTCAAAGATGGAATTCAGCTTTTTGAAGTCTGCTAAACCGGACCGACATGTTGATATAGATCCCGTGGTTGGCGTCCGGTGATTACGCATCCTGTCCGTGGTTCATTATCTTTCCCAGCTCTGTCTGTACCAGTTTGCTGATCGCGTAGAAGATGCGATTTGTAAAAAAAAAACACCAAAAAACAAAAATGCAGACAAGGACTATTTTGGCATCTTTTGATTGGTGCATATATTTTTTAGAAAAAGACCATATGTAAATATTTTATTTATTTCTCGCAAGATTCTGGCATTTACATATACATATAAGTGCAATATAACTCCATTTAAGTTATCTTATACTTGTTCCTTCGTGATTATGCGATGATTTTGGGTTCGCTGTTTGAGTTTATGAAGTATTAGTCTTGAGGCGATCAACAACAATTTGTATAAACAATGTTCGTGGTGTAAAGTCCAATGCGTACAGTGTATTGATTAAGTCAAAAATGTCTTTCTCTGTAATGCTCAACCTTTATTTCCTTTCTACAGTCTATGCCTGCTACAGGCCTAATTCATATTAACCATACCACCATGGGACACTTTCGTTTTCTACCACTGGTCAGACACCACTGGAACAGATGTCACGTGCAAGTAGTGTCAGTTATTAGGTCATATTAGCTCCATTTAAACACATATTCTTACAAAACTTCTTATCGGACACCATTTCTTTGATAAAGAACATGTCAAGTGCTTTAGCGCTAAGTCACATGTGTCAGTGACAGCATAGATGCTGCCAATTCCCACACCTTGCCGTCTCCAACAGTCGCTGAATCTAATCCAGTGCGGCATTTTCGTTACAAATTTTATTTGAGCAACAACAGACCGATCCAAGCTGCCAGTCATTCACTGACGTCACTGTTGCTTTTATGTGGTGAAGAAAGGTCTTCCACGTGCGTTATGTCGGACAAACAAGTCGGAAAAAACACAGCAGCAGGTAGTTTGGTTGTTAGTTTTACAGATGAGTACTTCTCTCTTGTACCTACCACCAGCTATGATTGTCAAGTTCATACTCACGAATAAGGAAAAAGGACTCAAGCGTGGGCGGGCTTGGTGGCGGAGCCTGGATCGGTCTATTGTTGGTCTCGGAGATAATTCGTCAGTATTTCGGAGAGTACACTGCAGCCAGCCCCCCCCCCCCCCCCCCCTCTCCACCTCCACACCCCCATACGTCAATTGGCCCACAAAAAGCACCTGAGCCCGCCCTTGTAAAGGCAGTAACTTTTAACCACTGGTTTGTATGTCAAGGAACTGACCCACGATATCCCCGACGATAACGCCTGCCCGGTCGCATATGTCGGCGAGACCCCCCCACCTCCATCCCGTCGTCATAATTCTAGTCCGCTTTATGTTGATGTTGAGGCTGTCGAAGAATTCGCTGGATCGAGAGGACGTGCCCGACGTGATCAATAAATGTCACCGTGTGTAATATATGTCCTCAAGTGTGGCCCAAGGAGTCACGTCACGTGACGCATCTTAACACGATGCGTCACGTGACCCCTCGCGAAGAGCTTATGGCGATCACGTGATGTTGAGAGCGATCACGTGATGTTTGGGGCGATCCACTCGGCGAAGCGGGTCACCCTGGTGTAGACCCCTGGCCTCTTGGTCTGGCCGCACCCCACACCGAAACTGGTGATCCCGCAGAAGGTACCAGCGTCGCCAGAGTCACTCTGAAACATACGTGAAACAGACAGCCGTGAAACAGTCAGCCGTGAAACAGACAGCTGTGAAACAGACAGCCATGAAACAGACATTCGTGAAAAAGGCAGCCATGGCAGAGAACGCCGTGAAAAAGACAGCCGTGAAAGAGGCAGCCAAGGAAAAGACAGTCGTGGCAAAGACAGACGTGAAACATAAAGTCACGAAACAGACAGCCGTGAAAGACGGAGCCACGACAAAGACAACGGTGGCAGAGACAGACTTGAAACATAAAGTCGTGACACATGAAACCGAGATACAGAGAGCCGTGAATCAGAGAGCAGTGAAACAGACAGCCGTGAATGGAATGGAATGTTGGTGTTTTAGGCCACTTTTGTGCACATACAGGCTAAATTGGGCCAAGGAACCTCCCGAGACGATGAAGGATGAAGGAATGAAACATGCCCCAGATTAGGTGCCCGAGCCCGGATTCGAACCCAGGACCTATTGATCTGCGGTCTAGTGCGCTAACCACTACACCAGGGAGGCCCCCCCAGCCGTGAATGAGACAGCCGTGAAACAGAAAGCCTTGAAACCGGAAGGCAAGAAACAGAAAGCCGTGAAATAGGCAGACGAGAAACAGAAAGCATTGAAACAGGCAGACGAGAAACATGCAGCCGTGTAAACGACAGCCGTGAATCAGACAGCCATGAATCAGACAGCGTGAATCAGACAGCTGTGAATCAGACAGCCGTGAAACAGGCAGCCGTGAAACAGGCAGCCGTGTCTCAGACAGCCGTGAATCAGACATCCGTGAAACAGACATTCGTGAAACAGGCAGCCGTGAAAGATACAGCCGTGAAACAGCCGTGCAACAGACAGCCTTGAAACAGGCAGCCGTTAAACAGAAACAGAGGTGACGTCCTCAGCATGTTGGTTGGTTTTATATTCAGGAAGCTTTAACCACTTTTGTTCATATCGCGTCAAGTCAAGGTTTGTGTTAATTACCCCTGCTTAATACCGCCTAACAAACCCTTGTCATTACCGCGTTATTATGGTCACGATACATCTTAAAGTTTCGGTTATGTTATGTCCTAAACTTATTACCGGAACTTGTTCAAGATACATCTAATCCTTGTTTCCGAATGTCGCACAACGTAACCCCGTTATTTGGCGCCAATACACTAACGTTACCATGGCTGACGCTCCCTATTGAATCGGCGAAATTTTCATTTTTCTATCTTAACGACAAACTATGGTAAACAAACCAGGTCCCAGGTCGAACAAATTATCATAAGCAGCCATTTCAATTTGTCTATTTTTGTAGTATTAAACTAACAATTCTATGTGTAAAATCGGATGGATGCTAACCCCTAATTTGCGTAATTTAAATAATGCGAGGTAACTTGGAGGTATTATCTGTAATTTGTTACTTTTCAAGTGGCCTTTTTTCGATTTGGGGATTTAAATGTGTTTTGCTTACCGGCCTTGACCTTGCTTACCTAGCAACTGATGATAGAGTGATAATACAGTGAGTGCACCAAAGCCGGAACAGCCTAATTTGCATAGTGATTTTCTATTGGTTTAGAATTAGAAAGAGATTTGTACGCGTGATAAACATGTAACGTCAATCCTTATTTAGTTGTGTTTGTCAATACTTTTACATACTTTTGATGAGGTCTATTTTCTATAGGTGCACACTACCCTTTTATTGTATACTAACACGGTTTCTTTGACAGACAACTTTTGTGCTCTTATTAGCCCAGAGGCGAAGACTCTTCTTTTTTTTATTTAGATATAGGCTTGGGGCTTCATTTAGATTGAGAGATTAAATCTTGCTTTATATATGGTCTGTCAAGCACACATTGTAAAAGGCCTCAGATAAATAACTACAATTTATTGATTATTTCTTCCTGACCTGAATCGTGATTTGAGCTTGAATTAGATCTAGTTCTTCAATTCATATTATATGCTAAGCCTATAATTAAATAATATATTAATACTTTGTAATATATTTTGATAACAAATTTATAAGTTTTCTTTAATATCGTCATGCAAATAATTACCGAGGTTGTATAGATCTAGATCTAAAGCTTGTCAATACCACTTGAGTTCTTGAAATAAATTTATTTGATTATTTGATACTTTGTACTTCTTAATACTATCTTAGTGAATATTAGGTTTATAAAGTGCAGTTGCTATCAATATTTCATACTTTGATATTTTTTATGCATGCCAATTGATCACCATCACTTGAGATGGGTACTGTTTATTTAAATGAAGGGGTTTCACTGCAGGAACTTAAAAAGACAGGGCTCACACAAAAATGTGCCAAAAAACTTAGAAGCATGGCAGGAAAAGGGGTAGTTATAGAAGAAGACTTCTTGAAAGAAGCAAGCCAACAAATTGGAACTCATATGTTACAAGATAATTTAATAAGCCTTGAAATCAGAGACACAGAGAGAGCAAGTGGGAGTTCAGCGGATAGATTTAGTAGGTTAGAGGCCTCCCTTACTAGCATGATTAGATACCTGAGTGATGACCAATACAGATATAGACAATTGTTAGTTGAACTGAGAGAGGACTTTCACAGATCAGGAAAAGACAGTCCAGAAGAACTTCATAGGATAAATAGAAGATTAGATGATCTGACAGAAATTTCTTCTGATGCTAAGGGAACAGAAGCAAAGCATTTGTTTGAACCTCCAGTATTAAAGAAGAACAATTAAGACAGAAATACAGGGAAATGGTTAAGCATGGCTCTGTAGTTGCCAGTAAGTGGAACTCTGATTCAAACAGATATGCTGCCCATGATTGTAAAAGTTTGGATGACTTAGAAGAACATAAGAGTGGCACTAGACCAGTATCAAAGGGAAGGCAAATAACTCTATCAGCGAGAAAAGCAGAAAGCAATCCCAACCATCCTTCTCCAGCAAAAAGAAGAGTGAGATATCAGACGATTACAATGAGGGCCGATATTCTAGAATCCCAACATTGATGGAAAAGGGGATTGGAAGTCTGTCGAAGTCCAGTTAGAAGATAAGATGTCTTCCATGACAAAAGCGTGGTCATCAGGGCATGACACTTCAAAAGAAATTTTCACCACCCGTTGTGTAGGACAAAAGAACAAGACTAAACCCAATGCCCATCAAGTAACACCGCCTAGAAGTCGGAGACGGAGAGTCACCTGTTACAACTGTAGCGAGTTTGGCCATTACAGTTCCGAATGACTCGAGAATAGGGTTAGAACAGATTCCAGAACTCCTTCGCCCAATAGAAATAGTGTGCAATCCGCGTCACGAAACGCTTAGCGGTTGATTCAGATGGCCAACATTTTACCGCTGTTCCAAAAGCCAGTAATGTAAACAAATGTGATCATATGGATGACATATCATTGGATTTCAGTGTTCCTGAAACTTCAAAGCTACCGAAAGATAATCAAATGACACCGCACTATAAAATGTTCGAGAGGATTAATACTAATGTAGTGAAACCAAACGAAATTTCTCCCGGTGGGAATACACGACATTATCCAGTCGACGCTACTATTGCTGCCCAGGTTACAGTGACGAGCGAGGACTACGAAACGATGGAAAAATCACCTCGGTCACAAAGAACCGTTTCTTCGCAAGGCGCGACCAGAGACAGTCCTAACGTGAGCAGATGTGCAAAAGAGGTGAAACTCACAATAGGTGGGAAAACCTACAAATGGGACTTGAACTTTCCCCCTTCTCAAAGAAGGCAGGGTAGTGTGTAGTGCGTTGACTCACTGGTTTAGCATGTTAATTACTGTTAACTGGTTCGTTGGAACTATTCTCGTTTCCAGTTCTGACGAAAATAGTAGTAATACTGGGACCCGCACAGGGTAAATAAGTACTTTAATTCATCTAATTATGATTTGTTTATCGTGTTGTGTTCATGTAAAATATGTTTGACGATTTGTTTGACGTTGCTTGTGTAATGTCTTTTTTGTCGTGAGAGATCAGATGTAAATATAGATGAGAATTAGCAACGTAAGAGTATTAGCCCTAATCATTACAAAGGTGTACTTCAATGCGTTGAGTCAGGATATTACTATATGGATGGAATTACACGTGCATCTGCTTTAACGTTATTTCTTAACTACTTTGGTGGATGAGAAAGGTTTAAAATATTGCAGTTTTGGCCTATGATACTGGCTCAAACTATGAATGATCATGTTTAATCCCTGCGATAATTATGTGCAATGTATAAATGATGTGTACCTGTTTTAGCTTTGTATCATATTTTTGTGTATGTTATCTAATGGTAAAAACTGTTTAACCCATATAACTTCTTCCTTCTCGAAGAAAGCAGGGTAGTGTGTAGTGACGCGGGAAATCTAGAACATCCGGAAATACACGACTATGCAAATAAGGGTTCGGGGTTGGTCGGAATCACGTGACAAGGGGGACGACAGGAGTTTCGGCGCGAAATACGAACAGTAACTGATTGAACTTTGACAAGTACGGACTGACGTAGCTGTAGCATATTCTTTCTTTTCAATAAATTTCAACATTGGGAAAGAAGGTCCATAGAACGTCCATAGAAATGCCGGTTAGCCATTCATTTCATTTTCATTCATTTTTTTGACGTTTATCGAATACGGGTTTATGTAATATACATATGGTATAGTTACAGATTGTAGATATCTGAGGACCATCGATAGGCACATGGAACACGGGATTGATGCATACGTGGTCACAACATAAGTATTGTATACATTATTTTTTTTGTTGTTGTATATAAATGTTGTACAGTGATGTAAAACATGACGGGGAATTTGTCGCAATATACATGGCGACGATGGTTAGTTTGATTTCGTACCTTATTCCATTGCAGCCCTTAAACATTGACATGCACTATCTGTTATCTCAATGTGCTCCCTCTACCTTAGCCGAGGCCAAGCTTTTTGCTGAGGTGCACGGACGTGTCTAAGCCTATGCATCTAATCTGATTCTATACGTTGGCTGTCTCTACACTACTCTATAGTTACTTTTCAAAAAATGGTCCTTTACAACTGGTATAACCCTCGAACAAACTGGCCACAGATCAATAAGTCTTGGGATCAAATCTATGCCATGACACCTAATCTGGAGCATGTTTTATCCATTCATCCTTCATCGTCCTGGGCGGGTTTTTGGCCCAATTTATACTGTGTGTGCACAAATAGCGGCCTAAACGCTCATTCATTCATTGGTTGAACAATCCATCCGTCTGTAGCGCACATTGTACGGGCAGGAGGAACACGCGTTAGACATATATATATAGCCATACGGCAACCACCTTTCTTTCTATTCTCTCTATTCAGTCTTTCTCTCTAACCGGACACAGTACCCACCGGAAACATCAAAATGTATGCTTTCCTACTTAACTAATTAATTATGCTCCCATTTAGTGTGCCAATTGGTTACCACATTGTAGCGGTGCGACATTAGTTACGTTTATAATCCGTTGCATTCATATGTGTATGAGAGGGCTGAGCTACAGACTACCGGTCGATAAGACGCTGCTGACAATTTGAAATGGTTGGCATGTTTTTGAAGTATAATACGACATAAACGTATGTTGCGAATTTGAGCGTGAGCTCAGCAGAAGCTAGGGAATGGTAAATACTATCGTTTGATTGAATCTGTTCCGTTCTGTTGAGCCAGGGCTAAGGAACGGTTTATTTTGCTGTGCAATGACGGGCACATTTTGATATATTTTGTAAGAAAACCTTTCGGTTCAGCTCAGCCAGGGCTGAGGAACTATAATGAAATAGTGAAATAATTCTTTCCAAGCTATTCTAACTATGGACATATATTTCTCTGTTGGATTTGCTGGCTGCGCCCTTGGGTGGGGGGCTGATCGTTTGATCAGCGGGGGCGTTTGTCCCCTCACCTTCCTGCTATGTATGAAGGCAACATCTATTTTCATAAAGCCTTTCATAAATATCCATAGTGGACTGCATAATGTGGTATATCTATATATATGTCAATAAGTATCCATTAATATTTGCCTGTCTAACATCTGATTGCCACAGATGTGTATTACATTTAATTCTCAGTGGCAATGTGTTTGTCACTACATTTGTCATTAGCGATGTGTTTTCGCCTCACCATTTTGCTTGGCGATATGTTATCCGCCAAATGTTTTTCCATTTGCGATGTGTTTTCCGCCACATATATATTAGTGGCGATGTGTTTTTCCGCCACATCTTTATTAGTGGCGATGTGTTTTCCGCCACATCTTTATTAGTGGCGATGCTGTTTTCCGCCACATGTTTATCAGTGGCGATGTGGTTTGATAATCTGATAATCTTGAACCTTGTATTCTCGGCAATATAGTTGCCACCCCCTACCCCCCTCAGGGCCTGTGTCAGTCGATCTGCGGCGCATGTGCATACATGATCTGATGCTTGACCTTGAGCGATTGTAAGGATGAGGTCGAAAGTACACAGTTAGCGCAAGTGATTCTAGCGGGCTTGCCTAAGGGCACTCGTGCCAAGATTGTCATATGATGACAGTGTTGTCAGGTGATCTGAGCGTTCCGGCCTTGGCGAGGTCTGCGTGGTAAGATTGGTTGTCAAAAACACCAAACGGCCAACCATGTCAACAAGCGTGAAGGCGGCAGTTTCTGTATCACTTGCAAATCCTTGCTGCGTTTTGAGCTATCTCCAGTCATATACTAATTCTTCCAAGGTCTCTGATTCGCTTTAACTCTTGTTTTCTTCTTTTCTTCGCCGATACAGCAAAATCTACGGCACTTCGCTTGCTGGCCATGATGACTCAGTTTTCTGTAGCTCTAGCCAGTGTGGGCCCCTTTAAAATGTCCCTTTGCCAGCACGCTCGGACAAATGTTTTAAGTGTTTCAAAAATGCATATCGAGTGACAACGACTATATGACGTTAAGTTGTTGGCTCACTATAATACTTACTTCAACCGTACCCGTAACTATTTAAATATTATTCAATGCACGCTCTATTTTTTACTGCTATTTTCACGCACACAGTAAAGCTTACCGCTGTTAAAGTGATCATAGGTTGTCGGTTAGAAATGTGTTTTGTCATACAAGCTTGTCACTCTTTTTCATCTGGGAAGTGGCTCTGTTGTGTTAGGTTAAGTGGCTTTACCTTTATTTACATGAATAACAAATAATAATTGTAGCGATGTATACTCACTCCCTCGCCAGTGATGGCGAATGGGAACTCAACGAGATCGTATTTCTCGGCTCGGTATGATTCGAGATTACTCATCGCTAGAGGTCTCAGCCCCGGGGATAGTGTGTAGGTGGGAGTGAGGCTGTGGGTGGAGTGGTAGGGAGGAGGGGGGGGGGACCTGGGGTGGCATGGTGGTTGTGTCTCGTTCCCCCGGGAGGGGTGGGGGCTGTGGGTGGGGAGGTAGGGAGAGAGGCAGGGGGCGGGGGGCAGTGGCGGATCCAGGGGGGTGGGGGGCGCCGGGAGCGGGCGCCTCCGCATTTCAGGGACGAGCTAAGCTCTGTTAAAGTTTTTTGAGGAAAACTTGAGTTTTGTATGTAATTTGTTTGTATCCGCCACTGGGGGGGGGGGACGTGGGTGGCATTCTGGTTGTCTCGAAAACAGACAACCGTGAAACAGACAACCGTGAAACAGGCAGCCGTGAAACAGACAACCGTGAAACAGACAACCGTGAAACAGACAACCGTGAAACAGACAGCCGTGAAAGAGACAGCCGTGGAACAGACAGCCGTGAAACAGGCAGCCGTGAAACAGGCAGCCGTGAAACAGACAACCGTGAAACAGGCAGCCGTGAAACAGACAGCCGTGAAAGAGACAGCCGTGGAACAGGCACCCGTGAAACAGGCAGCCGTGAAACAGACAACCGTGAAACAGGCAGCCGTGAAACAGACAGCCGTGAAAGAGACAGCCGTGGAACAGACAGCCGTGAAACAGGCAGCCGTGAAACAGGCAGCCATGAAACAGACAACCGTGAAACAGGCAGCCGTGAAACAGACAACCGTGAAACAGGCAGCCGTGAAACAGACAGCCGTGAAAGAGACAGCCGTGAAACAGACAACCGTGAAACAGGCAGCCGTGAAACAGACAGCCGTGAAAGAGACAGCCGTGGAACAGACAGCCGTGAAACAGGCAGCCGTGAAACAGGCAGCCATGAAACAGACAACCGTGAAACAGACAGCCGTGAAAGAGACAGCCGTGGAACAGACAGCCGTGGAACAGGCAGCCGTGAAACAGGCAGCCGTGAAACAGACAACCGTGAAACAGGCAGCCGTGAAACAGACAGCCGCGAAACAGGCAGCCGTGGAACAGGCAGCCGTGAAACAGGCAGCCGTGGAACAGGCACCCGTGAAACAGGCAGCCGTGAAACAGACAGCCGCGAAACAGGCAGCCGTGAAAGAGACAGCCATGAAAGAGACAGCCGTGGAACAGGCACCCGTGAAACAGTCAACCGTGAAACAGGCAGCCGTGAAACAGACAACCTTGAAACAGGCAGCCGTGAAACACACAACCGTGAAACAGACAACCGTGAAACAGACAACCGTGAAACAGACAACCGTGAAAGAGACAGCCGTGAAAGAGACAGCCGTGAAACAGACGGCCGTGAAACAGACAGCCGTGAAACAGACAACCGTGAAACAGACAATCGTGAAACAGACAACCGTGAAACAGACAACCGTGAAACAGACAGCCGTGAAACAGACAACCGTGAAACAGACAACCGTGAAACAGACAGCCGTGAAACAGACAACCGTGAAACAGACAGCCGTGAAACAGACAGCCGTGAAACAGACAGCCGTGAAACAGACAGCCGTGAAACAGGCAGCCGTGAAACAGGCAGCCATGAAACAGACAACCGTGAAACAGGCAGCCGTGAAAGAGACAGCCGTGGAACAGGCACCCGTGAAACAGGCAGCCGTGAAACAGGCAGCCGTGAAACAGACAACCGTGAAACAGGCAGCCGTGAAACACACAACCGTGAAAGAGACAACCGTGAAACAGACAACCGTGAAACAGGCAGCCGTGAAACAGACAACCGTGAAACAGACAACCGTGAAACAGACAGCCGTGAAACAGACAGCCGTGAAACAGACAGCCGTGAAACAGGCAGCTGTGAAAGAGACAGCCGTGAAAGAGACAGCCGTGGAACAGGCAGTCGTGAAACAGGCAGCCGTGAAAGAGACAGCCGTGAATCAGACAGCCGTGAAAGAGACAACCGTGAATCAGCGTCAGGTGATTACGTATCCTGTCTGTCGTTCATTTTCTTTCCCAGCTCTGTCTTTATTATTTTGCTGATCGCGTAGTGTATTCGATTTGTAAAAAAATACACCAAAAAAGAGAAATGCAGACAAAGACCATTCTGGCATCCATTGATGTGTTTATAAATTTTGGGGGTGACACAGAATTTCAGTGTTTGGGTTGAAAAAATAGCAGTATTGGGGCGATCAACAATAATTTGTGTAAACAATGTTCATGGTTAGCCTTGTTGTACTGAGTATTTCTATGTGCAATGAATGTGAATATAAATATTTCCTCGTGTTTCTTGCTATACATTTAGAAAAAGATTATATGTAAATATTTTATTTATTTCTCGCCAGATTCTTACATTTACATACATATAAGTGCAATATAACTCAATTTAAGTTATCCCATACTTGTTCCTTCGTGATTATGCGATGCTGTTACGTTCGCTTTTGCGGTTTATAAAGTATTAGTCTTGTGGCGATCAACAACACTGTATAAACGATGTTCGTGGTTTAAAGTCCAATGCGTACAGTGTATTCATTAAGTCAAAAATGTCTTTCTGTGTAATGTTCAACCTTTATTTCCTTTCTACAGTTTATGCCTGCTATAGGCTTAATTCATATTAACCATACTACCATGGGACACTTTCGTTTTCCACCACTGGTCAGACACCACTGGAACATAATAACACGCCACAGATGTCACGTGCATTTAAGTAGTGTCAGTTATTAGGTCATATTAGCTCCATTTAAACACGTTTTCTTACAAAACTGCCAATTCCCACACATTGCCGTATCCAACAGTCGCTGTATCTAATCCAGTGCGGCATTTTTGTAAGAAATTTTATTTGAGCAACAATTGCCGGTCTCGGATAGAAATCGTGCACTACAACCCTCACCCCTGCACCACCCTCCTCCCCACCCCCCCCCCCCCCCCCACCTTCACAGCCCCCCATACGTCAATTGGTCCACCAAAAACCCCTGAGCCGGCCCTTGTAAATGCAGTAAGCTTTAACCACTGGTTTGCATGTCAAGGAACTGACCACCACGATATGCCCGACGATAACACTTGCCCTGGTCCATCCGACTGCGTGAGTAATACGTGAGCTATGCTGAAACAATGGTTCGCCCTTACATGCCCTCCGACCCCCTCCCCCACCCCCTAGTGTCATCCATTTATTCCAGTTGATGTTGCAGCTATAGAATAATTCGCTGGATCGAGAGGACATCCTCGACGTCATCAATACCATGTGTAATATATGTCCTCAAGTGTGGCCCGAGGAGTCACGTGACGTATCGCATCTAAACATGATGCGTCACGTTACCCCTCGCGAAGAGCTGACGGCGATCACGTGATGTTGAGGGCGATCCACTCGGCGAAGCGGGTCACCCTGGTGTATACCCCTGGCCTCTTGGCCTGGCCGCACCCCACACCGAAACTGGTGATCCCGCCCAGGTACCAGCGTCCGTCCGGCAGCGGGCAGCTCAGCGGCCCGCCAGAGTCACCCTGGAACAGACCGCCGAGAAATAGACGAGAGGCGCCGAGACACGAGATTCAACATAATTCATTTGAACGAGAACCAACGCGTGTAACTGCACGTGTAACTGCGCGTGTAGCTGCGCGTGTAACTGCGCGTTTAACTGCGCGTTTAACTGCGCGTGTAACAGCGCGTGTAACAGCGCGTTTAACTGCGCGTTTAACTGCGCGTGTAGCTGCGCGTGTAACTGCGCGTGTAGCTGCGCGTGTAACTGCGCGTGTAGCTGCACTTGTAACTGCGCGTGTAGCTGCGCGTGTAACTGCGCGTTTAACTGCGCGTGTAACAGCGCGTGTAACAGCGCGTGTAACAACGCGTGTAACAACACGTGCAACAACGCGTGTAACAACACGTGTAACAACGCGTGTAACAACACGTGTAACATCGCGTGTAACAGCGCGTGTAACAGCGCGTTTAACTGCGCGTGTAACGGCGCGTGTAACAGCGCGTGTAACAACACGTGTAACAACGCGTATAACAACACGTGTAACAGCGGGTTTAACTGCGGGTGTAACAGCGCGTGTACGCGTGCAATAGCACGTGTAACAGGGCGTGTAACAGCGCGTGTAACTGCGCGTGTGACTGCATGTGGACGCTCCAGAGTGTTACAAATATGACCACGTGCTTCACCCGTATCGTTACCGGAAGTTGTGCTGCGTTATAACAACGTGTGGGACATCTGCTGCGGTCTCTGAACCGCACACGAAGTGAAGCTTGGAACAAACAGGACCGATAATTACCATCGGCCGATTAATTATAGATCATTCATAATATAGGACATGCTGATTCCAACCTCAAAGCCCAGTCTGCATGATTATGCCTACCTGGCAGGCGTCTATGCCCCCTGTGTCCTTGCCGGCACCCTGCATGTTGCCTTACCTGGCAGGCGTCTATGCCCCCCGTGTCCTTGCCGGCACACAGCCATACCTGGGCGGCGCCTATGCCTTCTGTGTCCTTGCCGGCACACAGCCATACCTGGCAGGCGTCTATGCCCCCTGTGTCCTTGCCGGCACACAGCCTTACCTGGCAGGCGTCTATGCCTCCTGTGTCATTGCCGGCACACAGTATGTTGCCTTATTTGGCAGGCGTCTATGCCCCCTGTGTCCTTGCCGGCACACAGCCTTACCTGGCCGGCGTCTATGCCTCCTGTGTCCTTGCCCGCACACGGCATGTTGCCTTACCTGGCAGGCGTCTCTGCCCCCCCGTGTCCTTGCCGGCACACAGCATGTTGCCTTACCTGGCAGGCGTCTATGCCCCCCGTGTGTCCTTGCCGGCACAAAAAGCGTGTTGCCTTACCTGGCAGGCGTCTATGCCTCCTGGGTCCTTGCCGGCACACAGCCTTATCTGACAGGCGTCTATGCCCCCTGTGTCCTTGCCGGCACACAGCATGTCGCCTTACCTGGCAGGCGTCTATGCCCCCTGTGTCCTTGCCGGCACACAGCATGTTGCCTTACCTGGCAGGCGTCTATGCCCCCCGTATCCTTGCCGGCACACAGCATGTTGCCTTACCTGGCAGGCGTCCATGCCCCATGTGTGTCCTTGCCGGCACAAAAAGCGTGTTGCCTTACCTGGCAGGCGTCTATGCCTCCTGTGTCCTTGCCGGCACACAGCCTTACCTGACAGGCGTCTATGCCCCCTGTGTCCTTGCCGGCACACAGCCTTACCTGGCAGGCGTCTATGCCTCCTGTGTCCTTGCCGGCACACAGCCTTACCTGGCAGGCGTCTATGCCCCCCGTGTCCTTGCCGGCACACAGCATGTTGCCATACCTGGCAGGCGCCTATGCCCCTTGTGTCCTTGCCGGCACACAGCCTTACCTGGCAGGCGTCTATGCCTCCTGTGTCCTCGCCGACACACAGCATGTTGCCATACCTGGCAGGCGTCTATACCCCCTGTGTCCTTGCCGGCACACAGCTTTACCTGGCAGGCGTCTATGCCTCCTGTGTCCTTGCCGGCACGCAGCCATACCTGGCAGGCGTCTATGCCCCCTGTGTCCTTGCCGGCACACAGCCTTACCTGGCAGGCGTCTATGCCCCCTGTGTCCTTGCCGGCACGCAGCCATACCTGGCAGGCGTCTATGCCCCCTGTGTCCTTGCCGGCACACAGCCTTACCTGGCAGGCGTCTATGCCCCCTATGTCCTTGCCGGCACACAGCATGTTGCCTTACCTGGCAGGCGTCTATGCCCCCTGTGTCCTTGCCGGCACACAGCATGTTGCCTTACCTGGCAGGCGTCTATGCCCCCTGTGTCCTTGCCGGCACACAGCATGTTGCCTTACCTGGCAGGCGTCTATGCCCCCTGTGTCCCTGCCGGCACACAGCCATACCTGGCAGGCGTCTATGCCTCCTGTGTCCTTGCCGGCACACAGCATGTTGCCTTACCTGGCAGGCGTCTATGCCTCCTGTGTCCTTGCCGGCACACAGCCTTACCTGGCAGGCGTCTATGGCCCCTGTGTCCTTGCCGGCACACAGCCATACCTGGCAGGCGTCTATGCCCCCTGTGTCCTTGCCGGCACACAGCATGTTGCCTTACCTGGCAGGCGTCTATGCCTCTTGTGTCCTTGCCGGCACACAGCCTTACCTGGCAGGCGTCTATGGCCCCTGTGTCCTTGCCGGCACACAGCCATACCTGGCAGGCGTCTATGCCCCCTGTGTCCTTGCCGGCACACAGCATGTTGCCTTACCTGGCAGGCGTCTATGCCTCCTGTGTCCTTGCCGGCACACAGCCTTACCTGGCAGGCGTCTATGCCTCCTGTGTCCTTGCCGCACCCAGCATGTTGCCTTACCTGGCAGGCGTCTAGGCCTCCTGTGTCCTTGCCGGCACACAGCCTTACCTGGCAGGCGTCTATGCCCCCTGTGTCCTTGCCGGCACACATCATGTTGCCTTACCTGGCAGGCGTCTATGCCCCCCGTGTCCTTGCCGGCACACAGCATGTTGCCTTAGCTGGCAGGCGTCTATGCCCCCTGTGTCCCTGCCGGCACACAGCATGTTGCCTTACCTGGCAGGCGTCTATGCCCCATGTGTCCTTGCCGGCACACAGCCTTACATGGCAGGCGTCTATGCCCCCTGTGTCTTTGCCGGCACACAGTCTTACCTGGCAGGCGTCTATGCCCCCTGTGTCCTTGCCGGCACACAGCCTTACCTGGCAGGCGTCTATGCCCCCTGTGTCCTTGCCGGCACACGGCATGTTGCCTTACCTGGCAGGCGTCTATGCCCCCCGTGTCCTTGCCGGCACACGGCATTTTGCCTTACCTGGCAGGCGTCTATGCCCCCTGTGTCCTTGCCGGCACACAGCATGTTGCCATCCCTGGCAGGCGTCTATGCCCCCTGTGTCCTTGCCAGCACACAGCCTTACCTGGCAGGCGTCTATTCCCCCTGTGTCCTTGCCGGCACACAGCATGTTGCCTTGCCTGGCAGGCGTCTATGCCTCCTGTGTCCTTGCCGGCACACAGCCTTACCTGGCAGGCGTCTATGCCTTCTGTGTCCTTGTCGGCACACAGCATGTTGCCTTACCTGGCAGGCGTCTATGCCTCCTGTGTCTTTGCCGGCACACAGCCTTACCTGGCAGGCGTCTATGCCTCCTGTGTCCTTGCCGGCACACAGCCTTACCTGGCCGGCGTCTATGCCCCCTGTGTCCTTGCCGGCACACAGCATGTTGCCTTACCTGGCAGGCGTCTATGCCCCCCGTGTCCTTGCCGGCACACAGCATGTTGCCTTACCTGGCAGGCGTCTATGCCCCCTGTGTCCGTGCCGGCACACAGCATGTTGCCTTACCTGGCAGGCGTCTATGCCTCCTGTGTCCTTGCCGGCACACAGCCATATCTGGCAGGCGTCTATGCCCCCTGTGTCCTTGCCGCACACAGCATGTTGCCTTACCAGGCAGGCGTCCAGGCCTCCTGTGTCCTTGCCGGCACACAGCCTTACCTGGCAGGCGTCTATGCCCCCTGTGTCCTTGCTGGCACACAGCATGTTGCCTTACCTGGCAGGCGTCTATGCCCTCCGTGTCCTTGCCGGCACACAGCATGTTGCCTTACCTGGCAGGCGTCTATGCCTCCTGTGTCCTTGCCGGCACACAGCCTTACCTGGCAGGCGTCTATGCCTCCTGTGTCCTTGCCGGCACACAGCCTTACCTGGCAGGCGTCTATGCCGCCTGTGTCCTTGCCGGCACACAGCCTTACCTGGCAGGCGTCTATGCCCCCCCGTGTCCTTGCCGCACACGGCATGTTGCCTTACCTGGCAGGCGTCTATGCCCCCCGTGTCCTCGCCGCACACAGCATGTTGCCTTACCTGGCGGGCGTCTAGGCCTCCTGTGTCCTTGCCGGCACACAGCCTTACCTGGCAGGCGTCTATGCCCCCTGTGTCCTTGCCGGCACACAGCCTTACCTGGCAGGCGTCTATGCCCTCTGTGTCCTTGCCGGCACACAGCATGTTGCCTTACCTGGCAGGCGTCTATGCCGCCTGTGTCCTTGCCGGCACACAGCCTTACCTGGCAGGCGTCTATGCCCCCTGTGTCCTTGCCGGCACACAGCCTTACCTGGCAGGCGTCTATGCCTCCCGTGTCCTTGCCGGCACACAGCATGTTGCCTTACCTGACAGGTGTCTATGCCCCCCGTGTCCTTGCCGGCACACAGCATGTTGCCTTACCTGGCAGGCGTCTATGCTCCATGTGTCCTTGCCGGCACACAGCCTTACCTGGCAGGCGTCTATGCCTCCTGTGTCCTTGCCGGCACACAGCATCTTGCCTTACCTGGCAGGCGTCTATGCCCCCTGTGTCCTTGCCGGCACACAGCCTTACCTGGCAGGCGTCTATGCCCCCTGTGTCCTTGCCGGCACACAGCATGTTGCCTTACCTGGCAGGCGTCTATGCCTCCTGTGTCCTTGCCGGCACACAGCCCTACCTGGCAGGCGTCTATGCCCCCTGTGTCCTTGCCGGCACACAGCATGTTGCCTTACCTGGCAGGCGTCTATGCCCCCTGTGTCTTTGCCGGCACACAGCATGTTGCCTTACCTGGCAGGCGTCAATGCCCCCTGTATCCTTGCCGGCACACGGCATGTTGCCTTACCTGGCAGGCGTCTATGCTCCCTGTGACCTTGCCGGCACACAGCCTTACCTGGCAGGCGTCTATGCCCCCTGTGTCCTTGCCGGCACACAGCATGTTGCCTTATCTGGCAGGCGTCTATGCCCCATGTGTCCTTGCCGGCACACAGCCTTACCTGGCAGGCGTCTATGCCCCCTGTGTCCTTGCCGGCACACAGCCTTACCTGGCAGGCGTCTATGCCCCCCGTGTCCTTGCCGGCACACAGCATGTTGCCTTACCTGGCAGGCGTCTATGCCCCATGTGTCCTTGCCGGCACACAGCCTTACCTGACAGGCGTCTATACCCCCTGTGTCGTTCCCGGCACACAGCATGTTGCCTTACCTGGCAGGCGTCTATGCTCCATGTGTCCTTGCCGGCACACAGCTTTACCTGGCAGGCGTCTATGCCTCCCGTGTCCTTGCCGGCACACAGCATGTTGCCTTACCTGGCAGGCGTCTATGCCCCCTGTGTCCTTGCCGGCACACAGCTTTACCTGGCAGGCGTCTATGCCTCCCGTGTCCTTGCCGGCACACAGCATGTTGCCTTACCTGGCAGGCGTCTATGCCCCCTGTGTCCGTGCCGGCACACAGCATGTTGCCTTACCTGGCAGGCGTCTATGCCCCCTGTGTCCTTGCCGGCACACAGCCTTACCTGGCAGGCGTCTATACCTCCTGTGTCCTTGCCGGCACACAGCCTGTTGCCTTATCTGGCAGGCGTCCATGCCTCCCGTGTCCTTGCCGGCACACAGCATGTTGCCTTACCTGGCAGGCGTCTATGCCTCCCGTGTCCTTGCCGGCACACAGCATGTTGCCTTACCTGGCAGGGGTCTATGCCTCCCGTGTCCTTGCCGGCACACAGCATGTTGCCTTACCTGGCAGGCGTCTATGCCCCATGTGTCCTTGCCGGCACACAACCTTACCTGGCAGGCGTCTATGCCCCCCGTGTCCTTGCCGGCACACAGCCTTACCTGGCAGGCGTCTATGCCTCCCGTGTCCTTGCCGGCACACATCCTTACCTGGCAGGCGTCTATGCCCCCTGTGTCTTTGCCGGCACACAGCATGTTGCCTTACCTGGCAGGCGTCTATGCCCCCTGTGTCCTTGCCGGCACACAGCATGTTGCCTTACCTGGCAGGCGTCTATGCCTCCCGTGTCCTTGCCGGCACACATCCTTACCTGGCAGGCGTCTATGCCCCCTGTGTCTTTGCCGGCACACAGCATGTTGCCTTACCTGGCAGGCGTCTATGCCCCCTGTGTCCTTGCCGGCACACAGCATGTTGCCTTACCTGGCAGGCGTCTATGCCCCCCGTGTCCTTGCCGGCACACAGCCTTACCTGGCAGGCGTCTATGCCCCCCGTGTCCTTGCCGGCACACAGCATGTTGCCTTACCTGGCAGGCGTCTATGCCCCCTGTGTCCCTGCCGGCACACAGCATGTTGCCTTACCTGGCAGGCGTCTATGCCTCCTGTGTCCTTGCCGGCACACAGCATGTTGCCTTACCTGGCAGGCGTCTATGCCTCCTATGTCCCTGCCGGCACACAGCATGTTGCCTTACCTGGCAGGCGTCTATGCCTCCTATGTCCTTGCCGGCACACAGCATGTTGCCTTACCTGGCAGGCGTCTATGCCTCCTGTGTCCTTGCCGGCACACAGCATGTTGCCTTACCTGGCAGGCGTCTATGCCCCCTGTGTCCTTGCCGGCACACAGCCATACCTGGCAGGCGTCTATGCCTCCTATGTCCTTGCCGGCACACAGCCTTACCTGGCAGGCGTCTATGCCTCCTGTGTCCTTGCCGGCACACAGCCTTACCTGGCAGGCGTCTATGCCTCCTATGTCCTTGGCGGCACACAGCCTTACCTGGCAGGCGTCTATGCCCCCTGTGTCCTTGCCGGCACACAGCATGTTGCCTTACCTGGCAGGCGTCTATGCCTCCTGTGTCCTTGCCGGCACACAGCATGTTGCCTTACCTGGCAGGCGTCTATGCCCCCTGTGTCCTTGCCGGCACACAGCATGTTGCCTTACCTGGCAGGCGTCTATGCCCCCTGTGTCCTTGCCGGCACACAGCATGTTGCCCTACCTGGCAGGCGTCTATGCCTCCTGTGTCCTTGCCGGCACACAGCATGTTGCCTTACCTGGCAGGCGTCTATGCCCCCTGTGTCCTTGCCGGCACACAGCCTTACCTGGCAGGCGTCTATGCCTCCTGTGTCCTTGCCGGCACACAGCATGTTGTCGGTGAGCACGTCGCCGTAATACTGAGTGCATGTCTCTTGGAGCAGAAGAGGTAGGGGCACTTGCTGCAGGCGCGACGCCGGCGAACCTGCACCAACCAAGACCAAGACAGCCATTAATACAGACAGATAATCAAGACCAAGACAGCCATTAATATGGACCGATTGGTTAGTTGTATTTTCAGGACGCTTTAACCACTTTTAGTCATATTGCGTCAATGGGAGAAGGAAGAGAGAGTGGAGCCATGTCCCGGGGGGTAACCCCCTACCCTTTGCGAAGAAGGACATAGGATATTTATCCTGCAACCACACAGACATGGCCACAGCGGGGCTCGAACCACCGATCCACGTGCCGTTAGGCTCTCAGGTGGCCAGAGCACTAAAGGCGAGCGCTCTAGCCCACTGAGCTATCGCGCCGGCCCCCAATATCACTATCATTATCTCGACAGATAATGATGGTTGAGATGGTTCTGGCGGAACAGACATTGTATTTCATTTTTTCGACACGAGGGCCTCGGGATTATTGTTGCCTTGAAATAAACTTCACAAACCACAAGATGGACATCAATATCTTAAATCCCCAGAAGGCATATATCACCCCGCCCCAGGTGGCACCATGCAAGGTCGCCTCCCGCGATGGCTGCAGCCCGCTGTTCTCACCGTCCGGTCGGGTGTTGCCCCATCCGGTGGCGACGCACTCCGTGCCGACCTGGAAGGCCGACTCCAGGGCCGTCAGACATATCGGGGTCACGTGTCGGTTCAAGGTCACTGGGTTCTGGAGCCGCAGCAGCGCGATGTCGCTGTCCAGACTGCCGCTGTCGTATTCCATATGGATCAGAATGGACGTCACCTCGGAGGTGATCTGGGACGGCTCGATGACGCCGAGGTCATGGTCACCAAGGACAACCAGCCACGCGGTCGGGTTACTCCGGCTGTGTAAACGGGAGAGACCAGTGCGTATAAGGTGACGACCCAGCAAACACATCATGGCTTTTAACGTTTTAACATGGTTCTTATTACGTTATAACCGGGTAAACATGGTTCTTAGTACGTTATAACCGTTTTACCATGGTTCTTATTTCGTTATAGCCGTTTGACATGGTTCTTATTATGCTATAACAGCTTTAACATGGTTCTTATTATGTTATAACCGCTTTAACATGGTTCTTATTACGCTATAACCGGGTTAACAGGGTTCTTATTAAGTTATAACCAGGTTAACAGGGTTCTTATTACGTTATTACCGGGTTAACAGGGTTCTTATTACGTTATAACCGGGTTAACATGGTTCTTATTACGCTATAACCGGGTTAACAGGATTCTTATTACGTTATAACCGGGTTAACATGGTTCTTATTACGCTATAACCGGGTTAACAAGATTCTTATTACGTTATAACCGGGTTAACAGGATTCTTATTACGTTATAACCGGGTTAACACGATTCTTATTACGTTATAACCGGGTTAACAGGATTCTTATTACGTTATAACCGGGTTAACAGGATTCTTATTACGTTATAACCGGGTTAACAGGATTCTTATTACGTTATAACCGGGTTAACAGGATTCTTATTACGTTATAACCGGGTTAACAGGATTCTTATTACGTTATAACCGGGTTAACATGGTTCTTATTACGTTATAACCGGGTTAACAAGATTCTTATTACGTTATAACCGCTTTAACAGGATTCCTATTACGTTATAACCGCTTTAACAGGATTCTTATTACGTTATAACCGGGTTACCATGATTCTTATTGCGTCATAACCGGGTTAACATGGTTCTTATTACGTTATAACCGCTTTAACAGGCTTCTTATTACGTTATAACCGGGTTAACAGGATTCTTATTACGTTATAACCGCTTTAACAGGATTCTTATTACGTTATATCCGCTTTAACAGGATTCTTATTACGTTATAACCGGGTTAACAGGATTCTTATTACGTTATAACCGGGTTAACAGGATTCTTATTACGTTATAACCGGGTTAACAGGATTCTTATTACGTTATAACCGGGTTAACAGGATTCTTATTACGTTATAACCGCTTTAACAGGATTCTTATTACGTTATAACCGGGTTAACAGGATTCTTATTACGTTATAACCGGGTTACCATGATTCTTATTGCGTCATAACCGGGTTAACATGGTTCTTATTACGTTATAACCGGGTTAACAGGATTCTTATTACGTTATAACCGGGTTAACAGGATTCTTATTACGTTATAACCGGGTTAACAGGATTCTTATTACGTTATAACCGGGTTAACAGGATTCTTATTACGTTATAACCGGGTTAACAGGATTCTTATTACGTTATAACCGGGTTAACAGGATTCTTATTACGTTATAACCGGGTTAACAGGATTCTTATTACGTTATAACCGCTTTAACAGGATTCTTATTACGTTATAACCGGGTTAACAGGATTCTTATTACGTTATAACCGGGTTACCAGGATTCTTATTGCGTCATAACCGGGTTAACATGGTTCTTATTACGTTATAACCGCTTTAACAGGCTTCTTATTACGTTATAACCGGGTTAACAGGATTCTTATTACGTTATAACCGCTTTAACAGGATTCTTATTACGTTATATCCGCTTTAACAGGATTCTTATTACGTTATAACCGGGTTAACAGGATTCTTATTACGTTATAACCGGGTTAACAGGATTCTTATTACGTTATAACCGCTTTAACAGGATTCTTATTACGTTATAACCGGGTTAACAGGATTCTTATTACGTTATAACCGGGTTAACATGGTTCTTATTACGTTATAACCGGGTTAACAAGATTCTTATTACGTTATAACCGCTTTAACAGGATTCTTATTACGTTATATCCGCTTTAACAGGATTCTTATTACGTTATAACCGGGTTAACAGGATTCTTATTACGTTATAACCGCTTTAACAGGATTCTTATTACGTTATATCCGCTTTAACAGGATTCTTATTACGTTATATCCGCTTTAACAGGATTCTTATTACGTTATAACCGGGTTAACAGGATTCTTATTACGTTATAACCGGGTTAACAGGATTCTTATTACGTTATAACCGCTTTAACAGGATTCTTATTACGTTATAACCGGGTTAACAGGATTCCTATTACGTTATAACCGCTTTAACAGGATTCTTATTACGTTATAACCGGGTTACCATGATTCTTATTGCGTTATAACCGGGTTAACAGGATTCTTATTACGTTATAACCGCTTTAACAGGCTTCTTATTACGTTATAACCGGGTTACCATGATTCTTATTGCGTCATAACCGGGTTAACATGGTTCTTATTACGTTATAACCGCTTTAACAGGCTTCTTATTACGTTATAACCGGGTTAACAGGATTCTTATTACGTTATAACCGCTTTAACAGGATTCTTATTACGTTATAACCGGGTTAACAGGATTCTTATTACGTTATAACCGGGTTAACAGGATTCTTATTACGTTATAACCGGGTTAACAGGATTCTTATTACGTTATAACCGCTTTAACAGGATTCTTATTACGTTATAACCGGGTTAACAGGATTCTTATTACGTTATAACCGGGTTAACATGGTTCTTATTACGTTATAACCGGGTTAACAAGATTCTTATTACGTTATAACCGGGTTAACAGGATTCTTATTACGTTATATCCGCTTTAACAGGATTCTTATTACGTTATAACCGGGTTAACAGGATTCTTATTACGTTATAACCGCTTTAACAGGATTCTTATTACGTTATATCCGCTTTAACAGGATTCTTATTACGTTATATCCGCTTTAACAGGATTCTTATTACGTTATAACCGGGTTAACAGGATTCTTATTACGTTATAACCGGGTTAACAGGATTCTTATTACGTTATAACCGCTTTAACAGGATTCTTATTACGTTATAACCGGGTTAACAGGATTCCTATTACGTTATAACCGCTTTAACAGGATTCTTATTACGTTATAACCGGGTTACCATGATTCTTATTGCGTTATAACCGGGTTAACAGGATTCTTATTACGTTATAACCGCTTTAACAGGCTTCTTATTACGTTATAACCGGGTTACCATGATTCTTATTGCGTCATAACCGGGTTAACATGGTTCTTATTACGTTATAACCGCTTTAACAGGCTTCTTATTACGTTATAACCGGGTTAACAGGATTCTTATTACGTTATAACCGCTTTAACAGGATTCTTATTACGTTATATCCGCTTTAACAGGATTCTTATTACGTTATAACCGGGTTAACAGGATTCTTATTACGTTATAACCGGGTTAACAGGATTCTTATTACGTTATAACCGCTTTAACAGGATTCTTATTACGTTATAACCGGGTTAACAGGATTCTTATTACGTTATAACCGGGTTAACAGGATTCTTATTACGTTATAACCGGGTTAACAGGATTCTTATTACGTTATAACCGGGTTAACAGGATTCTTATTACGTTATAACCGGGTTAACAAGATTTTTATTACGTTATAACCGCTTTAACAGGATTCTTATTACGTTATAACCGGGTTAACAGGATTCGTATTACGTTATAACCGCTTTAACAGGATTCTTATTACGTTATAACCGGGTTAACAGGATTCTTATTACGTTATAACCGGGTTAACAGGATTCTTATTACGTTATAACCGGGTTAACAGGATTCTTATTACGTTATAACCGGGTTAACATGATTCTTATTACGTTATAACCGGGTTAACAGGATTCTTATTACGTTATAACCGGGTTAACAGGATTCTTATTACGTTATAACCGCTTTAACAGGATTCTTATTACGTTATAACCGGGTTAACAAGATTCTTATTACGTTATAACCGCTTTAACAGGATTCTTATTACGTTATAACCGGGTTAACAGGATTCTTATTACGTTATAACCGGGTTAACAGGATTCTTATTGCGTCATAACCGGGTTAACATGGTTCTTATTACGTTATAACCGCTTTAACAGGATTCTTATTACGTTATAACCGGGTTAACAGGATTCTTATTACGTTATAACCGGGTTAACATGGTTCTTATTACGTTATAACCGCTTTAACAGGATTCTTATTACGCTATAACCGGGTTAACAGGATTCTTATTACGTTATAACCGCTTTAACAGGATTCTTATTACGTTATAACCGGGTTAACAGGATTCTTATTACGTTATAACCGGGTTAACAGGATTCTTATTACGTTATAACCGGGTTAACAAGATTCTTATTACGTTATAACCGGGTTAACAGGATTCTTATTACGTTATAACCGGGTTAACAGGATTCTTATTACGTTATAACCGGGTTAACAAGATTCTTATTACGTTATAACCGGGTTAACAGGATTCTTATTACGTTATAACCGGGTTAACAAGATTCTTATTACGTTATAACAGCTTTAACAGGATTCTTATTACGTTATAACCGGGTTAACAGGATTCTTATTACGTTATAACCGCTTTAACAGGATTCTTATTACGTTATAACCGGGTTAACAGGATTCTTATTACGTTATAACCAGGTTAACAGGATTCTTATTGCGTTATAACCGGGTTAACAGGATTCTTATTACGTTATAACCGGGTTAACAGGATTCTTATTGCGTTATAACCGGGTTAACAGGATTCTTATTACGTTATAACAGCTTTAACAGGATTCTTATTACGTTATAACCGGGTTAACAGGATTCTTATTACGTTATAACCGGGTTAACAGGATTCTTATTACGTTATAACCGGGTTAACAGGATTCTTATTACGTTATAACCGGGTTAACAGGATTCCTATTACGTTATAACCGCTTTAACAGGATTCTTATTGCGTCATAACCGGGTTAACAGGATTCTTATTACGTTATAACCGGGTTAACATGGTTCTTATTACGCTATAACCGGGTTAACATGGTTCTTATTACGTTATTACCGGGTTAACAGGGTTCTTATTACGCTATAACCGGGTTAACATGGTTCTTATTACGTTATTACCGGGTTAACAGGGTTCTTATTACGCTATAACCGGGTTAACAGGGTTCTTATTACGCTATAACCGGGTTAACATGGTTCTTATTACGCTATAACCGCGTTAACATGGTTCTTATTACGTTATTACCGGGTTAACAGGGTTCTTATTACGCTATAACCGGGTTAACATGGTTCTTATTACGTTATTACCGGGTTAACAGGGTTCTTATTACGCTATAACCGGGTTAACAAGGTTCTTATTACGTTATAACCGTATTAGGAACGTTACAAACGCTATGTGTTTGCTGGGTATGGCATTAAAACACAGGAATGGGCAGGTCATGTCTATTATTGAACCATTTGTTCAACTGGATTCATTCAAAGGGAATGAAGATGACTTGAAAAATATGGCTTCATTGTGCTACACGATGGTTACACGTGCCATGTCGTTGTGACATAAAGACCGATAAAGGCTTCATTGTAAGAAGATGGGGCTGAAAAGTGGTCCAAGCATTCACATTATTGATGTCAAACATGATGTCACTTTTGTCACCCCTTCGAAGACATAATGAAACCATCAATCAGTGGAAGATAAACATGAAGCACGCATCCAGAAACCTGGTTCACGTCACCCACTCAAAGTCTAGCTTATGTCACCCACCCGAAGTCTCATCTGTGTCACTCACCAGAAATCTAGCCCGTGTCACTCACCCGACCCTTGCCCGTGTCACTCACCCGACCCTTGCCCATGTATCTCACCCGATTCGGCCCATGTCACTCACCCAACCCTGGGCCATGTCACTCACCCAACCCTAGTCCATGTCACTCATCGGACCCTAGCCCATGTCACTCATCGGACCCTAGCCAATG
This sequence comes from Arenicola marina, assembly GCA_964019135.1. Classification (NCBI taxonomy): domain Eukaryota; kingdom Metazoa; phylum Annelida; class Polychaeta; family Arenicolidae; genus Arenicola; species Arenicola marina. Next base: position 23,378,374 of record OZ025264.1, read on the forward strand.
TCACTCGCCGAACCATAGCCAATATAACTCACCCGACCCTTGCCCATGTCACTCACCGGACCCAAGCCAATGTCACTCATCCGTGTTACTCACTGGACCTTAGCCCATGTCACTCTTCCCAACCCTAGCCAATTTGACTCGCCCGTGTCACTCACCGGACCCTTGCCCATGTCACCAACCCCACCCTAGCTAATGTCACTCCCCATGTCACTCACCCGAAGACGCAGTGGGCGGCGGTGACGACGTAGGTGTCGCTGACCAGGGTGCCGCCACAGGTGAGCAGTCCGTTGCGGACCAGAGCCACCTGCCAGGGCCAGCTGTTGGGGGTCGCCTCCTCACCACCCACGATACGGTTCAGCCTGGGGGGGACGGCGGGCAGGCCACACAGAGGGCCGGGGGACGCGGGCTCCACGACCGGAACCCCGGGGACGGGCCCAGGGTCCGGGAATCCAACTGAAAGATCCACATCATCTGTCGTATTTTGTGAAAAAATGGTATCAAGATATACCCACAATGAGAGCTGACGGTAATAAGGGTCTGGAAGGAAGGTCCAGTGTCCAGTGTCGATTTTTCAAAATTCTCAGTGTCGGATGTCGATTTTTCACGACTTTCCGTGTCGCTTTTTGGCTACGTTCAGTGTCGTTTTTTCTTTAAAAAAATCTGTGTCGATTTTTCAAATATGCCTGTTTTCGCGCGTCGCCAATTACCCCCTCCAGACCCTTGGTAATAGACCCAAAATGCACGGGATGGCCAACAACAACAAATGATAAGACTGTCGCCAACTAAGACAAACAAAACATCCATCAAAATCAAAGAAACAACAAATCCCAACTTAAAATAATAAATAACCAATAAGGTACCGCGTCTAGTAAGCAGCACGCCAGCATGCACAGCCAACTGAGAGCGCCGTGGTTTACAAGAGGATGGGAAGACCACGATAATACACATGACACACTAAACGTGCGTTGTTGTCGATTCTGACTTCTTTGTCAATTCTGACCCGAAGACAGTGGAAAAATAACTGGTCCCAATTTTTGTCAAGACTGTTGTTGGGAGCATTAAAGGGTCAAGGACATACCACAATCTCACAACATTAGTAACATGAATAATTTGCTATATATTGATTGATGGCAACATAGTTGAATGAGAAATGAACAATGACATTTAATTGAAATATTTTCTGCGTGGATGGGGAGCGTTCATTTTCGCATACACTTTCTAGAGCGTCTGTACCCCCATCTAGTTAAGTTGGTATATCTCATAATCTGCATTGGATCATGAGTTAATCATACTTTACTACCGCTCGCGGAGATCAAGAATAAATTGCCACAGCGCGATCAGAGAAAGAATTTTCCTTACGTTTATACGGGGTCGAGTCAGAATTGACAATCCCGGACGTGCATGTTGAACGGAGCGAGGACCGCGACCACTTACTACAGGGCTGCAGCCTGACATGCGTGCAGGACTCCTTGACCGCGAGGGGGTCGCATGCGGTGTCCCTGTGAAACCAACAGCTGTCGCCATTGCTGTCGAAGTCGACGGCCCTGCAGCCGGCAGAGCGCGCGCAGCCCATCACACAGGCGTCAATGTTGGTGAAGCCGGCACTGGGCTGACCTCCCAGACCATGGACGCCGACAAACTCTGAGGCGGTACGCAATGTTATTGATGTTGTAGTTAGGGTTTGTCTGCGTGACAGCCAATGATACGCTTCATCCGGCCTTCCTTTGCGCCGTGGAAGAGTATACGTATAAAACATAGCACTACATGATTCTACACACTAGAGGATGATACCACTACTAGTATAATAGCACTACTAATATAATAGCACTACTAGCATAATGATCACACGTGCACCGGAAACCGACCCTCCGCCATGGCTCTTGTATCTATCTCATCTTGGCGAAACGAAAGAAAGTCTCCGCGATATTTTCAACACGCTTACTACAACCAGCATCGTTTCAAAATCACATGGTCTGTGTCGGCCTCCCCAAAAGAAGGTCTATATTGCCAAATAATTCGCTTAATCATTTTCGATTTCAATATAAGTATTTCACGAAAGATCAGACTGAAGAGAAACAAGAGCCAAAGCGAGTAACTTGCAATGCCATAAACAGGATTAACAGCTTGGCTTGACGCATGGAGACGTGTTTAAATTGAGGTGGTATAATGCAAACCACTTTTTTTGATACTGGATTAATGCCATCGAGATTTTAAAACTAGTCCACGTTAAGCCATGAGACTAGATAAGATATATGTGACATATAGTCGAGGACGATTCTTTGTGAATACTGTGTTCCAGGGTGTTAATCCCGGTGAGAGAGAGACACATTATCCGTTCCTGAGCTACATAACATCCACTCGTAAAGTGCAACACATGTGTCATCAGATACAGAACGAAATGCAACAAACATATAAATGATATCATGGGGAACAGATACACTCGTTTATATACACTTTGTGGCCGCTTCTTCGTATACTGTATTATTATGGTATTGTACGCTATTGTTTTCATGATATTCATTTTACGGCTAATGACTATAATAAATAATAAATAAAATCATGCAAATTAATGACTACACCATAATGTGTAGTATATATCTCATGTGGCTTCCCAATTGGAAATGGTCACAACTTCCATTTCGATGCCGAATCCCGTAGAAATTACATCGAGCAGTGATGTTCTTTGGTGAAGTACTTTCCCATGCGTAACAATTACAAAAATCAGCCTTCTAGGCATGAGATGGTTGGTTGTATATTCAGGACGCTTTAACCACTTTTGGTCATATCGCGTCAATGGGAGAAGGAAGGGAGAGTGAAGCCATGTCCCCTGGGGTAACCCCCTACGCTTTACGGAGAAAGACATGGGATCTTTATCCTGCGACCACACAAACATGGCCACAGCGGGGCGCGAACCATCGACCCACGTGTCGTTAGGCTCTCAGGTGGCCAGAGCACTCAATGCGATCGCTCTAACCCACTGAGCTGTCGCGCCGGCCCCTCTAGGCATGGATAGCTGTGAACGGCTCGGTCGGTAGAGGGCAGCACCGTCCGATACTGATACGGAATTCGGCAACGAAATAAACTGAAACATCCCCGATTGGTGGGCGATATTAGGGCGGCATGTGACTGGGGGAGGTGTTGGCCATACCTTCTCTGTTGATGACCTCGGAGGGCTCGTCGCCTGGATCACCCACATGGAGGGGGAGTGTGGGGGGGGGGGGAGAACAACGAACAGTTAATGTCACCACCCAGCCATACATAGTATTATTGATAGTCGTCATGACGTAGGCGGGTGATACCTGCGTAAGCTGAAGGCGCACGGCCAAATCACGAGCAATATGTCAACCGCCAGAACTAAAAATGTATCTCTTCTTAAAACAGAAAGGCGTGAAAGAAATTGACTTTGCCGTGTATGGAGAATTGTGGAAAGCAATACTATTTTTGATTCAGTAGATCTAGGTCAAGTGTGGCTCACGCGAAAAAGATTACATCTTATATGAACATCACACTTTCACTATTGATATGTTCTACATATATCATCGACTATTGTTTTAAATGCCTCCGCTGCACACCGACCAATGGGTGTTGGTCCTGTATGTGGCAATCGCACGTACCGCAGTCGGTGAGTCGGTAGTGGGTACATGACGGCTTGGTGAACAGCTCCGTACAGAACGAATCCTCGCCGTGAAACCAGCACGAGTTGTCCTCCATGTCAAAGTCCACAGCGCGACAGGAACCCGATAGTGCGCATGCGTCCATACACGCCAGGCTGGACCGGTACGCCCCCTGGCGAGAGCCGCGGAGGGCGTGCATTCCGGGGAAGGACGTGTCGAGGGTCAAGGTCGAATCGTCCTGACTGACATCGCTCAGATCTGTAAACCCGAGTTGAAATGACTATTTGTCGTCGTTTCTGTTCGGGCCCAAGCTTAAATGACTGATGCATAATGGTGGGAGACTTAAATTACCACTTCAAGAAAATGTAAATAAGCGAACCGGCGGGGCCTCCTAAAATAGTCTTCCGGTCTTAGAAACACAGATTACGCTGAAGTATTTTTCCTTCACATAGTAACCACCGTGCGGAGGCCGAACCACACTGTTCAGAGAAATAAGAGAAAATAAACGCAAAAATTCAAATGGCTTTGTCTCCTCCTTAAAAATTAATGCATCGCCTTGCGATCAAAAGACTTGCGTTCTATTCACAAAGAGTAACTTTGTAAATTTGACTTTATGGTTTCGTTTAACCATCATAATATGACGTGTTATGTTATCACCATTACACTCCACACTAGACATACGCGTGACTCGCATGGATTTTAAAGCAAATCGGTTAGGAAACGACCCTATGTGTCATTGAGACCTTGCTCCACGCAGTTGACCCACCCCTTTCTTTTGAGAGCTCTCGTTTTATCCAAAATGTAGCCCCCTATCTTTTGTCGAAATCCTGAATCCTGGTGTAAAATCCACTGATGACGTCACTCTATTGTTCTCTCACGACATTATTTTTCTGTAATGTAGCGTGTTTGAATCATAAGGACGTGGATTTTACATAAGTTAATGACCTCGGAAAACGACATTACCGGATGACAATGTCGTGTTCCTCGGACACTAACTTACACATAGACTTGGGCTTATCCACCCGCCTGCGTAAGACGATGGATTTGCCGCTTATTTTGGTTTAAGTAATATAATTGATTACACAGCATTTGCCTTTACGACAGAATAAACCTATTTGTGACCGACAGAGCTTGCCGCAGTCGTCGCATCGCTGACCTGTCGTTTGGTCTTGGTCCTTAGCCACTGGTCGCATAGTTTGATGTTTCTTGTATAATTTATCACACCAGAGTTTGTCGTCGAGAGCTATTCCATCTCGCACGACACGCGCCCACCCACTCTTTAAGGGAAGCCAGATCCTCCCAAGAATTAGACTCGATGCCAACGAAGCCATATCAGTTTGACAAGTGCAAGACCGTTTGTTACGCTGGCCCGCGCTAACATTTCATAAATTGTAACATTATTTTGCCATGATATGCTTAAAGTATAACGCAAGCAAAGAAGATGAACAATATTGAGGTTTCTTTCTTGACTACAATATGTAGTAAGTTTCGCTGCTTTAAGAACACATGCCCTGTAAATTAGCATTTTGGTGCGAATTGCTAGCTTTGAGTTCTGCGACGCTCGTTTGTTCAGCCTACCAAAGGTGGCGGCTGCTTTACCTATGGCAGTATTTATTTCACCATCCAGGGATAGATTGTCCGTAAAGATACTTGCCAGGTAAGCAAATATATACACCACCTCTAACGGAACATTATTCAGGATAATCCCCGGCGGTGACAGTACCTATTGACTCATTGCGACTGTTTTCTTCATCTCTATAAGCAGAGCGAGGTTACTGCAGGCTTTCTGCGGAGTGCTGCGAAGTCAGCGAATAACAATGTCATATCAATAGACCGATCCATACTCCGACACTAAGCCCCGCCCACGCTTGAGTCCTTTTTCCTTAATCGTGAGTATGAAATTGACAATCATAGCTGATGGTAGGTATTGTGAGAAGTACTCATCTCTGAAACTGACAACAAAGTGACACGCTGCTTTGTTTGTCCGACTCGCTTGTCCGACGTAACACACGTGGAAGCGATTTCTTCACCACATGATTTAATGAAAGCAACAGCGACGTCAGTGAATGATTGACAGTCTGGATGGGTCTATTGAGAAGCGCCTCCGCTTGGACCTAGAGCGCAATTATTGAAAGGTTGTACAACTTTCTATCCCTTCTCGTATGCAAGTAAACACCCTCCGTACCCAGTAGGTATGGGGTAGGGTTCAGACTAATCGACACCGGGAACCAACACCATACAAGCGACGATTATTCATCATAAAATATAATAAGATTTTAATGTTCTTAATTAATTTAGCAATTTATTTTTAAAGAAAGCAGCAACCGCTTGGCACACGTACCTCCGTCACAGGCCACTTTGCGGTAGTGGTTACAGCTGTCCTTGACGGCCAGCTCAGCGCACGCCGAACTCGGCGAGTGGAACCAGCAGGACGAGTCGCTTGAGTCGAAGTCCGCAGCGACACACGACCCTTCGCACTGACTGACGCATGTCGTGACGTCGACGATGTCGTTCTGACGAACGGCGCCGACACCGTGCCTCCCGACGGCTGCGTGTGACAGTGACACAGTGACAGTGACAGTGACAGACAGGAGGACACAGTGAGAGAGGGGCAGATACAGTGACAGAGGGGCAGATACAGTGACACAGTGATACAGTGACAGAGGGACAGATACCGTGACAGAGGGGCAGAAACAGTGACAAAGGGGCAGATACAGTGACAGAGGGGCAGATACAGTGACCGAGGGGCAGATACAGTGACAGAGGGGCAGATACAGTGACACAGTGATACAGTGATAGAGGGACAGATACAGTGACAGAGGGGCAGATACAGTGACACAGGGGCAGATACAGTGACTGACAGAGGGGCAGATACAGTGACACAGGGGCAGATACAGTGACAACCAGGTGGACACAGTGACAGAGGGGTAGATACAGTGACAGAGGGGCAGATACAGTGACACAGTGATACAGTGACAGAGGGACAGATATAGTGACAGAGGGGCAGAAACAGTGACAGACAGGTGGACACAGTGACAGAGGGGCAGATACAGTGACAGAACGGCAGATAAAGTGACAGAGAGGCAGATACAGTGACAGAGGGGCAGATACAGTGACAGAGGGGCAGATACAGTGACACAGTGACAGACACAATGACAGAGAGACAGACACAGTTACAGACACAATGACAGAAAGACAGACACAGTGACACAGTGGCAGAGGGGCAGATACGGTGACAGACAGGCGGGCAGTGACAGTGACACAGTGACAAAAGGACATACACAGTGACACAGTGACAGACACATATACACAGTGACAGACACATACACAGTGACAGAAAAGTCACAGAGACACGGGCCAAAGGGCGAGTTTATAATGGAACGACACTATGTATAATCGCGACCCGCCAACACCAATATATACACTACCTGTATATTGTAAGTCTCCCGTGTGTACAACGTCCGCTGCACAGTTTATACCAACATACATATGTGACGCCTATTGATACATAGCAACCCCTGTTATAACGATATCCTTGGCCAACTTTAGCCTTCTTCAGTTCTTGTGCCAATAGCGGCCTGAAATACAAGCAATTGGAACATTTCAGCCATTCTGTACTGTGTATCCCGGAAATATTTCCAATAATATAAAGTTATAATATTATCTGGATACTCACTGCAGGTGACAAACTTGTAGTGGTCGCAGGCCATCTTCTGGCTGAGGGCGTTGCAGACCGAGGTGTCAAACAGTTATAATATTTAATTTATCTGGATACTCACAGCAGGTGACAAACTTGTAGTGGTCGGAGGCCATCTTCCGGCTGAGGGCGTTGCAGACCGAGGTGTCAAACAGTTATAATAGTATCTGGATACTCACTGCAGGTGACAAACTTGTAGTGGTCGCAGGCCATCTCCTGGCTGAGTATGTTACAGACCGAGGTGTCAAACAGTTATAATAGTATCTGGATACTCACTGCAGGTGACAAACTTGTAGTGGTCGCAGGCCATCTGCTGGCTGAGTGGGTTACAGACCGAGGTGTCAAACAGTTATAATAGTATCTGGATACTCACTGCAGGTGACAAACTTGTAGTGGTCGCAGGCCATCTTCTGGCTGAGTGGGTTACAGACCGAGGTGTCAAACAGTTATAATATTATCTGGATACTCACTGCAGGTGACAAACTTGTAGTGGTCGCAGGCCATCTTCTGGCTGAGGGGGTTGCAGACCGAGGTGTCGTAGTGGAACCAGCACGAGTTCTCCCCCCGGTTGTAGTCCACGGCGCGACAGTTCCCGCCACACCCGGCCAAGCAGCTCGCCACGTCTCTGTACTCTGACATCAGCGTCCCGCCGATCACGTGACGCCCGGAGTGAACCTCTGACCGGGTCATTGAGTGCAAACAAAGCGCTTTTTCTTACCGACAGTACATAGCCATCCGGACACGTGAGGAGATATTTGTATCGTAAGGGTAAAGTTACCAAGCCAATGATATAAGTCTGCATGGTCCCTGATTGCATTGCGCGGCCATCCAAGGAGATGGGGGCGGGGGGGGGGGGTTGAAGGGGGAAGGGCGGGGGGTCGCCTGGCTTGGCACATGTCTTGGGCGCACAGATTCGACACGGCCGGGGATCGCCTTCGAGTAGGATATTAACATCGAACTGGGTGAAATATTCCGCCCCTCACGTTTCGAATCTACCGGTCCTGGTTGAAGAGTCCGGATACAATACTGGGAAGACCGACAGGGACTATTGACCGGTTTTTGAATCAGATAAGGAGTAGATCCAAATGGATGTTCATAAACAAACCAGGTTATCCCCGACGTGAACAGTTACTGACAATTAGGATTTTAAATCGTTGATTAGGAGTACACAAAATCGAACATTCTCTGTGGCTGTGAGAAATACGTCTGACTCCACTAACCTTGTGCCAAATTGTGCCTAGGGACACATCGTGTGTGGTCAGAGGTACCGTGTTTATATTAATAGGCACGACTTGGTGGGAATATGGCGTGGAAAACCTTGGTTACTGCTGTTAAATCTGACGGCCGATATCACTTAGCCTACGAGGCAGTCATTCACAGGCTGCAGTAACCTGGGCGGTGTTCAGGTTGGATGTATATTCAGGACGCTTTAAAGCAATATACTTAGATGCGCCATCTTAGATTTTTTACATTTTAGAATCAAGACTAAAAGGTATCTCAAAATTATGATGCATATATATTTTATGTCTCTGAGAGTCTGTAAAGCCGCAACTTCAACATAAACCTGCGCGGTTTACTTATATCGCGCGCGGACGTAATAGCGAGCCGCGGTCGACATCACACACAAAATACCGAACTGCAAACAGGCGCGCAGGGATATAAAGCCGGCCACCAACTTCTGCTCCGGTGACCAAATGGCTTCTCTCCAGATAGCCCACAGGCTTTCAGGGTTTAAAGGATTCAAGACAGAACATACTTATTTGACATGGGGAAGAGGTTGGTAATACCAAAAAATACAGAATATATTGCTTCAACCAGTTTTAGTTATATCGCGTCAATGGGAGAAGGAATGGAGAGTGGAGCCATGTCCCAGGCGGTAACCCGCTACTCTTTGCGAAAAAGGACATGGGATCTTTATCCTGCGACCATACAGACATGACCACAGCAGGGCTCGAACCACCGATCCACGTGCCGTTAGGCTCTCATGTGGCCAGAGCACCCAAGGCGAACCCTCTAACCGACTGAGCTACCGGGCCGGCCCCCGGAGCGGTGTTCAGAACCATTGAGTAAGTTACGCACGAACAATGCATTTCCCTCTGGGCCCGTTACGCCCGTACTGGCGGGATTCATAGTCTAGACATTGCGTTGAATAAAACGTTGACACTTAATTCAGAAAATGCACGTCCTGCGTGAAAATGCGTCTATGTTGAACGCGATAAACGCTCTACTTGTTCTACTTATAGTGTTAAGTAGCTTTGGGAGACGCCTAAGTATGGGTTATCAACATCGGCCAGGGCCGTTATTTTAGCTCAGGTAACCAGCATACGCATCATCTTACATTTAGTTCGTTTGTTTGTTTGGTTTGATATCTTATATGTAATATGGCTGAAGTCGTATCTGGCTGGGTTTATACGTCAACAATTCAACCTATGACATGAACGCAACTGATAAAGCCTCAATAAAGCGTAATGCGAGTAGTGTTATCATGGCGTAGCACTCACCTACTGGTACTCCTGAAAAAATAAAACAAAAACAGCTTGTAACTACATGTATATCGTTTGTGATATCACTATATACGCACCTTCACATTGACGTCTAATGAAACTGTTTGCGGTCTACCTTTTAAGGAGTCAGTGTGTGAATTACCTTCATGTCTATATACCGAAATATCAACAACCTCGCATGACGCATGCCATAAAGTGTGTCCATTATCAACAGTATAAAGTACCCAATAGCTATCACAGATTTCTTAAATCGCATAAAAATAAATCGAAACGTGACGATCTGATATTATCAAGAAAAAAAACACAGAAAATAATCACAAACACTAACATACCTTGCGTTAAAGCTTGTTCTATCTCCATGATAATCCCTAAAGTTGCCAATGTGAACGAAAAACCAATCATCTTTCCGTTTATCTATTTGTACAAATAGCGTCTGTGACCTGGAATGTTTTAACACCTGTTGACAGCTTGGGCCAAGCAGGTTCCCTGGGTCAGTCTGACTGCGTGCCTCCCTCTCCACCTGTTGTGGTTCAGGTTGTGTTTGTGAGACAGTGGACCCAGCGCGTCCAGCAGAGAGCCACGTTCAACTTCCGTCTCGGAAGAAGCTACCAAGACAGCCTCAAACTTCGCTTCATATCCGCCTCACTCCCGTCAGTAGTCACGTGACAAACGAGTTGCGGAAACCTCTTACACTTTGTCTCCGAGTAGGTGGCGCCAGGAGTGCATACAAACCACCACAGCAACTGAATTCCCTGTGTTAGGATGGCTGCACACTTCCTCCCCGACATTCGCTATATAACCGCAGCAGGTCACCACTAACTTGTCAAATGTGGATGCTCAGTCTTACATTCCGAGCTCGGCTAAAATGCATATATTTAGTAGTTCCTCAGCAGTAATTACCGGTGCGATGCGATACGACAAGACACGAAAGAATAAAGAGTCCAGCTAGAAAGCAACCTCCCCCTCTACCCCTCCTACCACCCCTCCCACCTCCCCTCCATACACATAACATTCTATTTCTCGTCTCTATTTTTCCTGCCCGGGCCGCCGGCGTTTAGCTCCAGGGCAACTCTCGCGCGCACATTGTCTGAGGAACGCGCGAGGCATAACAACGAACGCCAGTGACAGGTACATTTCGTCCGTGGCGGCATTTTTCACGTTAGTGTAACCGGACAGCGCGAACCGGCGCTTGCCACGGGCAAAATGAGAGGTGTTTCTGGAGTCCTTTTGTTGAAACCAGACTTGATATATGTCGAATTAAGGTTTACATTTCAATGTCGCCGCTCTGTTTTGTTATATATCAAGAAATGTCGTCGTGTTATGTTATAACTGTTTTCTCTCTGTGGTGTTGATTCGGCCACTCTAACGTCAGTGCCATTGAACATTGTCTGCACAACAAACAGCCAGCAGGTTGGGCTGGTAACATAGTCGGTGAGCGAACCGTAGGCTTAACAATTTAGTTGGGAGGTTCACAGCATATATATATTACAGGCTTCCGTGACGATCGGTCATTTAGTGGAGGCGTGACTGGTAGAGGCTGCGGTGACAGGGTCACCATGGTGACAGGTCCAGTCCGGGGATGTGCGACAACCTCACGCCACGAGAACTGTCAGCGACGCATCCAGGTGTGGTCAGGAGGACGCTAGGCGACCCCCCGCCCCTCCCCATTCTCTCAGTTCGTGTGAAGCCCGATAGTTCACTGGTGGGTTGTAATATCAGTCCTATCTTTGTTGACAAATCCGGCGCTGCTTTCTTGACCAAAAGTAATGATTATTTTGAATGAAGTGTATTATGTGCAATGCAAAGTTTGGCGTGATTGTTTTTGGTTTTGATGAGTACTTGACCCTGGGTGGCCCTCATGCCAGCGGCATATGTCTTAATGAGGGTCTCCGGGGGATTGGCGCTTTATGTGGGCACATTTATGTGGGCACATTATGGGCACATTGTGGGCTCATTGTGGCACATTGTGGGCACATTGTGGCACATTGTGGGCTCATTGTGGCACATTGTGGCACATTGTGGGCTCATTGTGGCACATTGTGGGCACATTATGGCACATTGTGGCACATTGTGGGCACATTGTGGCACATTGTGGGCACATTGTGGGCACATTCTTACATTCTTGGATTGTCACTTTGCTTGTTCTGGATTTGCAATGATTCTCAACGAGCGCTGTACACTGGAGGGGGAGGGGGGGGGGGTACTTCCGTTCCTCGAGATTTTTTTTTTTTTATTTCACCGTGAACTGGGAATGAGGCAAATAATTCTTCATGAACTGGGAATTGGGTATTAGCCGACCGTCGTGATCAAGGAAATCATTAAATTATATCAGGTGTCGGCCCTTCCTATGTATGCTGGGAGTTATCTTTTTTAATTCATCGTGACCTGGGAAAAAAAGTAAAACAGTCCCAAATCGTCGTATTCGCCAAGTCACAATCAATAGACAGAGACAAATCGTAAGTCAACACCATTGCAGCCAATTGCACTATTTTAGATGACTGACAATCATATTTTATTCAGGTTTGAATGTAATATTCTATCTGGCAATCACACCTCTTCAGCATTATGTGTGTGTATCACTAGCATCGGCTCACGCTGTGATGCATGTTAACGTCCATCTGTGTAAAGTGAACAACACAACCATTCCATTAAAATCCATTCCATTAAAATCTCTTTTGCAACCACACTTAAAAGTAACAACAATTCTAACCGTTAGTGTCTACACGTGGCCTGTTTAATACAAAGGTGTTCCAAGTGAAAAGTTCCAGATTTGTACAGTCATCGATACTTCAGTTGTGTTTATGGTGAATAAAATTATGCTTTCAAATACGCTTGAAATTCAAGAATCATCATTTGTTGCTTAAATAGACTTAACTCGTGGTGCATATCCCTAACGACTATGTCTCACATCTTAGAAAAACATCTTAATCGGTTGACACCATAAGCCATCTTATTAAATTAAACCCGATTAATCATTTCAAAAGTCTTAAACTATAAATCAGGTTTTATTGTCGCTTCATAGAGACAGCAAAACAGTTGTTTCTCGAAGTTCTACTCAATTTGGAAATCAATGAAGAACATGACTTTGGTAACATGTTTTGGGTGAGTTCCGATCAGATTCACGATGGATTTATTCCCAGCGCGACACACAACCTTACAAGTTGAGCAACCAGCGTTAATCTCTGTATGTGGCGCTTGTAAGTCAATGGTAAATTTTCTCCCGACCCTGTACTGGCAGACCTGCCTCCGTCACGTGACGTCCTCGGCCCGCAGTGGCCCCGCGACGTGCGGTCACATTACTTGGTCTTATCGAAGCTACCCTAGTCCATGATGTCGAACCGCTTCCTCTCCATGCCGTCCTGCAACTTACGCTGACGTAAGCACTCCTTGGGGTAGACTTGGCACATGCGGATTGCGGCGGCCAGCAGCCACGACACCGAACTTCTTTTCTTCACGGTCGAGGCGGAGGAATACATCTCGGCGTCTCCACCGTCGTCCAGTGAATCGGTTGGTACTGAAAATAAACAAGCATGTAATTGCGTGAGTACAGGGGGGTTTGTTATAAGGGGTGAGCACCGGTGTAAAACTGTTAGCTCTGGTTGTTAGCCGTGACTGTTAGCCGTGGCTGTCAGCCGTTACTGTTACCGTGACTGTTAGCCGTGGTTGTTAGCCATGGTTGTTAGTCGTGACTGTTAGCCGTGGTTGTTAGCTGTGGCTGTTAGCCGTGGCTGTTTGCCGTGGCTGTTAGCCGTGACTGTTAGCCGCGGTTGTTAACCATGGCTGTTAGCCGTGACTATTAGCCGTGACTGTTAGCCGTGGTTGTTAACCGTGGCTGTTAGCCGTGACTGTTAGCCGTGGCTGTTAGCCGTGGCTGTTAGCCGTGGCTGTTAGCAATGGCTGTTAACCGTTAATTGTGTCGGAGTGCCGAGGCAAGTCTGAGTAACACCCACGGAAACCCTTGGCAACACAGTGTGCTAGCATAGCCCCCCCCCCCATCCCCCATCTTGATAGAGTATCGATCTCAATTTGTAAACCGGTAGAAGGCCCAGGGCGCCTCGCTCTCGAAACAAACTCACAACGCACTGTCATTCCTCACCTCAACAACACTTCCGTCTGTGTTCGCTTCCTTTGTAGGCCACACATTATTTACCATATCGTTAGCATAAGTTAACTCACCGTCGCCGAAGATTGAAATACTGCGCTCGTAGCGGGGGTGTGGTGCGGCGGGCGAGCACGTGGCCAGTGTGGAGGTGCTGGGTCCCCACAGACCAGCCAACAGGACGCTGGCAGTGAGCAGGAGGCACAGCAGGCGGCTTGACCAGTGCTCCATGGTGATGTATCGGCGTCAAGCGCTGTCTGCGTATACGCTATCTGGGTCTTGCGCTGCAAGGACAAGGAGGGTAAAATATCTGTACCTACATGTATATAGATATTGCAATATCATTTCCTTTTGCGTTGCGACTGAAGGCGGGAACTGATGTTGTTTTTTGTTGTAAGGTCAGCTTTGCATGGTAAATATAACCACATATTAGCGCTGAAAAATGAAAGGGGAGAAAGGGTGGAGGAAGGGGGGCTTTTAAAAAATAGATGACGTTGGACCACCCAGCCGCGGATACTTTTTGAGGGAAGAATGTCGCAAGGTTTTAGTTTAACCAATTAATAGAACATAAGATTTAAATATAACATTTAGAAGTGACCGCCAGCAACGATTTTGCTGCTTAACCAGGTGGCAGCTCTTTTTGGAGGTGTGTCCGCGGAACCGGAAATGACCCCTACTGTGTGAGCAAAACAAGAGCGCGTGATCATGGCCATTATAAATAGCTGATATTCTCCAACTCCAATCATGGCTTTTTTACGGAGACCATCACTGCAAGAGATATATCAATATGTTTGGATGCTATTTTTCCATGAAACGCTAATATCATGGTCTACTGCGCGGCTTGGAACTGCCGCAATTCATCCGTATCCATCGCGGCCCTGATCTCTCGTTTCACACGTTTTCGCTGAAGGGTACCTCCACAGTGAGAGTTCCCTTCGCGATAACTTCCGGTTATAACATAGGTGCAAAGTAAACCAACAATCTTAAGAGTAAAACAGTAAAAACGGTTGTCGATCATTTTACAACGGAGTTATTCAGATAACAGGACCTTAAACACTTAATACACGACGGAAGCAAATTAAGGCTTGACACAACCAACCAACATAACTAAACTCAACTATGATAATACGATAACTTCTTCATCCTCTTCATCTTGTAAGTAACTATGTGTATATTGGACTTATTTCTAAAGCAACGTATTTTCTATAGCGAGAAACGTATTCGAATATTGAGGGGAAAATAAGTTACATCACAGAAATATAAATATTCCTTTGCTATTAACAATGCCAGGTCAATAATGCGGTCTTCACCTCCGAACTATACTAATTTTACGTTCCCAGAACCCTTTAACCACTTCACATTTAAATATATGCTTGTAATACTTCGATTTCTTCACAGCAAAAGTTACATAAACCGTTATCTCGTAATCCCCATGTATATATTTTTTCATTTATTGCCAAAATATGACGTAAAAGTCTATATTGGAACTCTTGAACTAAATCTCACATACCGGGTAATACGGTACAACCATGAAAAAACACAATACAATACCTTTTAAACCAGCTTTCCATCCATTCAAAGGTTAACTTAGTTTTGTGGCAATTGTTTCAATCAGACCGTTGTAAAAAAATATACACGTTTTTGCGTTCTCTAAATATAGAGCAAATATTGATGGTTCGTTTGTTTTGAAAACGGCTTTCCATCGAGATGGTAACCTTGCTACGATGCCATAACAATGCAGCACATTCAGCTTTAAGTTAAATTTGTTACAGAGAGATTCATGGGTCATAAGTTTACCCTCCAGGGTGAACATATCTTTAACATATTCAATACCTGATATAACCCACAATTTATAACATAATACTTGTTTGTCAGCTATATGAGCATTAAACACAATTATTTCCTCTCTCGGATTTTTTACAATAATTTTTTCAAGATTGTATGCATTCTCGCATATTTACATTTTACAAGTGGTTGTTGCAGACATCTTAGACCAACATAAAGTTCATATGTACTTTCTTCTAAATTGTTATTTCCGTTCTCATGGGGTCTTTAAAGTGTTCGTGCCACGATTTTGTCTTGCTCAGAGTTAACTTGGTTTAGGGAAGATAAACAAATAACAATTTGTGTTCATGGGAGTTTACATTTTTTTAATCCTCGATATCACTGTAAACGCGTTCGTCAAAGTAGCAAAAGTGAGATCTGGCGGGCTTATTTCTGGGAGCATTGCATCTGAGCGTTATTTGAAAATTCCGCAATGATGTCACAAGATTGACAGGTGAGCTTTGATGCAGTTCGTAGACATCTGTGGTCGAGGGCGTGTATTGTTTTTATGGTTGAGTGCATTTCGTTGAGTTCCAGTCAATGAGCAGAGAGAATCTGAATCTCAATATAAAAGCACATGCGTTTGTATTCCCCTTTGACGTCACTTTCCTTGCTCGCAGAAGTTACATTGGTAGGTGCGAAAACAAGTGGAAAAAGTATGCTCTTCTACTATTTGGGGCGTTACAGCTCGATAATATAAGCGTGGAAAAACAGAAGATTAATATGAGCTAAAGTTGTTTTGGCGTGGCACGAACACTTTAAGCTTCTGAAAACTGTCCGACAAGGCACCGCGTTGATATTTGGCGGGTAATAAACGCTTGATACATTGAGCTGAGATCGTTGTTTGCAAGGTGTGTCAGCTGGGGTGGTGAAGCTGGGTGAACTGCTCCGCTAGGCTTCATCCCTCGACGATGCGAGCTCCGGGGGGGGGGGGGGGGTATTTAATACATTTCTTTTTCCCCGCCTAAATCCGCTCGATCGGGGCGTTTTACCGCCCAAATCTGCTCGGTCGGGGTATTTTTCGCGGCAACCCGCTCAATGAACGCACATTTTCAGATTAATAAGAAATAAATAATGAATGTTAATATTCACTGTACTTCAGCAAAATAACCTGACATTGGGCTACGTTTCTGGCCACGCCGCCAGAGGGCACGCGTGTGGTCAGTGGGGACTACGTTTCTGGCCACGCCGCCAGAGGGCACGCGTGTGGTCAGTGGTGAATGTTTCCAGCCGTTTACGGTTTATGTCAAGTACATCATTACTGAGCAACATCCACCTCCCCCCCTCCCCCCCCCCTCCCTCCCCCCTCCCCCCTCCCCCCCTGTCCCTTCCCCCCGCCCCCGCTCACCCCTCTAGCAGAATGTGCCCTTTCCGACACACTACCTGCATCTATCAGCGAAGGTGTCTTGATTAACTGGCCCTCCAGTAGCGGGCGGTCGGAACAACATCGTCATTTCGTCTTTTAGTTGCTAGAAGATATCAGTCTCGCCGCGAGGCGTCGCCTTATTCGCGAACAATTAGCCGGGCGGAGCGTGTCTTGTTGTCTTCGGGCGTCACACGGAGAGGGCCACAGCGACAGTCCCGATGTCATGCCGCCACACGAACCTGCACACATACCCCGCTGATTGCAGCTGGTGGCGGGGGTGAGGGTGGGGATGAGCCGCGCCCGGGGTAGAGGGTAGGGGGTGGTGGGGGGGGGGGGAGCGCCGGGTGGTGACCGGGCGTCAAATTCATGGACACACTTCCAGCGGGCGACACATCGGGTAATGAGCAGGTTACGAGGTGTCAATCGTAACCCAGTAGACTCGTCCCCCAGTCCGCTCGCCCCGGCTGGGCACGTGCACGTGGTTAAGACGCTCCCAGGGTCCTTTCACGGCCGACCTCCCCCGGCGGTAAAGGGTTGGGGGGTGGGGGTCGGGGGGGGGTCGGGGGTCTGGCGGGAGGCAATGTCACCAAATAGGAAGAGGGGAGATGCGTCACTTGACGTTTTGGGGTGAGTGAGAGTGGAGGGGGTGGGGTGGTGGTGGTGCACCAACCAATGCCAGGTGTGTTAGGAGGAGGTGGTGAGGTGGACAGGATAAGCCGCCTGGGCAGTGTAGGGTGTGGAGGGCCGGGCAGGGGTGTGGGGCGGGGTGGGCTGGGGTAGGGTGGGGTGAAGCGGGGACGCCACCAGCTCAGGTTATGGCATGGCAGGAGGGGTAGAGCGGGGCTGTGTATGGGGTGCCACCCAGTGACCACTTAGCAAACAATCCCTTTGTTCGCCTTCTGTCCCTTCGCTAAAGACATGTCAAGCTATTTAATGTTATAACTGAAATATTCTTAACACTTACGCGAGCGGCATTTTTACTGCAAAAGATTGTGCGAGAGGCGACCAGTATCCTCCATCGGTGGTTTAACCCAAGTGGACTGTTTCAGTTAATGATAAATAATAATAATAATAATAATAATAAAGTTAAGCCACATTTTTTGGCCAAACTGGTGGATCTCGTGCGGAAAAGTGTGGCTGTTTTGTGAACTACGTCATCAAGATTCTGGCAAGGCTGCAATTGGTTTCTTTCTTAAATATGATAACATATCTATTTTGCATAGAGAACCAAAATACAGACACTCAGATAATGAAAATCTGAAAATCTAATTTTGAAAATCCTAAGAGCTGTATGGGCAGCTCTCAGAAGGACCAGAAGTCATCATTCCATTTAGCATTTCATTTGGACTATTCACTAACTGAGGTAAAATAATACACGCAAGCTGTTAAATGTTGTGGGAGAACGAATACAACCTCCATGTTTATGGCATATAAGTCACCTTTCATGTATGCTTATGTATTATTCAAGCACACCATTTACGACAACATTCCGTTTCTAAGATGGACCAAGTGATGCTGACAGAAAACCCCGAGCTTCCTTTTAAAGCTGACAGAATGCCAAGGTGTTGCTTGGTCGGTCTATGGAGGGGCGCAAAAATATATCACTAGGCGACATAATTACAATGGGAAAACCAAGTCGCTCTTGTTGTTTTCGGACACGGGGTTAAGGGTTAAGTTATTCCGACCATTTTTTTACAAATGAAAAATTAAGCTTTAACAGCTTTAACCTTTAGAATTCTTTGCATAAATTTGTCCTAACGCCTTACTTAATTCACTCTCAATCCCAGGTCCCCCTCCCCCCCCCCAGTTATCCCCCCCCCCCCCCCTCTTCCCCTCGCCGCCCGCCTCCCATCAACCACCACCTTTCCACCGTCATCAGAACCACGCTAAGGTTGAGCCCCGCCATTAGCCGTCGCGCCCCCTAGCGGCAGCGGCTTGGCGGAGAGCTTACCGCCGCTTACAGAGCGCGCCCGGAAACACGCTTTGTCCATCGGTAAAACCCGCCAGATTATCGGGCGACACCCGGAGATCTGTGCATTTAGGAGAGCTACGCCCCAGCAAATACACGACGTTCGCACAACGTTGTTTTTTGGTTGTAATCACGTCATCTCAAAGTTAACACCAGGACAACGTTGTTACAACGTTTGTCGCGAACATTTAACTAATATTTTCTTATAGATTTAATACTGGACTGAAGGTCTGACAACGTTATCTGAAAACGTTCGGGCAACGTAAAAAAACCTATACTTTTTCACGTGGTCACATCGCTATCGCCACAAAAAATAACGTTTTGTGGATGTTGTCATGACGTTAAACTGTTTGCGAGGTCCTCCAAGAGAGCTACGCCTCCAAGAGATCTACGCCTCCAAGAGAGCTACGCCTCCAAGAGAGCTACGCCTCCAAGAGAGCTACGCCTCCAAGAGAGCTACGCCTCAATCTGTGCATTTGGTGAGAGATTTTCATCTTTGTCGAGTCCAATCCATATTGACACGTTGTCATTTATATGAGCTTTACGGCAAGAGATGACCATATAGAAACATATACAACATACAATACATCAGCATTAGCCAGATTAAACCATGGGTAAAACGTCGGGGGAAGTATAAATATGAAACATTTCACATACATGCACACCCTTTCACTAATATTTGGTTCAACCTAGCGCAAGGCCAAATTGTTGTATCGCGTTGAATAAAAGCAATATACTTACATGCGCCGTCTTAGATTTGTTACATTTTAGAATCAAGACTAAAAGTATTTCAAAATGTAGGATGCGTATGGTTTATATCTCTTTGAATCTGTAAAACAAACATTTCAACATAAAACTGCGCAGTTAATTTATATCGCGCGCGGACGTGATAGCGAGCCGCGCTTGACATCACACACAAAATAGCGAACTGCAAACAGGCGCGCAGGGATATAAAGCCGGCCATCAACTTCTGCTCCGTTGACCAAAATGCTTCTCTCCGGATAGCCCGCAGGCTTTCAGGATTTAAATTCAAGACAGGATGTACTTCTAATATTTAGTTAAACCAAGCGCAAGGCAAAGTTGTTGTATCGCCATAAATTAAATGATGGATATTTCACTAATATTTGGTTAAACCTAACGCAAGACCAAGTTGTTCTATCGCCATAAATTAAATGACGGATATGTCACTAATATTTGGTTAGACCTAGCGCAAGGCAAAATTGTTGTATCGCCATAAATTAAATGATGGATATTTCACTAATATTTGGTTAAACCTAACGCAAGACCAAGTTATTCCATCGCCATAAATTAAATGACGGATATGTCACTAATATTTGGTTAGACCTAGCGCATGGCAAAATTGTTGTATCGCCATAAATTAAATGATGGATATTTCACTAATATTTGGTTAAACCTAGCGCAAGGCCAAGTTGTTGTATCGCCATAAAATAAAAGACAGATATGTCACTATTATTTGGTTAAGCCTAGCGCAAGGCCAAGTTGTGGTATCACCTTAAATTAAATGACGGATATGTCACTAATATGTGGTTAGATCTAGCGCAAGGCCAAGTTGTGGTATCACCTTAAATTAAATGATGGATATTTCACTAATATTTGGTTAAACCTAACGCAAGACCAAGTTGTTCTATCGCCATAAATTAAATGACGGATATGTCACTAATATTTGGTTAGACCTAGCGCAAGGCAAAATTGTTGTATCGCCATAAATTAAATGATGGATATTTCACTAATATTTGGTTAAACCTAGCGCAAGGCCAAGTTGTGGTATCACCTTAAATTAAATGACGGATATGTCACTAATATTTGGTTAGACCTAGCGCAAGGCCAAGTTGTGGTATCACCTTAAATTAAATGATGGATATTTCACTAATATTTGGTTAAACCTAACGCAAGACCAAGTTGTTCTATCGCCATAAATTAAATGACGGATATGTCACTAATATTTGGTTAGACCTAGCGCAAGGCAAAATTGTTTTATCGCCATAAATTAAATGATGGATATTTCACTAATATTTGGTTAAACCTAACGCAAGACCAAGTTATTCCATCGCCATAAATTAAATGACGGATATGTCACTAATATTTGGTTAGACCTAGCGCAAGGCAAAATTGTTGTATCGCCATAAATTAAATGATGGATATTTCACTAATATTTGGTTAAACCTAGCGCAAGGCCAAGTTGTTGTATCGCCATAAAATAAAAGACAGATATGTCACTATTATTTGGTTAAGCCTAGCGCAAGGCCAAGTTGTGGTATCACCTTAAATTAAATGACGGATATGTCACTAATATTTGGTTAGACCTAGCGCAAGGCCAAGTTGTGGTATCACCTTAAATTAAATGATGGATATTTCACTAATATTTGGTTAAACCTAGCGCAAGGCCAAGTTGTATCGCCTTAAATTAAATGATGGATTTACAACCGCCAATCATCGCTGTTACCGACCAAAATGTCTTTAAGGCTAAGGCTGTCATTGGCTGGGTCAGTTTCTATATCAGTGACTATAGTGACTATATCAAGTCAGATCACGTGACAGCCTATGCTCCTCATCTGTGATGGAGACAAGGTCAAGAGGAGCGCCCAAGTCGCGCCTGGAGTGCCTGCCGCCAGACACAGCCGCGAGACTACGCGAGACTAGCCGCGAGATCGGGCAGGAGGTGAGGCGGGCGGGCAGCCATGTAACGCAGACCCGGTCGCTAGAGGTCGCAATTTGACATGCATGGATACCGGACGCGGCCTCTTTTTCTACGCGGCGTAAGTAATTACAGACCTGGGCGGTGAAATGACATTCGTTTGACCCCATGACCCCCGGGGCGACCCCCCCTCTGAGCGAATTCATTTATCCAATCACATGACTAGAAAGGGCCAGTGAGTGAGGCGGAACACAGCACGGGAATGCACGGGGGTTGAGGTGCGAATCAGATTTAACTCATCAATGTAATTTTCCCTTCTTTGAGAAACATTTGACTTTAGGTGATCCCGTTTTTGCCAGAGGCCTTCACCATAGGGGAACTAACTGGCAAGGGAAAACTACGGATGTAAATTATTACTTCCACTCTCGGACGAGATCTGGCAAAACATCTGGTAAAAACCTGATTTCGCCAGGCATAGCATGCTGCGGTGACTCTCCCAACAGAGGGCGCTCATCCCTCACATCACAGCCGCTGCACGCTTGAGGCCGGGACGTAAACTTTATTCTAATAATTTAACTTTTCAAATACTCTGATGATCAAGGCGGTGTCTGCACTAAAAGATTATTATTCTTGAACTTGTCACAGGTTGGTGATAATTCTAACTCTAATCACTGAAATGAATAAAAAATACTGACTGCAAGTAAAGAGACTAGCGTTATATTAGAGAATGCGTATATATTTTATATACGCATATTATATAATGCCCCTGTTGATAACAACTGACGCACCTTGCAGGCCTGCTTTAGTCACCCACGTCGTGACCCCGCACCTAAGTGGCGGGGCGGTGTATGTCAGACCTGCAATAGTGTCGAGAGTAGCAAACCTTCGAACAGTGGACAAATCTTCTTAATAGCCACAGTGTATATTTATCTTTCACCTGATGGAATAATTGGCCGCTTAAATCCAGGTCGCAGTAAAGAATTATTTCACCGCGGTATCTTAACTTGTTGGCTTTACTATCTTGCGTTAAAGGTCATTTATCCCGGTCACTTCCCGCGAGATGACGCGATGGCGCTCGAGACTTGACTGAATAGGTTGTGCTCTGCTGCCGATTGGCAGGGCTTCCCAACACGAGGAAAATAGACCCACCACCCTACCCTCGCCGCGGTACCCTCCACAGGCTGCCCCCGCCGCGGTACCCCCACTAGGGTACCCCCGCCGTGGTACCCCCACCAGGGTACCTCCGACACTGCATACCAGCCAGAGCACCCCCGCCACGGCACCGGCTGACAATGCCAGGGCCCCAGGCCTCAATGGAACTCGGGTTCAGGTCCCAACTTCTTGGGATTCGGAGCAACAAATTGTAATTTAAAGAAAAACGTGCAGATTTTTTTCAATTTGTCAATTTCTCCACAAGAGGTATGACGCGGCATATGCCTGGGCGCGTTGGTTATAGGGCGGGGCGTAAGCCCTGGTGTGGATGGCTGTTTCAAATGTAACGGGGAAGATATAGGATCTCCCACCTCCAACCACCCACACCCACCTCCAACCACCCACACCTGCGGGGTCTCCCCACCTCCAACCACCCACACCTGAGGGGTCTCCCCACCTCCAACCACCCACACCCACCTCCAACTACCCACACCTGCGGGGTTTCCCCACCTCCAACCACCCACACCCACCTCCAACTACCCACCCCTGCGGGGTTTCCCCACCCCCAACCACCCACACATGCGGGGTCTCCCCACCTCAAACCACCCACACCTGCGGGGTTTCCCCACCCCCAACCACCCACACATGCGGGGTCTCCCCACCTCAAACCACCCACACCTGCGGGGTCTCCCCACCTTCAACTACCCACACCTGCTGGGCTTTCCACCTCCAACCAATCACACCTGCGGGGTCTCCCCACCTCCAACCACTCACACCTGCGGGGTCTCCCCACCTCCAACTATCCACACCTGCGGGGTCTCCCCACCTCCAAACACCCACAACTGCGGGGTCTCCCCACCTCAAACCACCCACACCTGCGGGGTCTCCCCACCTCCAACTATCCACACCTGCGGGGTCTCCCCACCTCCAACCACTCACCTGCGGCGTCTCCCCACCTTCAACCATCCACACCCACCTCCACCCACCCATACCTGCTGGGTCTCCCCACCTCCAACCACCCACACCTGCGAGGTCTCACCACCTCCAACCACCCACACCCACCTTCACCCACCCATACCTGCTGGGTCTTTCCACCTATAACTACCCACACCTGCGGGTTCTCTCCACCTCCAACCACCCACATCCACGTCCACCCACCCATACCTGCTGGGACTCCCCACCTCCAACCACCCATACCTGCGGGGTCTCACCACCCCCCCACCACTCACACCTGCGGGTTCTCCCCACCTCCAACCAACCACACCCACGTCCAACCACCCACGCCCACCTCCAACCACCCATACCTGCGGGGTCTTCCCACCTCCAACCACCCACACCTGCGGGTTCTCCCCACCTCCAACCACTGACACCCACCTCCAACCGCTAATACGAGCGGGGTCTCCCCACCTCCACCCACCCACACCTGCGGGGTCTCCCCACCTCCAACCACCCATACCTGCGGGTTCTCACCACCCCAACCACCCACACCTGCAGGTTCTCCCCACCTGCAACCACCCACACCCACCTCCAACCACCCATACCTGCGGGGTCTCCACATCTCCAACCACCCACACCTGCGGGGTCTTCCCACCTCCAACCACCCACACCTGCTGGGTCTTCCCACCTCCAACCACCTACACCTGCTGGGTCTCCCCACCTCCAACCAATCACACCTGCGGGGTCTTTCCACCTCCAACCACCCACACCGGCGGGGTCATCCCACCTCCAACCACCCACTCCTACAGCTTGACCCCTCGCCAGACCAATAATATCGACAAGTATGAGAATTACCAGATTTTCAATACCGCACGTAAGAGAACGACCCTCTTAGTAAAGGTGAGGGTTTATAATCCGCCTGTACGTGGTAATGGTGGAGCGTCATGTCAGCATGCCAAGTTAGGCCCTAATCTCCAAATGATGACAGAAGGTTAATAATGCAGGATCGCACTTGGTTCATATTATGAACAGGTAAAAACAGACCGCCCCGTGCAACAACTTAAAAGTGAGTCAGTCCCCTAATGACACTTAAAGGTAACAGTATGTCTATTAAAAGTACTTTAAGGTAACGGTCTGTCCCCAAATGACACTTAAAGGTAACAGTATGTCTCTTAAAAGTACTTTAAGGTAACAGTATGTCTCTTAAAAGTACTTTAAGGTAACAGTATGTCTCTTAAAAGTACTTTAAGGTAACAGTATGTCTCTTAAAAGTACTTTAAGGTAACAGTATGTCTCTTAAAAGTACTTTAAGGTAACGGTCTGTCCCCTAATGGCACTTGAAGGTAACAGTATGTCTCTTAAGAGTACTTTAAGGTAACGGTCTGTCCCCTAATGACACTTAAAGGTAACAGTATGTCTCTTAAAAGTACTTTAAGGTAACGGTCTGTCCCCTAATGACACTTGAAGGTAACAGTATGTCTCTTAAATCTACTTTAAGGTAACGGTCTGTCCCCTAATGACACTTAAAGGTAACAGTATGTCTCTTAAAAGTACTTTAAGGTAATGATCTGTCCCCTAATGGTAATTAAAGGTAACAGTATGTCTCTTAAAAGTACTTTAAGGTAACAGTATGTCTCTTAAAATTACTTTAGGATAACGGTCTGTCCCATACAATGACTCAACCTGTATTAAAGCGGTTAAAAACTTTAATATAATCGTGAGGCCTTAGTAATGTTTTGGTCCGGAAAGCCACTTTGCAAAACACGACACGTCTTAGAGAACAACGGGCTTAATGAAATAAATTTGTAATCCTGTCCACAGTAAATTCAAGAGCCGCGTCATTTTGCCACAGAGCGTGACGTCATGGATGATCATACTTGTGACGCCCACATGCGGTTGAATTTAGGTTTATCTCGCTTGTCCAGAGGCGAGCGAAAACGCGTGAAAAGATATACCGTGGCCTCGCTTCGCGCTTGTATTGTTACTATTCCAAGCCGCACAGTACACCATTAGGCCCGAGAACCACTTTCGATTTAGCAACTAAAAATTCAACAGATTGTATCCGTTTAATATGAGTGCTTAGAATAAAAACTGCGTTTTGTATAGTGTATTGAATATGAGCGAAGTTAGGTACACATCGCCCGTTTCGCTTTTTCGGGTTTGGGTCTCGCTCTCTGATTGGGTAGCGCCAGCCACGCCCACCAAGAGGGCTGCGCCCGGGAAAGCTGCGCTTTCTCGACAGGCGGTCACTTCAAAAATTTATTGCGACCAACTGGGGCGTCACAAAAATCTGCGCTTAGGCGGGTTGACGCATGGATAGCAAATAAACGCTTGGGTCAGCTACAAGGGTTAATATTGTTATTTCCTTTAAGGAAGCCGAGCAAGGCCTTGCCCTCCATCGGACTAAAGCTAAGACCACCGTGGCCCAAAACAGGGCATTTTATAAAGCGACCCGCTAAGATAACGGAATTTTTATTCGACTCTTTGCTTTGATGACGAACGATAATATGGTAATGGGTTTTAAGGCTATGGGTAACGATTTCTAGATTCTTTACACTATCATGGATTTTGTGTGACAGTTAGGAGCAACGACTTCTGTATTCCGCATAACATAATATATATGTGACTAAAATAAGAGTATGGGAAATTATGGAAGCTATTGGCAGAAAGATTGTGCATGAAGGTGACAGTCATGCAGTAACCGGGATGTCCGCATGAACCTCGTGGACGCCATGGACGCCGTAGACGCCATGGACGCCATGGACGCCGTGGACGCCATAGACGCCATGAACGCCATGGATGCTACAGACGCCATGGACGCAATATAGACGCCGTGGACGCCGTGGACGCCGTGGACGCCATGGACGCCATAGACGCCATGGATGCCATAGACGCCATGGACGCCATAGACGCCATGGACGCCGTGGACGCCATGGACGCCATGGACGCCATGGACGCCGTGGACGCAATGGACACCATGGATACCATAGACGCCATGGACGCCATGGACGCCATAGACGCCATGGATGCCGTGGACGTCATGGACGCCATAGACGCCATGGACGCCGTCGACGCCATGGATGCCATGGACGCCATGAACAAAGTATGGATTTTTAAAATTTGTTAAAGCAGCCTACTTACATGCGGCATCCTAGATTTTTTCCATTTTAGAATCAAGACTAAAAGTATCTCAAAATTAAGATGCATATGTTTTATATCTCGTTAAGTCTGTAAAAGAACACTATCAACATAAAACTGCGTGGTTTATTTATATCGCGAGCGGACGTCCTAGCGAGCCGCGGTCGACATCACACAGAAAACCGAACAGCGAACAGGCGCGCAGGGATATAAAGCCGGCCACCAACGTCTGCTCCGTTGAACAAATTTGCTTCTCTCCGGATAGCCCACGGGCTTTTGGGATTTAAATTCAGGACAGAATATACTTATTTGACACGGAGGAGAGGTTGGTAATACAAAAAATTGCAGAATATATTACTTCAAGCGCTTAAAGACTCGTCATTCTGAAGACATATATCATTGACACACTTAACCGCGCATACGCAATTCTTTACGCAATTATAAACACTTTATATATAGTGGTTTCGTCCCCAGTATAGGATTTGCAGAATGACATTTCCCTGCATTACATTAAAGACTCCACGCAAAGGAAAATAAAACAAATATGATCTCTTCTGAGTCTAAAATATCCGTACCAACCAGCGGTAAACTTAGATATGGGTGGCAGTCCCGTATTTCAGCAAATGAAACAATGGAAACACTCATGAATATTGACGTATGACGTCACCGACGTACTGGAAGCAAAGTGTGGGCGGAAGCTTTCGTCCCGCGGTTCTAGTTGGGATATCGCTGGAAATTGACAGGAAATATTCAACTTGAGCAGACTCTAGATCGAGCCAGCTCTCACTAACCTTAGTCTGGATCTATTTGTACAGTTTGAAACCCCTTGCAATACAAAACGCCACATCCTCTGGGGCCAAGGAAGATTGTAGCATGCGGCGCCGAGGCGCACTGTAATAAGCTTGGCGAGGAAGGCTTAAAGTAGTTCAAAATTATTTATCTCTACTTATCGTCAAAATGATCAAAACGGTCTGGTTTTTCTCCGTATGTTTAATAGTATATATTTCCAGATATGTCAAGTAGTGTTCACGTTCTGCATATGTAACGTAAAATTAATAGGTGAAGACCGCATTATTGACCTGGCGTTGTTAATAGCAAAGGATTGTTTTCATTTCTGTAAATATAACTGTCTCCCCCCGCCCCCCGCCTCCCCCCCCCCCCCAATATCCCAACATGTTTCTCGCCATAGAAAATATGCTGCTTTAGAAGACATAATTTCAATATAGTTACATACAAGATGAAGATGATGAAGAAGTTATCGTATTATCATACAGTTTAGTTTTGTTGGTTGGTTGTGTCAAGCCTTAATTTGCTTCCGTCGCGTAAGTATTCATCTCATGTTATCTGACAATTGTAAAATGATCGACACCCGTGTTTACTGTTTTACTGTTAAGTTGGTAGATTTACTTTGTACCTATCCATTATGTGTGAGAAGAGCCGATAAAAAAAATCCAGAAAAAAACCGTTCTGTATTCGCATTATATATTTGTATAAGGGTCTAAATAATGACTAGCAGCGGGAAGGTCTAAATAATTACAACTGTCAGGGTGAAGGTTTAATAATGACATAACTGTCAGGAGGAAGGTCTATATATTGATATAACTGTCAGCGGGAAGGTCTAAATAATGACACAACTATCAGGGGTAAGGCCTAAATAATGATATAACTATCAGTTGGAAGGTCTGAATAATGACATAACTGTCAGGGGGAAGGTCTAAATAATGATATAACTGTCAGCGGGAAGGTCTAAATAATGACACAACTGTCAGGGGTAAGGTCTAAATAATGATATAACTATCAGTTGGAAGGTCTGAATAATGACATAACTGTCAGCGGGAAGGTCTAAATCATGACATAACTGTCAGCGGGAAGGTCTAAATAATGACATAACTGTCAGCGGGAAGGTCTAAATAATGACATAACTGTCAGCGGGAAGGTCTAAATAATGACATAACTGTCAGCGCGGAGGGTCTGATGCGGTTTTCTGGATATAACGACAACGTGACGTCACAGACTCATCGGAACAGTGGACATATTAAAACGCTTACCTGAAGATGACAACAACGAGCTGAAGTTTATTCGTCTTTCTTCCTCCTCCAGACGATACTTCGCGAGACTTCACGAGACTTCCTCTTAAAGTAGCCGTTTACGGTCTGTGGTAGATTGTAGCGTTGCGCGAAGGGAAGTTCAGTCTGTGGGGCTCAGCCAATCCTACCCGTTGAACCAGTGTTGTCTGTGTTCGCCGCACCGTGGAGATTGCAACTGGCGCCAGTATCTAGTTGTTAGAGGACATGGGGGAGGCGACGCTCACCTTTTATAGTGGCAGAGCCGGTCGTACGTGTCCCTGGCTCCAGTCAGCGCTCATGCCTCAGCACGCCGCCCGCCCGCCTACCCCCACCCCACTCAACCCCGCTCCACTTCACCCACCTCACCACACCCCACCACACCCCGCCGCCCCACCGCATCCCCAAGTCACAAGAAAAGTCAACCCACCTTTTCTCAAGTCTCCCCCACCCCCTTCCTGCCCCCCCCCCCTGTCCGCCCTCTCTTGACCTACTCATCTGTCAATCGCCCTCCCTACCTCTCACCCCGCCTTCCTTCCCCCTCCCACTCCTCGTTCCCCTGCCTCATACCCCTCCCCACGGCGCCCTCCCTACCTCTCACGCCGCCTTCCCTCCCCCCTCCACCCTCTCCCCCGGCGCCCTCCCCATTCGCCCACGCTACGAATTTCCTCTCACTTTCCCTCCCACCCCTCCCACCCCTCCCCTCCCCCTGCCTACCTGCCCCCTGTTGTCACATTTCTCTGGAGGCACCGTCTCCACTGACTCAGGGTGCAGTGACGCGGGAGGCGGGCAACCAGTCAGCACTCTTCCCTACGTCAGGCAGAGTCATCTAATCACGTCATCTCAATGTTGACATCAGAACAACGTAATAAAACCTTTGCCATATGTGTAGCAACTAATAAAACGTGGCTGCGTGTAGCAGTTGTTATAAAGACAAAATGGTGAAAAGTCGAGAGTGTACGTTTTCCCAACGTTAGGACAACGTTACCCGAAAAAATTAGACATCATGAAAACAATATGTAATTGATTGTATTTGGCACTCATGCTTCGGATTAATTCATCATATACGCAGTTGTTTCTCACAGAAGGCATAATTTTAATACTGAACTGAATGTCGGACTACGTTACCTGAAAACGTTCGGGCAACGTAAAAAAACGTTATCTCAACCAAAAAAAAAACGTTGTCATGACGTTAACTTGTTACCTGGGAATGTGTTGAAATCTCGAAGAGCAGTACCTACCGTAAACCAATGGTACTATCGGTAGTTCTGAGCACAGTGGTGTCAAGCAGACGGAGTCATTGAGCAGCTGTTTTGGTTACATTAGGAACTATAAGCTACAGTAATTACAAGAAAAAGCATTGGTTTGGAAAAGGAAAATATAGTGGCGCAAATAAACAAGCTGGAGAAACTGACTTCTCAACGTATATCCGCAATGGACGACTCACGAGTGGTCCGAGACCGACTTGAATAAGACTCCCTAATGGTTAAGGGAAATTAATAAGTTATTGGTCAAAGGAAAAAGAAATCACACAGCAGGAAGATGTTTTAACTGAACAAAGGGAGAAGGGTGACAAATAATCATCCACCTGATACCAACATAAATCCTAATATAAGGTGATTTAGTTGGTCTTCAGGAATAAATAAGAAGGTTCAATCTGAGGTTATCGATCCCATATTCACACTATGTTGCATTTTAAGATGTCTTGGGTACAAAGATATATTGGTACAAACGGCGCTTGGACAGACCTGTTTATTGCAACAATGTATGTGAAGAGAAGATGTCGTCATGGCAACTGGATTTAATTGGATTTTAATTGGTCAATCAATGTACTAATACTTTCTGAAGTGATATATAAAGCCTGGCGTCTCTATTAGTCTCTTAGTATGGATAACGACGTCCGAAGATACCCTCTTTGGAACACGTAGTTTATCCCCAACCCAACCCAAATATAGTCAATAGGAAGGTTGAGATTATAGTAAAAGTAGGCTCATAGCATAACCATGTTGTCAATGCCCAAGGTCGTTTGTTTAGTTTAGTGAGTTCCTGAATGGGTGTCATGGTGTGTACGTATCCAGTGAGTTCCTGAATGGGTGTCATGCTGTGTACGTATCTAGTGAGTTCCTGAATGGGTGCCATGGTGTGTACATATCTAGTGAGTTCCTGAATGGGTGTCATGGTGTGTACGTATCCAGTGAGTTCCTGAATGGGTGTCATGGTGTGTACATATCTAGTGAGTTCCTGAATGGGTGTCATGGTGTGTACGTATCTAGTGAGTTCCTGAATGGGTGTCATGGTGTGTACGTATCTAGTGAGTTCCTGAATGGGTGTCATGGTGTGTACGTATCTAGTGAGTTCCTGAATGGGTGTCATGGTGTGTACGTATCTGGTGAGTTCCTGAATGGGTGTCATGGTGTGTACGTATCAAGTGAGTTCCTGAATGGGTGTCATGGTGTGTACGTATCTAGTGAGTTCCTGAATGGGTGTCATGGTGTGTACGTATCTAGTGAGTTCCTCAATGGGTGTCATGCTGTGTACGTATCTAGTGAGTTCCTGAATGGGTGTCATGGTGTGTACGTATCCAGTGAGTTCCTGAATGGATGTCATGGTGTGTACGTATCTAGTGAGTTCCTGAATGGGTGTCATGGTGTGTACGTATCTAGTGAGTTCCTGAATGGATGTCATGGTGTGTACGTATCCAGTGAGTTCCTGAATGGGTGTCATGGTGTGTACGTATCTAGGGAGTTCCTGAATGGGTGACATGGTGTGTACGTATCTAGTGAGTTCCTGAATGGGTGTCATGGTGTGTACGTATCCAGTGAGTTCCTGAATGGGTGTCATGCTGTGTACGTATCTAGTGAGTTCCTGAATGGGTGCCATGGTGTGTACATATCTAGTGAGTTCCTGAATGGGTGTCATGGTGTGTACGTATCCAGTGAGTTCCTGAATGGGTGTCATGGTGTGTACATATCTAGTGAGTTCCTGAATGGGTGTCATGGTGTGTACGTATCTAGTGAGTTCCTGAATGGGTGTCATGGTGTGTACGTATCTAGTGAGTTCCTGAATGGGTGTCATGGTGTGTACGTATCTAGTGAGTTCCTGAATGGGTGTCATGGTGTGTACGTATCTGGTGAGTTCCTGAATGGGTGTCATGGTGTGTACGTATCAAGTGAGTTCCTGAATGGGTGTCATGGTGTGTACGTATCTAGTGAGTTCCTGAATGGGTGTCATGGTGTGTACGTATCTAGTGAGTTCCTCAATGGGTGTCATGCTGTGTACGTATCTAGTGAGTTCCTGAATGGGTGTCATGGTGTGTACGTATCCAGTGAGTTCCTGAATGGATGTCATGGTGTGTACGTATCTAGTGAGTTCCTGAATGGGTGTCATGGTGTGTACGTATCTAGTGAGTTCCTGAATGGATGTCATGGTGTGTACGTATCCAGTGAGTTCCTGAATGGGTGTCATGGTGTGTACGTATCTAGGGAGTTCCTGAATGGGTGACATGGTGTGTACGTATCTAGTGAGTTCCTGAATGGGTGTCATGGTGTGTACGTATCCAGTGAGTTCCTGAATGGGTGTCATGGTGTGTACGTATCTAGTGAGTTCCTGAATGGGTGTCATGGTGTGTACATATCTAGTGAGTTCCTGAATGGGTGTCATGGTGTGTACGTATCCAGTGAGTTCCTGAATGGGTGTCATGGTGTGTACGTATCTAGTGAGTTCCTGAATGGGTGTCATGGTGTGTACGTATCTAGTGAGTTCCTGAATGGGTGTCATGGTGTGTACGTATTCAGTGAGTTCCTGAATGGGTGTCATGGTGTGTACGTATCTAGTGAGTTCCTGAATGGGTGTCATGGTGTGTACATATCTAGTGAGTTCCTGAATGGGTGTCATGGTGTGTACGTATCCAGTGAGTTCCTGAATGGGTGTCATGGTGTGTACATATCTAGTGAGTTCCTGAATGGGTGTCATGCTGTGTACGTATCTAGTAAGTTCCTCAATGGGTGTCATGGTGTGTACGTATCTAGTGAGTTCCTCAATGGGTGTCATGGTGTGTACATATCTAGTGAGTTCCTGAATGGGTGTCATGGTGTGTACGTATCTAGTGAGTTCCTGAATGGGTGTCATGGTGTGTACGTATCTAGTGAGTTCCTGAATGGGTGTCATGGTGTGTACGTATCTAGAGAGTTCCTGAATGGGTGTCATGGTGTGTACATATCTAGTGAGTTCCTGAATGGGTGTCATGGTGTGTGCGTATCTAGTGAGTTCCTGAATGGGTGTCATGGTGTGTACGTATCTAGTGAGTTCCTGAATGGGTGTCATGGTGTGTACGTATCTAGTGAGTTCCTGAATGGGTGTCATGGTGTGTACGTATCTAGTGAGTTCCTGAATGGGTGTCATGGTGTGTACGTATCTAGTGAGTTCCTGAATGGGTGTCATGGTGTGTACGTATCTAGTGAGTTCCTGAATGGGTGTCATGGTGTGTACGTATCTAGTGAGTTCCTGAATGGGTGTCATGGTGTGTACGTATCTAGTGAGTTCCTGAATGGGTGTCATGGTGTGTACGTATCCAGTGAGTTCCTGAATGGGTGTCATGGTGTGTACGTATCTAGGGAGTTCCTGAATGGGTGACATGGTGTGTACGTATCTAGTGAGTTCCTGAATGGGTGTCATGGTGTGTACGTATCCAGTGAGTTCCTGAATGGGTGTCATGGTGTGTACGTATCTAGTGAGTTCCTGAATGGGTGCCATGGTGTGTACATATCTAGTGAGTTCCTGAATGGGTGTCATGGTGTGTACGTATCCAGTGAGTTCCTGAATGGGTGTCATGGTGTGTACATATCTAGTGAGTTCCTGAATGGGTGTCATGGTGTGTACGTATCTAGTGAGTTCCTGAATGGGTGTCATGGTGTGTACGTATCTAGTGAGTTCCTGAATGGGTGTCATGGTGTGTACGTATCTAGTGAGTTCCTGAATGGGTGTCATGGTGTGTACGTATCTGGTGAGTTCCTGAATGGGTGTCATGGTGTGTACGTATCAAGTGAGTTCCTGAATGGGTGTCATGGTGTGTACGTATCTAGTGAGTTCCTGAATGGGTGTCATGGTGTGTACGTATCTAGTGAGTTCCTCAATGGGTGTCATGCTGTGTACGTATCTAGTGAGTTCCTGAATGGGTGTCATGGTGTGTACGTATCCAGTGAGTTCCTGAATGGATGTCATGGTGTGTACGTATCTAGTGAGTTCCTGAATGGGTGTCATGGTGTGTACGTATCTAGTGAGTTCCTGAATGGATGTCATGGTGTGTACGTATCCAGTGAGTTCCTGAATGGGTGTCATGGTGTGTACGTATCTAGGGAGTTCCTGAATGGGTGACATGGTGTGTACGTATCTAGTGAGTTCCTGAATGGGTGTCATGGTGTGTACGTATCCAGTGAGTTCCTGAATGGGTGTCATGGTGTGTACGTATCTAGTGAGTTCCTGAATGGGTGTCATGGTGTGTACATATCTAGTGAGTTCCTGAATGGGTGTCATGGTGTGTACGTATCCAGTGAGTTCCTGAATGGGTGTCATGGTGTGTACGTATCTAGTGAGTTCCTGAATGGGTGTCATGGTGTGTACGTATCTAGTGAGTTCCTGAATGGGTGTCATGGTGTGTACGTATTCAGTGAGTTCCTGAATGGGTGTCATGGTGTGTACGTATCTAGTGAGTTCCTGAATGGGTGTCATGGTGTGTACATATCTAGTGAGTTCCTGAATGGGTGTCATGGTGTGTACGTATCCAGTGAGTTCCTGAATGGGTGTCATGGTGTGTACATATCTAGTGAGTTCCTGAATGGGTGTCATGCTGTGTACGTATCTAGTAAGTTCCTCAATGGGTGTCATGGTGTGTACGTATCTAGTGAGTTCCTCAATGGGTGTCATGGTGTGTACATATCTAGTGAGTTCCTGAATGGGTGTCATGGTGTGTACGTATCTAGTGAGTTCCTGAATGGGTGTCATGGTGTGTACGTATCTAGTGAGTTCCTGAATGGGTGTCATGGTGTGTACGTATCTAGAGAGTTCCTGAATGGGTGTCATGGTGTGTACATATCTAGTGAGTTCCTGAATGGGTGTCATGGTGTGTGCGTATCTAGTGAGTTCCTGAATGGGTGTCATGGTGTGTACGTATCTAGTGAGTTCCTGAATGGGTGTCATGGTGTGTACGTATCTAGTGAGTTCCTCAATGGGTGTCATGGTGTGTACGTATCTAGTGAGTTCCTGAATGGGTGTCATGGTGTGTACGTATCTAGTGAGTTCCTGAATGGGTGTCATGGTGTGTACGTATCTAGTGAGTTCCTGAATGGGTGTCATGGTGTGTACGTATCTAGTGAGTTCCTGAATGGGTGTCATGGTGTGTACGTATCTAGTGAGTTCCTGAATGGGTGTCATGGTGTGTACATATCTAGTGAGTTCCTGAATGGGTGTCATGGTGTGTACGTATCTAGTGAGTTCCTGAATGGGTGTCATGGTGTGTACGTATCTAGTGAGTTCCTGAATGGGTGTCATGGTGTGTACGTATCTAGTGAGTTCCTGAATGGGTGTCATGGTGTGTACGTATCTAGTGAGTTCCTGAATGGGTGTCATGGTGTGTACGTATCTAGTGAGTTCCTGAATGGGTGTCATGGTGTGTACGTATCTAGTGAGTTCCTGAATGGGTGTCATGGTGTGTACGTATCTAGTGAGTTCCTGAATGGGTGTCATGGTGTGTACGTATCTAGTGAGTTCCTGAATGGGTGTCATGGTGTGTACGTATCTAGTGAGTTCCTGAATGGGTGTCATGGTGTGTACGTATCTAGTGAGTTCCTGAATGGGTGTCATGGTGTGTACGTATCTAGTGAGTTCCTGAATGGGTGTCATGGTATGTACATATCTAGTGAGTTCCTGAATGGGTGTCATGGTGTGTACGTATCTAGTGAGTTCCTGAATGGGTGTCATGGTGTGTACATATCTAGTGAGTTCCTCAATGGGTGTCATGGTGTGTACGTATCTAGTGAGTTCCTCAATGGGTGTCATGGTGTGTACGTATCTAGTGAGTTCCTGAATGGGTGTCATGGTGTGTACGTATCTAGTGAGTTCCTCAATGGGTGTCATGGTGTGTACGTATCTAGTGAGTTCCTGAATGGGTGTCATGGTGTGTACATATCTAGTGAGTTCCTGAATGGGTGTCATGGTATGTACGTATCTAGTGAGTTCCTGAATGGGCTTCATGGTGTGTACGTATCTAGTGAGTTCCTGAATGGGTGTCATGGTGTGTACGTATCTAGTGAGTTCCTCAATGGGTGTCATGGTGTGTACGTATCTAGTGAGTTCCTGAATGGGTGTCATGGTGTGTACGTATCTAGTGAGTTCCTGAATGGGTGTCATGGTGTGTACATATCTAGTGAGTTCCTGAATGGGTGTCATGGTATGTAAGTATCTAGTGAGTTCCTGAATGGGCTTCATGGTGTGTACGTATCTAGTGAGTTCCTGAATGGGTGTCATGGTGTGTACGTATCTAGTGAGTTCCTCAATGGGTGTCATGGTGTGTACGTATCTAGTGAGTTCCTGAATGGGTGTCATGGTGTGTGCGTATCCAGTGAGTTCCTGAATGGGTGTCATGGTGTGTACGTATCTAGTGAGTTCCTGAATGGGTGTCATGGTGTGTACGTATCTAGTGAGTTCCTGAATGGGTGTCATGGTGTGTACGTATCTAGTGAGTTCCTGAATGGGTGTCATGGTGTGTACGTATCTAGTGAGTTTCTGAATGGGTGTCATGGTGTGTACGTATCTAGTGAGTTCCTGAATGGGTGTCATGGTGTGTACGTATCTAGTGAGTTCCTGAATGGGTGTCATGGTGTGTACGTATCTAGTGAGTTCCTGAATGGGTGTCATGGTGTGTACGTATCTAGTGAGTTCCTGAATGGGTGTCATGGTGTGTACGTATCTAGTGAGTTCCTGAATGGGTGTCATGGTGTGTACGTATCTAGTGAGTTCCTGAATGGGTGTCATGGTGTGTACATATCTAGTGAGTTCCTCAATGGGTGTCATGGTGTGTACGTATCTAGTGAGTTCCTGAATGGGTGTCATGGTGTGTACGTATCTAGTGAGTTCCTCAATGGGTGTCATGGTGTGTACGTATCTAGTGAGTTCCTGAATGGGTGTCATGGTGTGTACGTATCTAGTGAGTTCCTCAATGGGTGTCATGGTGTGTACATATCTAGTGAGTTCCTGAATGGATGTCATGGTGTGTACGTATCTAGTGAGTTCCTGAATGGGTGTCATGGTGTGTACGTATCTAGTGAGTTCCTGAATGGATGTCATGGTGTGTACGTATCTAGTGAGTTCCTCAATGGGTGTCATGGTGTGTACGTATCTAGGGAGTTCCTGAATGGGTGTCATGATGTGTACGTATCTAGTGAGTTCCTGAATGGGTGTCATGGTGTGTGTGTATCCAGTGAGTTCCTGAATGGGTGTCATGGTGTGTACGTATCTAGTGAGTTCCTCAATGGGTGTCATGGTGTGTACGTATCTAGGGAGTTCCTGAATGGGTGTCATGGTGTGTACGTATCTAGTGAGTTCCTGAATGGGTGTCATGGTGTGTACGTATCTAGTGAGTTCCTGAATGGGTGTCATGGTGTGTACGTATCTAGTGAGTTCCTGAATGGGTGTCATGGTGTGTACGTATCTGGTGAGTTCCTGAATGGGTGTCATGGTGTGTACGTATCAAGTGAGTTCCTGAATGGGTGTCATGGTGTGTACGTATCTAGTGAGTTCCTGAATGGGTGTCATGGTGTGTACGTATCTAGTGAGTTCCTCAATGGGTGTCATGCTGTGTACGTATCTAGTGAGTTCCTGAATGGGTGTCATGGTGTGTACGTATCCAGTGAGTTCCTGAATGGATGTCATGGTGTGTACGTATCTAGTGAGTTCCTGAATGGGTGTCATGGTGTGTACGTATCTAGTGAGTTCCTGAATGGATGTCATGGTGTGTACGTATCCAGTGAGTTCCTGAATGGGTGTCATGGTGTGTACGTATCTAGGGAGTTCCTGAATGGGTGACATGGTGTGTACGTATCTAGTGAGTTCCTGAATGGGTGTCATGGTGTGTACGTATCCAGTGAGTTCCTGAATGGGTGTCATGCTGTGTACGTATCTAGTGAGTTCCTGAATGGGTGCCATGGTGTGTACATATCTAGTGAGTTCCTGAATGGGTGTCATGGTGTGTACGTATCCAGTGAGTTCCTGAATGGGTGTCATGGTGTGTACATATCTAGTGAGTTCCTGAATGGGTGTCATGGTGTGTACGTATCTAGTGAGTTCCTGAATGGGTGTCATGGTGTGTACGTATCTAGTGAGTTCCTGAATGGGTGTCATGGTGTGTACGTATCTAGTGAGTTCCTGAATGGGTGTCATGGTGTGTACGTATCTGGTGAGTTCCTGAATGGGTGTCATGGTGTGTACGTATCAAGTGAGTTCCTGAATGGGTGTCATGGTGTGTACGTATCTAGTGAGTTCCTGAATGGGTGTCATGGTGTGTACGTATCTAGTGAGTTCCTCAATGGGTGTCATGCTGTGTACGTATCTAGTGAGTTCCTGAATGGGTGTCATGGTGTGTACGTATCCAGTGAGTTCCTGAATGGATGTCATGGTGTGTACGTATCTAGTGAGTTCCTGAATGGGTGTCATGGTGTGTACGTATCTAGTGAGTTCCTGAATGGATGTCATGGTGTGTACGTATCCAGTGAGTTCCTGAATGGGTGTCATGGTGTGTACGTATCTAGGGAGTTCCTGAATGGGTGACATGGTGTGTACGTATCTAGTGAGTTCCTGAATGGGTGTCATGGTGTGTACGTATCCAGTGAGTTCCTGAATGGGTGTCATGGTGTGTACGTATCTAGTGAGTTCCTGAATGGGTGTCATGGTGTGTACATATCTAGTGAGTTCCTGAATGGGTGTCATGGTGTGTACGTATCCAGTGAGTTCCTGAATGGGTGTCATGGTGTGTACGTATCTAGTGAGTTCCTGAATGGGTGTCATGGTGTGTACGTATCTAGTGAGTTCCTGAATGGGTGTCATGGTGTGTACGTATTCAGTGAGTTCCTGAATGGGTGTCATGGTGTGTACGTATCTAGTGAGTTCCTGAATGGGTGTCATGGTGTGTACATATCTAGTGAGTTCCTGAATGGGTGTCATGGTGTGTACGTATCCAGTGAGTTCCTGAATGGGTGTCATGGTGTGTACATATCTAGTGAGTTCCTGAATGGGTGTCATGCTGTGTACGTATCTAGTAAGTTCCTCAATGGGTGTCATGGTGTGTACGTATCTAGTGAGTTCCTCAATGGGTGTCATGGTGTGTACATATCTAGTGAGTTCCTGAATGGGTGTCATGGTGTGTACGTATCTAGTGAGTTCCTGAATGGGTGTCATGGTGTGTACGTATCTAGTGAGTTCCTGAATGGGTGTCATGGTGTGTACGTATCTAGAGAGTTCCTGAATGGGTGTCATGGTGTGTACATATCTAGTGAGTTCCTGAATGGGTGTCATGGTGTGTGCGTATCTAGTGAGTTCCTGAATGGGTGTCATGGTGTGTACGTATCTAGTGAGTTCCTGAATGGGTGTCATGGTGTGTACGTATCTAGTGAGTTCCTGAATGGGTGTCATGGTGTGTACGTATCTAGTGAGTTCCTGAATGGGTGTCATGGTGTGTACGTATCTAGTGAGTTCCTGAATGGGTGTCATGGTGTGTACGTATCTAGTGAGTTCCTGAATGGGTGTCATGGTGTGTACGTATCTAGTGAGTTCCTGAATGGGTGTCATGGTGTGTACGTATCTAGTGAGTTCCTGAATGGGTGTCATGGTGTGTACATATCTAGTGAGTTCCTGAATGGGTGTCATGGTGTGTACGTATCTAGTGAGTTCCTGAATGGGTGTCATGGTGTGTACGTATCTAGTGAGTTCCTGAATGGGTGTCATGGTGTGTACGTATCTAGTGAGTTCCTGAATGGGTGTCATGGTGTGTACGTATCTAGTGAGTTCCTGAATGGGTGTCATGGTGTGTACGTATCTAGTGAGTTCCTGAATGGGTGTCATGGTGTGTACGTATCTAGTGAGTTCCTGAATGGGTGTCATGGTGTGTACGTATCTAGTGAGTTCCTGAATGGGTGTCATGGTGTGTACGTATCTAGTGAGTTCCTGAATGGGTGTCATGGTGTGTACGTATCTAGTGAGTTCCTGAATGGGTGTCATGGTGTGTACGTATCTAGTGAGTTCCTGAATGGGTGTCATGGTGTGTACGTATCTAGTGAGTTCCTGAATGGGTGTCATGGTATGTACATATCTAGTGAGTTCCTGAATGGGTGTCATGGTGTGTACGTATCTAGTGAGTTCCTGAATGGGTGTCATGGTGTGTACATATCTAGTGAGTTCCTCAATGGGTGTCATGGTGTGTACGTATCTAGTGAGTTCCTCAATGGGTGTCATGGTGTGTACGTATCTAGTGAGTTCCTGAATGGGTGTCATGGTGTGTACGTATCTAGTGAGTTCCTCAATGGGTGTCATGGTGTGTACGTATCTAGTGAGTTCCTGAATGGGTGTCATGGTGTGTACATATCTAGTGAGTTCCTGAATGGGTGTCATGGTATGTACGTATCTAGTGAGTTCCTGAATGGGCTTCATGGTGTGTACGTATCTAGTGAGTTCCTGAATGGGTGTCATGGTGTGTACGTATCTAGTGAGTTCCTCAATGGGTGTCATGGTGTGTACGTATCTAGTGAGTTCCTGAATGGGTGTCATGGTGTGTACGTATCTAGTGAGTTCCTGAATGGGTGTCATGGTGTGTACATATCTAGTGAGTTCCTGAATGGGTGTCATGGTATGTAAGTATCTAGTGAGTTCCTGAATGGGCTTCATGGTGTGTACGTATCTAGTGAGTTCCTGAATGGGTGTCATGGTGTGTACGTATCTAGTGAGTTCCTCAATGGGTGTCATGGTGTGTACGTATCTAGTGAGTTCCTGAATGGGTGTCATGGTGTGTGCGTATCCAGTGAGTTCCTGAATGGGTGTCATGGTGTGTACGTATCTAGTGAGTTCCTGAATGGGTGTCATGGTGTGTACGTATCTAGTGAGTTCCTGAATGGGTGTCATGGTGTGTACGTATCTAGTGAGTTCCTGAATGGGTGTCATGGTGTGTACGTATCTAGTGAGTTTCTGAATGGGTGTCATGGTGTGTACGTATCTAGTGAGTTCCTGAATGGGTGTCATGGTGTGTACGTATCTAGTGAGTTCCTGAATGGGTGTCATGGTGTGTACGTATCTAGTGAGTTCCTGAATGGGTGTCATGGTGTGTACGTATCTAGTGAGTTCCTGAATGGGTGTCATGGTGTGTACGTATCTAGTGAGTTCCTGAATGGGTGTCATGGTGTGTACGTATCTAGTGAGTTCCTGAATGGGTGTCATGGTGTGTACATATCTAGTGAGTTCCTCAATGGGTGTCATGGTGTGTACGTATCTAGTGAGTTCCTGAATGGGTGTCATGGTGTGTACGTATCTAGTGAGTTCCTCAATGGGTGTCATGGTGTGTACGTATCTAGTGAGTTCCTGAATGGGTGTCATGGTGTGTACGTATCTAGTGAGTTCCTCAATGGGTGTCATGGTGTGTACATATCTAGTGAGTTCCTGAATGGATGTCATGGTGTGTACGTATCTAGTGAGTTCCTGAATGGGTGTCATGGTGTGTACGTATCTAGTGAGTTCCTGAATGGATGTCATGGTGTGTACGTATCTAGTGAGTTCCTCAATGGGTGTCATGGTGTGTACGTATCTAGGGAGTTCCTGAATGGGTGTCATGATGTGTACGTATCTAGTGAGTTCCTGAATGGGTGTCATGGTGTGTGCGTATCCAGTGAGTTCCTGAATGGGTGTCATGGTGTGTACGTATCTAGTGAGTTCCTCAATGGGTGTCATGGTGTGTACGTATCTAGGGAGTTCCTGAATGGGTGTCATGATGTGTACGTATCTAGTGAGTTCCTGAATGGGTGTCATGGTGTGTGCGTATCCAGTGAGTTCCTGAATGGGTGTCATGGTGTGTACGTATCTAGTGAGTTCCTGAATGGGTGTCATGGTGTGTACGTATCTAGTGAGTTCCTGAATAGGTGTCATGGTGTGTACGTATCTAGTGAGTTCCTGAATGGGTGTCATGGTGTGTACGTATCTAGTGAGTTCCTCAATGGGTGTCATGGTGTGTACGTATCTAGTGAGTTCCTGAATGGGTGTCATGGTGTGTACGTATCTAGTGAGTTCCTGAATGGGGTTCATGGTGTGTACGTATCTAGTGAGTTCCTGAATGGGTGTCATGGTGTGTACGTATCTAGTGAGTTCCTGAATGGGTGTCATGGTGTGTACGTATCTAGTGAGTTCCTGAATGGGTGTCATGGTGTGTACGTATCCAGTGAGTTCCTGAATGGGTGTCATGGTGTGTACGTATCTAGTGAGTTCCTGAATGGGTGTCATGGTGTGTACGTATCTAGTGAGTTCCTGAATGGGTGTCATGGTGTGTACGTATCTAGTGAGTTCCTGAATGGGTGTCATGGTGTGTAGGTATCTAGTGAGTTCCTCAATGGGTGTCATGGTGTGTACGTATCTAGTGAGTTCCTCAATGGGTGTCATGGTGTGTACGTATCTAGTGAGTTCCTGAATGGGTGTCATGGTGTGTACGTATCAAGTGAGTTCCTGAATGGGTGTCATGGTGTGTACGTATCTAGTGACTTCCTCAATGGGTGTCATGGTGTGTACGTATCTAGTGAGTTCCTGAATGGGTGTCATGGTGTGTACGTATCTAGTGAGTTCCTGAATGGGTGTCATGGTGTGTACGTATCTAGTGAGTTCCTGAATGGGTGTCATGGTGTGTACGTATCTAGTGACTTCCTCAATGGGTGTCATGGTGTGTACGTATCTAGTGAGTTCCTGAATGGGTGTCATGGTGTGTACGTATCAAGTGAGTTCCTGAATGGGTGTCATGGTGTGTGCGTATCTAGTGAGTTCCTGAATGGGTGTCATGGTGTGTACGTATCTAGTGAGTTCCTGAATGGGTGTCATGGTGTGTACGTATCTAGTGAGTTCCTCAATGGGTGTCATGGTGTGTACGTATCTAGTGAGTTCCTCAATGGGTGAAACCTTAGATGCGGGTAAAACCCAATATAACTTTTCTCCGTGTTGTTTCCCGTAATATTAACCCCTTGTCCCATTACAAAATTATTGGCATATAATTAGCATATTCGTACTTTAATGATATGCCGGGATCATGCTATACCATGGACCACGCCGTCGCTCCTCAGGCGGGGGCGGCGTGCTTCCCGTGTTAAACGTGGTCGCCGGCTGATTGACAATTACACAATGGTAATGTCGGCTGACCACGTGGGCGGACCACGTGACCCTAACCTGCCGGGCGGCACTCTCAATGAGATTCGATGGCGATCCCACGGCCTGCCCTGCCACGCCCCCCCCCCTCCTCCCCCCGCCCCTTGCGCCTCCCTTCCCCTCCCCTGTCTTCCCCTCCCCCTCTCTTCCCCTCCCCTCTCCCCTTTTCTTCTATCGCACCCCTCATCTGCCTCCACCCCTGCTCACCTCTTCCCTACCCCATCCCCTCCTCTCCTCTCCAGACCTGCCCCCCTCTGCCCCCTCAGCCCCCTCCCCTCCCCTCTAGACTTGCCCCTTCTCTTCTCCTCGGCCGCCCCCCCCCCCTCCCTCCTTTTGCTGGATGCCATGATGGAACCGTGACCCCGCGACCCAGGCCCCCCCCGCTGACTCGACCTACCCACTCCCCTCTCCCACCCACCTGGCATCTCACCCGCCCAGTAACAACAAGCTGGTTCACAAACGTAACAATTCACAAATGTTCAGACAAAGTGGCCACAAACATCAAAATAGAATGGTCACGACGACAGCCATAGACAAAAAAAAAGGCTCGGGTCGTTAAACTGAAGTACATGTATGCCAGCATTACAAAGGATTGAGCATTAAACAAATTACAGTTTCCGTTAAAGTGATGTTGAGTAGTAGCCCACAACAATTAAACACAAAGCAGACACCTTCATCCGTTATTAATACGTCATATAGCGAAATACCAGATTAAACTCACATTGTCATTCCTTTTTGTCATTCGTGCCTCAGTTTTAGCTCAAGTTTTACGTTTGTGGAAATTTGGTTTCAATGTGAGCTCTTCTTGTTTTTATGTTTGTAGTCCACTTGATTTTTCCGTTTGTGGCCGCTTGCACTTTTGCTGTCATTTTTGCGGTTGTCGTCTCCACAGCCCCCCCCCCCGCCTCACACCCCCACACCCCTTACCCGGCACCCCCCGGACCTCAGTCGACAAACCACCTCCCGGTATAAGAGTAGTATGGGTGCGGGGCGGGGGCAGGGAATCGGGGACAACAAATTCAAATTCAAATTCAAATATCATTTATTTGGGCAAGAACGAGTGCATACAAACGTAAAAATACAAAACAAAGTGGTAACTTAATTCATTCTTACCCTGGAGACTCCTATTAAGACCACGATGGTCGCTAGCATAGGGGCCACCGCAAAGAAAAAAAAAGAAAAAAAAAACAACAACAAAAAAACAAACAAAAAAAAAACAAAAAAAAAACAAAAA
The DNA here is from genome assembly GCA_964019135.1 of Arenicola marina. Taxonomy (NCBI): domain Eukaryota; kingdom Metazoa; phylum Annelida; class Polychaeta; family Arenicolidae; genus Arenicola; species Arenicola marina. The sequence continues at coordinate 23,423,059 of OZ025264.1, forward strand.
CAAAAAAAATTATCGCTTAATCGTAAGAGGGTTACATTGCACTCGTTTGTATAAAAATGTAGGGATCTTGCGAGAGATAAATTAAAGACACATAGCCCATTTCTAGAGATATATAAAACAGGGGAGGACCTCTAATAACCTAATCATTTTTACAAATATAACAATTAACTAAATGACATTCCAGAGAATACTTATCGACTAAGAAATTTTTGACATATCTTGAAAAACCGTCCAGTACATGTGTCTCAATCTTATTCAATATAATATCTGGCATTTGGTTTATGCATCTGGCAACGCGATATCTCAAACATTGTTCGGCAAACTTATGCTTCACACGTGTAACTAGCAGATCATCCTTGTGTCTTGTGTTGTAATTATGCAGGTCCGACAATTTAGAAATAGACAATTCAGTTAAAAAATAATCTGGCAGATCACCGTGGAGATACTTGTAATAAAATTTTAGTTGGTGGTAAATCATTATATCAGCCAACTTCAATATACTCAATTGTTTAAATAATGGTTCCGAATGAGAAAAATAAGAGCTCTTGGCTATGATACGAGTCGCCTTTTTTTGCAATAGCCTTATAAAAAAACTGAGAGCAAGGAGCAATGGTCAAACCTCATTGAAAGCTGGTGTCCCTGTTATAGCGGCGTATGTGTACACGGCGGTGGGAGCGGGTCTGCTAGGCAACATGGAGGGAGGGGTGATGAATGGCAATATAACAGTGCCTCCCCGCCCGCACCCTGACCGCTAATCTGCACCAGACGGGGGAGGGGAGGGGGAAGGGGGGGAGCGGGGGCGGTGGGTTGGTACTGCTTGTCGCACCGTAATATAAACCAATTTCGAAGCTTTTTGACTAACCTATTCTCGGTTAATATCGGTTAATACCTACTTGCTGAGAATGCCGTTAATGGGATTGAAAGCCAGATACTGCTACGTGGATCTCGTTCGGGTGAAACACCTTCCTTTACTTTGCGTTGTTTCCTCTTCAGTACCAAGAATGAATTACAATGCATGCTTTTATAATGGCAAAACTTAACTCTAATGACAAGGAGGGCTCTATAATGGAAACAATAATCATTTTTCTTTAAAAATTAATTTCTTTAAAATGGGGGGGGGGGGGGGGGGCACGCCTTCAGATGGCGTAAATTTTGCATTGAAAAACGGCATTCATTCTCAAAAAGGAGGACCCCCTGGACACCCCCCCCCCCCCCGAGTTCCGCCCATGCAAATAAATCAAGATAGAGGTATGGGAGTCATTGAAGGTTACATAACGTCTATCACAGCTAGCCACGATGATACCAACACGTAGTCCCATCATGTAATTTTCCGCGAAGCCATAAAGTTAATTCTGATAAATCAGAATTATAATATAATGATGGGGAAGGCTTTATGATAGCAAAAAATATATTATAATGCCGGGGATGGCTTTATAATGGCAAGAATCAATTGTAATGACAAGATTGGCTTTGCAATGGCAAGAATAAATTATAATGACAATGATGGGTTTAACCCCCTCCCTATATCCCATTGAGGTAACACTGAGAAACTTATCTGGAAGGGTTTACTGTAACCCCCTTCGTATCTCCCAATAGGGTAACATTGAGTGATGAAATCAATAAAGGTTTAATGTAACCCCCTTTTTTTCTCCCAGTCAGGTAACATTGAGTGATGAAATCAATAAAGGTTTAATGTAATCCCCTTTTTTTCTCCCAGTCAGGTAACATTGAGTGATGAAATCAATAAAGGTTTAATGTAATCCCCTTTTTTTCTCCCAGTCAGGTAACACTGAGTTATGTGATCACTAAGGGTTTAATGTAATCCCCTTTTTTTCTCCCAGTCAGGTAACACTGAGAAACTTATCACTGAGGGTTTATTATAATCCTCTCCCTATGTCTCATTCAGACAACACCGAGTTATGTATCACTAAGGGTTAACTGTAAGCCCCTCCCTATCTCCCAGTCAGGCAACACTGACAAACTTATCACTAAGAGTTTACTGTAACCCCCTCCCTAACTCCCAGTCAGGTAACACTGACAAACTTATCACTAAGGGTTTACTATAATCCTCTCCTTATGTCTCATTCAGACAACACTGAATTATGTGATCACGAAGGGTTTAATGTAACCCCCTTCCTATCTCCCAATCAGGCAACATGGAATGATATAATAACTAAAGGTTTAATGTAATCCCCTTTTTATCTCCCAGTCAGGTAACAGTGAATGATGTAATAGCTAAAGGTTTAATGTAACCCCCTTTTTATCTCCCAATCAGGTAACACTGAATGATGTAATAACTAAAGGTTTAATGTAACCCCCTTTTTATCTCCCAGTCAGGTAACACTGAATGATGTAATAACTAAAGGTTTAATGTAAACCCCTTTTTATCTCCCAGTCAGGTAACACTGGATGATGTAATAACTAAAGGTTTAATGTAACCCCCCACTATACAATATGTCGGTGCAGAATGCCTATCCTCAAAAGACCATGTGTAAAAACGTTGCCTAGAAAACCAATATTTAATTTAAATTCGCCCCTTTTCTAACGTTAGTTTGGACAGGAGATTCGATGTAAGCTGATCATTCGTAGGCCTATGCACACAAGGGACGGGTTCGGATCAACGTAGGAGAAATAATGTGACCTGTAACTGTTTAAGATGTCTGGCTGTCTGAATTGTGTGACCACCAAAAAATTCAGCCCTCGTCAAACCCCCCCAAACATATGTTGGACCTCCACCCGAAAACCATACTTCCCCCTCCCCCCCGAATATGGGCATGTTATAATTAGAGAGCTTCAAGTAGACCGTATCGCTACACTGGAGAAGTTAGAGAGGAACCCTGTCTTCAGTGCCAAAGTCACGCCTTGTATTCATGTTTAGCTGAACTAGGTTAAAGCATCACATGCGTAATAAAACGTTGATCGAAAGAAAAAACTGCCTCATATATGAGGCAGTTTTATATCTCATTTTTCGCATATCCAATTTCGGTGCGTGTTTATCATTTCTTTTCGATCAGCGGGATCGGTGAAATGCGTGTTCCAAATTCATGGGCGTGTCCATTGGGGAGGGGGGGGGGCAGGGTGCACGTGCCCCTCTTTCAGGCTCTAAGATATATCTGTGCCCACCCCCCCCCCCCACTAATATTTCAAATTCCGTGCACCCTGGCCGCTCCTTATATATTACAATGCATCACAATATATTTAGTATAGTATGTGTAACTTCCTATGGTCATGGTCACCTATGGCTGTAATCTCGGCAGACCCACTCCGTTTTTGTGAAATTGTTTACTGTGAGATTTTTGTTCTGCGACCACAGACATGGCCACAGCGGGGCTCGAAACATCGACCCACGCGCCGTTAGGCTCTCAGGTAACCAGAGCACTCGATCCGACCGCTCTAACCCACTGAGCTATCGAGGCGGCCCCCACTGGAGCATGATCATCGTCGTCTGATCAAGTTCTGGTTGTAATATGTTAAAATGAACATCTTTGCTGGGACCATTATGATGTGTCTCCCGTTATGACATACGTTAAGGTGACGGGAGAACACACGATCGGTTCAGAGATTGCGACACACAGCCGACCATATGGAGCGCCGATATCAAGGTTCTGCACGACAGCCTTTTGAGGCGTGGTGGCCGCTCATCTGTTACGTTGAGGAGGACTCCGCTAGAGTCTGGGTGTGTAAACTAGACCACCATCGGACACCAGTGACTAATGCAACGCTAACTCGCGATATGATTGTTTTTTGTAATACACGATTGGCATAATCCAGATGAACGCACGGACTTGGAGTGTTCTATGTGGATTTCAATTGGATATAATAGTTGTAACACAATATTGGGCATTCAATGGTCACGACGTTAGTGACGGTGTGATGGGCCTGCCGAATCCCATGCGAAATCTACGTGTGGTTTATAAATACTGCCCCTACTTAGGCTACCATAATAAACTAGGCGCTAAGTGAAAGATCTGTCCAGCGATTATCGGGTTCAAAATACACACAAGTATTCACCCAAGAAGTGAATATTCTCAATTAACTAAGTGCTAAAATTATTTTGAAGAGGATTTCTTAATCATGAGCACTACCACAGCGAGCTGGTGAGGTTAAGACGAAAACGCTCTTTTCGTGCGTAAGCTGCGTGAGGCTTATGGATACGGCCCGTGATCTGTACACGCGGAGGCCGTTATGATCCGTTACGGGCGGGCGCGTCATGATAGACAGCCGATTGATGCCCAAGTCCCAACCACTAGGGGTCTGCAAGGTTGGGTCAATTCTCAGCGTCGAATGTTAATTTTTCATGACGTTCCGTGTCGCTTTTTTGTAAACAATCTGTGTCGATGTCGCTTTTTTAGATCGTCAGTGTTGAAAAGTTGGAGGTCAATGTCGATTGTCGATTTTTCAAATATGCCTGTGTCGCGTGTCGCCATTTACCCCTTCCAGACCCCTACCACTGCCCATCCCATCACCTCAATCACACACAGCACGGCCACTCGGTTTAAGGGCAAAGGCGGCTAGTTTCACGACATATATCAAATTCCATCAGAAATGCTGCAAAATTGTCACATAGTTTGTTTAATATACCCTTCTTCAGTTAAGAATATGAAAGACATGGTCACCGGCCTCAGTTTTTTTTATTATGAACGACTGTGTACCCTGTCAACTGTCAACATAATTTGGCAAACGTGCTACATGACACCATGTAGCATATATGAAATTACTATAAACGTAAACGTAGGCAGTAGTGGAGGCAACATAGTACGAGGTTACAACGAGTTAAATTTATGGATGACAACTGTCTATGGCAGCTGGGGGTTGCGTGGATATTGACATCCCTATCTTTATAAACTCAGTGCAATATATTCGTAATCGATTTATAACAAAAATATTAACTTACAGACAATTCTCATGGCTAGTTTTATTTCCACAAATACTTGCGAAAGGATGAAATGCAGCTTAAAATCAGCAGATCATCAAACAACGACAAGTCGCAATGCAACCTACCAGAATACACCTACGTTCTACCGCCTTATCATTAGCGACGATGCTTCGGTTGTCAAAGGATATGTTAATGTGCCGCACCATGATCATATGGCTTAACCTGTCCACAGACATTTGTTAGGTCCCCCCCCCCCGTCCCCGAATGACCCACCTGCCCCGGCTCCTTGCGCCCGAGCCATCACTTACGCCTATGGCATCCTACCTGTATGCCGAGGATGGACGGTCGGGTCAGCAAGTTGGTTTAAACATTTTTATTTAACGAGGATACCCTGGAATAGCATACGCTAGGAACATGGGCCTTCCTCGCCAAATGAAAAGCAAAATGCTGCAATGTAAAACAAAATATGCAATAATACAGTACAATGGCGAGGCAAGTTTGATCACATATAACGGGACATGAAAAGAGACAGGTAGAAGGAAGGGGAGAGACTTAAAGGCTTATTCCAGACATATTATTAGTATCTGAAATGATGAGCAGATGCAACAAATGTCAGGAAGCTTCGGGAACAGCGCGCCAACAACTTGGATATAATAAATGAGCACAAGTGGTGCCATAAGAAGGGTCGTCACGCCTTTCTTTTTATTTTCAACCAGCTGATATCAAAAAATATTCCGTCTGTTGACAGAGCTAACATAGTGAGACACGTGACCCGTGATTTTCACGCTGACAGAGCAGCGACAATCCCCTGGCCTGGGTCGCCGTGTGTCGTTGCCTAGCAACAGCCTGGAGGCGAGACCGGCCGGGTGTAACAACACCTGGGTGGTAATCGTTACGGTAAATATCCGCCACGCCCTCCAAGCCAACACCATCAGGTCGGAACGCCTCACACTTTTCGCAACAATCCGAGGACATCGGGCGCTGACTGGGATGTCTAGAGACCATACCGACTAACACTGTCCCTGGTCGACATCGGGCGCTCACTGTGGTGTCTAGAGACCATATCGACTAACACTGTCCCTGGTCGACACCGGGCGATGACTGTGGTGTCTAGAGACCATATCGACTAACACTGTCCCTGGTCGACATCGGGCGCTCACTGTGGTGTCTAGAGACCATATTGACTAACACTGTCCCTGGTCGACACCGGGCGCTGACTGTGGTGTCTAGAGACCATATCGACTAACACTGTCCCTGGTCGACATCGGGCGCTCACTGTGGTGTCTAGAGACCATATGGACTAACACTGTCCCTGGTCGACATCGGGCGCTCACTGTGGTGTCTAGAGACCATATCGGCTAACACTGTCCCTGGTCGACATCGGGCGCTCACTGTGGTGTCTAGAGACCATATCGACTAACACTGTCCCTGGTCGACATCGGGCGCTCACTGTGGTGTCTAGAGACCATATTGACTAACACTGTCCCTGGTCGACACCGGGCGCTGACTGTGGTGTCTAGAGACCATATCGACTAACACTGTCCCTGGTCGACATCGGGCGCTCACTGTGGTGTCTAGAGACCATATGGACTAACACTGTCCCTGGTCGACATCGGGCGCTCACTGTGGTGTCTAGAGACCATATCGACTAACACTGTCTCTGGTCGACATCGGACGCTGACTGTGGTGTCTAGAGACCATATCGACTAACACTGTCCCTGGTCGACATCGGACGCTCACTGTGGTATCTAGAGACCATATCGACTAACACTGTCCCTGGTCGACATCGGGCGCTCACTGTGGTGTGTAGAGACCATATCGACTAACACTGTCCCTGGTCGACATCGGGCGCTGACTGTGGTGTCTAGAGACCATATCGACTAACATTGTCCCTGGTCGACATCGGGCGCTCACTGTGGTGTCTAGAGACCATATCGACTAACTCTCTCCCTGGTCGACATCGGGCGCTCACTGTGGTGTCTTGAGACCATATCGACAAACACTGTCCCTGGTCGACACCGGGCGCTCACTGTGGTGTCTAGAGACCATATCGACTAACACTGTCCCTGGTCGACATCCGGCGCTCACTGTGGTGTCTAGATACCATATCGACTAACACTGTCTCTGGTCGACATCGGGCGCTGACTGTGGTGTCTAGAGAGTGTCTAGAGAGTGTCTAGAGAGTGTCTAGAGAGTGTCTAGAGAGTGTCTAGAGAGTGTCAAAAGAGTGTATAGAGAGTTTCTACAGAGTGTCTAGAGAGTATCAAAGAGTGTCTGTAGAGTGTCTAGAAACGCATTGCTTAAACCGCCAATTCGCTGTTTCTGTATGTATATTCGTACGCTTTGGCTAATATAATTAAATTATGTTGATATGATCCTCTTGAAATATAAACTTATATAAGTTAAGCTACGTGATATTTCTTGTTGTCTCGGTGTTGTGGACGTACTGTGGAATATATTGTGAAACTCGTTGTAAAGATACTACGAGATGTGTATGGCTGAAGAATAATGTTGTCATGTGTGGTGCCAATACAAGTATAAAAGTTTCTGTATTGATCGTAATTCTTGTAATTCTGCTTTGTCGACAGACAATCCATTGGCGCTTGTAATCTATCAATAACATAAACAATAACAAAATCACGTGGTGTGATGACATAAACAATAGCAAAGACACGTGGTGTTATTTGCATTTTATTTACAACTTGTCAATCTGCTGGCAAATGAGATTCTACAGACGATATGGCTGGTGTCATCCCTTCAAGCGGAGACCGTAGGCGTCCCGAAAGCGTTGAACATTAGGGGAAATTAATGTGCGACGAAACAGAACAAAGGGAACAAGTATCTCTATAGCTGTAACAGCCCTGAGTTAAGCGATTATGTAGCAGATACGCTAAAATTCGAACACGTAAATTAAAGTAATGATTTTCTGGCGGAGTGTTGCGCGTTCCTACGGTAACCCTGACACCATTATAACATGGGACAACCTCGCCAGACAACAACTCCATCACCAATCTGGCAAATATGATAGAGAAAACATCGCAAATAAGCGACTGCCGCGAAAATATTATCCAAAGCATATTTCATTATCTGCGTGTCGCTGCACCGCGATATAACGCTTCCCCTTCATTTTATGTTAAGAATTATATATTTATTTGGTAAGCTGGTATAGTGCCACTGTACCTTGTCATGTCCCCTAAGTGGCTAAAAATTAAGACATACGAGAACCCAGAATTAATTCTCACACTCTTCGTAATTAGTTACAGATTTCGCGGAGACATTGTGGTGATAACAGCAAAAACATTCCAGTCATATATACTGATCTAAGGTTCTCTGGCAACAAAAACATCGTTGTGTACTTATGTTAATGCCGTATATTATTATTACCAAGCACACGGTTGCCCTTAGATAACTGGGGTCAAAGGAGCACAGTAACTCTCCCCATAGAGGGCGCTGGCGCAGGCGAGCGTTTCGGCTGGAAGCAAAAAAAAGTTTTGGGGATGCATTGCAACCGTTGCGCGTGAGCCGTTGTCATGGTTACAATGGCCACTAGCCCCCCGCCCGTCTCATCGGGATGGGGCGGGGGGGCGGGGGCGGGTGGGGAGAGGGGGGCGGGTGGGGCGTGGGGCCCTCACATCGAGCCATTAAGGGTTACAGACTATGAAGGGGTCGCAGATATGAGAGTATTTGGTGCAGAAGAGACAGAGGAACTTTTGGTGTCCAGTGCGGCCGCCAGCCTCCATTCTCTTGCCCAGGTAGAACATGTCATCAGACTCGTCCAGCGAAGACCACCTCGGGTAGGCTGCCGGGGGAGGAAGGACGAGCCAGTCAATATCACAAACCGGTCAATATGACAATACTGTCAATAGGATAATACGGTCAATATCACAAGCCGGTCAATATGATAATACGGTCATTATGATAATACGGTCAATATGATAATACGGTCAATATAATAATTCGGTCACCCCGGTCAATATAACATTATGGTAAATATAACATTAATCAATATCGTTTGTCAACATGACAATACGGTCGATATGACAAGACGGTCAATATCACAGTATGGTCAATCTGACAGAACGGTATGACAACCCAGTCAATATGACAACCAGTCAATATGACAACCAGCAATATGACAACCAGTCAATATGGCACACCAGTCAATATGGCACACCAGTCAATATGGCACACCAGTCAATATAGCACACCAGTCAATATGGCACACCAGTCAATATGGCACACCAGTCAATATGGCACACCAGTCAATATGGCACACCAGTCAATATGGCACACCAGTCAATATGGCACACCAGGACAATCCGGTCAATATGGGGAATGGTGTCTGGAGACTGGACACTGAGGACTGGCACACCCCTGAGCACTCACCTGATACGAGGCATATTCCCAGTGTCATGACGAGCAGTGACAGGGCCAGGTGCTGGAGTATTGTCTGCTTCATTTTGTCTGAAGAGCAGAAATCAAACATGATTTACCAATATAAAACGAGCCAGTGAAAGCTATGTAATTTTGAAGAGAAAGCCACTTGTCACCAACTTCCAAAACGGTGAAACTCAACGTTATATAGTTACCTCGTATATATAGTATATAGTATCTTCACTATACACATTCTAGTTATATATAAAGTAAATCTAACAGGAATTTGCAACGTATCTGCAAACTTTGACCCTATATTATCTGGCCTCATCAATTTACTAAATGTCCCTAATTACCTAACATAGGCTACGGATCTCAGATATTATATACATGTCTAAGATACCTACCTCATAGACACCCTTTATCTACACATAACACCGAACCAAATACATGTATAGTCTTTTGATAAGCCCCTTTGGCGCGGGGCCAAACGGATTATCAAATCGTAGAGGGTCTGAATAGATCTTTGTTGATTCTCTGAGACCCACTCTCGGTCCTTCAATAATTGCCCCCTCCCGCCCTCCCCCTACGCCCCACCCTACCAATTCTTACTCTTACGGCGGAACAGTTGTTAAAATTGTCGAGTCATGGCAGAACTAGTTTTTAATGCGTTCGACTTAGTGCAGTGGGTGAGTACACAGTCTCTTCCTCTCGGTACTGCGACGGAATACCAGCGCTTGAATAGATAGATAGGGCCCCTATGTGGTGATGCGCTATTTATAACTGTAATTATTCCCCCAGTTCACAGATAGTTGTTGTGATTGGTCGGTGGCGTGATGTGCTGGCCACACTCCGCTCACCGCGTATTAATACGTCCTCCGTGGATGCCGTGTCCGCCAATGAGGCCCGACATTACGGCTGAACTGTTGCGACCTTCACCTTGAAGAGGGGACCGCACTGTGTATAAGACGCAGTAAAAGTAGTGGTGCCCCCCTCCCCCCTCCCCTCCCACCCCGATGTATTGGGATATTTTGCTGAGGTGCTTATTAATTAGATACACACACACGGAGCGGACTTTTGCTGAATGGCATGGGGTTTGTAAGCGTAGGCGTCATCCCCCCCCCCTTCCATTCCCCGCCCTCCACCCATGACTGCCCCTACGCGACTGTCACTGGCCCCCTTAACCCTAACCTCTCCATGACAGTGAGAGTTGCTAAGACCCCGACAGGTCCTCCTACCACCTTGTTGTTGAATCCTGTAGCGTCTATCTCACGGCGGAGGCGGCGGAGGCTGATGGCGATTCTGTAACAAGAGAAGAAGGGGCCAGTTAATTTCATGTTTACAGCTGACCACCACAGCAGTCCACCCCCCCCCCCCCCTTCTCTCCACCCCCAACCCCGCCCCCGCCCCCCCCCCCCCCACAAACCACCTAGCAGGCTAAGGCCGCGTAAGGCGATCGCCACAAATTGGTTTGGATGGCTTTTTCCCAGCTTTCCCGTTTTCAATTTGCTTCATCAACCTTCCTCAGAGCCTCAGCCCCGCGCCACAATCGGTGCTGACCTTGCTTCATACACCGATAAGGACTAAGAAGATGGTATAAATACCCACATGTATAAGTTACAACCCTGGACGACTTGGCGCAATCTCCGTATCGCAAGACACTGGCTGTAAGCATTATCTGGTGTCGTGACCCGGCCACGCCCGTAGGTGTCAAAGGGATGTAACTATTCCCCAACTAGAACGAGTATTCAATCTTTAGCAAAGACGTTTCATCATATTTGGTTTAAGTTTTTATTTTTATCATAATTCTTGTGCTTACATTTTTATTGCAAAATTAAGAACATTATCGCCAACGGCTCGGTTAGCAACACATTCGTTTTTGCCACAGCACAGGTGACATATTACATGGTTTGTGGTCTCAACGTGACGCCGCCTCAAACAGTCTGTCAGGTTGCCCAGACAGGCACCAGTACGAACTCAAACCTCCCCCACCCACCCCCGTGTCTGAGCAGAAGCTGTGGCAGCCTCAGGGTTTAAGCGGCTACTTCACCTTGATTGTGTGGACCAATCGCCCAGCGACCAGTCACCGTGGAGTCCTATCAAATTGGAGACATTAATTAACATGAACTTCTGACGCATGTATGTATTTACACATATTTATATTGTAAACCGTATATATGTTCCATGGGCGTTGTGCCTGAATTACTTCAATAAATTATTATTATTAATTAACATGGACAGTACCTTATTTTATTAATAAAAGGGGAAGGACAGCGCGGAGGGAGGGGGGGGGGGCTGATGTAACCGAGGAGGGCGACCTGGGCGGAACCGGAAATGGACCTCATGTGACCGGAAGTGAGAGCCCTGCGCAGGTATTGCATGTCGGGAAGCGCTCTCAACAGTAATAGTGCGGTCTCGGGTGAGAGGAAGGGGGGGGGGGGAACGCCACGTTTAGGCGTGGGGGGTGAGGGGGGGTGAGCGCTGTCTACGCGTGCTCACGAGATCTTCGCTGCTAGTTGGGACGGCATTACTAGGTCTTCATAGTGGCGCAAAGAGGCCTGCCTAGAGGTTATCCAGGGTCGGTTTACGCCCTCTCGACCCCCCCCCCCCCGCCCCCTACCACCCACCACCCTAACGCTTACTGCCCCGTGGCTATATCTACCAGCGAAATGTCTCAGTCGGTGCCAGGCAATCATCTAGACAAAGGGGAGCGCTGATAGAAGTCGACATACGCCATTGCCGAAATGGCACGTAATGCTTGACCTCCGATGTGTATTGCGCAATGTCCCGTTGTATTATCTATTAGCGACGGGCCTTAGATGTTCCCGTTCGCCGCTGCCCCTTTCTGTCATCCAAGTATGGCTAGTCCATTTCTGTCCTTCACTACCCGGGCGTCATGTTTTATCAAGGGGTATAAATGACAAGCCCCCGAGGCAAATGAGATGTTGTCGCAGCAGAAAGGCTTGTTGAATTCGTTGGAATTCAGATATCTCTGCTACAGCGTCTGAGAAAGACGTTATAATTAAGACATTTGGATTGATGCAAACACTTTGAATAATTAAAACGCGACCGTCATGAGCAGTTTGAAAGGGTTGACGAAAATCGGGGGGATGGATCTAACTTATCGAGGGCATCATAATGGGACTGGCCAGGTTCAAGCTGGATTTGGCACACATGACGTCCCTAAGATCGGTACATACTCCACGACATGTTGGTCATCTACCTTCATTCATGTGGTCACAGCGATTTTTTTGACAATTTATACAACAATAAAATTTTACTGATCTATAACTCAGAAACTATAAATCCGAGGAACAATCTGAACCACACCGCAGCTCTTTAAATACAACTATACGGGCGAGTTGTACAATTTAACACGGCGTACAAGCCACCTATGGGTCTAATAATTCATACATTTTTCAACGCTAATAAAAAAAAATTGTGACCATGACATTTGACCCACGTCCTCCATCTAGTAAAGTTAGCCCGTCGCTGGTCATTTGGAATATTTTGATGACTTTGGGAGTCGATATCTGAAGGCGTTCGATAGTTGTCCCCTTACTATACAAATAGACAGTTCCACCGACATCTATATGCAACGGTATCATAATAAAATGTGTCATTGTGAGCAAGTAGCACACCGGTCGTGTCTGTAGCCTGGGTGACGTCTCGTCTAGCGCTGCTCGGGCGCACAAATCTCACAACCTCACTATATAACACAATACCCTACTACTCGTGTCAAATATACTCTGGAACTGTTCAGGCATGGGTCGATTACAGTGTAAATGTAATTGTAAATATGTAAATATGAAAGTAATCGATTACAATTACATTGAAAGTACTCATGATTACAATCGTGATTACTTTCTATGTTTTTAATCAATGAACCCTGGTTCAGACATACCTAGTTATGTCTCGGAGTGGGGCACAAAGGACCGGAAGGGTATGGCTGGTTGGGGGGAGGTGCAGCTCTACAGAAGGATTCCATTGGACAGTTTCCATTAATGATACTGGCGACATAGAAGTGTGACGTCCAGTTTGGAGACTAAGACAGACTGAGTGAACCTAAGTGAAGTAATTATGATTACGATTACATTGGCAATGTACCCCCTCCTGCTCCCTGCGCCTAATCCTCAATTGTTACAGCCCAATTAACAACCCTCTTGACAGAAAAAAAACATCCGATAAAAAATAGTGCCGGTTTATTTTGATGGACGTGGTAACATTTCGGATAGTTTACATCAAGCCTCCCCCCTACCTCCCCACCCTTAATCCCCCCCCCCTCTTCCCCTTCCACCCCGTCTCTAAGGTCTCGTCGCCTAGATACATCCGACGGGTGAAAGCGGAACACGAGAGGAGACACTGACCCGGGTTCCGTCCCGTCCGCGCCGTGTATAATGACGGTGTAAGATGGCGCAAAACCATCCCACAAATCTCTGACATAACTGTTGCGAATTGAGCCGTCCTGCAGGCTGTAGACACATGTTATGTGCCACTCCTATGGCACAGGGCGATGTGTCGCTGGCTCGTAGCTCTGGAAGGTATTGAATCTTAAACTGCTGCCTAAAAAACAAAACCGGAAGCTACCGGAAATTGAACCATCACGCGATCATTACAGAGATATCATTGCCCTCTTCCTGAACAGTCTTCCCTAAGTGACTTACTGCCACGTAGATCTTTCAGGTGTCGGGTCGGCCATTAATGCCGATCGTCACATGCCACTAAATGGCCGCCGGTTTTTGCAAAAAAAGATCAGAAAACGTTTAATCGGATGTAGGTCGTTACGGTGCTTCATCGCTGGGGGTGATCCAAGGCGCGTCACCGCTAGGGGGCGCTCAAATGGGCGTCATCGCTAGGAGGCGCTATAAGGCGTGACACTGCTGGGGGGCGCTTTAAGGCGCGTTATCGCTAGGGGTTGCTCTAAGACGCGTCACTGCTAAGGGGACGCTCTAAGGCGTGTCACCGCTAGGGGGATGCTATAGATCGCGTCACCGCTAGGGGGCGCTCTTATGTGCGTCACCGCTAGGAAGCGCTCTAAGGCGCGTCACCCCTAGGTTGCGCTCTAAGGCGTGTCACCGCTAGGGGGCGCTCTAAGGCGTGTCACCGCTAGGGAGCGCTCTAATGTGCGTCACCGATAGGGAGCGCTCGAAGGCGTGTCACCGCTAGGGGGACGCTGTAGGGCACGTCGCCGCCAGGCGGCGCTCTAAGGCGCGTCATAGCTAGGGGGCGCTCTAAGGCGCGTCACCGCTAGGGGACGCAATAGAGCACGTCACCGCTAGGGGGATGCTAGAGGGCACGTCACCGCTAGGGGACGCTCAAAGGTGCGTCACCGCTAGGGGCGCGCTAATGCGTGTCACCGCTGGGGGTGGTGGGGGGCGCTTTAAGGCGCGTTATCGCTAGGGGCGCTCTATGGCGCGTCACTGTTGAGGGGGGCGCTATAAGGCGCATCACCGCTAGGGGCGCGCTAAGGCGTGTCACCGCTAGGGGGCGCTCTAATGCGCGTCACCGTTACTACACACAGAAGTGATTAACTAATGCGAAATTAACAAAATATACGGTCTGAATCATTAACATCATGGCTTACGTCTTATGAATCCAAGTAAATGCTACGTAGATATGTTCTCCAATAGGGCTATAAAGTCTCGTTCGCTTAGACTTCCGGTTTACTCATTTTGGGGACAAACAAACGAAGCACGTGTTCGGAACGAGTTTAGAATCTCTGCGCACACTGGTATCCTGACTATCTGTGACGTAGGGGTGACGTGTATGTTACGCAAAGAGAAAGACTGGGAACCAGACTACCTGCGCAAAAGCCAGGCGCCGAGGGGTGGGTCCATTGCGGAAGGCCTAGCGCTATGATTAAGAATATTTAAGAAATATAGCTTCACAAAACGGATAGATGACATATTTTTTATGCGTTTGCGCCATCATAATGACGAATATTATTACGACGGGACAATACGACTGAGAAACTAACGTTTTTTTGCATTTCCTACGAAAACGAGGCATTATGACGTCACACGGATTCTCCCCGGTGACAACGTTGGCGCACCGCTTCAAACAGAAAACTTACAAAAATGAAGAAACTTGGTCTTTTCGTGATCCAAAAGTGATACAAAAACATCCAACTGGTCTTATTTTATCTTTACCATGTGGTTTAATTACGCACCCGTGTGTTGTTACTCCATGCACTGCACATTTTGACAGCGGAATGGTTAAGTCGATCACTTGCTCTCGCCATTTTTGTTACCGCGGAGGCACGCGAAACTCGCCAACGTGACGTCACTCGCTGTTTGGCGAACTTGCGAATGCCCGGGTGCAGGGCTAAATTTAGAACGTTATTTTTAGCTTTCGAGTGTTTTGAAGACGGATTTTTCCTTGTATATTCCCAAAGTTCTGCGCTTCATTGCCTCCAAATATTTTAACGTATATCTCCCATAGCCATGTTTAGTGAAATGGTACTCATAGTCTTTAGAATAAACCTGGAAAGAAATTGACTTATACCTGCCTATACTTCAACATGGAGCACGTGTGTTTGTTTGTCCCCAAAACTGAAGTCTCGCGGCCCGATCGCGAGAACTGTATAGCCCTATATCCGTAGGGGTTTTGAATTTGGTAAGGTAAGCCACCCATTATGAGCCTCGGCGATTTTGAGCAGACCTCGGTAAACATCGGCAAACATCGGCGGGCTGTAGCCCTGATATTTTAAGCAGTCTTAATGAAACAAAGCACGAATAAAACACAGCAAGAGAAGTGGTGACATAGGTAAAATAAATAGAACAGCGTATAATAAGCTTCGGCGATTTAGAGAAGACCTCGGTAAACACCGACAAACATCGGCGGGTGTCAGTGAAAGTGGAATCCCTAACTCGTTACGTCATTCACAGGGAATCCCCAATTCGTGACGTCATTCACAGGGTATTTCCCCGAGAATGGCTCTTCGTGATAAATTCCGAATATTCAAGAAAAAAACATGGAGAAAACGTGTAAATAGTTCAGAAAACATTCGTGTAGATCATAATTATATCGGAGACCATTATATATAACCAGATTTATTAAAATGTGAGCACAAGGCGTAAATTACTGATAATTGGTGATAAATAAGCTGCTCCAAAAAATATTTCTCAAATAACATTTTCAAGTTTTAGGACGTGTTTCTCGGGAAATTTGCACGGCTACATATATTTTTCTTTATTTTTATTACAAGAACTATGTTTTTAGAAGTTTTTAAACGTGGTTTGGTGTCATGATTTTCATTTTTGATGAAATTATAGCCAATTTTGTGAAGGTGGTGATTTCGAATTTTGGCAAATAGGGTCCTGTTTTTGCATAACTGCACTTTATTATTGCCATTCTGTTATTTTTTGTGGCTACTATTTACATTGTTGAATATCATTCCTGTATTGCGCTAGGTTTAAGCTTTCTAAAGAGCTATTACTGATGAAAATGATTTAATATTGAGCTGAATTGTAGCAAAATTATATATTCGTGGTAGGTGTCAAGTTTTGGTCATTTTGTGAAATGGGGGTATACTTGGAAAATAGAGCATATTTTTTTAACGGAACGGTAAAGTATCCTAAAAATTCACCAGAAGGTGTGTAATTGGGTAAACTTTCATAAAATAATCACAAATACAGAGTTCTTTTACCTTGCTATTATGGGTGGCTTACCTTAATTGTACGATGATGTGTCTCAGTGAATCAATTGTTTGATAAGGAGGTGCTCGCGTTGTGAAGGAGTAACGTCTTTTTGATAATTGTAACAATGGATATCGCAGCGTGTGACGGCTGGGGGAAATAGTTCACCAGACAGTGGGTTGGCAGACTACGGTAAGACCGTGGTACCCGAGACATACCTTTGGCATATACACCCTCTCACCGGGTGTGTAATTCACTCAACGAGACCATTACACTATTACACACCATTACACCTCCGAGAGCGGCGTTTTTTCGCTTTACGTGCCACCGCCCTCAGCGTGAGTCGCAGTAAGTAGGTCCGTGAGGGGTCTCATCTCTCGATTATGCAACGTGTGAGATTGTAACAACGGCTTAAACTTTTTACATCCCGGCATTGCCGGATATAACAGCGAAACGTGCGCCAGAGAAACAAAAACACGCTGAATAGATAGAAACAGTGGACGGACTGACAGAGAGGGTGTCATGTCCAAATACGGCGCAGGAAGTAGGGGTGAAGTTGGGGGAGGAAGCCGCATCCATAGACCGAGTCCCGTGGTTGTCGGCTATTAGCGATGGCCGGTTGCCGGTCACGCCACCCCCAGGACGTGAAAGCCAGGGTTTTATGCCATTGAGACCTCCTTGGAGACCCCACTTACTCTCAGGGCCGTAATCGACGACACCTTTTTAAAGAGGATAAAACATATAGGGTTATATATGGAAAGACAGCGGCATAGAACAGGGGAACTAACTACCCGGTGTCTCAACATGGACGGACAGTGGGGGAACTAACTACCCGGTGTCTCAATATGGGCGGACAGTGGGGGAACTAACTACCCGGTGTCTCAATATGGGCGGACAGTGAGGGAACTAACTACCCGGTGTCTCAACATGGGCGGACAGTAGGGGAACTAACTACCCGGTGTCTCAACATGGACGGACAGTGGGGGAACTAACTACCCGGTGCCTCAACATGGGCGGACAGTAGGGGAACTAACTACCCGGTGTCTCAACATGGGCGGACAGTAGGGGAACTAACTACCCGGTGTCTCAACATGGGCGGACAGTAGGGGAACTAACTACCCGGTGTCTCAACATGGACGGACGGTGGGGGAACTAACTACCCGGTGTCTCAATATGGGCGGACAATGGGGGAACTAACTACCCAGCGTCTCAACATAACGGACAGTGGGGGAACTAACTACCCGGTGTCTCAACATGGACGGACAGTGGGGGAACTAACTACCCGGTGTCTCAGCACGGACGGACAGTGGGGGAACTAACTATCCAGCGTCTCAACATAACGGACAGTGGGGGAACTAACTACCCGGTGCCTCAACATAGGAGGACAGTATAGGAACTAACTACCCGGTGCTTCAACATGGACGGACAGCGGGAGAACTAACTACCCGGCGCCTCAACATGGGCGGACAGTGGGGGAACTAACTACCCGGCGCCTAAACATGGGCGGACAGTAGGGGAACTAACTACCCGGTGTCTCAACATGGGCGGACAGTGGGGGAACTAACTACCCGGTGCCTCAACATGGGCGGACAGTGGGGGAACTAACTACCCGGTGCCTCAACATGGGCGGACAGTGGGGGAACTAACTACCCGGTGCCTCAACATGGGCGGACAGTAGGGGAACTAAATACCCGGTGCCTAAACATGGGCGGACAGTGGGGGAACTAACTACCCGGTGCCTCAACATGGGCGGACAGTGGGGGAACTAACTACCCGGTGTCTCAGCACGGACGGACAGTGGGGGAACTAACTACCCGGTGTCTCAACATGGGCGGACAGTAGGGGAACTAACTACCCGGTGTCTCAACATGGGCGGACAGTAGGGGAACTAACTACCCGGTGTCTTAACATGGGCGGACAGTGGGGGAACTAACTACCCGGTGTCTCAACATGGGCGGACAGTGGGGGAACTAACTAATCGGCGCCTAAACATGGGCGGGCAGTGGGAGAACTAACTACCCGGTGCCTCAACATGGACGGACAGTGGGGGAACTAACTACCCGGTGTCTCAACATGGGCGGACAGTAGGGGAACTAACTACCCGGTGTCTCAACATGGGCGGACAGTAGGGGAACTAACTACCCGGTGTCTTAACATGGGTGGACAGTGGGGGAACTAACTACCCGGTGTCTCAACATGGGCGGACAGTGGGGGAACTAACTAATCGGCGCCTAAACATGGGCGGGCAGTGGGGGAACTAACTACCCGGTGCCTAAACATGGGTGGACAGTATGGGAACTAACTACCCGGCGTCTGAACATAGCGAACAGGGGGGGAATTAACTACGCGGCGCCTCAACATGGCGGACAGTGGGGGAAGTAACTACCCGGCGCCTCAACATGGATGGACATTCTGGAAACTAACTACCCGGTGCTTCAACATGGGCGGACAATGGGGAAACTAACTACCCGGTACCTCCAAATGGGCGCAAAGTAGAGTTTGGGGGGGGGGGGGGGGTGCAAGGGGTATTTACGTTCCTCGGGAATAGGCTTTTCATTTCACCGTGATCTGGGGGTGAAATAATTATTCGTGAACTGGAAATGGGGTATTAGCCGACCCTCGTGATCAAGGACTTTGATATATTTATCGGGAATCTTGATATTAAATAACCGTGAATCAGGAAATCGCCAAATTATATCATGCAATTCGCCCTTTCTTTGTATACCGAGAGTTCTTATTAAATTCATTGTGATCTGGGAACACGACCCCCCCCCCACCCTTCGCACGACCCGGTGTAGGAATGCACCAGACATGACGACGGCTTTCCACCATGTGTCTTTAAACATGTGATATTGGTATTTGTCTTGTGTGCCATTCTGCCACGAAGCGCACAAAGAGTTCTTGGGATAACCAGTCATATCCCTCCTCCCTCCCGCCATTCCCTCCCATCTTAGGTCGTGTCTACCTCTACTCAAACACGTATAACTCAAGAGGAATAAAACAGCGGCCTCAGTTACGTTACAGTTGTTCCGCCTTCACGACTTCCTTGTCAATTCTGCCCCGAAGGCAATGGAAAAATAACAGCTCCCCACTTTCGCTGACACTGCTGTTGGGATCAGTGGAGTTTAGCAGGGTCAAGGACATACGGCGATCTCAAAACATAAACATTAATGCTTTGCTACATATTTATGCTTGTAAAACCCCCAGTTGATTGAGTAATGACATTGAATTGAATGTCGTATTTTTCAATTGGATGGGGAGCGTTCATTTTCACATATACTGTGTATTACGTCCTTACCATCATCTAGTTTAACTTAGTGTATTTCATCAACTAGATTGGATTACGAGTTAAGTAATCACTTAAAATAATAATACATAAAAACGCTGTTAGAGATGTCAGTGAAGAAGAAATTGCCACTGCGGGACCGGAAAAAGGGAATTTACCTATGTATATTCACCTTATGCACATGTTGGAAATTCCCATGCGAAAACGAGGATATACCTACAAGTTTGCGTGCTAACGGCAAGTGCATATCAGGAGACTTAAAAGAGTGTACGCACGTGCTGCAGATGATATAAACAAATTACTTTTGAACAACCGGATTCCACGTGCTTGCACAACCCAATGTGTGAACTAACCGTTCACTTACGCCTAGATGCATCAGACTAAACTTTAAACAGTGATGACTGACTAGGAGAACCACATTTCATCAGAGAATGTGGCTGTTGTACTAAGTACAGCGAAAAAAATAATTAACAGGAATTGAATGCACTACCCTACGAGCAAAAGGCAAATAGCATAATATCTCCCCATGCTCCTAAAAAACCGGGTGTAATATGTTAACACGAGATTCAACTTGCGCGCATACGTTTTCACGCATCTATCATATGGGTAGACCTAGGCCTAAAGGCACTGAGAGTCCTGTTAACACTCACAATACTCAAAATAAATACTTACAATGAAAAAACACAATAGGTCTATTAGGTCTATAGACTGACATGACATGTTACAACACAAAATGTCTAGCCAACGTGGATAGCGGGTTGAAATTTCAGGAGGCTTCCATTTGAATTGACCCTCGTTGCATGCCGCCGTTTTCATATATACTCGCTCCAAAAAGATACTCTGTTTTCACATGTAGTTGCTGCAGAACACAGCCTCGTTTTGGCGTCAATATGGAAGCACCTTACAGGTCGCACATCGCACCACGTGATCAGGAACCTTACAGTTCGCACATCGCACCACGTGGTCAGGAACCTTACAGTGCGCACATCGCACCACGTGGTCAGGAACCTTACAGGTCGCACATCGCACCACGTGGTCAGGAACCTTACAGGTCGCACATCGCACCACGTGGTCAGGAACCTTACAGGTCGCACATCGCACCACGTGGTCAGGAACCTTACAGGTCGCACATCGCACCACGTGGTCAAGAACCTTACAGGTCGCACATCGCACCAGGTACTCAAGAACCTTACAGGTCGCACATCGCACCACGTGGTCAGGAACCTTACAGGTCGCACATCGCACCACGTGGTCAGGAACCTTACAGGTCGCAGATCGCACCACGTGGTCAGGAACCTTACAGGTCGCACATCTCAACACTTGGTCAAGAACCTTACAGGTCGCACATCTCAACACTTAGTCAAGAACCTTACAGGTCGCACATCGCACCACGTGGTCAGGAACCTTACAGGTCGCACATCGCACCACGTGGTCAGGAACCTTACAGGTCGCACATCGCACCACGTGGTCAGGAACCTTACAGGTCGCACATCGCACCACGTGGTCAGGAATCTTACAGGTCGTACATCGCAACACGTGGTCAAGAACCTTACAGGTCGCACATCGCACCACGTGGTCAGGAACCTTACAGGTCGCACATCGCACCACGTGGTCAGGAACCTTACAGGTCGCACATCGCACCACGTGGTCAGGAATCTTACAGTTCGCACATCGCACCACGTGGTCAGGAACCCTACAGGTCGCACATCGCACCACGTGGTCAGGAACCTTACAGGTCGCACATCGCACCACGTGGTCAGGAACCTTACAGGTCGTACATCGCAACACGTGGTCAAGAACCTTACAGGTCGCACATCGCACCACGTGGTCAGGAACCTTACAGGTCGCACATCGCACCACGTGGTCAGGAACCTTACAGGTCGCACATCGCACCACGTGGTCAGGAACCTTACAGTTCGCACATCGCACCACGTGGTCAGGAACCTTACAGGTCGCACATCGCACCACGTGGTCAGGAACCTTACAGGTCGCACATCGCACCACGTGGTCAGGAACCTTACAGGTCGCCCATCGCACCACGTGGTCAGGAACCTTACAGGTCGCACATCGCACCACGTGGTCAGGAACCTTACAGTTTGCACATCACACCACGTGGTCAGGAACCTTACAGGTCGCACATCGCACCACGTGGTCAGGAACCTTACAGGTCGCACATCGCACCACGTGGTCAGGAACCTTACAGGTCGCACATCGCACCACGTGGTCAGGAATCTTACAGGTCGTAAATCGCAACACGTGGTCAAGAACCTTACAGGTCGCACATCGCACCACGTGGTCAGGAACCTTACAGGTCGCACATCGCACCACGTGGTCAGGAACCTTACAGGTCGCACATCGCACCACGTGGTCAGGAATCTTACAGTTCGCACATCGCACCACGTGGTCAGGAACCTTACAGGTCGCACATCGCACCACGTGGTCAGGAACCTTACAGGTCGCACATCGCACCACGTGGTCAGGAACCTTACAGGTCGTACATCGCAACACGTGGTCAAGAACCTTACAGGTCGCACATCGCACCACGTGGTCAGGAACCTTACAGGTCGCACATCGCACCACGTGGTCAGGAACCTTACAGGTCGCACATCGCACCACGTGGTCAGGAACCTTACAGTTCGCACATCGCACCACGTGGTCAGGAACCTTACAGGTCGCACATCGCACCACGTGGTCAGGAACCTTACAGGTCGCACATCGCACCACGTGGTCAGGAACCTTACAGGTCGCCCATCGCACCACGTGGTCAGGAACCTTACAGGTCGCACATCGCACCACGTGGTCAGGAACCTTACAGTTTGCACATCACACCACGTGGTCAGGAACCTTACAGGTCGCACATCGCACCACGTGGTCAGGAACCTTACAGGTCGCACATCGCACCACGTGGTCAGGATGGTCGGCATGCCGGAATCTTCGTTCGCTAGAGGTCGCTTCGTATATCGGCTTAACCGTAGCCAGTGAACAAGTGAAATAATGAAATTAACTTTCTATCTAATAAATTAAACACAATTTGTTATTTCAGTAATTAACAGTAACGTATTTTATAATTTTATGGCTGCTTGATGTCGTGGTTCAGTGACCTCAGTGTCAACCGTGCTAGCTGGTTCCGGTGCAGCTCATTGTATCACTCCGCGGTGATTCGCCGGTTTAATTGTGCGGCGGAGAGAAAACTGGTTTAATTGACCTATGGGCTGCTGTAGGTTTGGCCTTACATGCGGGTCATATCATATCATAAAAGAAACAGATAACAAAAACCGATGACATGTTACGGTTGCCATGGCCGATGCCTAAGCCTGATCCTATCTGAGCTGCTCCATTTTAATAGAACATGGCGGAGGGTTTTACATGATAAGCTGGTGCGTATTTAGTAGTAATACGGCTAGGACTATGACCATATCAAAGGCCATGGGTGGAGAGGGATGTAAGCACCACAATGGAGTCTACTTGTTGAACCGGCCCAGTAATATCCCCTTTCCCCGGCAGATGGCGGGGGCGACACCCCCGCCCACACAGCGAGAGCAGTGAAGTATGACTCCGGCCCGCCAGCCGTCTCGACCGGAAATGAATTGCCCACTAGGAGGTGAGGAAGATAAGCCGAACGCACGCCGTGGTGGGGGCGATGGGGGCGGCAACCCTGTGGGGGAGGGGGATAGGGCCGTTCACCCGTGGGGAGGGGAGAGGGCCATAGGGGTTAAGGTAAAGTTGTGATTTAAAGGCACATCCGAGCATTAACACAGATTACTCCGCGGTGGTAACCCGCCCATTGTTGTCTGTATCCGCATAAGAAAGAGGTCCTTCAGTTCGGTCCCTGAGCAATAAGCCAGAAAGACAGGAAGTGTTAACAAATACAACTGTTGTAAGGACACCGTTTTCTATGACAAGGTACAATTTTATATGCGCTGTTTGTCCATTCGCTGGCAGGGTAAGGAAGCCAAAACAGAAACGTTCCTTCGTGAGGCAAAAGTACCTGTATGTTAAGCAACCACGGAGCAATGTGGGAATGAGATATCTGTTCAGAAGTCACGTGATTAGAAATCCCGTAGAAGGCCGTGGGTGGAAATTTTCGGGGACTTACCCGAGCGCAACCCGAGATGTGCATTTTTTGTGAGCAAATTGATAAAGTAGGTTAATCTTGTTTCAACTTTTTTTCAACTGTTTCTTACTGTTTCTGAATAATATGTTATAATTTTCATTTCATACACATTGATATATGTGGGGTTTGAATGTGACGCTTGTTCTAAAATACTGACCAAATGAAAGACAGTTGAGTTGATTTGGCACCTTGCTTGTGATTGTTATCCATAAGGAACACATTGTTTGAATACTGAATACTATTCTCATCAAAATGCATAATCCATGCCCTAAATATATCAAACTGCGATTTATAATATAGGTAATTAAGAATAAAAATAACAGGAATTGGCATGTCTAATTTCCCTTAATCCATATATATGATATATTCGCACAGCCTACAGTAGAGAGGTTGGAAAATACAGGCGGGTGTTTTCAACGGATGCGAAACAGGGCCTTGTTAGTAAGATCTATCCTTGGTTCATCCCGCGGTTTGTCAGCAACCGACAATGCTCGAAATAACAATCAGTATGACAATAAATTCCTGGTGTGCCCATTATATATAAAATATCGACAAGTAATTTGGACCCGATGTATTGGACTCATGTCATCGGAAGAGCGATGGACTCTCCAAAATTTTACATAAGAGAACTGAAGATGTCCAATCCGGCACTTAACTTTACCCAATAAATTAATCCAAACGTGTTTACTTGAACTAGTGTTACAATCACCAATGTATATGTTCTGTTGGCATGATGGCATTGAAAACAATAAAGATATCTACCTAAACTCCTGGGCGTAACATTATGGCATTTCTAATATTCAGTCCTTGGACGAAAAGAATAACTTGACGAGTTTAGTTTGTTTTGCGTCAGCCGTACACGATTATAAGTAGGCCCATTCCGTAGCTACTGCGCCAATACATGGCGGATATCTGTTTTATTTCACCGGGATTCATAATATTGAAGCACCATGACAGGTAAGTGAAGCGGATGACTTACAAGATGGCCGCGATGGTCACACCTCCGGGGTCGCACCTTAAACTTGTCGGCTCACGGGTTCAGCGCTTACCTGAAGTTTCGGATCGGGACGCTTCGGTTAAGTCACTTTGGTTACGTCACTTCCGTTCCGGATATGACCTGTAGATGGCGTGCGGATGGTCTGAGGACGCGAGGAGCTTGTGGTGGAGATGGTTTCTGTCGCTTGGCCTGCCTATCTGTTGCTCACTGTGTGTCTGGGTAATCCTACAGTTGTGGTGCCATCTGGTGACAAGAACGTTCACCCTAGTAGCCTCTTCGTTCGCTTGTCCAAGAGTTTGACTGCACAGTCAGTTTCTCGGGCTGAATTTATACCTGAGGGGCTCCCCTACACGGCGTTAATGCGTGATGTTACCCGACGATAATCACAGCCACGCCACCACCCATTCACGCCTCCACCCTCTCGCCATCCCCTCCACCCCTTCCCACCCCCTCCGCCCCCATATCCACCCCCTCTCCACACCTCCACTAATCTCCACCCACTCCAACCCCTAAACCCCTTTCCCACCCCTTATCGACTCCATCCACCCCCTACGCGACCGCCCCCTCTCCATCCCCTCCCCACCCCATCTCTACCCCCTCCACCTCTCTCCGCCCCCTCTCCACCCCCTACACCCCCTCCACCCCTCCACCTCTTTCCACCCTATCTCCACCTCCTCCACCCCCTCCACCCCTCCACCCCTGTTCACCCCATCCACCCCCTCCGCCCCTTCCGCCCCCTGTCCACCCAGAGCCCCGTCACCAGCGTCGCTCAGTTCCACCTACAAAACCGTCAAACCCTTGTCACTGTGCTCCCTTCCCACCCGCCCTCGTCCCCTCGGCAACCACCCCCCTGTCCCCCCTTCCCACCCACCATCGTCACTCCGGCACCCACCCCCTGTGCCCCCTTCCCACCCACCCTCGTTACTCCGGCCCCCTCCCCCCTGTGCCCCCTTCCCACCCACCCTCGTCACCCCGGCACCCGACCCCCCTGTGCCCCCTTCCCACCCACCCTCGTCAGCCAGACACACCCCACTGGTGCGAGTGTCCGTTTCGATTGGCGCCTTACTCGTGTGACGTCATCGGATGACGCGTCCTGAATGGGTCGTGAGGCGGCATGTGATTGGCGGACGCCGCCCCTGGGGAGCCAGGCGAGAGGGGGAGCTAGTGGAGGGGTGGGTGCAATGGACGGGGAGGCAGAAAGAAGGAGTGCTGGCCAACGTGAACAGGGAAAGTAGTGGTCTTTTCTCTCAATGAAGCACCACGGGAATCTGTGACACTGGTTGATGTGCTGGGGCCATCGAGCATCGTTGCGTCCAGCGGTCGAGGACTGGTGGGTCGCCATCCCTCATACCGACTCACCCTCTTCTATGGCAAGGCAAAGTTGGCGTATTTGCACATATGTCTAAAGATTTGCACACATGTCTAAAGATTTGCACACATGTCTAAAGATTTGCACATATGTCTAAAGATCTGCTCACATGTCTAATGATTTGCACATATGTCTAAAGATTTGCACACATGTCTAAAGATTTGCACACATGCCTAAAGATTTGCACATATGTCTAAAGATCTGCTCACATGTCTAATGATTTGCACATATGTCTAAAGATTTGCTCACATGTCTAAAGATTTGCACATATATCTAAAGATTTACACATATGTCTAAAGATTTGCACATATCTTTGGCTTTTCGAAGGTTAATTGGGATCCAGGAATTCTTGGAGATTTGCGATCAGCTTTTGGCAATTTTTGGGGATCGTTATCCGTACAATTCCCCGGTTCAACGCGAAGACTTTATCCCTATTTACCTCGATCCGTTATAGCAGTCTGTGAATTCCTCGATATTTGCGATATCACCATTAAGGCCATTTTTATTTTCGCGACCCGCTTTAAAATGTCCTAACTTTGGAGATTCGATATTGCTCTCCCTAATCCTTGGGGATTCGTGATTTACAGGGGTATCCTCCCCCCCCCCCCCCTTCAAATGACGAGAACTGGCTTTGTCAGAACTTGCGAGTTTCAAGACAAATAATGGATTACACAAGTCAGGGTCCAGGGGTGGGGGGGGGGCGAGCAGAAGGCACAAAGCATACGGACAGTTATCGACTGCTTATATTTCTCGTGCCGCCTATGAGCGGGGGATCATATGACATTAGTCATGTAAGTCATTTCTACTGCTATAGATGTGTTTAATGATGCAACATACATCCTATTATAACAGACATGACATAAATGGATCATCTATTTTAAAGTAAAAGCGTTGAATGACTAATATTGTTTTTCAGGGGGAGTTGCTTTCAGGGAAGTTATTACCCCCCCCCCCCTCGGGTCTTCACATTTTCTGGTGCATTAGTTGATCGATCGTTAAAGGAAACCGTTGTTTCTCTAATCTCATTGAATTATTAGCCTTGCAGTGCAATTGATACAGTAGTCGACTTCCTGAGTCTAAACATCGAACATTAACCACGCAAACCATGAGCAGACCTAATGCCTTGTTACGTGTTAAAGAACTTCGGTTAATGTCATGTTATATAACTCCCTCGTCCCATCGCGGTGAAATTACTGTATTTTGATCTGCGGTTACAGAGGAAATCATTTACTTAAACTGCAAAATAGGAGAATAATTAAGCTTAATGATTGCTAAGCACAAACTGAACTGTTATTCGCTGTCGTACATTCCCCGAATAGTTTATTTTGGTGAATGGCCTCCAGCTCGTTCTTTCACTAGTACTTAATGGTATAAGTTGTAAAGAACGGCTCAGTGTGTGCGTTGTAAGCATAACATTGTTGGTGATATAATATGGGACCAAATATATTTATGTGCTCATGCTAGGGGAGAAAACTGTCTATTGTAAGGCCTAATAATTTGTCTAACTGGGTATTATTTATAATTATTTCGGGTATATATACTTTTTTGAGGGACATGATGGAAAATCATGAACTTCGATATTTGAATGTTCAGCGATAGTTTTAGCGAAAGTCAGATACCGATAACCATTCGTTGATTTGTTAATACACAATCGGGCCAAGTTTCAGTTTCCTCCCTTTCCCTCGTGTTTTGCAAGTTTACCCGGATTTCTTTGACTCACGCGTAGTCCCTTTACTCCATCGCCCATCCCCACCCCCCTCCCCACGCCCCTAATTTGACTACGTACTACAGCTTTAGAGGAGGGGGGGGGGGGAATACCTTTTCCGATCTCCGCGAGTTTACCTCCAATAATTCTTGGAGATTCGCGATTAGTTGTTAGCAAATATTGGGGATCGTTATCCGTACAATTCCTGGTTCAACGCGAAGATTATTTGCCCATTTACCGCGATCCGTTATAGTAGTGTGCGAATTCCTCGATATTCGCGATATCACTTTTAAGGTGTGTCTTTTTTCGTGCCCAGTCCTCATCTTGGAGATCCGATATGGCTCTCCATCATTCTTGGGGGTTCTCGATTCAGATTCAGAGTTATTCTCCCTTATTGCTAAATTGTTAAATCAGTTACAGTTGTTCGACAAACTTATGCAACATGACAAGGGAATAATATTAAACAGTTTAACAACAGCAGAATCAGGGTTTATTAGCTGCAAAGTTAATACAAAATGATACATATCTTTCACATATCGGCTAGACTGATACAACATAATGGCAAAAAGAGAACAAAACGAAATAAATAAACAGAAAAAGGCTTACCTTTCACGGAATAGTATTAAACAGTTTAACAACAGCAGAATCAGGGCTTATTAACTGCAGTGTTCATGCGAAAGAACACATATTTGTCACATATCGGCCAGATTTATAGAACATTATGACAAAAAAAGAAGAAAACGAAATAAATAAAACAGAAAAAGGCTTATTGCATCGTGCAGTCAGTGACTCTTGACGGATTTTGGCGATGGACAAATATTTTTGGTCTAAGGCCTCGTTTATACCCTAATGCCACATTGCATAACCGCTACAGAGCAATGAGCCATTCAGGCCTGGGGTATTGTCCTGTGAGTGCACGACATAATCATTGGAATCGCGCGGTAACAATATCCCAAGTAGATATCCTATTTCCCCCTCCCCCTTATCCTCCATTTCCCCCGTACTCCTTGGCGGATACCAAGCCAGTCACCTAGGCACACGGGCTACCCCTCTTCCACCCCCCCCAACCCCCCACCCCCCACCTTCCCGTTTTCACTCTACAGCACTCTCGCGGCGCCAGTGGCGCCGTCTTGCGGGCAGCGGGACATTATTCTGTCACCGTTGACGCCACCACTCGCAGACAATACCCGGCGTCTTCCGGCCGTCCAGGGGGGTGGGGGTGGGGGGGGGGGTGAGTCAATGGTTGGTCTGGGCGGTGGTGGCTGGGCGCTGGTGGCTGGTGGCTGGTGGTTGCGGTGGGGACTGGTGGCTGGTGGCTGGTGGCTGGTGGCTGGTGGCTGGTGGCTGGTGGCTGGTGGCTGGTGGCTGGTGGCTGGTGGCTGGTGGCTGGTGGCTGGTGGCTTGTGGCTGGTGGCTGGTGGCTGGTGGCTGGTGGCTGGTGGCTGGTGGCTGGTGGCTGGTGGCTGGTGGCTGGTGGCTGGTGGCTGGTGGCTGGTGGCTGAACGATTGTGGCTGGTGGTTCGGCGGTGATGGCTGGTGGCTATGCGATGGTGGCTGGGCTACAGTGGTGGTGGCTGGTAGTTGGATGGTGCTGGCTGAAGGCTGGACGATAGTGGCTGGGGTGGCTGGGCGATGGTGGCTGGGGTGGGGCGGTGGGGGACCAGTGGGGATCCGCCCACCGCATTATACTAGGCGGAGGAAGGGAAGCTCAATGGCTTCCTAGATAGCAGGCCGGACGTCATTACGAGATTCCAAAGCGAGAATCTCGCGCAATAAACGGATCCGGCTGTGAATATTACAGTAGTTATTACCATTATGTCTGTAAGTCGCTCTCCGAACGTAGGACTTTATGTAACATCCGTGCAACGGGCTTCATTCCTCTATAACTATATATATATATATATAGATATATAGCTACAACACCCTGAAGTGTTTTAACGTTGGACAACTGTGGAAGTGATATATAAATAGACGGGTTACTACTTCACGCCTTGATTGGTAAATGTGCCACACCCCGGGAAACAACTGTGACACTGGTAGCCCAAGGGGAAATATTTATATACGTCATCATGTGACGTCATTGGCAGAGGGAGCTCAGGTGTTTGCCTGTAACCTGATGTACGTGGGCGATTGGTCCGTCCACCCAGGGCTGTTAGCTACCCTCCGCCATGTAAGAACTCCCTCCCTCCTTCTCCTCCTCCGCCTGTCACTCTATATATAAGTATATATATTTACATATAGATAGTAAATATGAGAGAGGGTGAAAGAGAGAGCCAGAGAGAGGCGGAGAAAGAGGAAGGGAGAGTCAAGGATAGAGAGAGGCAGAGAAAGAGAGAGAGTGGGGGGGGGCGAGAAAGAGAGAGAGAGGGGGGGCAGAGAAAGAGAGAGAGAGGAGGGGGGGGCAGAGAAAGAGAGGCAGAGAACGAGAGAGAGAGAGCGAAGAGAGAGAGAACCTGAGAAACATATATGACACCCTGAATTGGGTCAGTTGACCGGAATCGGAACCGATTGAATTAGATACGCTGGAGACGCTCTGGAGACGAATGCGAACATCATCAGCGCAAGGTCACCATGCAGTCCCCAGCGTCCCGTAGGCAGCGTATCAGGTGTTGGTGAGTGAGTGAGGCGAGGCCCAGGGCCAGTGCTAATAACTGTTAGTCTGATCTCTGGGTGGGCGGCTTCATTCAATGACCGGTGCCACTCCATGTCAAGTTGTCAACCAATCGCCCTCCAAGGCCGAAGCTACTTTTGTCCCTCATGAATATTCATGTCTTGACACCAGCGTCTCACAGATGAGAACTTTTTAAATCGATTTAAAAAAAACCAGGATTACCTTCGCCGGAAACAATTTCAATTTTTTCGACCCTAGTTTCGTATCTTCTTCTAAGTGAAATACGGTGGGCGACGTGGAGGCCTGAGGCTTGGGGTTTACTGGACCCAGATCCATGCCATATATTGTTTTCATGATGTCTGATTTTTCAGGTAGCGTTGTCCTAACGTTGTGAAAACGTCCATACTCAACTCACCATTTTGTATTTTTAGCAACTGCCTCACGCAGCCAACTTGTATTAGTCACTCCACATGGCAAAGTTTTAGTTTATGGAATATAGGCTAGAAAATATTAGTTCATTTTGTGCGCCAAACGTTGTAAAAAGGTTGTCCTGGTGCTAACTTTGAGATGATGTGATTACAACGAAAAACCAACGTTGTGCGTTGTGTGTTTGCTAGATAATGCACAGCGACAAGTGATCGTTAGGACTAACTTTGATTCGCATAAATCCGTAGCAAATTATCTTTTCTTCTTTACTTGCGGCTTGAAAGCGTCTATATTGCGTCGCCTTGACATAACTGTTCCTTGTTGGCGGAGCGCGAGAAAAACAGACTCCTGTCAACTGTTCAATTGTCCGGTAATGTCATCAAAATGTCGTCACTTCCGGTTTGTCGGCAGCGCCCTTGTGTTGCTGACGCTCACCTGACCAGAGTGCCTCGCTTTCAATCTCAATAGCCTCGTTGCCGTCATCAATGTCGTCGTCACGGTCAGATCCCATGCACTGGAGCGAGAAAGGGAATCACCTCTCGTGGGCGAGTGTCCATCGTGACTGGTCCCCCGAGCACCAAGCTATCTTCCGGGGTATAATTACCACCAATGCGTCTGTTGATGCATCCATTGATACCTCCACCCCCCCGCCCCTCCCCCTCCCATTTCCCCTTGTCCACAATGGAACATATAAATAAACGTGTTAACGGACTCCCCCACTTTCTTCCTCAGGCGGACAAAGCCACAGAACACGTCTATGTGACGAACAGCACCCAATAAATAGAACACGGAAAATGTCATTGATGCGCCCCCCTCCCCCCCCCCCCCCCCACCCCCTCCATCCGCGTAAAACATATAGGCGACGGGCGGTGGGGGAGAGGCGCGGGGCGGGGGGGGGGGGATCTGGAGATCCAGAATACCACCATGTCACTTCAGCCACTGTGTCACAGGATGTGGTTTCCGGAATTTGCACCCTCCTTCTAATTACTGGTTGCTAGACTCAGCTGCGCTATACTTCGACTTCATTCTGCCATAACGGGGGGGGGGGGGTGATGGGGGGCAGGGGGTGAGGGGGGGGGGGAGAGGGGGAAGGAGGGGGTCCCATTGCGGTCTCAGGCCCTACCAGGTCACCCGGCCTCGTCAATGGCTGGGGTTGGGCGCTCCCAGAAAGCCGGGCGTGCGACTAAATCGTTTCGTGATTTGAATGGTGTTTCCGTTTCGGGGTTGAGCCGGCGTTGTGGTGTGTTGTGGCACCAGCTGCGGCTGTAGTCATTGTGGGGGTGGGGGGTGGGGAGGAGGGGGGTGAAGGGCGGGGGGAGTGACACAACTCCGCTCAACACTATTTCGGAACCTGGGATTTGTTGTATCGTGACCCGGTATCCTTTCATGTCTTCCGACCGACCACCCCATCTCCCACTCGCCATCACGTCCCAACCCCTACCCCCGTGTGACCTTGCCCATACCTGTCATGTCCTGTCAGCTAACCCGATCCCATCCCCCCTCAGCACTCCCCAGAGTGAGTACGAACGACAAAGTCGACGAGGTAATTATCGAAATCCGCGTCCTTGTGAGTGCCCTTCCGACGCCCCTGCACAACTGGGTGTGGACCCCGTGCAATAACCCAAAGTTTGTTGGATGAATATTCAGGACGCTTTAACCACTTTTGGTCATATCGCGTCAATGGGTGAAGGAAGGGAGAGTGGAGCCATGTCCCCGGGAGTAACCCCCTACTCTTTGCGAAGAAGGACATGGGATCGTTATCCTGTAACCTCACAGACATGGCCAAAGCGGGGCGGGAACCACCGATCCGCGTGCTGTTAGGCTGTCAGGTGGCTAGGGCACTCAAGGCGAGCACTTTAACCCACTGAGCCATTGAGGCGGCCCCCAATAACCCAAAGATTGTGTGTCTCCAACTAGTGAGCACACACGGGTTAAGCCGTTAGTCGCTGGTTGACACGGTTGGTGGGGATGGGGATGTTGGGGGGGGGGCGGGGGGGGGGGCTTGTAATACGACAGAGCTACGACTCTATTCATAGTGCTTTCCGTGAACTATTACTACACAAATATCCCGCAGTACTTCCCGTAACACGCGAAGTGGAAATAACGTTTAAACCGTCTTTATAGGGCTATAAAATCTCGTTCGCCAAGACTTCCGGTGTAGTACCTATTTTGGGGAAAAATAAGCGAAGCACGTGTTTTCCGAAAGAGTTTAGAACCTTTGCGCACACTGGTATCCTGACTATTGGCCTTATTCACGGAATCGCCATATTGACGCCAAAGCGAGGCTGTGCCTGCAAACATTATCGCGTGACTGGTTCAACGCGTGAACTCTAATGGGAGACACTGCTGCAGATTCGCTGCTACATAGCCCACGGGTGTTTTCAGTAATAAAATTGTCGATTTCAGACAGAAGAAAAGGGGGGGGGACGAGGGGGGGGGGGTTTATAGCAAGTACATGTGAAAACAGAAGGTCTTTTGGAGCGAGCTAGTATATTTGAAAAGGGGGAGTATTTTCTGCGGAATGCAACAAGGGTCAATTGATGCGGAAGCCCCCCCACCCCTATAGTTTGTAACATGTCACTCTAGAGACCTACTAATTTTTTGCTTTTTTTTTTTTTTTTTGAGTATTGCGAATTTGATGACCCGGATATTCTTTGTCATTAGGCCTATCCATATGATAGATAGGCCTTTAGGCCTATCCATATGATAGATAGGCCTAGGGGTGAAAAAACTTGTGCACACCAGAGTTTTTGAATCCCATGTTAACATGTTTTGCCCGCTATAGTACGACCGCAGGGAGGTATTATGCTGGGCATATGGAATTATGCAGACATATTTTATTTCATTTATTTCAATGTGTCAATAATTCTACTTGCACCCCACCCGTCTCCACGCACTGATTTACTGTGCCTGAGCCGTGGCATGAACTAATCAGTCGCTTACGCCTAGATGCACAAGACTAATGTAAAACCAGGGATGACCGTGGGAAGGAACACATTTTATCAGAGAATGCGGTTGTGGCACTTAGAGCGAGAACAAATAATTGCATCCCTCTAAAATTGAACGCACGACCCTACTACAAAAATGCAAACGCTCTGCCGACTGAGCTACGCGGCCATCAACGTTATGCTTTGCGTTTCAATGAGTCTGCTTGTAACTCAAGCAACCATTCCATGCAAAATTGGTAATAAAAGCGCTATTAACGTTTGCAGGGTCGGATCCGGATATGCTGGAAAAGGGGGGGGGGGCGGTTTCGGGTAAGCGATGTTGAACTGGTAAAATCCACTGATGACGTCACTGTATTCACGACACTATTTTTCTGTAATGTAGTGTGTTTCATTCATAAGGACGTGGATTCTACCACGTGCTCGAAATGGATTCAAATTGGCAGAAATAGTCATTATTTATTAACTAGTTACAACAAAGATGACCTGACAGACTTAGTAGTGACCGATGACGGCAGGAGAGAAAGGCTCTTGTACCACACATCAGATGTACTGGCCGTTCGCACGAAGACTTCCAGGTATAGCATCGTTTTAGCATGGGAATTTCCAACACGTGCATAAGGCGAATAACGAGTACGCGCGCAAGAGCCAGACGCAGAGGGGTAGGTCCATAGGGCTGTACAGTCACTACGGGATCTTATCGAGACCCAACGAGAAGGCATACTTATGCTCTACGTCAATGCGTAGCATCAACGGCCTGTACGTGCTGCCTACCTTCCGGTTGTTCACCTTCACTCGCTTCACACAGAAGATCGGCTAAAGCTGTCCTTGGCTGCACAACTAACCACTGAAGTTCTGCGCATATCAGAATTATAACCATCCGAGCAGATTTATGTATTAGATGAGGGGCTAGACAGTTGATAAACCATAATTAATGCGGTTGTCTCGTCAGCGTCGGGCGATCTAATGTGTTGCGCGGGGTTTTCCACGTCGTATGACGTAATAATCATCATGATTCGCATGTCTGCGCGCGGTATCTATGGTTACGTAACAACGCTCCTTATATGGAGTGACCAGGCGAGGAAAATGGTGTTCCGTTGCCCAGAAATGTAAACATCGATGAATTGTCTCAAAATACAACGCTTTCCAACAGTCTCATCGAACGGACCACATGCATTATGGAGAGATAAATGTCTTATCTTTAACTATATTATGATTTCATAGCTAGCAATGCCTGGACCAAAGCAAACAAAAAATAGTGTGACTCCCACTCGATTCTTCACGAACAATCCGCGCAGCCGGCCAGTTCCCAACTCTAAAACGTTGACTATAATGAGTGCGAGTCATGCAGTTGCAGCAAGGCCCGAGCGTGATGCGAAGTCGTTCCAAGAGCACGTGTATTTTTGTCGGTCCCCCAAAAAACTAAACCGGAAATAAAACCCGCGAGAACTGTACAGCCCTATTGCGGATAGGATTAAAACTATTTAAGAAATATAGCTGCACAAAATGACGA
This sequence comes from Arenicola marina, assembly GCA_964019135.1. Taxonomy (NCBI): domain Eukaryota; kingdom Metazoa; phylum Annelida; class Polychaeta; family Arenicolidae; genus Arenicola; species Arenicola marina. The sequence continues at coordinate 23,458,912 of OZ025264.1, forward strand.
ACAATGACAACAAAATCACAATCACGAACATGTGTTCGTTCGACGGGACAACACGACTGAGAAACTAGCGTTTGTTTGCATTTCCTATGAACAGGAGATATTATGACGTCACTCGGATTCTCCCCCGTGACAACGTTGGCCCAACGATTAAAACAGTAAACTTACAAAGAATGATGAAACTTTGCCTTGTCATGATAAAAAAGTGGCAAGAAAACATCCAAATGGTCTTGTTTTACCTTTACCATGTGGTTTAATGACGCTTTAGTGTGTACAATAAGGCGGAATGGGTTATGTCGACCACATTTTGGTTACGGCGGAAGTGCATGGGATTCTGTGACGTCACTGGCTGTTTGGGGAACCAGCAAAAGCCCGGATGCAGGAGTAAATTTAGAACGCTATTTTTGGCCTTCGAGTTTCTCGAAGACGAAATTTTCCTTCTTTATCCCAAAACTTCTGCGGTTCATCGCCTCATAATATTTTATTGCATACCTTCCATAGCCATGTTTAGTGACATGAGACCCATAGTCCTTAGAATAAATCTGGAAAGAATGTACTTATATCTGCCTATACTTCAACATGGAGCACGTGTGTTTGTTTGGGACCAAAACTGAAGTCTCGCGACCCCATCCCGTGAACTGTACAGCCATATTTGTTGTGTCTCTAAAGTAGGCCCCGTCGTCTGCTTCTCCGCACATGCGTGACGTCATAATTTGCACCCAATTGTAGCGCGCTGCACTACTGCGTTTTTTAGCGAAGTCGAATGCTCGTCAACAAATGAAGTAACTGCAGTGATTTCTCATTTACTTCCCGCTGGCGAAAATCACAAACCAATCCTCAGTAGATATCCATTCATAAAACACCAGGTGTCGCTGCATCTCGGTCGTAAGTGACGAATTTTCAATTGGAACTTTTATGCTACTCCAAGGAAGTTGGTGTGGTAGGAATACAAGTGTCATAATTGTTTAGATTTACTTTCAAACAAATATGACCCTGCAATTCGCTACTCAAAGGCCCACATGGCATATTCATCTGCCGGTGATAACTCGGTTATAAGTGAGTATTAGTGACGTTGTGCTTTTGCCATTTCACATTAAAGTGATAACAATATTAGGCGAATGAGAATGGCGTATTTGAGGTCTTAGTTGACAAGAAGACATATATTGCATGCAATAAAGAATATGCTGTGAAGTCACTTTATTTAGCCAAACTGGTGCATATCTTGTGAGAAAGTGAGGTTTTCTTGTGTACTACTTAGGTAATGCATATTTAAATCTTTTTAACATATGCCAACATTTATCTTGTACGACAAGTTACCATTCACACACATTCAGACAATATATCCAGCTCCTTTCTCGAACGCCGCTGCACGAGCGCTTTTCAACAATTGTACAACAAAGGTTTCTCGCAAATATTCATGGTCAGCATGATAATAGTTAAAAACTAACTAATTAAATAATAAAAAAAAAAAACATATTTATATGACTACATTGCTATGTTGATTTTATTGTACAAGTAGTACCAAGCAGACATGGCGGTATGGCTGAAGAGGCAGATGAGCTAGTGGAGGGCGCGGGGGCTGCGGCCTCACGTGATGACGCGGATCCGGATACGTTGACAGCCGTTGTCGGCGCAGTAGTTGTATCCGGTGAGGGGCTGCAGCTGGACGCTCTTGATGTACAGCGTTCTGGAAACCAACAGCGGGGACTTCATGAAGCCAGGCGCGAATAAAGTCTTTATGTCACAAAGCCAACAAAAATGTAAACAAGAAAACCGCCGGCTAGACTGGTCTTCCAATTAATCTTAGAAAACGGATTTTTGTTCTTCAAAAGTGTGACCATGGCAAAGATCACATGTTTCAGCGCAAATAAAGGGGTGCTGCTTTCAGTAAATGCGCCCCCCCCACCCCGCCAACTTTTCCAACTCGGGAATTGAACACGCAACCCTACGATCACAAGTCCGCCGATCTTGTGGCTTGGGGTGACTTGTGATGTTTCAATTCGCGAGCTTCTGTACTCAAACAACCCTTCTCGTCAACTTCGTGTCGACCCGCTCGTCTAATATTGAGCTGTTGTTGAAATACTAACTTTAGCGGCAGGAAAACGTTATTCCTACGTTATTTCTAAGACTTTTTTGAGCTGAAAGAGCAAAACTGCTTCAGAGAAAGTCCTGTAAATGTATTCACTTAACTTGTGTCGGTAGAGTCTAACCTCAATCCTAAGTTAGTGAGACAGAGGAATGCGGATACTTTGTTTATGAACTATGTGGGGGTACGGTGGGTTGGGGTGGGGTGGGGTGGGGTGCCACAGGAAGTCAATGAACGGTGGCGCTACCTCCGATGAAAGTCACGTGAATACGCTGGGTGGCTGGCATGGGGAGGAGGAGGAAAGGGAGCAGGGGGTGGAAGGAGGGGGACGGGGAGGGGTAGGAGGGGGGGTTTGGGGCGTAGGAGGGGCGAGGCACTAGGAGAGGGGGAGTAGGGGTGGGAGCAGGGGGACGGGGGGAGAGGTAGGAACGTGGAGTGGGGGTGGAGCAGGGGAGGGGTAGGAGGAAGGGTAGGAGGGGGGAGGAGGAGGACAGGGGAAGAAGGGTGCGTAGGAGCCATTGTCCATAAATCGAAGTCGGAAACGAGTAGTTTTGTGTGTGAGGCGGTGGAGGTGCCGAGAAAGGGGTGGGGGGGGGGGGGGGGAGGGTGAGGGAGAGCTGTCCCTTTAGTGCCGATCGCTACCGCCGCCTAGCGGCGTAACATACCAACTACAGCCTCGTCATACCTGAGCTTCACGTCCCAATGGGTTGACACTCGGAAGTGAATTTACATGTCTGAGATGGCGGGCATGCATGAACAACTGCAACATCACCAATTGTATGCCCATAGCACATCGACCCCCCCCCCCCAGCAACCACGCCCCATGTTCTCATGTCCTCTGTACCACCACCCCCCACCCACACCCACCCCCCCCCGGTCAGCTCTGGGGCCATGACCTTGTGTGTCTTTCTCGTGTCACACCATCGCCTCATTTGTCACTTGCCAAAAGTACAGTTATGACCCTAAACAACCCTTCACCAGCACCATGCCGACTGGTGCCGCTATGCCCACCCCTCACCCTCGCCCCTCACCAGCACCATGCCAACTGTTGTCGCTACCCCCCCTCCCCCTCCCGACACCCCTCCCCCTCCCCTGCCCTCACTAATCGATGGCTCCCGTCAATGGTCACGATGAAGACCCAATCATGCGCAGAAAGGTGCGCAATGCCTACATTTTTTGCCCCCCGACCCTCTTTCCACGTGACCAGAAGATTGTCGCAAACAATCATCTTCCTCGAGGGAAGACGACTATATTGACCAGGCTGATGGCGGAGGGAGATGCTGTGGGCGTGAGCGGAATAAGGCCTAACGTATAGAGGTGTGGCGTGCTCAGACCGCAGTCAGTGCCTGTTTTAGATCATTCATCATTCAATAAAGTGCAAAGCGCTGGACGTCACGAGTGAGGAGCACGGAATCCTCGCAAGGATACATGGCGCCATGACTGGCAGCACGCAGTAAATACATAAATAGACCTAGCGAGACCTAGTTTTACCTAATTGTTCATAAAACTGACGGAGCGGACACAATAATTATATATGTCATGTCAGGCTCTGCTTCATGGGATATAACAGTGGTTTGAGCAGCTTAATGACTACCCTGCCCATTTCATAAGAGAAGTTGATGAACATGACTAAGTCAAAGCCCTGTATAGAATAAATATTGATATCTATATTTGGCATAGGCATTTGATCAATACTAGTATGATGGAAGAACTAGTTCTCCCCCTAGAACTAGAACTACTAGTGGCACCCAATCGTTGTTCCCGGTTTTGCTGCCAACACTCCTTCCTCTGGGTGAAAATAGTACTTTATGAGCCTACTAATAGCATTTAACTTTGGCGTATATCCTTTCAACTGACTTACAACGATACATAGTATCCTTGCCCCCCGCTCCCCCTCTAGCACCCCCCCCCCCTAGGATGACTTGGGACAGTGACACTTGGTGTGGCTGTGGCTGCGGCTGTGGCTGTGACTATGGCTGTGGCTGAGGCTGTGGCTGTGGCTGTGGCCGTAGCTGTGGCTGTGGCTGTGGCTGTGGCTGTGGCTACGGCTGTGGCTGTAAGTGTGGTTATGGCTGTGGGTGTGGCTGTGGCTGTGGCTGTGGCTGTGGCTACGGCTGTGGCTGAGGCTGTGGCTGTGGCTGTGGCCGTAGCTGTGGCTGTGGCTGTGGCTGTGGCTGTGGCTGTGGCTGTGGCTGTGGCTGTGGCTGTGGCTGTGGCTGTGGCTGTGGCCGTAGCCGTGGCTGTGGCTGTGGCTGAGGCTGTGGCTGTGGCTGTGGCTGTGGCTGTAGCTGTAGCTGTAGCTGTAGCTGTAGCTGTGGCTGTGGCTGTGGCTGTAGCTGTGGCTGTGGCTGTGGCCGTAGCTGTGGCTGTGGCTGTGGCTGTGGCTGTGGCTGTGGCTGTGGCTGTGGCTGTGGCTGTGGCTGTGGCTACGGCTGTGGCTGTAAGTGTGGTTATGGCTGTGGGTGTGGCTATGGCTATGGTTGTGGCTGTGTGGGCTACTCACTTGTCAGGCGCCCAGTAGTAGGTGCGGCCATTTGGGTCGTTGTTGACGTCATCCACGCTGGTACCCACGGCCATGGCCCCGACGTCGGTGAGGGAGTCGGTGAGCTGGTCCCACTGCTCGTAGGTCAGCGACAGGCTGCTGGCCAGAGTCATGTCCAGGCTGAGACCAACGAACCCGCCACTGAAAGCCAAATTGGTTGGTTGTGTATTAAGGACGCTTTACAGACATGGTCACAGCGTGGCGCGAACCGCCGATCCATGTGCCGTCAGGCTCTCAGGTGGCCCTGAAAGCCATGCACGGGGAATAGTTATCCATACAGCATTATTTTCGTTTAAAAATAAACGGTTGCTAAATGAACATTAACGTTAGAAAAACGTTTAGAAAAAACCTACGATCGCAGCCGAAAAGCGATCGAAATTTTCAACATATCAAAAAATAAAGGGCAAATAAAGTAAGATTCATTTCAATAATAGTTTTTCGAATAAAAGTTTGAGGGTTAGAAGTCACATAATTAAGTTTGCCTTTATATTTATTTGAACCATTTGATACAGGTCTAATATAAAGCCGGTTTCTGTAGCGCAGCGTGCGTGTCTTGTAATCTCACGACCGGGGTTCAATGCCCGACCTTTTGGAGTCCTAAGACTTCAGCTACCACACTGGTGCCAATGATGACCAACCTGAGGCCAACCGGGGGCGCAGTGACACAGGGTGTACTGCGGTAGGAGGGCCGACTTCTGCCGATCGCTACCGTTAGATATTCGTTTAAAAATGGTTCACTGTTAACGTCAGAATGCAAACGTTAATTTTAACGTTAAGTCAATGAGCAAAATTACGTTAGAATAACGTTAACATATGACGTTGATTAAATGTAGTTGCTAACGTCCATATAACGTTAATTTAATGTTGGCATAGTCTCTGGTTCTTAGTGTATAAGAATACACTTTTTGTATGGCATAGATGGCAGGGAATGTCGTTGAGCCCCTAGTTTTGACCAAACTGGTAACTTATTTTTGAACTACGTCATAATTTTTTGGCCTTTACATGTTAACATACATATTTCCTGCAAACATTTTACGTTATCATTCATACGGACAGAAACAGATACCACTATACTTGTTTGGTCCTATGTAGAACCAGGGACGCATTGCACGCAGGCTGAGTGCTAATTTTCAAGATATTAATACTTTGATGGTAAATAATTTGACAGCTTCACAAAAGCCATATTTCACGACGGATCGAAGGGATTTCTCGATTTGTTGGAAGCAATAAATCTACACAGCTGGCTCCCCTCAAGGTCAGGAGGTTGAGATGGGGCTGGCATAGCCTGCTCTGTCTGTGGCAGGTGAGGGGGGGAGAGTCTCAACACGACAGTCTGAAGGTAGCGTGTAACAGCTGTTCCTGAGTTCCTATAGCTACGTCTCTACCCCCACCCCCCCCCCCCCCCCTCACATTGTAGAGCAATATTAGAATTGAAGGGGGTGGAGAGTGGGGGCTGGCAGATGCGCTATATTTCGGGTTGGTCGGATGTCATGGTCGCGCCGGTCAGCCACCCTCCGCCAGGGGGCGCCGCGTGGGCGTGCCTCACCCTCAGCAGACGACATTTTACACCCGTGACGAGTTCCGGGGGATATCGATGACGTCACGCAAGATGTCATAAGCACACTACATCTGGGCAGTCGATGATTGATGGCGGTGCCCCTCGCGTGATCGCCACGGTACTTTATCGAATTCTCCGCTCCCTGCCCCCCCCCCCTCCTCCTCCAACCCCACCCCCTCCCCCGCACGGAGCGCGATGGTGTCATCTTAGCAGATGAAACAGTTTTGTAGCTCTCGAAGAACATTTCCGCTCGGAATACAGTGACTTCCGCCCACCCAGCGCCGCAAAAAGCACCCGAGAGATAAATGCAACCAATGTCACTAATCTCAATTTTCTCCCTTCACATGTATTTGAATATAGTTTGCTAATGGCAAAGGCCTATATAAAATTATATTCATCATTCGTTGTTATTTTTCCGCGTGCGAAAATCGTTGTGTTAAAATGTGGCCATTAATTCATATTTAGCTATTTTCTCAAAACAGTTCTAACTTGTCATAAAGCCAATTAGCTTAAGTGCGTCGTGAGTTTATCGTTAAAGTTTCAAGGTATTTCGCCTACATGCACAAGTGCGAGCTTGCTATTCCCTTAGCGACAAACAAAGGACGTTTCGTTTCACTGTAGAAAAGGGGAAAAAAACGAAAATCCGACTGTCCTTACCTAGCGTTAACCTATTACTGAAACTGATTTCTTCTGAAAACACATAGATGGGGCGGGGTGCAAAGGGGGGTCGTGTTCCCAGATCACGAAGAATAAATTTTTTTTAAACTTCCAGTGTACATAGGAAGGGCGGATACATGATTTAAATTAGCGATTTCCGGTATCACGGTTATTTAATATTAAGATTCCCAGTTCACGATTACTGAAAATCCTTCATCCCGACGGTCGGCTAATACCCCATTCCCAGTTCACGAAGAAATATTTGCCTCATTCCCAGTTCACGGTGAAATGAAAACCCCATTCCCGAGGAACGGAAATACCCCTTGCCCCCTGCTCCCTCCCCCTCCCCCTCCCCCCCCCCCCCCCCCCAAATATGGCATTGAGAACAGAATGTCGGACGTCTTTGCGAGAGCATTGCTCTAGAGGCACATGACCCACCACCAAGCAGTCCAGTCGCGACTTGAATCCTAGAGTCCACAATCCCAAAACCTTTGCCACTTGAGTAAGATTAATAGTCTCTAAATCAAATGGTCTTGATGGCTAGTCAACATCTTTCCTTGGCAAATTTGAATAACCTCCATAACAACACACGCATCCGTCTTGAACAAGTCGCTTCCAAGTTAGTGATGTCTGCGGGAGATGTTTGTCCAGACAATGGGAAGTTATTCTCTGCGGGATTCTTTGGAAAACATTATGTTTTGATCAGTGTCTTGTAACCTAACGTAAAACGGAAATGTTTTGATTCGTGAGTTTGGTTCGGGAGTTTGTTTGGTTCGGGAGTTTGGTTCGGGAGATTGTGTAGTTCGGGAGTTTGGTTCGGGAGTTTGTTTAGTTCGGGAGTTTGTTTGGTTGGGGAGTTCGGGAGAGTTCGGGAGATTGTTTAGTTCGGGAGTTTGGTTCGGGTGTTTGTTTAGTTCGGGAGTTTGTTTAGTTCGGGGATTTGGTTCGGGAGTTTGTTTAGTTCGGGGGTTTGGTTCGGGAGTTTGTTTAGTTCGGGGGTTTGGTTCGGGAGTTTGGTTCGGGAGTTTGATTCGAGAGTTTGGTTCGGGGTATTGGTTCGGGTGTTTAATTCGGGAGTTTGGTTCGGGGGTTTGATTCGGGAGTTTAGTTCGGGGGTTTGGTTTGGGGTATTGGTTCGGGTGTTTAATTCAGGAGTTTGGTTCGGCAGTTTGTTTGGATCGGGGGTTTGGTTCGGGAGTTTGTTTAGTTCGGGGGTTTGGTTCGGAAGTTTGGTTCGGGGGTTTGTTTAGTTCGGGGGATTGGTTCCGGGGTTTGGTTCGGGAGTTAGTTTAGTTCGGGAGTTTGGTTCGGAAGTCTCGTTCGGGGGTTTGGTTCGGGAGCGCGTATCTAAAGCTGCGTATCGCAAGTCCTGTCTGAAGCGGCCAAAGTGCACGTGGGTTATACGATTTTACATTATGACTAGTTTCAACAGACCATGTAATTGAAGTTAAACGTTCAATTATTGGAATCTACACAACCTGGAAGCGCCTGTGTAACAAGAGGGTGGGGGGGGATATGCCCTTTCCAATCTCTGCGATTGGCATCCAGGAATCCCTATTTACCGCGATCCGTTATAGTAGTCCGCGAATTCCTCAATATTCGCGATATCACTTTCAACGTTTGTTTTTTCGCGCCCAACGTTAAAATGTCCGCATTGATATTGCTCTCTCTGATTCTTGTCGATTCGCGATTCAGATAGGGTATCCCCCCCCCCCATCTACCCCTAGCAAGACATGTCTTACTGCGCTGCCACTATGGTGGCACGTACATACATGGCTAGAGTGAGGGGCCATGGCAGCTATGTTACAACAGGACTCTACCATTGAGGGCGGTCTTAACTTTATTGAGACCCATAAAGGAATTAGCTTTTCTAAGAAAGGGGCGCCGTAAAGAAGATTCATTCTCCTATTAATTACACTGGATGCTGCTTCAACGGGGAGCAGAGAGAAGTAGAGAGTACGACATTTGGCGGTGGGCTGGCTTGACATGCCCATAGCACGTGTTTGTGCGAGTGCCCAGGGTGGATCCTTAGTCGGAAAGACGGGTGGGCTGGGGGGGAGTGGGGTGGGGGAGGGAGGGGGGGGGGGGGGGTACAGATCATTTGCGTAACCCAAGCACATCCGACTGAGCTTGGTTCTGACTGACCTTCTCTCTGCGGCCCGGCGTCACGAGACGTCACTTTAGTCAGTCTTTCCCTTGACCCCCCAGCCCTTGTAACCCCGCCCCACCCCGCCCCAACCCGCCCCACCCCAGCCCTCCCCGCCCCACTCCCACCCCCTTCTACCCTGCCAGTCTCTACCCCTGGGGGCAGCATCGCTGCCAAGCCCGGACTCCATAAACTGTTCGGCTTATCCTTCCCTCTCCTGCCGGGGTGGTATCGGGTTGCCGTAATGGACTGGGGGACGCATTTGCTGGCTGGTAGTGGCGGGGTGAGAGAGCCATCGGTCGCCCCCGATGTGGGCACCGATGATGGCTTCCTGTGCGAGGGCGGAAGACGCAACCACCACGGCGCCGGACCGTTCAGAGCGAGAGGTTGCTGCGGCGCATGCGCTCTGGCGGAATAAAGACTTGACCGTTTTGTTGCCGTTACGTGGAACCTGACGTCATAACCCATGTGACTGGCCCGCACTAAACCGGCACTAGACATTAGACTAGCCGAGGATCGGACACTGTATGCAGACTGCCTTTCAGAGATAAAAAATGCCTTAAATCACTAAATCAGTTTTGTGAATTATCAGGCATGAGACAGTTTAAACCTAGAACAAAACTAAGATCATGGTATTCCAAAACGGCGGCATAATTAAAGGTAATGAAAGTTTGTATTACGGAGATAAACAGATTGATTATGTTATCTGTTACAAGCAATGTAGCAGCCCAATGCGAAGGTGGAAGAGAGGCATTGTACATAAGTTACTTGCTAAGTTACATACATTTAAGTTGCCCTGTAACCATTGTGATGAGGCGATGATTTTAGTTTCACTTTTGTTTCCTTTTTTGCCTTGGTGGCTCATATGCTAGCGGCCTTCTTGGTCTTAATGAGAGTCCCCAGGGCGAAAATTGTCTACGTTGCCATGTCTTGCCTTTCATGCAGGGCTAGGATATGCATAGAAGGTGATACTCGTGTTGATGTCTGAATAATTGCTGAATTAAATGATGTTCGATCTGAACCAGTTAAAGTCCGTCAAGTACTGGATTAAGTTGGGTCGTATGAAAGTACGATAGCTCCAAAAACGTGGCGTACAAGATATTCTTATGTAGAGAGCAAGCAGATCTCGACAATTGGGTCGAGTGTAATTATACTCTTTGATTGGGTGCCAAGAGTAAAAGGTTATTTTGATGGATTTGAGGCCGTATTTATTACACAAGAAGATGGGGATGGATACCAATATATTTTTTCTTGTGCTTCGCCAGCGATTGAGAGACTGCGGGATTCAGGAATTCAGGAATGGAGCAGTACCGTAAATAGCACAAGTAGACTTCAAACTTACTGTTCGTTTAAGAGCCTACCGGAGCCAGAAAAATACTTTTCCACCATACATATCGGAAAATAGCGTGCAGCACTTTATAAACTGAGATGTTCAGATCATAAAAATGGGGAGGAGGAATAACAGATAATAATAGAATAATAGACTATGCATGTATTGTATCAGCAGCAATAGATCATACATCGCAAACGAGTATCACATTGTATGTATATGCTAGCTTTACGAGGATATGTACCAGTCTCCTGCCGGAAGCCAGTAATTATTCATATTTCGATTTTGTTGTAAAATTTAAGGAATGATTTATGCCGCATTTGTTTAAAATGTTAGGTCGTATTATTTATAAAGCCTTTTATAAGAGAACTGTCTGATGTACATGATGTAATGTAGAGTTGTTTAGACAGGCAATTTTAGTGAACTGAGTGACATTCCTATTGAGTGACGTTACGACTGAGTGACGTTACGACTGAGTGACGTCACGACTGAGTGACCTCACGACTCAGTGACGTTACGACTGAGTGACGTTACGACTGAGTGACGTCACGACTGAGTGACGTTACGACTGAGTGACGTTACGACTGAGTGACGTTACGACTGAGTGACGTCACGACTGAGTGACGTCACGACTGAATGACCTCACGACTGAGTGACGTCACGACTGATTGCCGTTACGTCTGAGTGGCGGTATTACCCAATGACGCTGCTGCTGAGTGAGTGACTCACGTGGGGAAGTTGTGGGGAGCGATCACCATGGTATCCGGCAGGGCTCCGTTGACGGTGACGGAGTAGTCCGCCCCAGAGACGAGGACGGGCTGGTAGTTGGTGGTGTCCGGGTAGTTGTAGGTGTCGGCCACGTTGGCACCCGCCAAGCTGTACCCCTGGCTGGGGTCCTGGCCGCGAGGGTACACACTCACGCTGGCAGTCTTCGTCGTCATGTTCATGTAGATCTGTACGAGGAGAGAGGAGCGGGGGGAGGGGGAGGGGGTAGAGGGGGGGGGGGGTAAAGGTTAGGTTAATACTAAAGATTACTAAATCATATTCTGTTCATGATCAAGAAGTATATATATTGTTGCAAATGGAGGGAACATAAGCCGAACATGCAGGGAACACTAAGCGTAATAAAAGCCAACTACCAGATAGAATGTCATATTGGAGAAAACACAGATTATCCAACGGGCAAACGAAAGAAATATAGGGAAAAATGGGAGGATCCATTGCCATTTTAATAGTAGCTGATGTATAATTGTTACTGTATAATTAACATGTCTTATGTCATGTATTCTTAAACCTGTCAAGTGTGAAAAAAAGAAGCTTAGGTTAATACTTGCATTCTGCATAGAATATACGCAAACATATTACTACATTTTAATCTCATGGACCATTTTGCCTGACAATAATTTCAAGAAAACTGCAATTAAATGCAGATGATTAATTTAGGTTCTTAGTGTATAAAAAGGCACATATTAGATCTATATGTTGCTAAGCCTCTCTAGGGGGTGGGCACACTGGTGCATGTCGTGAGGGAAAGTGTGACGTTCGTGCGTACTACGTCATCAAAAGTTGGACAGCACTGCCCACCCCCTCCTCACCCCAAACAAAACAACATGAGTTTACCATAAAAGGTTACGGTGAAAAGGATTCCCCCCTCCCACCCATCTTCCACGATGCCACTTACCTGGCCGAAGCTGGTGCCCGAGCAGACGGAGGCCCCGCCGGTGGTGGGGGTGCAGCCCTGGGCCAGCACCCCTGAGTCCTGGCGCACGAGGTAGCTGTCTGCCGTGCCTGTCACGCTGCCGTCCGCGTCACGCACAATCTGGGTCACGTCGCCATCTTGGTCGTAGTTCCCGTACACGCCGCCCACGGCACCAAACCAAAAGCGCGCCGACTGGCCGAACAAAAACAATGCAACAATATGATGTAATAGATAAAGCGAATCCAATAAATAAATTTAATAATGTAGTAAACACAGACAGACGGGGCCCGCAAGATCGAAACGACCGGGGCCAAATATTTAGCGAATGGAACCTTTTAATGGAGCGGGGCAAAATACTTGACCCCATTTGTGTCAAAATTAAGGACCGAGGTCCGAGAGTGACCGCGTATTAATTTTATCAACGATTTGTAATTTCTCAGGAAGGAATGTAATCAGGTTTATGTCAAAATGTACAAATGGTGTTGGTCTGTGTGCGATATGGCTTTATCGCCGATCAACCCGTCTCTCCTGGCCTTGTCTAGCGGCTTGGACAACGTGAGCGATATCTGTGCTGAGGCCCACACTGCCATCAGACTGATCTCAAACAGCCCTCAGACCGGCCTCAGACTGGCCTCAGACTGGCCTCAGACTGGCCTCAGACTGGCCTCAGACTGGCCTCAGACTGCCTTCAGAATGGCCTCAGACTGGCCTCAGACTGCAGTCAGACTGCCTTCAGAATGGCCTCAGACTGCCCTCAGACTGCAGTCAGACTGCCTTCAGAATGGCCTCAGACTGGCCTCAGACTGCAGTCAGACTGCCTTCAGAATGGCCTCAGACTGCCCTCAGACTGCCCTCAGACTGCCCTTAGAAGACTGCCCTCAGACTGCCCTCACACTGCAGTCAGACTGGCCTCAGACTGCCCTCAGACTGGCCTCAGACTGCCATCAGACTGCCCTCAGACTGCTATCAGACTACCTTCAGAATGGCCTCAGGCTGCCCTCAGACTGTCCTCAGACTGCCCTCAGACTGCCCTCAGACTGCCCTCAGACTGCAGTCAGACTGGCCTCAGACTGCCCTCAGACTGCAGTCAGACTGCCTTCAGACTGCCCTCAGACTGCCCTCAGACTGCTATCAGACTGGCCTTAGACTGGTCTCAGACTGGCCTCAGACTGCCATCAGAATAGCCTCAGAATGACCTCAGACTGCCCTCAGACTGCCCTCAGACTGCCCTCAGACTGCCCTCAGACTGCTCTCAGACTGGCCTCACTGCTCTCAGACTGCCCTCATATTGGCCTTACTGCCCACAGACTACCCTCAGACTGCCCTCAGAGTGCCCTCCGACTGCCCTCACTGCCCTCACTGTCCTCACTGTCTTCAGACTGCCCTCAGACTGCCCTCACTGCCCTCAGAGTGCCCTCAGACTGCCTTCACTGCCCTCAGACTGCCCTCACTGTCTTCAGGCTGCCCTCAGACTGCCCTCACTGCCCTCACTGCCTTCAGACTGCCCTCAGACTGCCCTCTCACTGCCCTCACTGCTATCAGACTGCCCTCAGACTGCCCGGAACCGGAAACGGATAGCGCACTCGTGCACACCTATATGGCCTCTCAAAGCCGGTGTCGGAAAAAAAACACGGCACGGCACATCCTTCCTTCCGACTGTCACAGCGCTGAAGGCGATGATGGCTGGCCGCCTGCCATGTGAGCTGGTTCAGTGACATGGGGAGCACACTGGCTCAGTGACAGCAATGGGCGAGTACACTGGCCTCAGGGTGCGAGCAGGGAGATTACGACAAGGCCTACGATTACGGCTGGATGTAATCGATTGGGATTGTAATGGTACCCCCTCCCCCTAGACCCCCCACCCCGCCCTCTATCCCCGGCCCCTGCAGACAGGTCCCGGGGAGGGGCTAGTCACCTGGGCGTCGAAGGTGAGTCCACCGAGGGTGTTGGCGGGGGACATCTGGCCGGGGTTCTCGGGGATGAAGCTGATGGCGGCCGACTGGGAGCGGGCCGCGGAGGTGACGAACTGGTTGAAGGTGCATCCGGAGACTTGGATGGGCCCATCCTGGATCTCCAGTCCTCGCTGCGGGTAGCTATAGGAGGGGAAAGGGACGGACAGACACATGAACGCCAGGTCACAGCCCGAACACCTCAATCTGCTCTCGGAAAACGCGCGTTCAAAAGTGGATTCGAGTGCTGGTTGGCGCCAAAACATTGAAGTAAATGCGTATCGTTAATATTTATCGCGGTCAATAATGTAATTTCAAGCTACGACCGTGTTTATTCTTATTCTTATTCTTATTATTATTATTATTATTATTATTATTATTACTATTATTAGGTGCATAATACGTTATGTTAAGGTAGATGCATAGATTACATTTCTTTCAGAGAAACTTCTTTAACAAAATTCAACATGATAGTAATGTGTATCCAAAATTATAAAATAACGTAATCTACCCACTTTTCGGTAAAAATGACTGAATAGGTAAGGTAATTTTATAATGGCTGTCAATGGAGAATTTCAAATTTTCGACATGAAATATTTAGCAGGAAAAAAGCGGCTTGGACAAAAATAATACGAAATTGTCTGCAACAAGCTTGCTCATTGCATGTTCTAATAAAAAGAAGAAATATATATTCTATCTCGTTTTTTCGCAAAATGACTATGAACGTGGAAATTGTGTCGGTAATTCTGAGGGTCGAAATGTGGACAATATCTGAGTAATAGCATTTTAAGGTAGCTACTTTTGAAAACTTACGACACATAATTGTGAAATTTTCATCAGATACATCTTTTATATGCCTGTTACAACGCAATAATAAAAAAGGGCTTTAGGTTACTTTTTTCCAAAGAGTGAGATACAACCCCCCTCCCCCCTTACTACACTTTAACATTGCGGCCTATTGGATTTTCATGTATTTTCACCTATTTTTGATTATATAGAAACAAGAGGTAAAAAATCTGATTTTTGCGCAAGGAGTACTTTGTTATATGCCTACAAGAATAATACAATAATATGGATAGGTTTTCAGGCTAGTTGTTTCGCACTGTGAGCTTAAACTGCCCCACTTGAACTCCCTAGGGTCACTATACACCACCCCACACCACACCACCCCAAACCTCACCACACCCCACCACCTCCCACCCCACCACCCCACACCTCACACCCCACCACCCCACACCTCACCACCCACCCCACCCCACCACCCCCCCCCCCCTCACCAAACCACACCCCACACGCACCCCACCACCTCCCATCCACCCCCTATCACCCACCACCCCACACCCCACCACCCCACCGCCCCACACACCCCACGCACTCACTCGATCAGAGGGACGTCATCCCTCATGTTGAGGCTGGTTCCCACAAACAGGGAGTTGGTGACCTCCTGGTGAGACCCGATATCAAAGGGCAAGGTGCCCTCACTGAAAGACAGCAACAAAACATCTCAGCGTCAAGATGGCCGCATAATCACACAAATGAAGACTATGCGGGAAGACTGGATTTGTGGTTAGAAAGGATATGACCGTATTTGTATTTTAAGGTAGACACAAGGAAAAGGGTTACTGCCCCTTCTATTAAACTTGACGTTGTTTTACGTGGGGCAGAGGGACTATGGCGTAAGCGGAACGCCGGGAGGGTTACTGTAGTAATATCCACTGGTGACGTCACTATTCTTTTGTAATGGTGACGTCGCTCATTTTTCTGTAATGTAGTGTGTTTCAGTCATAAGGACGTGGATTTGGGCATTAACACATAAACATCTTGTAAAATCTCGTCTTCAACATCTTGCATGCACGTGACTACCCACCTGGTCATGGTAACTCCGATGGTGTCATCTGCAAACCTGAAACCACACGATAACTGATAAAGTATTTGCACTTCATATTTCGTGAAACAAGTATTGTTATACAATTAACAGTTCAAACTATCCGTGTCTAGCACAAGTCGTTATTACCATGGTAATACGTGACGGAGCTTGCATGGCAGCCAATAGGTTCTCGCCGGTTCTATTTCCGGTTTAGGTCTTTTAGGGGCCAACAAAAAAACACGTGCTCTTAGAACGAGTGCGCAGCACGCTGGCGCCTTGCTGCAGCTGCGTGACGCGCACTCATTGTAGTCAACCTTTGAGTGTTGCTAACTATGAAATTATAATAGTTAAAGGTACGACATTTATCGCTCCATAATGCATGAGGTCCGTTCGATGAGACTGTTGGAAGCGTTGTATTTTGAAGAAAATCGATGTTTACATTTCTGCGAAAAACGGAACACCATTGTCCTTGCCTGGTCAGTCCATATAAGGAGCGTTGTTACGTAACCATAGATACCGCGCGCAGACATGTGAGTCATGATGATTATTACGTCATACGACATGGAAAACCCCGCGCAGCACGTTAAATCGCCTGACACTGAGAGTCACTCATGAGACAACCGCATTCTGGTTTATCAACTGTCTAACCGCTCATATATTACATAAATATACTCGGATGGTTATAATGCTGATATATATGCACAGAATTCCAGTGGTTAGTTGTGCCGATTTTGTGTGTGAAGCGAGTGAAGGCAAACGACCGGAAGGTAGGCAGCACGTACAGGCCGTTGATGCTAGGCATTGACGTAGAGCATAAGTTTCCCTGTCTCGTGGGGTCTCGATAAGATCCCGTAGTGACTGTACAGCCCTATTCAACAATTATCCACTTCGCCGCTGAACGGTCAAATGCTACTTTAACGCGTTGGTGCAACGTAATATTTTAGATCAAAGCTTTGTTTATTGAATACGATTGATAACGATTTTCAATGCATGAAATCAGTAACACTGCATTCAAGAGAGTAGCAAAACTGAGGTCGGGTCTACCTATCTACCTGGGAGCATTGAATTATATTAAGAGCGCTATTTGGAGGGATATGTCAGCTTCGATATGGAAAAATCGTTGAAATGGACAATCATAATCTCGCAATGAAAACACGTAGGACGGTGTGTCTCTATGCGGAGTTTCCTCCCAAAGTTTAGCCAGATAGATATGAAAAAAGTATTACCCCCCCCCCCCACAACCCACTATTTGGGCGTTATAACTGGGGAAAAGAAATCGAGCAAACACAGCATGATAGGAGTTGACATTGTTTTGCCTTGTCACCAAATGTTTAATTTTGAAAATTGACAAATATTGAAGATGTATTGTTTCTGAAACGTATGTCACCATATACCTTATTGATATCCAATGTCAAGTAACCGAAGAATGTACACTGAGAACAAATCCAACTATCGACTGTATATAAGGGACAATCCTAACTTATTCATTATGATTTAATGTGTGTTGTGACTCACTTGGCGTTGTTGATGAAGATGTCTCCCCCTCGGACAAGGACGCCATGGTAGTTCTTGTATGAGGTCAGTCCCTCCAGCACGGCGGGCACTCTGGGCAGGGTCAGGTCACGGTCGGTGTGGGGGCTGTATCTGTACAAACACATACACTGGAGGATTTAGAAAAGAGCGGGTCCACTTTGGAAAATCTGACGGCCGGGAGGTCCACTGCAGGCAAGAACAGGTGGTCTACGAAAGAATATCCGACGAATGTTGTAGGTACTAAGAAGTAATGCGTTGAAGCAGTATCTGCATACGTTGAAGCAGTAACTGTATTTACTAAGCCTGTCTCTAACTTATCACAGGGTGCCGTTAGAGCCAGGCACCATTTGCTGTCTGTGCGGTGTTGCAGCGCATATTTTCGCGTATAGGGCGCACAGCGTTTAACTAGCCGACAAAATATGCATATTTCCAGAATCCTTATGCAATTTACTGACCTGGCGGAAGGAAAATACTTTGATTTATTGTCCTAACTTGCAATGTCAGGGCTTTTTCTGGGCACATTTATTCGATCAGCGCCAGCCGCGCCTTTATGCGTTGCAACACTGCAAAGACAGCGAATACTGCCTGGCTCTAACGGCACCCCGGAATAAGTTAGAGACAGGCATGGTAATAACTGTATATACATGAAGCATATACCATACCATGCAGAACATATGGATGATGAACCAGTACTAGTTTGTCATCGCCATCCCCTCACCACATCGACCCAATCATCCCGAGAAGTTTTCTTCAAAGGCTGCCAGGCCGCAACCTCATTTTCCAAAAATAGATATTATATCAAATGGATAATTTGGCACCAAGTTGTCACCAAGGCCCCCGCCTGGCTGTGTGGTCAGTGGGGCCGCTAATCTAAGGGGGTCCCGTAACTCAGCGTCAGTGTCGCATGTCGACAGGGAGACACCGGCCCGCGCGGGCGGATGTCAGCGGCCTGCCCATTGTCTCATTACAGCCTTATTAGGGACGGGGATAGAGGCGTGAAGCCCAGGGGACAGACCTAACAATCCAGAACATCCCGGGGTGATTTCACAAGACGTCACACAGGACAAGGCTGATGGGCAAACGGTATATAGCGGTCAAAATGGCGATCAGTTTTCGCGTTTGGTTGCCCTGGGGACAGGCGTAGATTGGCGAATCAATTGCCGCCCCTTTTGTGGGAGTGAGTTTTTGGCCGTCAGGTGGCGCCCCCAGCTTACCTAGCGTAGTTCTCCAGCGCCAGGAATTCTCTGGGGTCTGCTTCGGTGGCGGTGTCTACCTTCACTCCGCGGTCGATGTGCAGGCCAACCTGTCAGCGGGAGCAAGGGATGTTTATTCCGTCATTATCGCTGGAGGGAGGAGGGGGGGGGGGAGGAACGGGTCAACTAACAAGGCGTGAACGGGGATGGGGGGGTGGGTATTTAATTTGACGCCTTGGACTAATCTCGTGAGGAGGGGATGGAGGGGTTGGTGGGGCATAGTGGGGAAGAAAGTGTTTGGGCTGGGGTGGGTGGGCGGTTATGGGTCAAGGAGTCGGGGACGGGGTGGGGAAGGAGGGGGGTATTTCATTTGTCGCCTTGCACGGATATTGTGAGGAGGGGGAGGAGGGGGTGGAGGGGTTGGTGGGGCTGGGGAAGAAAGTGCTTGGGCTGGGGTGGTGGGGGGGGGGGGTGTTATGGGTCAAGGAGGGGTCAATATGAGGTTGATTTCTGAGCGATGCTTTGACGGGGGGAACGGAAGGGGGGACGAAAGGAGAGGGGGGGGGGGGCGGAAGAGCGAGGCGGAAGAGGGGGGACGCAAACGGTCAATAGAGTGTCGAGCTGAGATTATGACGATAGAGGTAGAACAAAGACCCTCCTCCGGCAGCCAAGGAAGCCCACAAGAGGGATAACTGTACACCGGGAAGGGGTTCAGACCTGTGCTGAAGACAAATAGTCAATGGTACAAATAAATCCATAAAATCAGCTACTTTGGGAGTGGAGTTGTTGGTGGTCCTCCAATCTGTCTTGCTTTCTGTGGGTTAAATGTGGGTTTTTTTTTTCTTTGGGGGGGAGGGGGGCACATTTTTTCCAATGACCACGGTGCCGTGAAATAATCTCTTGAAGTGACGGGGGATCGTATTTCCATGCCAACAAATCCTGACGCCTTCGACAGGTGACGTATTCAGGTGCCTAAACATTACTGATCCACGCTCTCGATCTGCTTGTGATCAAGTCACTTCGGCAGAGACAGATCGCGTGTGTTTTGCCATTCGCGATGCAGACTGGTGTCACCGTGCTATGCAAGCCTGCGTGAGATACTCGCCGTCACAGCGCTCACGTTACGCTGGTATGGCAGACACAGACAGACAGCCGGTGAGACGGCGACATAGGGCCAGGGCGACGGAATGAAGCCGTAGGACGATGTATCCACATACACCATGGGGGGTCTCCCGACACGACACCTGTTTCAAGCTCAGTCCTGATCACCATCACGTCAAGTTATATTTTCTTTTTTTCTGAAGCGTGACCCAGCATTATCCATACACTAGAAAAGCAGTTTTGACTCCTTATGGCACTTTAATTGTATTAACGCGGCACCTATTTAAGGTCAGGTAACTGAAAAATGGTCGGGTAACTGATTTTTTATATTTAATCTTCAATATTCTGCCACGTGGCTTACCTGCCTGCCAAGCGAGGGTCAAGACCGACTACTGTACAACTGGGATATCCAGCCGAGGAAAACATAATATACTCACGTCGAAGTTAGAGTGGGCAGTGTTGCCGCTGAACTGCGGCAGGGGACTTCTCTCGCCGTGGAAGGGGGGGAGGGTGCCGGCGGACGGGCCGGTTGGCACGCGGTGGAACACGAAGAAGAAGCCGTATTCCTGCAAAGTAGATCAAAGACACGTGGTGTCAACACGTGACATACGTGACGTCACAGGCTGGCGCTCACACGCGGTGTAGCCGTTAAGTCACGTGGGTAATGAATCGATATAAAGTAACTTATATGTTTCACTCGTGTTTACTTGGCTGGCCATGGCGGGGCAGGGAGGGATTATCGCTGTCTGGTGGGTCACACAGCACATGTATATAATGATGACGCATGGGTGACAGAAGCAGGGGTAGAAGGATAGGTTCGTTGGTTGTATATTCAGGACGCTTTAACCACATTTGTTAATATCGCGTCAATGGGAGAAGGAAGGGAGAGTGGAGCCATGTTCCCGGGGGTAACCCCCTACTCTTTGCGAAGAAAGACATGGGATCATTATCCTGCGACCACACACACATGGCCACAGCGGGGCTCGAACCACCGACCCACGTGCCGTTAGGCTCTCAGGCGGCCAGAGCACTCAAGGCGAGCGCTCTAACCCACTGCGCTATCGGGCCGGCCCCCAGAAGGACAAGACGCTCACCTCGGATCCGGCCGCCGCATTATCAATAAGGCTGTTTGCAGGATGAGCAATCCAGAACGTGGAGACGCCTCTGCAAAAAACATTTGGAGTCAGTAAACAATAAATATGGTTTAGGTTTAGAAACACAACAAGAATTAATAATGGGAGTTATTAGGCATCATAACAGACTTTGTAACCACGACAGAAACTATATTATTCACTTTAAACCGGAAGTTAAAAAAAACCTGATCCTCTGCTATTCACCCTAACTTATAAACAGGAAAAAACAGGGATAGAATGAAGGCATGACCTGTAGGCGTAGATGTGACGCAACCATTTTTATATTTGATCACTCTATTATATTTTCACGGTGAAAGAAAGTCATGGTGTACTGCCCTTTCAGACTGCTATGTAATATTATGTCTCATAGAGGGAGAAGCCAGGCATGTTTTTTGTACGGGGCCGGGCGCCCCCCTTTCAGGAACGAGCCAAGCAATGTTAAGTCGGATTTTTTAGGAAACATTGAGTTTTTTATGTAAAATATTTTCAAACGGGGTCTGGCGCCTCCCCCCCCCCCCCCCCCCTCCCCCCTTTCACAAATCCCTGGATCCGTCACTGGGTGTTGTGTGGCCTGTACCATGGTAAAGAGGGACACTCGCCAGTCATTTAGAGCCAGGGACGCGCCATTCACCTCGATACTCTAAGGACTCGGCCACCGGGGCTGCCCCCGCGTGAATCGGCGGCACAGGGCCTGCTGATCACTACGGATTCCGGATTACGGCTGGGTGAACTGCGGGCGATTGAGCCTTCGTGGAAGAGGATGTGGGGGCCGTGTGGGGGTAGTGGTGGGAGAAGGGTGTGTGGGGTAAGTGGGGGAGGGGGAGGGGGGCTGTGGGCGTCGGCTATCGCTGGCGCACCTAGTAACCCGGGGAAGGACGGACGTGCTTGCTGGAGCTCCACACTTGGTTACTTGTCTCGGGACTGTCAACATCAGCTGATCACCCCGTGTGACGGGACGATCGACTTGAATGCGGCAGTGAGACAGGGCGTGGGAGGACAGCTTCAGGGAGTGGGTGGTCGGGGGTGGGCGAGGTGGGTGTTAAGGAGATGATGTGGGGGGGTAGTTGGGAGGGGGTGATGGGTGTTGGGAGAGGTTGGGGTTTGGGGAGGCGGGTGGTGGGGGAGGTCGGTGTCGGGGGAGGCGGGTGGTGGGGGAGGCGGGTGTTGGGGAGGCGGGTGTTGGGGGAGGTGGGGGTAGTTGGCAGTGGGTGGGGGGTTTTGGGGGAATTGGCGCGGGGTTAGATGGGAGTGGGTGGTGGCTGTTTGGGGAGGTGGCGGGGGGGGGGTAGTTGGGAGTGGGTGGTGGGTGTTGGGGGAGGTGGCGGGGGGGGGGGGTGGTTGGCAGTGGGTGGTGGGTTTTGGGGGAGGTGGCGGGAGGTTAGATGAGAGTGGGTGGTAGGTGTTGGGGGAGGTGGCGGGGGGTTAAATGGGAGTGGGTGGTGGTTGTTTGGGGAGGTGGCGGGGGGCGGGGTAGTTGGGAGTGGGTGGTGGGTGTTGGGGGAGGTGGCGGGGGGGTAGTTGGGGGTGAGTGGTGGGTGGTGGGTAGTGGGGGAGGTGGCGGGGGGTTAGATAGGAGTGGGTGGTGGTTGTTTGGGGAGGTGGCGGGGGCGCGGGCGGGGGGTTAGTTGGGAGTGGGTGGTGGGTGGTGGGTGTTTGGGAAGGTGGCGGGGGCGCGCGAGGGGGGGGGGTAGTTGGGAGTGGGTGGTGGGTGGTGGGTATTGGGGGAGGTGGCGGGGGGTTAGATAGGAGTGGGTGGTGGTTGTTTGGGGAGGTGGCGGGGGCGCGCGGGGGGGGGGTAGTTGGGAGTGGGTGGTGGGTGGTGGGTGTTTGGGAAGATGGCGGTGGGTTAGATGGGACTGTGTCGAGGACAGCGGTGCCTTCGTCATAGCTGGATACCGGAAACGTGGGGAATGCTGGGTAATGGCTGAGCTGGACGTGCGATGCGTGGGAGCGAATCTGTTTACGCTATTCCATACATTCGTCACCCCCCCCCTCCCCCCTCCCCCCTCGCCCCTACTCCCTCCGCTCTACCGTCCATGAAGACCCAGTGTATTTGGTTATAGACACACGTACATATCAAAGAAAAAACACTTTTCTTGCCAGAACTTACAAACTGGGATATACTATCTAACACAAACTAAGACCCGAAACTTTGACAAAGGATAAGGCAGCAAATTGATCTAGCTTCACGAGTTTAAAATCTTAATCGGTACTGACGACAACATTTTGAGACGTTAACAGTACGATGCTATTTTCCTGACTGCATGTGCTTATTATATGGCATTGACTTGAGAAGTGTATGACAGTCTCCTTCAGAAAATAAACTGATCAAGGCTGTCAATCATTCACTGACGTCACTGTTGCTTTTGTCCAATTATGTGGCGAAAAAGGTCTTCCACGTGCGTTATGTCGGACAAACAAGTCGGACAAACAAGGCAGCATGGCAGTTTGTTGTCGGTTTCAGAGATGAGGAGTTCTCATTTGTACCTACCATAAGCTATGATTGTCAATTTCAGACTTACGATTAAGGAAAAAAGACTCATGCGTGGGGCGTGGGCGTGGGAGTATGGATCGGTATATTAACTGATGCATGCAGTGTTCAGAGCATTCCTCACTTAACGCTGCTGATGACCTCCACATGACCGTGAAGGTAGGTTCGCTTTCAAACGTCAATGAGGGGAGCAATGTTAAGCGGCACGAGACGGTGGCGCCTCTGTCAACACCGAACCGAACTAATCTACATCGGATATCTTCCGGCACTTCTCACACGCCGTGACGCCAGACGCGCCGTGACGTAAGACGCGCCGTGACGTAAGACGCGCCGTGACGTAAGACGCGCCGTGACGTCATATTCGCGAGCCGTGACGTCAGATTCACGAGCACCGTGACGTCACAGCGTTACGTCAGACTCATGCACCATGACGTCAGATTGACGCACAGTGACGTCATATTCACGCGCTATAACGTCAGACAAAGGCGACGGGAGGGGGTGAGGTTGGGGGGAGGAGAGGCATGGCGGGAGGGCGGGGGAGGAGGGAAGGGCTTGGTGTCGGTTTTAAAAGAGGACGCAAGATTTGTATATCTGCCTAAATTGCAGTTACGGGAGGAGGGTGGAGGGGGGGACACGCTATCTGATTGACTATCTGCTTTAATTTCTTATGCAACACATTGAAATGATTGATTTTCACCTCCCCTCCCTCTGTATGCCTTGGGCTGGGAAAAGGCTTAAGAGAGAAAGTTTCCTAATACCAGAAGTTGACCATTTTAGACGACCGTTTTTTTTCAAAATTCAAGTAAACTTAACTACATGTAATTGACAATCTGTCAGCTATGCACAGTCTCACTGTGTCACTTTCAAACATGCAACAGTCTCCCTATCTTACTTTCAGATATGCAACAGTCTCTCTATCTCACTTTTAGATAAGCAGTCTCACTATCTCACTTTGAGATATGCAGTCTCACTATCTCACTTTGAGATATGCAGTCTCATTATCTCACTTGCAGTCGGTGTCCGGATTGGGCACGTATCCCGGGTAGACGTTGTCCAGGAGTCCCGTGCACATGGCGGCGTTCCTGTCGGAGGGCAACAGGGAACCAGCCTTGGTGACCAGCCCCAGGTTGTGCCTGAACGTGTTGTTCTGCTCGTTGCCGTCTTCTAGGAAGAAGCAGTGGCCGATGGCATTGTAGCCCACGACATCCTCGACCTAGACAGGGGGGTACATAGAAAGCCTCAAGTTACCTGCTGCGTGAGAAACCTCGCGCCTTCCCACACCAAAAACGGAGCCCGGAACAGATAACCCCCCAAATAGGGGTCCGGAAAAGCGTAAGTGCATGGCGACACGCGACACATGCATATTTGAAAAATCAACATTTGACATTGACCCCCCAAATTTCGACACTCGGGATCTGAAAATGCGACTTCGACACATATTTTTGAGAAAAAACAACTGCGCTGAACTTAGCCAAAGAGGGACACGGAACGTCCTGAAAAATCGACATTCGACACTGAGAATTTTGAAAAATCGACAATGGACCCCCCCCCCCTCCCACACCCCCCCTTCCAGACTCCTCCAAATGATGCAAGCCAAGCGGTCGATCTTTCATACGTGAGCACTGATTCGCTTTAAGGTGTGAGCGATAATTGGGACATTCCCGTGGCCATGACTCCAATGGCCCCTACTAACTACTTCCTCTGTTGTTCTCCGGCCCCCACGGAAAGACCCGGGCAACTTAAAGGACGCAGGAAGTGGCCTAAGTGGCGACTCCTAGCGAGCGATCAACACCTTGGGCTGGCGGCCACCCCCGGATGCACCCGGCGGAGGTGGGGGGGAGGGGGGGGGGGTTAGGGGCATCTGTCATATGCACTGCATTCTTCACTTTCATGGTTTTATGACAATCTACTCAATCATTTTACTTGATATCTTCAGGGTTTTATTAAACTATTAATCGATTCCACAAAGACTGCATTCATGGTTTTATTCATATCACGTGTATTGATTTTCAGGGTTTTAATATTGACTAATATTGACCAGTATGGCACGATATAGCCTTCCAGGCTGAAAGTGCCGTTAAGCCCCAATCAAATCAATCAATCATATGCACTGTTTCGCAGGCTGAACATTGGACTACTATAGTTTCCAGGAAAACGTAGGCCATCTTTCACACTAGTAAAGGCCACTCAATGACAATGACTGTGTACATGTATTCGGCGCCATTATGAGATGCATCGAATACCGGACCAGTGTACCACTTATATCAAGTTAATCTAAGATCTTTAATAAGTAAACAATAATTGCTTGATCTATTTCATCGCATATAACCAACAAACCAGATAATAATAAACATAATTGTACGCAACTTAAGGGGTTTTGCTCAATTTGTTGAGAAATTGCGAAAAAAAATTGAGCTGATAAAGCAATAAAATACCGCATTATTAAATTAACCACGTGGCGGACGTAGGTGGCGCCATCTAGCGAGCCTGTATACTGACGAGCAGTCCGTTGGTGGCGTGGACGGTGACGCAGCGAGAGAGGGTGTCGTGGATGGACAGCTGCCTGGCGTAGGAGCCATAGGCGTCCCCGGTCCGGTGGAAGTGGATCGGGTAGTTGCCCAGACCCTGTTGTCCCATGTTGATCATCTCAATGCCCTCGAAGTGGGCCGCCTTGAAGCCGACCAAGACCTGCGGCGCACCAGACAAAGCAACAAACACTGTACCATCCGTCCCCATGACTCAGGTTCATTGTGCTTAAAGAAGCCTACTTACATGCGCCATCTTAGATTTTTTACATTTTAGAATCAAGACTAAATGTATCTCAAATTAGGATGCATATGTTTTATATCTCCTTGAGTCTGTAAAACAACAATTTCAACATAAAACTGCGCGGACTAGTTTATCGCGCGGACGTCCTAGTGACTCGCGGTTGATCGACATCACACACAGAATACCGAACAGTGAACAGGCGCGCAGGGATATAAAGCGTGCCACCAACTTCTGCTCCGGTGAACAAATGTGCTTCTCCCCGGATTCCCCACAGGCTTTCAGGATTTAAATTCGGGAAAGAATATACTTATTTGACATGGAGAAGAGATTGGTAATATTGACAATGTGCCCATGCATCAATGCGTCTTCACAAAACATTTAAAGCCAATTAAAGACATTTAGACCCGGAAGGGCGCCTTGGGAAGATATTATAGGTTTGGTGGTATAGAGAATATAGCTCCCTCCAAAGAGACGTGGACTCACCTGACAACACCAATGTGTCAACAGGAAGACCCAACGACCATTTTAATCATACCATCGTGAACCGGGAAACAACAATAAAATACTTCAATGGCCTTAGCATGGCCATGAGTAGAACTGCCTCCAGTGTCACGTGGTCTTACCTGGGTCTGGCCTCCAAAGATATCCTGCTCAAAGTAAGGGCAGAGGTAAGCATCACCATAGCAACTGGACTCCATTTCTCCCTGAATCTTGACGTTCCTGGTGAGGAGGCCGACCTCGGCTCGCATGTCTACCCCGTCCGAGATCTCACCCCAGTGGGTGTATGAGGGATATCCTGCAAGGTATTGCAACAAATGTTCAGGATTTATAACTTAAGGCCAACTGTTACTTTCAATATTATATTCAGCGACAAAATAATGCATAAACCTGGGGTAGCCAGATGGATCGTGGACTCAGCAGACACCCGTGGCTCACCCCATGAAGAGAATACGGACACGTATGCGTACTAAGGCCGTAGTAAAACCTCTAGCAAAACTAGTAGTGAAGGTAACACCCCGCAGCAAATGTAACAAAACCCGTAGCAACACTGTAACACCCTCGCGGTAAATGTAACAAACCCATAACAGCTGTATCACTCCCGCGGCAGATAGAACAACTCCGAAACAGCTGTAGCACTCCCGCAGCAACTTTAACAACCCCGCAGTAAATGTAACAACCCCTTAGCAACTGTAATAACCCGTATGAAAGCAGACCTCTGATATGGAGCTCGAACTCCTTGCAAGGGGGACAGTCGACCACCTCGAAGACCTCGGCGTGGTTCATGTCGTAGTCACTGCTGGCGATAACGATCTGGTCGCCAGGGAGCCACGTGTTGGGGTCGTCAACCAAGGTGATAATGGTCTCGTTGTTATGGTCGACGTCACCTTGGCAACGATAAAACACCGGCATATTATCATAAGAGAGAAAAGAATTGGTATAATAAATCATTATCGTGGTTAATGTGTTCTCTAGATGTGTTTGCGAGTTTCATGATCCTAAGATGAGTCCTCCGAGATGGAATATTCAAGCCATCACCTTGTTGCACATGTATTTGTATAATAGTTGGCTCAAATAAGTGAGGTTGATAAGGACATATATCACAGGCATGTATAGTGCCGACAGAATACGGGGAGGCGGGGATACCGCTGGGAGGAGCCAGGGAGGGGGAGGGGGCGACCCGGCCCCGGCCTCCCCAATTAGGGCCGAAATTTATATTATTTATACCATTTAACATATGAAAACCAAAACCGGCCGCCCGCGAATCTGTAAGAATTTCTAAAGGCCAATCGCGGAGATTGGAAAAGGTATTCCCTCCCCTCAATACGGGGACTGAAACTTTAAGGTGCCCTAAAGGTGTTAATCAGTGCGGTAGCCTACCTGCGGCAAGCGTGGCTGCCAGCTTGGTCCAGGCCAGCTTCTCCGGACCGTGGATCTCGATCGTTCCCGTGGGTGCGCATCCGATCACCTTGCGTCCGAATCCGGGTAAATCCTGGTCCGGATCATCTAGGCGGCCCCACAGCACGATATTCAGGTTGGAGGTATAGCGGCAAGTCTCGCTGCCGACGTGAAACTCGCCGTTACTCTCGATCAGGATGCCCTTGACCCTGAGGGTAATGTCGACGCCGTCAGCGATGACCAGTCGTCCTGGTGGACAAAACCAAAGCTTAGTACACAGCGCTGACACCATCAGGACATCCACAGCCTTAATTTATATAAATTCGTTCCCAGTTGTGAATCAAATATAATTATTGTAAGTAAATAGGTCACGGCGAATATGTCGCAGTTTGTATCACCTCTGACCACATTTACTCCACCACAAAGTCCGACCATAACACAATTGGTGATAAAAATAGTAGAAATGATGATAATAATAATAATAATAATAATAGCCTTGGTATTAGTACTAGTAACAGTAATAAACGAGCCACTAGTTATAATAATAATAATATCATTCATACGAGTAATATTAAAGAGTGAGAGACTAGTTATAATAATAATAGTTATAACATTAGTACTAGTAACAGTAATGAATGAACCACTAGTTATAATAATAATAATAATAATAGCCCTAGTATTAATATTAGTAACAGTGATATATGAGCCACTGGTTGCGTGCCTACCTCCGTTGGTGATGTGGATGGTCTTGAGGTTGGCGGAGGCGACCAGTTTGTAGGAGACTCCGTCGACGAGGGCTTCCATTTGGGGATTGTCCCCCGGATTCCAGTCCACCAGGGTCGGATCGTCATCGGGACAGTTCGTCTGGCGCTTGATGCGGCCTGCAGGGAACGGGGGCAAAGGTTATCTGTATACCAGAAACGGTGTTATCTGTATGCAATGCCTACGTTATATATATACTAGGGTCTAGGCTATCCGTAAACCATGTAACTGTATGTTATCTGTATACCATGAACAATGGTATCTGTATACCATGCCTATGTTATCTGTATACCATGCCTATGTTATCTGTTTACCATGCCCTATGTTATCTGTATGTCATGGCTATGTTATCTGTATACCATGGCTATGTTATCTGTATGCCATAGTTATGTTATCGGTATACCATGCCTATGTTATCTGTTTACCATGCCCTATGTTATCTGTATGTCATGGCTATGTTATCTGTATACCATGGCTATGTTATCTGTGTGCCATAGTTATGTTATCGGTATACCATGCCTATGTTATCGGTATACCATGCCTATGTTATCTGTATACCATGCCTATGTTATCTGTATACCATGCCTATGTTATCTGTATACCATGCCTATGTTATCTGTTTACCATGCCCTATGTTATCTGTATGTCATGGCTATGTTATCTGTATACCATGGCTATGTTATCTGTATGCCATAGTTATGTTATCTGTATACCATGCCTATGTTATCTGTATACCATGCCTATGTTATCTGTTTACCATGCCCTATGTTATCTGTATACCATGGCTATGTTATATGTATGCCATAGTTATGTTATCGGTATACCATGCCTATGTTATCTGTATACCATGCCTATGTTATCTGTATGCCATGGCTATGTTATCTGTATACCATGAACAATGGTATCTGTATGCCATGGCTATGTTATCTGTATGCCATGCCTATGTTATCTGTATACCATGCCTATGTTATCTGTATGCCATGGCTATGTTATCTGTTTACCATGCCCTATGTTATCTGTATGCCATGGCTATGTTATCTGTATGCCATGGCTATGTTATCTGTAAACCATGCCTATGTTATCTGTATGCCATGGCTATGTTATCTGTTTACCATGCCCTATGTTATTTGTATGCCATGCCTATGTTATCTCTATGCCATAGCTATAGTATCTGTATAACATGGCTATGCTATCTGTATACCATGACTAGGCCATATGTATACCATGCCTATGTTATCTGTATGCCATGGCTATGTTATCTGTATTCCATGGCTATGTTATCTGTTTACCATGCATTATGTTTTCTGTATACCATGCCTCTGTTATTTGTATACCATGCCTATGTTATCTGTATACTATGCCTAGACTATCTGTATACCATGCCTATGTTATCTGTATACCATGCTCTATGTGATCTGAATACCATTGCCTATGTGATCTGAATACCATTGCCTATGTGGTCTGAATACCATTGCCTATGTGGTCTGAATACCATTGCCTATGTGGTCTGTATACCATTGCCTATGTGGTCTGTATACCATTGCCTATGTAGTCTGTATACCATTGCTTATGTGGTCTGTGTACCATTGCCTATGTCGTCTGCATACCATTGCCTATGTGGTCGGAATACCATAATCCCGCCAGATGTTATCTGGCAATCTCAGGGGGGTCTCCTTTTTAGCAAACCATGGCCTATTCATCTATGCGGACTTGTTCGATGTCGTACACAAACTTCATGTGTTTGCACACACCATGGATGATAAAGCACCCACTTCGCCAGACGTATTTATTCCCAGGGATTCAGGTCTCCTTTACACTGGCTCTTTCCTCACATGGATGAATAGTATGGCGTGATCAGACCCGGTGCAAGCGAGGGATAGATAACCAGCTAACGGGGACCCCTTGTTTTACAGCATACAAATCCCATGAAATATGGACACGCTAAGGAGATATAAGGGAACTATACATAGAAGGCACTTCTTGGAATCCACCAACCTTCGAAAACTTTCTCATATAAAGGTGTGTAAAACTGTCATAGGCGACAATTGCATTAAAAGTAATTCCTAAGATTTCTACCTGAAAGCTTTCCAAAAAGGGTGCATTTGTAACTGTCATTATTTATCTGTACACCATGACCCATGTTACCTGCATACTCTGAGATATAGCACCGATATCACATTTGAATAACAGGATGTTTTTTTCACCATATTATATGCTGTGGAAGAATTATATGAGGCCTTACTACTGTTCCTCATTATACCAGTAACCAGCCTGGCAGCAAGCATGTTCCCGCTACATACAGCCCCACTATATTAGTCACATACTACGCCGTGTATACTCAGTTATTTCTTAGGTACGAATTTATTAACAGAGCGCCTTCCTGTGTATTTTTACGAAAACACACGATTGGTGAAATAAATTTTATAAAAAAAAAAATATAAAAAGACATACAGCCCAGCTGTTACGTTCCCTGGTGTCAACCATTTCTGCAGCTCATTGACGCCTGATGTTAGGGTAGTACCTGGGGTTGCATTGAGGCTTGATATCAACGATATTTCATACAGACGTTGAAGTATAACAGCTAGGCCATCCCCAGAGGGTTAGCAAATGGGAGACCGGGCCCGGGCAGGGCAACGTCGTTAAAGCCATTGGAAGGATTGCCTTTTGCTACCATTTGGTGTTTGGTGTTCGGTGTTTGAATGTATGCAGGAAATAAGAGTCAGTTAACATTTATTAATGTTGTAAAGCGATGCTTTGTCCTGACTTCCTGTTTTGTTAATGCCGCGTTTATAGTCCTAAATTACTGAACCGCGTAAGGTAATCATTAATGAAGGTTTAATGAAGTCTACAGCAAGGCGTCGCTCAGCCAAATCATGCCTTATTGTTAAAGTTCCAGGCACCCCAACCCAACCACCTGGTGTGTTATGCTTCTTTTCTATCGTGAAATGAATTCATTTTCGCCGTCAATCCACTCATAGAAATGACGCATTAGTCTAATTCTGGGTTTGATTATATTTCGTGTGGTACTCTGGCTTGGGTGTGCTCATTTGTCACTCCCTGGCTTCGGTGTGCTCATGTGTCACTCCCTGGCTTGGGTGTGCTCATTTGTCACTCCCTGGCTTGGGTGTGCTCATTTGTCACTCCCTGGCTCGGGTGTGCTCATTTGTCACTCCCTGGCTGGGGTGTGCTCATTTGTCACTCCCTGGCTCGTGTGTGCTCATTTGTCACTCCCTGGCTTGGGTGTGCTCATTTGTCACTCCCTGGCTTGGGTGTGCTCATTTGTCACTCCCTGGCTCGAGTGTGCTCATTTGTCACTCCATGGCTTGGGTGTGCTCATTTGTCACTCCCTGGCTCGGGTGTGTTCATTTGCCACTCCCTGGTTTGGGTGTGCTCATTTGTCACTCCCTGGCTTGGGTGTGCTCATTTGTCACTCCCTGGCTTGGGTGTGCTTATTTGTCACTCCCTGGCGCTTTATTTGACATAGGCTTGCCATGATATAGCGATGCTATCTTTATATACATCTATCTACATCTATGATTTCTCGCTCTTTCATCTAAGCAAACGTCACCTAATTTATTGATTGATCAGTGAGGGATGTCGCCCGACAACGCTTGTTATAAACAAGCATCTCCCTCAGATAGAAAGCGAAAAAAAAATTCAAAGCTATCTCATCAATTTAACTTCTTTTCGTGGCTAGACCCATTTTTGAAACATACAGTTTATTAAACTTTTCACAGTTATAAGATCATTATTCATTCAAGTACACGTATCTTGAAGAATGTCTTAGGAACGACACTAATTAAGGTCCTACTTATAATCTCCAACCGTAGCGACACAGCCACTGCCATATGGGACATTCCATGACCAAAACCCAGCATGTAATGTTAATGCAAACTTCAGACATCATACCATTCACATAAAGGTTTAGAACACACGGAGACAACCTTACCGGCATTCACCAATCCCAACAATGCCAAGCAGACGAGAAGAGCACATTTAGCAGCCATCTTATGGCAGTATGGTGAGCTGAGTGGTGTCAGCTATCGTCGGTAGGTCGTTGTAGAACTATAGCTGGTCGGCCTCTCCGCCGTCACTTTTAACATCTCGGGTCTGACCTCATTAACTACGGAGCCCCGCTAGGGACATTCAGAATTATTTTTTATCTCGTTCGCACGATATAGTATCTCGTTTGCACGACATAATATCTCGTTCGCACGACTTAGTATCTCGTTCGCCCGACTTAGTATCTCGTTCGCACGACATAGTATCTCGTCCGCACGACATAGCATCTCGTTCGCACGACTTAGTATCTCGTTCGCACGACATAGTATCTTGTTCGCACGACATAGCATCTCGTTCATACGACTTAGTATCTCGTTCGCACGAGATAGTATCTCGTTCGCACGACATGGTATCTCGTTCGCACGAGATAGCATCTCGTTCTCACGACATAGCATCTCGTTCGCACGACTTAGTATCTCGTTCGCACGACATAGTATCTCGTTCGCACGACATAGCATCTCGTTCGCACGACATAGTATCTCGTTCGCACGAGATAGCATCTCGTTCGCACGACATAGCATCTCGTTCGCACGACATAGTATCTCGTTCGCACGACTTAGTATCTCGTTCGCACGAGATAGCATCTCGTTCGCACGACTTAGTATCTCGTTCGCACGACATAGTATCTCGTTCTCACGACATAGGATCTCGTTCGCACGACTTAGTATCTCGTTCGCACGACATATTATCTCGTTCGCACGAGGGGGCGTGGGAAGGGGCACTACATAGTAAGCACGACATATCTATAGTGGTGGGGTTGTGCCGCCTTGCCATAGTGGGCATACATGGATAACTAGAGAAAGTGCGAGATTTCGTGGTCCTCGAGAGAGAATTTGCTGTTAAAAAAGGCATAAAAATAAACACCGACAGCTATGACAAGGTATATGGATCCGTGGAGGTTAATTTCGGCATCAACTGGATATCCTCTAGAGCAGCAATTTTGAGAGAAAACTTCAGTCTCAGATGGGCACATCGAGAGCAATTGTAGATTCCTGCTTCTTGGGATTGAGCGAAAAAGGCAAAGAAAAGGGTCATTTGGGCGGCACATGTGTATATAGGTTCGCCCCCCCCCTACCAAAGATACTATGTCGTGCGAACGAGATACTATCTCGTGCGAACGAGATACTATCTCGTGCGAACGAGATACTATCTCGTGCGAACGAGATACTATGTCGTGCGAACGAGATACTATGTCGTGCGAACGAGATGCTATGTCGTGCGAACGAGATGCTATCTCGTGCGAACGAGATGCTATCTCGTGCGAACGAGATGCTATCTCGTGCGAACGAGATACTATGTCGTGCGAACGAGATACTAAGTCGTGCGAACGAGATGCTATGTCGTGAGAACGAGATGCTATCTCGTGCGAACGAGATACTACCTCGTGCGAACGAGATACTATCTCGTGCGAACGAGATACTATCTCGTGCGAACGAGATACTATGTCGTGCGAACGAGATGCTATGTCGTGCGAACGAGATACTATTTCGTGCGAACGAGATACTATTTCGTGCGAACGAGATAAAAAATAATTCTGAATGTCCCTAGCGGGGCTCCGTAATTAACATAGAGCTCAATCGAACGTGACAACTTTGTCTCTGTACTCAAAATAATTTTTCTTCGCTGACTTGTTTGAGCTGATAGCCAGGCGAAGCTCATGTGAAACTGACGTAAACTAACAGCTGCATGGCTTCCCATATATATATTCTTTACTTTACTTTACTTACTTTAGGGAAGCTATTATTATTATTATTATTATTATTATTGTTAGGCATATTGTCTAACAAGGTCAGTGCCATCACCAGGGTGCGTGCCGAGCCACTGCAAAGTGTTGTATATAGCGTATGCCAGGAAAACAGTGCTAATGCCAGTTGTTCACTACTGGAACCTACACCATGTTGTCATCAATTGCAGTTACGAAATGTGAAACAACAAAGGAACGAAATCGCAGAATAGAATATTTAGAATATATGTAATATGAAACATTCTGGCCATGAATCAGCTGGCCCTATCCCCCATATATATAAGCTACATTGCCTAAATGTCACTGTTTAATTTGAATGCAATTTTTTTTCATTTCGATTGATTTCAAGTACAATTTTTATTATAATCTGACCGTTCTGTATTTTGCACACAGTCAGACTTTAACAGGCGTGTTTCAAGCGAAGGTTTGGGAATAATAAACCACAGCCACCCCCCCCCCCCAGCCCCCCCCCCCCCCCCCCCTAGCTTCCCCGTCCCTCCCGCCGCCGCAAACACACACTTTCATGATTCATAGGAGTGATAAATTATATGAGAATTATATGACACAATTATATAATGTATATATTTTTTCCCCATTTTTGACCTGAGTAGAAAATGCTTTTAACCGGGTAGGTTCGGAGTCGGTAGATTCCGGACAGCTCCGGACAGGTATCTGCCGCGTACTGATACACTCGCGCAGTGGTCCGCCTTTGTGGTGGTCCGCCGGCTTAAGTAGTCCTGTAACCCACAGTCCCTAGCGATCCAGACAAAACCGCGCGGTTTGAACTGTAGCGTCAGTTGGGCTGCTGTTTCTAGAGCAGCGGGATAGTAACGGACGGATATTTACTTAGATTGCCTGTAAGGGTTTTACTTTAGCCTGTATATCTCCTTGTTTATATCCAGAGTTGCTTTTATGTTTACAGGTTTAAATATTGTTTGCATGAAACCTAGGTTTAAACCTCCAATTGCATAGGTTGGTTGAACGTTCAATATATTTGAACATTACGTTTAACAGACGGGATTGCTTTATATATGCTCCCACGTATAATGAGGCTATATTAAGTTTAATTCTTTATTGGCGGGCTGGTACTAAATTGGTTTAATCTGTCGTATCTTGTGTTGGTTTACCCGTTTGAGTCGCTGGTTGTTGTTGTCCACGTACTTTGGCTATTGCATGGTCTGTGGGCCACTATAGGGCGGCGGCCATTTAATTGTTATTGTGCCGAGGGATTACGCTGCTTCGTTACCGTTTAAATTTGAGTGTGCAAAAATTATCAAAATCTAGGAAAAAAAGAAGCATATCTGGGCCTCTCAACCTGAGCGTCTCGCAGTTAGACGCCGTACCGAGACCACAGACAGATGCAAACCGTCAAGTGAATATTTAGTCCGTGAGAACCCGCGGTTGTCACCATGTGGTCGCTGCAGCAAAGTTTCCCCTCACCGATAAGATGACATGAGATTGTAAGTATAACTATATGATATAGCACGCTGCAGTGCTCCATATAAAAATTCTTTCAAGAAGCTCCCTTGTGTACAAATATTTATGCATGTACCCATTGTGCATAGTTATGATCGTTTGATATACATATGACATATATGCAGACATGGTAATCGTAATCAGTAATCGATTGTAATCGATTACATTTCCCAAGTAATTGTAATCGTAATCGATTACATTGTTTTAAAAGCAATGTAACCGTAATCGTAATCGATTACATTGCTAATGTAAATCGCAATCATGATTACTTTTGATGATTACTTTGCAATGTCCATTCAGGCTGTTTTATTTTCCAAACTGAGCTTCACACTTTCTATCTCGTCAGTATCATCTTCTAATCCCATACTTATCTTGTTTGCATCGGATAACTAGGGATGGTCCATAGTCACCTGTGTTATTGAGAGTGGGTGGGTGGGGCCTTGATGGAATGGTGTTCGAGGCTTGTGTTATTGTTCTCTGTATTGATGGATTGGAACAGGTGTTGTTTTAAAACGAATTTGACTGGGTTCAGTACTGGGGCGCGGAAATGTATGGTATAGATGCCCCCGTGTCCTATAGCATTGTGGTTTTCTCTATTACTTGCCATCCTAAATAGAGGCCACAAGTTGTGTTACGCACCATACCTCCTTCTAAGGAAGATAAGAATAAATCCAGCGGATCTGTATAAACAAATATATAATGTGTGTTTTTGCATTAAAGTTACTATTTACTATAACTAATATAACTTTTATATTTATGATTTGATTAATTAGGATTATTTAAAATAACTTATTATGATCGAGGGTTCTTCTTCACCAAGTGATTACCGTGGGTTGTAACCCTCATTAAATGCCCTCAACTATTGCTCCCGTCGGGAATTAAATGCACAGCCCTGTGATCAGAAATCCGCCGCTCTCCCAACCAAGCTGCCTAGTACGCATACAAACTGCTGGTAATTAAATCCCTTGAGAAGCAATGAAAAATGGTACTACAAAGGAAAGCCTCTACAGGTTGTGTCTTACTATGAATATTTATGTATCATATTTTCTTCTAAATTGATGTGGTCTGTGGCTCAAAAGACTCTCGCCTCCCAAGCGGCTAAAGCAGTGACAATTATTAAAGAAATATAAAAAAATTGTGGTGGTTTGGAGGTAGAGACATATTTTGATCTCTATGACAAAATGATAGTACCCATTCTTACATACGGTGCAGAAGTTTGGGGTTATGATGTCAAAGATTGTATAGAACGTGTGCACACGAAATTTTATAAATATGTCTTGGGCGCACCATAGAGTACACAAAATTCAGCGGTTTATGCTGACTGCGGTAGATTACCTTTAAGGGTAAGGTGTACAATTAGTTGTGTTAAATACTGGGTGAAATTGTTAAGAATGCCTGAAACCAGACTTACGAAATGTACTTACAATATGTTATTTAGGCTGACAGAGGCTGGTCGTATGACCTGGGTTTCTGAACTCAAGCACTTACTTTTCTTTTCAGCAACAACTTGGAGATCCTGAGGCCTTTATTGAATCATTTTCTAAAAGGGTAATTGACTGCGCTTACCAGTACTGGCAGAGTAAGACAGACCTGATGAATTGTAAAGAATATAAGAAGTTGCTCATACGCGAACCATACTTGTGTCTTCTCGAGGATTTTAGACTACGGCAGATCTTAGCCAGATTCAGATGTAGGGTGCCATGGACAAGTTCGTACTGCAGGGGAGAAAACTCTATCTGTAAATATTGCCTACAACATGAAACTATTTCTTCCCTTGACGAGTTCCATATATTAATGAAATCCCCATTGTAGATATTTAACGACATATGATATTAGGAGTTTTTTTATGTATTATGACTTCCGAGGAAAAACATGTTTAATCTCCTCAGCAAGGTTTATGCCAAAAGCATTCACTATGTATGAAAAAAGGTTTAGCCTAATTCTCTCTAATTAACTAAGTTTGTTCTAGTCGGTTGCATGTTATTTTTGTGTTCTGTATTTGTACGAGGGGCCTGGTGCCTGAAGTTACCAATAAAATATCTATCTATCATAGAAAGTATTCATGATTGTAATCATGATTACTTTCAATGTCATCGTAATCGATTACTTTCATATTTCCTGTAATCGTAATCGTAATAATGAAATTCCCAAGTAATCGTAATCGATTACATTTACAATGTAATCACCCCATACCTGCATATACGTACGGGATCCAAACTTTCGCGTCATTTTCCTGGAGACAGAAGAGCTAGACACCATTCCGCCGATATATTCAGACAGTATTTACCTTATGCTTACCTTGTGTAAAAATTAAGGCAATTTGTTTGTTGCGAAGAATCCAGGAAAGCAGCAATGTATGTTTTCTTCCCTTATTTATTCGCCTTGTCAAACGCCTCGCGCTAATTGTAACATTGTTCCCTCCACGTCTTGTAACATCGTTTCCTCCACGCCTTGTAACATCGTTCCCTCCACGCCTTGTAACATCGTTCCCTCCACGCCTTGTAACATCGTTCCCTCCACGCCTTGTAACATCGTTTCCTCCACGCCTTGTAACATCGTTTCCTCCACGCCTTGTAACATCGTTCCCTCCACGCCTTGTAACATCGTTCCCTCCACGCCTTGTAACATCGATTCCTCCACGCCTTGTAACATCGTTTCCTCCACGCCTTGCAACATCGTTCCCTCCACGCCTTGTAACATCGTTTCCTCCACGCCTTGTAACATCGTTCCCTCCACGCCTTGTAACATCGTTCCCTCCACGCCTTGTAACATCATTCCCTACACGACTTGTAACATCGATTCCTCCACGCCTTGTAACATCGTTCCCTCCACGCCTTGTAACATCGTTCCCTCCACGCCTTGTAACATCGTTTCCTCCACGCCTTGTAACATCGTTCCCTCCACGCCTTGTAACATCGTTTCCTCCACGCCTTGTAACATCGTTCCCTCCACGCCTTGTAACATCGTTCCCTCCACGCCTTGTAACATCATTCCCTACAAGACTTGTAACATCGATTCCTCCACGCCTTGTAACATCGTTCCCTCCACGCCTTGTAACATCGTTCCCTCCACGCCTTGTAACATCGTTTCCTCCACGCCTTGCAACATCGTTCCCTCCACGCCTTGTAACATCATTCCCTACACGACTTGTAACATCGTTCCCTCCACGCCTTGTAACACCATTCCCTACACGACTTGTAACATCGTTCCCTCCACGCCTTGTAACATCGTTCCCTCAACGCCTTGTAACACCATTTCCTCCACGCCTTGTAACATCGTTCCCTCCACGCCTTGTAACCTCGATCCCTCCACGCCTTGTAACATCGTTCCCTCCACGCCTTGTAACCTCGATCCCTCCACGCCTTGTAACATCGTTCCCTCAACGCCTTGTAACACCATTTCCTCCACGCCTTGTAACATCGTTCCCTCCACGCCTTGTAACACCATTCCCTACACGACTTGTAACATCGTTCCCTCCACGCCTTGTAACATCGTTCCCTCCACGCCTTGTAACACCATTCCCTACACGACTTGTAACATCGTTTCCTCCACGCCTTGTAACATCGTTCCCTCCACGCCTTGTAACATCGTTCCCTCCACGCCTTGTAACGTCGATCCCTCTACGCCTTGTAACACCATTCCCTCCACGCCTTGTAACATAGTTCCCTCCACGCCTTGTAACATCGTTCCCTCCACGCCTTGTAACATCGTTCCCTCCACGCCTTGTAACACCATTCCCTACACGACTTGTAACATCGTTCCATCCACGCCTTGTAACATCGTTCCCTCCACGCCTTGTAACCTCGATCCCTCCACGACTTGTAACATAGTTCCCTCCACGCCTTGTAACATCGATCCCTCCACGCCTTGTAACATCGTTCCCTCCACGCCTTGTAACATCGTTCCCTCCACGCCTTGTAACATCGTTCCCTCCACGCCTTGTAACCTCGATCCCTCCACGCCTTGTAACATCGTTCCCTCCCCGCCTTGTAACATCGTTCCCTCCACGCCTTGTAACACCATTCCCTCCACGACTTGTAACATCGTTCCCTCCACGCCTTGTAACATCGTTCTCTCCACGCCTTGTAACACCATTCCCTCCACGCCTTGTAACATCCTTCTATCAACGCCTTGTAACATAGTTCCCTCCACGCCTTGTAACATCGTTCCCTCCACGCCTTGTAACATCCTTCTCTCAACGCCTTGTAACATAGTTCCCTCCACGCCTTGTAACATCGTTCCCTCCACGCCTTGTAACACCATTCCCTACACGACTTGTAACATCGTTCCCTCCACGCCTTGTAACATCGTTCTCTCCACGCCTTGTAACACCATTCCCTCCACGCCTTGTAACATTGTTCCCTCCACGCCTTGTAACACCATTCGCTCCACGCCTTGTAACATCTTTCGTGCCACGCCTTGTAACATCGATCCCTCTACGCCTTGTAACATCGTTTCCTCCACGCCTTGTAACATCGATCCCTCCACGCCTTGTAACATCGTTTCCTCCACGCCTTGTAACATCGTTCCCTCCACGCCTTGTAACATCGTTCCCTCCACCACTTGTAACATCGTTTTCTCCACGCCTTGTAACATCGTTTCCTCCACGCCTTGTAACATCGTTTCCTCCACGCCTTGTAACATCGTTTCCTCCACGCCTTGTAACATCGTTCCCTCCACGCCTTGTAACATCGTTTCCTCCACGCCTTGTAACATCGTTTCCTCCGCGCCTTGTAACATCGTTTCCTCCACGCCTTGTAACACCATTCCCTCCACGCCTTGTAACATCGTTCCCTCCACGCCTTGTAACATCGTTCCCTCCACGCCTTGTAACATCGTTCCCTCCACGCCTTGTAACATCGTTCCTTCGCCTTCAGCTTCTCTAGACAAAGCACAATTTAAGGACAGTTCCAATTTACTTTAATACGCTATGTTATGAAAGAGCAAGCTCGCCGCACGGTGGCGCTACGCAAGCTCCGTGTTTACCGCTGCTGCCGGCCGGGGGCAAATTTTAAGAATCTTGAAAACGATAAAATCAGCTGTAATTTTTTTAGAACGTTATAATTTTCATGGATAAAACATAGAAGTAACGAGCTCTGTGTATTTAATACAATATAGCAAAATATAACTTATACCTCCTTGAAAATGTTCTAATTGAGAGTGAACTCTTACTTTTCATCACCTGATACCGTGTGTTATTAGGCTTAAGCTGGGTCCCCGGCACTAATTTGTAGAAATGTGCAGCGCATTGTTCCTATCGGTTTGCGCAGCGCCGCCCTGGCGAGTGAGTGTGAAAATGCATTTAGGAACAAGGCGACATCAGAGATATAATGGAGCCCTAGCGGAGTGAGTCGAAGGCAGAGAATGATAGAAGATATCTGATGTTCAAGTAGTTGTTTGTGCGTACAAACAGTTATGACACCCTCTACTGAAACTACACTACTAGCCCTAACTCTTTGAATGGCACCATAATTACGTAGTCATTAAGTGGTAATGACTTGAGAAACTTGACATGATTCCATCGATAGCTCTAGCAAAGGGTGTCGTTCCCCCCCCCTATAAATGTAGATAAAGATTTACCCAACCGTCGTTGGCTGAACAAGGCAAAGACCTGCCGTGCCAGGGATACCGGAAGTCGGCGGTTTGCCATTGATATGGTCATGAAAGGGTAAATGCCGAGGCAAGAAGCAGATAAGATAGACTAGCTAGCATGAGCAGATGGCTGTTTTAAGTTTCGGTTGCCGCATGAGTATATATTTCGGAGGTATTCTTCAGCGTTAATGTAGTTCACGATATTCTCTCCTTGACTTTGGCAGCGGATGTGTTGCAGACCGAACGTAGATAAGATATGAATATAATAATATTTTATTTTGGCCAGTTACGATATTAATAGCGCAAAGACTGTTATATGTGCTTAATCTGACGTAGAATAACTATTATTTATTGGGCTCACTTTTAACTTTCATTCCCACCTTCGATCGGTGATAAACAACACCCAACTAATGCCTTTAAACTGGTCGAGAGCGGGTCGAGGGTGAAATTTTGTTTGGTCGACAGAAGTTTTTTTCTCCTTTCTCTAAATAAGTATAGTTTAGGGATCTGTTGAAAGAGTGATAAATAATATGTTACTTATTTTGTCAAATTGGCGTCAACATGGCGGTCAATAAAAAATGCTTTATGTGTTTATTTTTTTCAAAATTTTGAAGCACACTACAAAAACTGGGCAACATACTTTCTCCAAAACTATAAGCTCAATTATAACCCAAATAGGCTATAAAATAGGCCAAAATGGGTGTTGCTTATAATACATAACATACATGCAAATTTGGGGTAGGAACTAATATTTGTTGTGACATGGATTGATTTAGAACCTAAAAATGCATAAACAATTGTATTTAGTTCTGAAAAAATTCACCAGAAACCACCCGCTCTCAACCAGGTCATCAACTAACACTATGAACCAACTACTTCATAACACACTGCCAGACACATACACCTAAAATGAAAAGACAAACTGTGCACGTGCACACGAATTGTTTTTCAGTCAGCCGCACGTGTCCCGGGGTACAGCCGCCTTAACAACACGTGCCCCGGGGTACAGCCGCCTTAACAACACGTGCCCCGGGGTATAGTCGCCTTAGCAACACGTGTCCCGGGTACAGCCGCCTTAACAACACGTGCCCCGGGGTACAGCCGCCTTAACAACACGTGCCCCGGGGTACAGCCGCCTTAACAACACGTGTCCCGAGGTACAGGCGCCTTAACAACACGTGCCCCGGGGTACAGCCGCCTTAACAACACGTGCCCCGGGGTACAGCCGCCTTAACAACACGTGTCCCGGGGTACAGGCGCCTTAACAACACGTGTCCCGGGAGTACAGCCGTCTTAACAACACGTGTCCCGGTGTACAGCCGCCTTAACAACACGTGTCTCGGGGTACAGGCGCCTTAACAACACGTGCCCCGGGGTACAGCCGCCTTAACAACACGTGTCCCGGGGTACAGGCGCCTTAACAACACGTGCCCCGGGGTACAGCCGCCTTAACAACACGTGTCCCGGGGTACAGGCGCCTTAACAACACGTGTCCCATGGTACATCCGCCTTAACAACACGTGTCCCGGGGTACAGCCGCCTTAACAACACGTGTCCCGGGGGTACAGCCGCCTTAACACCACGTGTCCCGGGATACAGTCGCCTTAACAACACGTGCCCCGGGGTACAGCCGCCTTAACAACACGTGCCCCGGGGTACAGCCGCCTTAACAACACGTGCCCCGGGGTACAGCCGCCTTAACAACACGTGTCCCGGGGTACAGGCGCCTTAACAACACGTGTCCCGGGAGTACAGCCGCCTTAACAACACGTGTCCCGGGGTACAGCCGCATTAACAACACGTGTCTCGGGGTACAGGCGCCTTAACAACACGTGCCCCGGGGTACAGCCGCCTTAACAACACGTGTCCCGGGGTACAGGCGCCTTAACAACACGTGCCCCGGGGTACAGCCGCCTTAACAACACGTGTCCCGGGGTACAGGCGCCTTAACAACACGTGTCCCATGGTACAGCCGCCTTAACAACACGTGTCCCGGGGTACAGCCGCCTTAACAACACGTGTCCCGGGGGTACAGCCGCCTTAACACCACGTGTCCCGGGGTACAGTCGCCTTAACAACACGTGCCCCGGGATACAGCCGCCTTAACAACACGTGTCCCGGGGGTACAGCCGCCTTAACAACACGTGTCCCAGGATACAGTCGCCTTAACAACACGTGTCTCGGGGGTACAGCCGCCTTAACAACACGTGCCCGGGGCACAGCCGCCTTAACAACACGTGCCCGGGGCACAGCCGCCTTAACAACACGTGCCCCCGAAATATTCGCTTAGTAGTATCAAAGAAAAAGAACTGACAAATGCATGGATATAAAATTTATTGATGTTAGCCCTGCCTCAAGAAGAGTTTTGATGCATCACATGGTATAATAATGTGGGGTGATTATATACCAATAAATGAGTGTTGTCCGTGACTCTGTGATTGACAATATGGTGTGAGTGAAATAAACGAAGCTCCATAATTCCACAATCAGCCGCCCCCAATTTTAATTTCACTCATGATTAAATTTATGCATCTGATGCATCTGACGTCACAAATGTCATCAGGAGGCTGTCGATGTGGCGGTCGTTGTACTTGTTTTAAACCGTAGGGGGCGCCATGTTATGTTGACAAATATTGCGTCCCATAGAGGGCGCGCCATGCGTGCGTGGTGACTGCTTCCGCCTCGGACTAGTCTAGTTCCATCTGCCGAAGATCTTACCGCTGCGCGTTGTCCGGTTGTTTGGGTCAAGCAACAAAATCGATTTACTTCCCCTCGGTCGATAACGGGGCGCCAATCGCGTCGTCACCTTGGAGACGACCTTGTGGACCTGGGTCAGCTTGCCGTAGACCGATGACATCATATTGCCGGTGTAGGAGAGCGAGGCGAGGAGGGTTGTGACGGCCGCCAGGGTGGAGAGGAAGGGTAGCCATCGGCCGCGCCAGCAGTCAGACATCGGCATCAGCTCCGAGAAGACTCCGCACAACATCCGGTTGAAGGGCAACCACACGCAGCGTAGGAGTAACCATGGCAACAGCAGGCGGAAGCCCAGACGGAAGTAAGGCGCGAGGCGAGGCCACATGGACCGCGAAAAGAGTGTCGGGAAGGTCATGTTCAAACCGGCGATGAGGAAGATGACGGTTGCGGCCATGGGGATGAACTGGAGGTCGTCGGTGAGGCTGGCCATTGTGTTCCAGACGACCGACCCGGCGGCCGACAGGCTGAGAGTGAGCGGCGCGATGATAGGTGGCGCTGCCCGTGCGCTGGCACACC
This sequence comes from Arenicola marina, assembly GCA_964019135.1. NCBI lineage: Eukaryota > Metazoa > Annelida > Polychaeta > Arenicolidae > Arenicola > Arenicola marina. The sequence continues at coordinate 23,503,765 of OZ025264.1, forward strand.
GGAAGAGGCGGATGAAGGTTTCCATGGTCCCGGTATGGCCCCCGCGATGTGCGTCCTGCAATAGAGTGGAATAGTAGAATAAGAGTGCGGGCCGCAAGCACACAAGTCACCAAGCGTTAGGGGTCTAGGAATGGTAAATGGCGACACGCGACACAGGCATATTTGAAGAATCCACATTCGACATCGACCCACAAATTTCGACACTGAGGATCTGAAAAAGCCACAACGAAACAGATTTCCGAAACAACGACACTGAACTTAGCCAAACAGCGACACGGAACGTTGTGAAAAATCGACATTCGACACTGAGAATTTTGAAAAACTGCGCTGAACTTTGCCAAAAAGCGACACGGAACGTCGCGAAAAACCGACATTCAACACTGAGAATTTTGAAAAATCGACACTGGACACTGGACCCCCCTTCCAGACCGCTAGTAGTGGCAATGTACAGGTGTTAGTTCAGTGTCGGTTTTTCGAAAATATGACCATAATGTAGTTGTCTGGCCACCATGTTAGTCAGTGTTTTCAATAATAGCATGGGACTCCATGGACAATCTAGACTCTCGTCACCTGTGTTATTTAGTTTCGCTTTCAGTGTTTTTTGATCGTAATATTTTAATTACAACAGGACATCTTCATGGGTAAAGGCACACAAACGTCAGATAGATGTACCACTGTTTTCCGGCTGAGCCTACAGTGGTATGAAGGGGCGTATCTATAGGAGGAGAGGGTTAGGGGGTTATTTGGCACCCCCCCCCCCACCTTGGGAACCTGAGCATACACTGTAAAAGTCGGGTTCCCGACGAAATATACCGCAAAGCATTGTCGATGCAACCCAACAGCAGATCCAAGGAGGAGAGAGTACTCTCGCACCCCCCCCCCCCCCATCCTTCGCAAATTCCAGCGTTGAACACAGATTCATTTCCATGATTAATGAACTCAATATCGTTTTGTTCATTTACACATTTTCAGAAGCAAACAGTATTAGTATCGTCCATATAGTAACGGATTGGTGATAACTAATCATTTGAATATGTCCACAATGAGTGGTTTTCTTTTGGCAAAATAGCACGTAAGTTTATCTTCTGTTTGTCACTAAACCACAGCTCTATCAAACCTATGTTCCTGTGATTAACACAATAACGTTTCGCCATTGCTGACATTTTGCAGAAACTAACGCATATTTTTTTGTAAAGATTTTGTTATATCTTAATATTATATTTTACATTGAGGTGCCATATAGACTTCAATAAATAAATGTGAATAGGCCCAAGATTTAGTGCTTGATTCCAAGATTTTCAGTTTACTGCTTACTTTTACACATATGCTGAAATTTGCTGCCAACGTTGGAAATAAAGAATTAGGCCGGGCATGAGAGATAGTCTGAAACAATTCAAACTGTACCGAGTAAGAGATCTCCACACTAGATGAATATCTAAAATCGAGCTGTTAATATTGATTTTAAACGTATACCGTTGTTGACAATTGGAATACACACTCCAATCTCTGTAACTTTTCTACTGATTTTTTGTTTTGTTTTTGCTTTTGTTTTTTTTGTTTTTTGATGTGTTTTATTGCCAAATCATTCAGAATGTCAACACCTTTAGAACAACAATTTTCTAATGAGCACTTTTGTCTGATTAAAATGCTAGCATCCGGATAAACAATGATATAATCCTGACCGACGGTCACCAAAGGAGCAGGGCTAACGCACTAAGCTATCGGGCGGCCCCGCAAACATCCGCTGCGTAAAGAAGCGGTTGCCTTCGGATTGCCTTATTAGCGGGTTTCAAAACAGGGGTTAACTTATAATGTCAAGGTACACCGAACTGGACATATGCTTTCTAATATTCACGTCTTGCCACGCTTGAAGCAGTTCCTGTGAAAAGGGCGACGTTTCTCATATTCCCCCTGTGTAGGCTATATTTTCACATTAAAATGTCCTTGCCTGTGGAAAAGTCCCGGTATTGTCCGATAAAATGGTGGGCTTACGCTTGCCAGTCTGCTTTGTGTATGTGTATAAACTGGCCACAAATAGTAAGCGCTGACATCGTATTTTCCGTCTTATGTTAGATGTGGCACCCCATATCGTAGACCGCCAAATAATATGCCTTGCCCTTGAGCTAGATCTACCTGGTGTTCTTCCCACTTCAGAAAAAATCAAGCATCGCTTCTTCGAGGCCAAGTAGAGATAATCCATAAGTAAAATACCGTAGGCCATAATAGCATGCCAGACAGTTGAGCATATAAAAAACTTTTCTGCTCATACTATACTTGGAGGGGGGGGGGGGCATTTTCATTTCTCGGAAAAGGCCTTTTCATTTCACCGTGAACTTAGAAATGAGGAAAGTAATTCTTCGTGAACTGGGAATGAGGTATCAGCCGACTGTCGTGATCAATGATTTTGATTAATCGTGAAGAGAATTTTAATACTAAATAACCGTGAATTGGGAAATCGCCAATTTATACCTGGGAATAAAGAAATTCTCAGGTTCTGATGGGTTCGCAATTGTCAGCCTGACATGCGGTCACATGGTTTGCGATATACTGAAGACGTTATGACCCACGTTAAAATGCTCCCCCGGGCTAGATCTAATAGTGTGTAATATATACAGTCCATTTAAAACTACTTACCTATGTGTTTACTTACTTTTTTCTTATAGATGTTTAATTAAAATTCATGATACACCTATAAATACCAAGCTCATGTGGCTACCTTAAACTTTTCCGATATGACAACATCTATTTGTTTATTGCTAAGCGTGACGTCATGGTGATGGCGTAATGACGTAACAATATGGAATCTCTAGTGAGATAATGTGACGTCACAAAAGAAATTGCTTACCAACGCTGGGGATCGTTTCACTAAGAGTTATGAGATCGTTACCCTATCTTCTTCATGCTAATTTAACGACGGATCGTAATTTTACGAGCGACTGAAATAAGCTTTATACTGCGATTATTGGGGTGCAGTTGTCTTCGTGCACTTTGTTTTCCCCCAATATTATTCAAAATTATGTTTGCCATATATTTATGATGAATTGACATTTCTTTTCGGGCCAGCAATCCAATTTTTTAATTTTACGATCGAAAGTTACGAGATCTTAGTGAAATGATCCCCTGGACACAAACAGGCAGAAAAACGTGGGGTATTTCCCGCGGCATGCAACAAGGGCCCTATATTTTTTTAACTCGCTTTCCACGTTAGCTAGAATCTTTGTGCTGCAGCATATCAGTCTATAGACCTACTATTGTTTTTGTTTTTCTTATGAGTATTTTTATTGAGTATTGAGTAAATCTTATGACCAGACATTCTTTGCCTGCTACCCATATAATAGATAGGCCCACGTGGAAACTTGTGCTCACCACCGTTGTTGAATCCCGCGTTTTACCCGGTATTGTATGATCGGAGCATGGGGAGATATTATGCTGGGTATATGGAATTATGCTGACATATTTTATCTCATGAAGGGACCAATGTGGCAATAATTCTAACCCCCCCCCCCCACTCCCCCAACGCCCCCTCCATGCATGTATTGATTGACTGTGCCTGTGCCGTTGCATGAACTAATCGGTCGCATAAGCCTAGATGCACAAGACTAATCTTAAAACAGTGATGACCACTTTTATACTTTGAAACTCGGGAATTGAACGCACGACCCCAATATCACAAAAGAAACGCTCTACCGACTGAGCTACGCGGCCTTCAACGTTTCGCTATGCGTTTTAGTGCGTTTGCTTGTAACTCAAGCAACCAGTCCCTGCAAAGTTTGTAATAAAACACCATTAACGTTTGATTTAATTTGCCGTTAACTTTCAAATGGACAAATTGCCGTATGTACCTTAGCTATCTTCCACTAAGCAGATGAGCTCTGTTGAACTGATAGCATCCCACTGCTGGACGGGGATATAGTTTACTCTGTGGGCGTGGCAATTACATCACTCGCACTCTTTCTAACCAAAGGCATATTCTATACATATGTACACAGCAAAAATGCGAGAAGCCCGGGGCGAAAATATGTAAGCAATCAAGCAGCAAAATATATACTGACATATATGTACCAGTGTATAAGTACATATCATTTTTTACATTATAAACAAAACTCCATGAGCTGGTTAGCTACGACGGAAATGCACTTTTCTTGTCTTTACAACTTACGCCATGTTTATGAATGTTGCTCCAAGAGTGGTCCTCCCTTATTATTGAGCGGGCTAATCACGGATTGATTGAAAGTTTTAATGAGTGGGTTATAATATATACGGCTTTGCAGTTTGCCTTATAAGGAAGTCGCGCCGGCCGAGTAAGAACGAGGTTGACCCAAATGCGAGTAAAGTTTTTTTTCAGGCACAACGTACCATGTCCCGTTATATTTTTATTTAAGATTAAGGAGGAATATTGTCGAAATTCCAAGGCTCTTTGAGACAACATTAGTTTGTTGGTTGAGTGTGTGTGTGTGTAGGGGGGTGGGGTTATAATAGTGCTCGGAAACTCCTGATGGGGGGAGGGGGAAGTGGGGCCTGCAGTAGTGACCACCTGCTCAGGGGTTTTTATGTATTCTGTCTGCGATGTATCCGTCTCTCTCCTCTTGTCTCCGCACCCCCCCCCCCCCCCCACACCAGTTCTCCGCAGTTTTCCCTTCTGTCTGAAACCCACAAAGGTAACCTAACACACTATAGTCCATCCATCCAACGATTAATGGAGGGGGGGGGCGGGCAAGGGGTATTTCCGCTCCTCCGGATTGGGCTTTCCATCTCACCGTGAACGGGAAAGGAGGAAAATAATTCTTCGTGAACCGGGAATGGGCTATTAGCCGACCCCCGTGATCAAGGATGCCTCGCTTATAAAATTAAACGTTTCAGTTTCAGGTCAGCAAGAAATGTATTGACGATTTATAGTGCAGGCACGGATCCAGGAGGAGGTGGCGGCGGGGCGGGGGGGGGGGTATCTTGACGATAACTTAGATCCGCGCTTCTACTAGGCCTACTTGGAGGAAACAAAACTGTCGGCCTGTCGGAAACAGAACCTCAAAATACCACTGGTTTTACCGCATGGCAACAACAACGAAGCCTACGCCTAAAATACAACTAAAATACGTACAGGTCACACCAATTGGAAATCTCGCCGTCTGGACAGACGCTGGGACAAACCCATTATTTTATGTTCCACAAAAACCTATGGGATAATCGCATAGTGTCGACAGTGGTGTCTCATAGGTCGAAAAAAAACACAGGAAAAACTTATAGGACAGACCTATAGGAGACACCTACCGGCTGGTCTGGGCTATAGACTGCAGTGTGTCCAAGATTGTCGAAATGATTGAGCCGCGATAGATCTGTCAGCGTCGTAATCTAACACCCACAAAATGGCTGTTGAGAAATCTACGGCAATAATAATACTATTGTCATTCTATAAAGAATAATGTACATATCTGCTCATGTTATCGTCCTTTAACCTAGCAGAAGAAATTGTGACTGTGGTTGTTAAGTCCTTTGGCTATTATCATCGATCGAAACAGGAACATGAACATAAGATAACTAAGCAACGGGCTTCCGATTAATTAAATATTGAGTCGAAGATATTCGTCGCTCCAATTTCAAGAGCTTAAGAGGGCCCGGTATTAGAAGAAATCAAGAAACCTAAATATTTAGACCAATAACGAATTTCGCCATAAGAGGTATAACTTTGTCAGCCTTTCACATCCCAACACCACCATTGCCCTCCCAGTAAATTGATCCGTAAACCACCACCACCATGCTAACCGCAGTGGCGGATGTAGGGGGGGGGGGGTTTAGGGGGGTTGCACCCTCCCCCTTGGGAGCCAGAACATACAACATACATGTTAACATACATGTTAAAGTCCCAAGTCTTTAGAGAGCACCCCCCCCCCCCCCTTGGGAACCTGAACATACACTGTTAAAGTCGGGTTCTCTAAGTCCCCCCCCCCGCCCCCCCCGTCACAAGTCTTCAGAGAGCAACAGCTCCCTTGGGAACCTGAACATACACAGTTAAAGTCGGTTTCTCCGAGCACGCCCTGCCCCCCCCCCCCCCCCCCCACCCTTGGCAATTTCCTAGATCCGCCCCTGAACCGATTGGTGTTTCGGCAAATAAAACACTGATGAATGCTGTATTTCTGTATATGGACATGGATGGAACTGAACACAATTCATGAAATATTAATTTATTGTAGAGGTATAGGGGGGGCGCCTTTTTATTGTCAACATGTCCAAGGTTTATGGTTTACGTTGGTCTGTGTTGAGGTAAACTTGTTGAGCTTTTACTTTGGTTGAGAATATAAAAAAACGTACTGTTGAAGGTTTATGTAAACGTAAACCTATTGACAATAACAAAACGCACTAAGTATAATTAGTGGTAAGGTATGAAATAAGGTTATTTTGTTCAATCACAGACGTACAGTTTGCGAACACGGAGCAAGTACGTGTATTACATCAGTTTGTCATGGAGCTTGGGGACCGGTGAACGTTGAGGTTAACGAGTGTTAGGGCCCAACACGTCATAGTGACGAAAACGTCAGAGCATATGGCCTGCCCCATATAGGAACAAATGTACCGTTTCACGCTGTGCCGCGACCGCCGTGTCTGTTGACGGGGGAACGAATATGTGGCAGTAACTCCTTGAGTATTATATATATATATATAAATGCATTATTTCGTAAACTATGGAATATAGGGTCCCCCCCCCCCCCCGCCCTCCTCGGGTCTATCCATGGAAGCCTTCTACACTTGAAAACCTTAGATTTCCTTATTTTCCTGCATTCTAATTCGAATTTAGGCCAGTTGTAAGTCACTAATTATCAATCAATCACTTCTTTAGCCCCATGGTGGCTCCGCCCCGGCTCCTTCAGGAACGTTACGCACGGTTGAATTCAAACTTAAAACTGTATATTTCATTCTACCAAGCTTTGACGTTTTCGTCACTGTGACGTTTTGGGTTCTAACAGACGTGCCTAACACTGTGCGACTCGTCTTAAAATCTTGAGATACGCGTCTTGGTCGATCTTGGTAATGACGGTGGCATTATGAGACGACTGCGCCTGTGTTTGGTGTGATGATACAACAACCATCTCTCCAGCAGTAAGCTTGCCATGCATCTCAACCGTTGCGCGGCAACGGAACGATTCTTGTATGACGTCACTTCCTGCCAGGGCCGCCGCCATGGGCAGTTCGTCACACGGCACGTAGTTACTCCAGTTCCACTGCATTGAGTTCTTCACTGGCGTCGCTTCTATGGCTGACAGGAACTCGGTCGTCTTAGATCTGACAGAGCGCAGTCCATGATATACCTCCTGAAGGCAAAAAAAGCTTAAAATGTACCATGTTCGCCGAGGCAGTGTTCCAATGTATCATATTTATGAGTAGCGCTACAAGATACGGCGACCATACATCATATGGCGCTAATGTACTACATAGGATTGAGTGGTTTAGAATGTGACGTGTGACATCTTTAATAATATGACATCGCGAAGTTAAAGCGAGAGGATAATGCGCCACGTATTATGTAAATTTATCGTATTTCCTTGGTGTATGGTGCTGTGTACAAGTACAACAATAACACGTATTAATAATGCATCGTGATAAATAAAAGTTCCGTGTTGTAAATATTATGTGCATCGTTAAAATGTCATGTTAGAGTGCCATACCAACTTGCTATATATGTTAAATTAACATGATAATGTGTCATGTTAGTGTTTCATGTTAAAGTACCATGATAAAGTACCATGTTAATGTGCCATACTAATTTGCTATATCTGTTTAAGTGTCATGTTAAAGTGCCATTTTAAAGTGCCATGATATATATATATATTACTGTGCCATTTAAATACACCACTATCTGGTACACGCCCGGGTGTCTATGTTATAATCCGCCTTTGCAGCTGTGCCGTCTGAAGCTAGTTTGGGCCAGAACCTGACATGCGCACACAAAAATGACATGCGCACAAGAAAATGACATGCGCACTAGACACTGACATGCCTCAAGTTGCTTCACATCGGACCCAAACAGGTTTAATGCATTTTAAATGACCACGAAGAGTTCAACATTCTTTAAAAAATAATCTGTTTATTTATTAGCAAAATCGGTGAGTTATTTCCGGTATGGAGTTGCGAGTGACGTCGCCTTGGCAGGTGTGCTGTGCAGTCATCTACACCTGGACATCTACCAGCATGTATGTCTCAGACACAAGTCTGTCATGTACCAGCATGTATGTCCCAGACAGAAGTCTGTCATGTACCAGCATGTATGTCTCAGAAGGAAGTCTGTCATGTACCAGCATGTATGTCTCAGACGGAAGTCTGTCATGTACCAGCATGTATGTCTCAGAAGGAAGTCTGTCATGTACCAGCATGTATGTCTCAGACAGAAGTCTGTCATGTACCAGCATGTATGTCTCAGAAGGAAGTCTGTCATGTACCAGCATGTATGTCTCAGACAGAAGTCTGTCATGTACCAGCATGTATGTCTCAGACAGTAGTCATGGGGCCACCTGTATGTATGCACACATCACATCCGCACACGATAGGGACACATATAATGCTACCATGATGTCACGACGAGTGTGGAATCTTCTCTTGTGCAATAACAATGGATTGATGGGTCTGTAGTCGGTCTAGTCTGTATTCTGTCTAGTCTATAGTCGGTCTAGTCTGTATTCTGTCTAGTCTGTATTCTGTCTAGCCTGTAGTCTGTCTAGCCTGTAGTCTGTCTAGTCTGTAGTCTGTCTAGTCTGTATTCTGTCTAGTCTGTAGTCTGTCTAGCCTGTGGTCTGTCTAGTCTGTAGTCTGTCTAGCCTGTAGTCTGTCTAGTCTGTAGTCTGTCTAGTCTGTAGTCTGTCTAGTCTGTAGTCTGTCTAGTCTGTAGTCTGTCTAGTCTGTAGTCTGTCTAGTCTGTAGTCTGTCTAGTCTGTCTAGTCTGCAGTCTGTCTAGTCTGTAGTCTGTCTAGTCTGTAGTCTGTCTAGTCTGTAGTCTGTCTAGTCTGTAGTCGGTCTAGTCTGTAGTCGGTCTAGTCTGTAGTCTGTCTAGTCTGTAGTCTGTCTAGTCTGTAGTCTGTCTAGTCTGTAGTCTGTCTAGTCTGTAGTCTGTCTAGCCTGTAGTCTGTCTAGTCTGTAGTCTGTCTAGTCTGTAGTCTGTCTAGTCTGTAGTCTGTCTAGTCTGTAGTCTGTCTAGTCTGTAGTCTGTCTAGTCTGTAGTCTGTCTAGTCTGTAGTCGGTCTAGTCTGTAGTCGGTCTAGTCTGTAGTCTGTCTAGTCTGTAGTCTGTCTAGTCTGTAGTCTGTCTAGTCTGTAGTCGGTCTAGTCTGTAGTCTGTCTAGTCTGTAGTCTGTCTAGTCTGTAGTCTGTCTAGTCTGTAGTCTGTCTAGCCTGTAGTCTGTCTAGTCGGTAGTCTGTCTAGCCTGTAGTCTGTCTAGTCGGTAGTCTGTCTAGTCTGTAGTCTGTCTAGTCTGTAGTCTGTCTAGTCGGTAGTCTGTCTAGCCTGTAGTCTGTCTAGTCTGTAGTCTGTCTAGTCTGTAGTCGGTCTAGTCTGTAGTCTGTCTAGCCTGTAGTCTGTCTAGCCTGTAGTCTGTCTAGTCTGTAGTCGGTCTAGTCTGTAGTCTGTCTAGCCTGTAGTCTGTCTAGTCGGTAGTCTGTCTAGTCTGTCTAGCCTGTAGTCTGCCTAGTCGGTAGTCTGTCTAGCATGTAGTGTGTCCAGTTGGACCTGATTCAATTCAGGTGTCGGTTTGCATGCTTCATCGGTGATTTGTCTGGGTATAAGGCCACCGCTGTCCTCAGCAGCGCCGTGTACAGCTCGAAGTCTATGCTAAGGGCGAGGCGCGCGTTAGGCCACCGCTGTCCTCAGCAGCGCCTTGTACAGCTCGAAGTCTATGCTAAGGGCGAGGCGCGCGTTAGGCCACCGCTGTCCTCAGCAGCGCCGTGTACAGCTCAAAGTCTATGCTGAGGGCGAGGCGCGCGTTAGGCCACCGCTGTCCTCAGCAGCGCCTTGTACAGCTCGAAGTCTATGCTGAGGGCGAGGCGCGCATTGGCCGCCTTCCCATCACGTGACGCCCAGTCTACCAGCATCAGACCTGCGTGCGCACCCTCGGTGTTCACCACGCAATGCACGTGTTGCGAGTCAGTCAGCAGATTTCCCTCCGTCGTAGCCAAGGCGACGGCTATCTGGTCGGCTGTTAGGTATGGACTGGGGAGGCCAGCGGCCTCGTCTTTAGAGATCCTCTTCCTCTCTATTGCCTTCAGCAGTCCGGCTTTGGTGCCTGGGGAGCCCACCCAGTCGAAATACCACTCCTGATTGGTCAGGGGAATTCGCGCAGTTAGGAAAAGACGATTTATCATAAAGCCATGTTATGATCACAACAGAGGCATCGACCTGTAGGCCTAGGATTGTTTCATATAGGTAAAACCCAATAGGGCGAGCGCAACTATTTTCGGATCGAAAAAGTTCTACTTTTCAAGACTGGTGTACTATTGCCTGAATTACCTGAAAAGTGTTGCAGATTTCTAGCGCAGCTCATTTATAATAATCGTTAATATATATCCATTCAACTTGCATAACTCAAAAACATTGCTATTCGGGAAAGGTAATGCAAACTGTGGAAGTTTAAATCTGCATTATTATGCATCATGAAAGAGTATGCAGTAGCGATTACCGGTATGAGTTGCACTAGAAATCTGCAACACTTGCCATATTCTTTCTAACAAATGTTTTTTTCGATATGCATGTACCCAGATCATAGTACTTCCAAAATGTGTATTGGAAAATTAAATAACATATACAATTTACCAATGCCCTTTGTGAGACCTAATGAACATATTCAATATATATATTAAAATAACCTCCATCTAAATTAAGCTAAGGGAACTCTAATGAAGTGGATTTACATTCAAAAGCAATTTATTGTAAAACCAAATAGTAATGTTGTGGTAAATACATTAAATACTTTTTTGGGAACTTTCCTTTGTAAAATATCATTCATTGGACTGTGGATAGTGTTTGTGATTGTGTAGCAGTGCTGGTTACCTAAAGTAAATTTGCATTGACATTATTATTGATATAAATTGGAGAAAACCTATATCAAAATATTGTATAATTGATAACATCTTTGTTGCACGATTCTAAACAATCTACCGGTACATAGTATACTTACCAGCTCTTTACTCATTGTGTAATCAGTCTACTTATAATTGACAATTGTTTATGGAAATGGTTGTTGGCATATCAATTGCCAACAGCACTACTTGTGTATCACTCTTAGACTATGCATAATAATGATCCCAATGTTTTTCCTTCATCTTTAGCAACGCTGAAGATTTTTTTTTTTTAAACATTTAAATTTGTGATAATTTTTAGCCTTGAAAAAAAGAATTATCAAAAAGCATTATTATTGATATTTCTTCCTTTTCTTACTAAAAAAATTGTTAGGGTGAGCAGTGGCTGGTCTCGAGGGAGGAGGCCTCGGTTCAAGGGGGTCACCCCACCCCCCCTGTTTTGAGAAAAAGGATGTCATTTTTCAATGCAAATTAGATGCCATCTTAGATAAGAATATGGACGGTTTAACTGGTTGATCACAAACGTTAGTTATTCTATTTATACTGTAATGCCAAGTTACCTGTGGCGGGAGAATGTTATATTCACGGTGGCGACGCCTGTCGGTGGGTTTACCATGTATGTACTATCGCGCATGCCCATCGGTTGGCGCGCAATGACTCATTTCGTCATTCCTTTGTTTGCTGCCAACGAGGTAGCATTAGTTGACAGCTCTGACGCTGTTATACAAATCTTGGTGGTTTACTGAGACGACAAGTTAATCAAGCCACAGATATACTGTTATTTATGATCTGTTTGAATCAGTAATATGGTCTACATACTAAATGTCATAATTATAACTGAGAGATCACATGGTGTATGATGCGAATCGAGTGTTAGAATGTGTGGATTGTGTATTAAAGTTGTCTGAAGTTAACGGAGCCACGCTTTTATTTATAGTCTGCTTAATCTGTAATATTTTCTAGATACTGAATGTCCTAATTATAAATTAGATGCGGCATGATGTACGATGCGAATCGAGTGTGAGAATGTGTGAATTGTTATATTTAAGCTGTCTGATGTTTCTCATATTTTATTAGTAATCAGCCATTGAGAAACGACTATTATTATTAATTGTATTGTTATATGTCACGTCACCGTAATACAATTAATTACTTACAGGTGTATGTTTAGGGCTCGCCACCTGTCCAGCCGCAGCCCCGAGGCTGTGTTGAATAAACGCTTATTGAGACAATCTGCCTTCGGTCATATTAACACCTGGCCCACAGCACTGCTACATGAACATGATGAACCCGACAATTGTTGAGTGCACCTCCTTTTTCTACAGTTAGGCTATGCATGCACGCTACGTTAAGAGCTCGCTATAAATTTGTTATATGAGTATGTAAGTTATTGCACGGAGCACCTACCCATGGCAAGGCATACTTCATACAGAGCTCCCACGTGACCAGGGTCAAGGGGCACCCGACTTCCTCCAGGACCACGTGGGCCGCCTCAGGGTCGGCGAAGAAGTTGAATTCCGCAGCCATCGTGACGTTCCCCTTCCCTGCAGCAGTGAGACGCACACCACAAGTTTTTACCAAGATATTAGCACCACGCTAGCCATGAATCCATGGCTATGATTGAAGAATCATAGCCATGTACCATTCTACAGTGAAAAATCAACTTCACATGACAAATTGAATGGTTTAACTATAGCTTTCATAATTAGTTTCAAAAATTTAAAAGTACTGTCCTACACATAATTACTGATGTATGAACTCTTGAAGTTGATCAATGGACATGTGCAAGGTCATCACATGATCACATAAGCCATGCTAATTGGTTTATTGATTACTTCCTGTTCAGGGACCCAGTGATTGGGTCAGTGAAATCATATGTTTTCATATGAATTTTTGGTGATAGACTGAAGTATTTTTGCCTTTCAAGAAAGTTTAATTACGCGATTAGTTTTTACTTGACAGGGAGTAATAGGAAAAGGATTAAGGTTGGTTTCTGTTATAAAAAATATTTCCACGGCAAAGGAGAATCAGAGCTACACTTGGTCAAATCAAACAACTCTTAAATTGTGTTGTTCCAGACCTAAATTTCACTACAGAATGCGACTAGGCTGTGTCCCAGCCCACACACAGCCCAGGGTGCTGGGCTTGTACCAGGGAGTGTCTAGGACATTCAGTTACATGTTTGTACAATACAGTGGGTGGTGTGGGGTAGATAGAGGCTGGCAGTTCGTTACACCCCAACCCCCACCCCCCCGGCCCCGCCGCCAATCAGCCGCACGTTACTCCGAATAACTACTCAACCTGCCGAACAGACCGATCCAGGCTGTCAATCATTTACTGATGTCACCGTTGCTTTTATCCAATGATGTGGTGAAAAGAGGTCTTCCACGTGCGTTAAGTCGGACAAATAAGTCGGACAAACAAAGCAGAATCTCACTTTCTTGTCAGTTTCAGTACTCCTCACTTGTACCTACCATCAAGTAGGATTGTCAATTTCATACTCACGATTAAAGAATAAGAACTCAAGCGTGGGCGGGGCTTAGTGTCGGAGTGTGGATCGGTCTATTTGGGGCCATGGAGTTGTGGACATTGGATTGGTTGGTTTTATATTGAGGACGTTTTAACCACTTTTGGTCATTTCGCGTCAATGGGAGAAGGAGGGGAGAGTGGAGCCATGTCCCCGGGGGTAACCCCCTACTCTTTGCCAAGAAGTACATGGGATCTTTATTCTGCAACCACATAGACATTGCCACAGCAGGGCTCTCACCACCGATCCACGTGCCGTTAGGCTCTCAGGTGGCCAGAGCACTCAATGCGAGCGCCTTGACCCACTGAGCTATCGGAGCGGCCTCTCACCTTCATGATTACCGCCCATCATATAAACGTCCTTGACCCTCTTCCCAAAGTCCGGATCCATACGGATTGCCATGGCAACGTTGGTACATGGGGCAAGACAAACAAGAGTGACGTCACCTTGATGATAAACAATAGGAAAATATTATTAAGTAGCAATATTTGTCTTATACATAAACTTTGTTTGTGAGACACGGTTAGGATGTTCAGAAAGTATCCGACGAGACATTTTCACCATCATTTACCACTGTAAGAACAATCTGGACACACGTCTATTGTTATCTATGGATACACAATGGGATGGTTCTGACTTTCAGATTCAGATTGAATATCATTTATTTGAGCAAGAACCAATACAACACAGAAAAACAAAAACATTGTAAGTTCTGGGTACTCTCATTAAGACCAAGAAGGCAGCTAGCATACGAGCCACACACAAAAAAAACTCACAAAATGATCGCGTCATCACCGATACAATTTAAGTAGGGGGCAACTCAAATCCAAGTAAATGTGCGAGTCTTGCAAAAATTATATAAAACAGATTAACACATGAGGCAAAAGAATAGCTGGACCGTGGATTATCAGACGATTATATTTTACAATTATATTAATTCCATGTTTGCCTCCAATATTTGCCGCTGATATGGTCAGTCTAAGACACACCCCGGGCACGCCGTCCCCCCACCACCAGACCAGCTGGGGCCGTATTCATAATCCCCTCGTAAGTTACGCACGAAAAGTGCATTTTCGTCTTAGCCCACCAGTTCATTGTGGTAGTGCTCATGATTAGAAAGCCTCTTTAATATAATTTTAGCTCTTTCTTAATTCAGAAAATCCACTTCATGGGTGACCACTCGCTCGACCAATCGTCCACTTAGCGCTAAGTCTTGTGGCGTAGCCTAAGTGGCGATTATGAATACGACCCCTGGTGTGTCCCTGGACAACGTACCTGCGTGTGCCTTTGTCAGTCGCAAGAGGGCGCTGACGGCGTGTTCCGGCTGGATGGAGCTCATGTCTGGAGAGTCCGGATCGGGGCAGTCCCCGAACCCGTCCTGGCCGTGGTAGTAGGATGCATCCCGGGTCCGTCCGACTAGCGACCGAGTCGCCCCCTTGTACACCGGGATCTGAAGGAACACCGAGTTATGACTACAAGAAACAAGGGATAGAGTCTCCTCTTGATATTTAAAGCAGCCTACTTACATGCGCCATCTTAGATTTTTACATTTTAGAATCCAGACTAAAAGTGTTTCAAAATGATGATGCATATGCTTTATATCTCGTTTAGTCTGTAAAACAACAATTTCAACATAAAACTGCGCGGTTTATTTATATCGCGCGCGGACGTGATAGCGAGCCGTGGTCGACATCACACAGAATACCGAACAGCGAACAGGCCCGCATGGATATAAAGCCGGCCACCAACTTCTGCTCCGGTGAACCAATTTGCTTCTCTCCGGATAGCCCACAGGCTTTCAGGAAATAAATTCAAGACAGAATATACTTATTTGGCATGAAGAAGAGGTTGGTAATATAAAATTTACACATTACTTTAAACATACGATATATTACACCATGAATTGACCGATTAATAACCAGTTACGGTATCCGCAGCCGGAGCTTGCACCTACGTCCATTCGGTCGGCCACTTGCAGCACTCGCAGCACGTTCAGGCACACTTGGTCCACGTTGGTGTTGCCGTGACACGTGGTCAGGGCGATGACGTCAACATCCGGGCTACTGAGCGCCATGAGGATGGCCTGCGCGTCGTCCACCCCGGCGTCCGTGTCAATGATCAGCTTCCGCCGCGCCGCCATCACTGCAACACGAGGTCAGTCAGTATGAGGGAGACGGACGTGTGTGTGAGTCCAATATATAGGGAGGGCCTGACGGAGACAGGCGTGTGTCAGTCCTATAGGGACGTTCTGAGGAAGTCCTTTTGGGATGGTCTGAGGGAGACGGGCGTGTGAGTGAGTCCTAAAGGGGCGGTCTGAGGGGTACGGGTGCGTCTGTCAGTCCTAGAGGGACGGTCTGAGAGAGTCGAACGTCTGTGCCAGTCAGTCCTGTAGAGGCGGTCTGAGGAAGACGGGCGTGTGGGCTAGTCATACATATAGGGACGGTCCGAGAGAGACGAGCGTGTGTGTCAGTCCTATAGGGGCGGTCTGAGGGAGACGGGCGTGTGTGCCACTCATATAGGTACCACTCAGGCGCCCACCTGGTTGGCTGGCACAGAGACAAAGGGAGTGACTACGGTCCGCGTTGTTCAACTGGTTAAGTGCAGTTAAGTTACTTCAGATGCACTATAACACCTGCCAGTAAACGTTGACCGGGCACGTGGTGCTAGAGTTTGACCCTCGATCTGAACTGCTGGTAGTCTCTTCCACAACCCCCCCCCCCCCCTTCCCGCCCCTCTTCGTGGCCCGCTCACACGAGCGCGCGGACGTTGGGCTGTGAAAGAGCCTAAACTGCTGGCTTAATATGCGACTGCGAGACCCGGATGGGGTTATTTCAGACTTAGTCCTCTCCATGTGAAATTGATGGCCTAAAGATGCGGGGGGTTAGTGTCACAGGTCTTTGTTTGATAGTCAGGTCAAACAGCGTAATATAACAAGAGGGTGCACTTTCTATACACTGACTTACAGCTGCATCATTTTCAACCGTTTGCCATAGGTTAACAGGGTGTTTTCGAAAACCAAAAACCCAATTTGTACAGATAAATATCTTGACACTATCAAATGATCTAATACCTACCGCGCGCACGCCATGTCAACTAGATCATTTCATAACCTGGGGTTTAGTCCCGGGGGGGGGGGGAGGTAATTAATACATTGCTGGTGTGGAGGGGTTCCGCGGTAAAGCCCCCCCCCCCCCGCCCCCTCTTTCACCGCCCAAATCCTCTCCGTTGTGGTGTTTTACCGCCAAAATCCTCTCGGAAGGGTTATTTCTTCGCGGAAACCCGCTCTATGCACATGTTCAGACCGCCCCCTCCCCCTCCCCCCACCGCCCCTCCCGGTCAGAAGTTTTCAAATGTCCGCTCTATAGGGGTATCTTTTTCATCACAAATATCCGCTCTCTCAGGCATCAAGGCACCCGCGGAACCCCCCCCCCCCCGCCCCTCCCACCAGATTTGGGTAACAGTGCCCCCACCCCCCACCCAACAGTGCCTGCTGTCAGTGGAACGGTAGCATGAAAAAATATTGTTTGTCTCATAAACAAATGATAAAATTGCAGTAAAAACGTAGGTTTTCTATCATTACAATTGCCAGGCCTTGCTCGCGTCAGTGATTTTCATGGCGATCGCGTCCATTTCGTTGAAAATATGGGCCGAAACGTGACGGCATTTATGCATTCTTAGGCACGGAGTATGCTAAGCAAGATTGGCTAAATGATTGCCTCCATTTGCTCATAATTAATAAACAAAAGTCTTTCTCATCTACTCCTACTTTTTGGAAACCTCAAGAAACTAAAGTTCGTATTCGATCGTCGGTTGTTGAGGCAGTTAATGCAAGCCCAATGATGACATTTAGTACGTGAACGCCAGGCCTACTTGCCCTCCATGGCTGATCTGTACTTCGCGGCCGCACGGGGGCGCTGATCGCAGCGAGCACGGGTTTTGGCCAGAGTGCGCCCTCTTGTTATATTACACTCTTTATATTACACTCTTTATATTACACTCTTTATATTACGCTCTTTATATTACACTCTTTATATTACACTCTTTGGTCAGGTCAACATCTTTACAACCCGCTTAGAGGACTAAACCGACCTGACAGGCTACGCATGGAACCAGTTCCCGCTACTAGTCACGCCGGTACTACTAGTCACGCCGGTAATACTAGTCACGCCGGTACTGCTAGTCACGCCGCTACTACTAGTCACGCCGGTACTACTAGTCACGCCGGTACTACTAGTCACGCCGGTACTACTAGTCACGCCGGTACTACTAGTCACGCCGGTACGGCTAGTCACGCTGGTTCTACTAGTCACGCCGGTACTACTAGTCACGTCGGTACTACTAGTCACGCCGGTACTACTAGTCACGCCGGTACTACTAGTCACGCCGGTACTACTAGTCACGCCGGTCCTACTAGTCACGCCGGTACGGCTAGTCACGCTGGTTCTACTAGTCACGCCGGTACTACTAGTCACGCCGGTACTACTAGTCACGCCGGTACTACTAGTCACGCCGGTACTAATAGTCACACCGGTACTACTAGTCACACCGGTACTACTAGTCACGCCGGTACTACTAGTCACGCCGGTACTACTAGTCACGCCGGTACTACTAGTCACGCCGGTACTAATAGTCACACCGGTACTACTAGTCACACCGGTACTACTAGTCACGCCGGTACTACTAGTCACACTGGTACTACTAGTCACGCCGGTACTGTTAGTCACGCCGGTACTACTAGTCACGCCGGTACTACTAGTCACGCCGGTACTACTAGTCACACCGGTACTACTAGTCACGCCGGTACTACTAGTCACGCCGGTACGGCTAGTCACGCTGGTTCTACTAGTCACGCCGGTACTACTAGTCACGTCGGTACTACTAGTCACGCCGGTACTACTAGTCACACCGGTACTACTAGTCACGCCGGTACTACTAGTCACGCCGGTACTACTAGTCACGCCGGCACTAATAGTCACACCGGTACTACTAGTCACACCGGTACTACTAGTCACGCCGGTACTACTAGTTACGCCGGTACTACTAGTCACGCCGGTACTACTAGTCACGCCGGTACTAATAGTCACACCGGTACTACTAGTCACACCGGTACTACTAGTCACACCGGTGCTACTAGTCACGCCTGGTACTACTAGTCACGCCGGTACTGCTAGTCACGCCGGTACTGCTAATCACGCCGGTACTACTAGTCACGCCGGTACTACTAGTCACGCCGGTACTACTAGTCACGCCGGTACTACTAGTCACGCCGGTACTACTAGTCACGCCGGTACTACTAGTCACACCAGTACTACTAGTCACGCCGGTACTACAAGTCACGCCGCTACTACTAGTCACGCCGGTACTACTAGTCACGCCGGTACTACTAGTCACGCCGGTACTACTAGTCACGCCGGTACTGCTAGTCACGCGGGTACTGCTAGTCACGCCGGTACTACTAGTCACGCCGGTACTACTAGTCACGCCGGTACTACTAGTCACGCCGGTACTACTAGGGCGTCGTTCGCAAGAGACCGCTTGTCGACTAATGGTTGACGATTTGGCTGCCGAACAGTGACTAGTCCGACCATCTAGTCGACCGGAGCGAACCATGCCGACACCCACGGTTCCTCTGGTCGATTGTCGTCCAAGATGGCGGAGGGAAATGAGCAGTAAGCGGTGTTCGCGTCAACTTTGTGGCGTATACTTGATCTGTAACTTCGTTTGCAAGTTTATATACATTTAAACGAATTAAAATATAGCATGGTTCATACATAATGGCTTATTTTGCCAATTTATCATGTTTTCGTGCTAAATGTTCATATGCTCGAACTAACTGTGAGCTCGTTTACAGTACCCTTATCTCTACTCTTTTGTTTTTGGGGGGGGGGGGGGTCTTTGGTGTTCCTCCGGTCACCAATCCGATACAGTGAGGCTCTAGTGAAAGAACACAGGGTAAGATGTTCTCTGTGATACAATTCAGTGACGATCCAGGATTTTGCACAAAAGGGTCAGGACACACGCGGCGGTTGAAGGTGCTTGTTATTGTTGTTACTTTCGCCATGAGACAGATTGTCAACCCTTTTCGACTATCCCGCGTTCGGCATTAGGCTGTAATGCGCAGGCGCAATGGCGAAATCTAGGTCAAGAAATAGTCGACTAGCTGTCGCTTGCGAACGAGGCCCTTGTATGTCGAGTACACCTTGTCATTTTGGGAGTTTTTCTCCAATGTTTTTAACATACCATACTGGCTGATGTTTTCACGATAAAATGCCTACCATACAGAAGTACTTCACGGATCGACATAGCCATAAGCAGCAAAAAGAACACCTGCGCAAACACTTCACGTCAAGAGCCTCTCTTTATAATCCGTTCAGCCTCTGAGGTTATCAGTTTATTAGGGACGGACCATTTTATATCCAGGCTTCGACAGTTCTAGGTTCGACAAGGGCTGAAGTTGTTTGGGCCAAACTTGTTTTTTGGGGGGAGGTGACAGACCCCGAACATGAAATGTTCCGTCCCGGGGACGGACCTAGTTAACTAGAGCTCGGCTATGGCGAGTACTGGCTTCAATGCCCAGTCATCTCACGTCTCAGAAAATAATAAATAGGGGTTAACAACTAAACCGATGGCCAGCGAAAACAAGTTCAATATTGTCTTTTACATTTTACATCAGAGATATATCCCCTACTGTACCATGTGTCCGCGAGGGTATTATTATATCAGAACCTCCTATGTCATCAAAACATATGTCTCAGGCTGCTGAAAAGTATAGACGTCAACTAGGGGCTATAATAATCTGACATGATTTTCGGGTGTATAAACATATACATGTATATTGTACACCTGAGGCCACGGTTAACATTCTGTTGAGTATATAAAGAGTCAGTAAAGAGAGGGCAGAGTTCGAGAGGGGATGCGCATTATAGAGTGGCTTGGCAATGTTTGGGGATCGCTATTTGTATAATGCTTGGTTCGACGTGAAGACCCTTTCCTTATTCACTTTTCAGCCCCCCCCCCCCCACCCCCCACCGCCCTTTCGGGTAGTCGGCCAATCATGGGGCATTGTTCCCTTGGTCTGCCAAGCTTGATCATATTTTCCGTTATTATCCGACATCACCCTTCCCAATTCTTGGGTAGTGGGTGGTGGGGGGGGGGGGGGGATTCCGAAGGGGTACGTAGGCCTACGTTTGTGCTCTCCAGGTTTGTCGTAACGTCAGATCTGTCCGAATAGGTTGAAACAGAATGTTCAGTTCCATTATATACTTCATGATGTGCTGCATCATGCCTTTAGTTAGTTATCGGGCAAAATAACGTGATACGATGTTGTAACGTAAATATCAGAGGCAAAGACGGTCATCTACAATAACATCCCTTTACCTTAAAAACTCCATGAGAACGAAACTTAAAACATAGATAAGAGCAAATATGACTTATTGTAGGTCTAAGATGCCCGTAACGACCAATTGTAAAATTTAATATGCGCAACAGGCCAGTAAAGAGGACATTTGAGGACTCCACAACTCATGAATATTCAAATATGACGTCATGTACTGGCCGGAAGACAAATGGCTACACCAGGGTGGGCAGGAGATTTTACCCAGCGATTCTTGTTGCAACACGTACGGGCCTACCTAGTTATTGGTCTAGTTGCACACTCCCAACCAGTACCAAACGTCATACCTAGAGCCAAGGGCCCCGATGCCAGCATGCTTAAAATGAAATGAAATTTTTGTTTCTATTATTTGTAAAAATCAGAAGAAAAAACGATCAGAGGTAAATAAATAGCCTTGCGGACAGATCTGACATTATGGCACATCTGGAACTGACATACGTATTTCCCTCCCTTTATAGAGGTAATTTTTGACGATCATTTCCCTATTCAATTAAATGGAGGAAAGGTTCAAGGGGGAAGTACATGGACCCTCCCTATTGTCAGTTGGGACACTTCCCTTCCGATATCTGGGAGGGTGATTATCTACCACTTCTCTGGATCTGCCTATGTATGTATAGCCTATAGCCTATAACATAGTTTGTTCGAACAATCTCATCAATAGTATTAGGCCATGCTATATTGTACAGACCTCATCTGGAAGCACACCAGTCAAGCAGGCTGCCGTATAACGGGTTAGAACCTCAAAGAAGTCGACTTTGTCGTCGAACTCACGCACGAATTCACATTTTACCCTTATTGATTATCCTTCCCGTCAGGAAATTACATTTGTGAAGCTATAGAGCACAACATTGTCCATGAATACAACTCATGATACCGCTCATAATACTGGGCAGATCGTGGACGGTCCAAGTCTTACCTTTCCTCTCAGTGACATATTCCGTCTATAGCTTTAGTGAAATATAGAGCACGAGCGGTCCGGAGTTTATGTCAACAGGAGAACCAGTTTATACATCAGTTTATACGTCGTCAGTTATATTAACAATTCTCATAATTCATAATTAAATTAGATCTCCGTCGCCTCTCAGGACTCCATTCCCTTAAACCACTCCATACACCCCCTCACCACCCCATTTTCCCCGCCATCCCATCCCCCTCACCACTCCACTTCATCTCACTACCCCATTCCCTTCACCACTCCACCCCTCACCACCCCATGCCCCCTCCCCACTCCACTTCATCTCACTACCCCATCCCCTTCGCCACTCCACCCCTCACCACTCCATGCCCCCTCACCACTCCACTTCATCTCACTACCCAATCCACTTCACCACTCCCCCCCCCCTCACCGCTCCACCCCCCCCCCTCGCCACTCCATCCCCCATCATCACTTCACCCCCCTCACCACTCCATCCCCCCTCACCACTTCACCCCGCTCACCACTCCATCCCCCCATCATTACTTTATCTCCTCTCACTACATCCCCCTCACGACCCCCTGAGCGCTTGTGGCCCCTGACGCCTGGCCCCAGAGGAGTGGGCTGCTTGCACCGCTACGGCGTACTTTTGACCGCTGCAGTAGCAAGTCACTACGAGGCTCACCAGTAACAAAGTTGGCGCCGCAGCTTTCATTCCTTGATTTCGAGGTTTTGCGTTGCTCAACCCGCTGTGAACGTTGGCCTTGACTGTTGCAAGGTCTGTGGAAAGTAATCAGTGGTGATGGCGTCTGCAGGGATTCGCCGGTTTGCCACCGCTCTGCCAAACATCGAGTGTCTCCTGCTCGGTGACAAACAGATTTTGCGGTTCCAAGCAGGAGCGGCAAGGTGGGTATCTGAAGGATCCCGTTTTATCGCCCGTTGCGTACTACCGTTACGTTCAAAAGTATGGCGCGCACTGTAGCCATAACCCCGTCGTCACTGAGAGGCGCAAATACATAGGTATCAATTTCTAGTCCCCCCCCCCCCCCCGCCCTCTTTAAGGGAATCGAACTTGTAAGCAAATATCAGAGAATTCGATTTAAGCCAAAGTCGGCAGAAGGGTAAACATTGGGGAATTTTATTTTGAGCCAAATATGTCAAAGGAAAAATGAGGCAATTCTATTTTTAACCAAAGATCAGGGACAAACCAGGGAATTCTATTTTTAACCAAATATCAGGAACAAATCAGGGAATTTTATTTTTGACCAAATATGAGGAACAAATCAGTTAGTTTTAGTTTTAACCAAATAGCAGGGTAAATAAGGGAATATTTATGACAGTCTATGAAGGTAGACCTATTTGGGGAAATCTGTGTCCCAGCCAACTTAATTACAGTATGCAGAATGTCATAATTGTGTATCAAATACATATTATAAATCATGAATTACTTATTAATCAGGATCTGGTATCTGTTCATGCTTCATAATCCTGGGGGATTCCTTGGCCTAGTTTAGCCCTTGTGTGCACAATGGTGGCTTGAAACACAATGCATTTTATTTCTGTGGGTGTCTTGTCCTGGGGCTGATATCATCAAATTGTCTCTGTTGCCAGATCTGATATATGTGTAATTTTTTTATTTTTTTATTTATGCTTTATTTCTGTATAAGGATACCCACAATGTTGTGTCATCTATGGACATGTAACAAACATCTCTGCTCACGCCGTACGTGTATTAGAATAGGAGGTCTTTATGATGTCAGTGTAACAAACATCCCCGCCCAACCCGTGTGAGGGGGTCATTATGATGCCTCCATCTGGATTGAGATTAGTGTGCGGTTTGCTCGCTAGGGGGCTGCACATACAAGCAAGATTTAGTTGTTGCGTGACCCGTTTTTTAAAAGGTAGATACAGCCATCTACCTTTTAAGAAAATCGGTTTAAAAGTCATGATGCAGGAGGCAAGTTGCCGTGTAATCAGCGTTAATGACTAACCTCTCGCTAAAATTGGTTACGTTTTTTCGAGTACTTATGATGTTCCTATTGAGAAAGCCGGCAATCGCCTAAATTGTATCTCCAGATGCACCGTGTCGGCGGAGGAGTCCTTCTCCGGGGGCGGGGTCCATAACTTCCAGATTTACATGAAGGTCAAGGCCGTGAAGACGGCCGTGGGGCTGCTGAGCCGGCGTCAGACTACGGAGTACATGAGGGACACGCCGCTCGCCGAGCCCCACGTCAGCTATGGAGGGGCGGGCTGGATCCACCCCAAGGAAATCGCCGCCGTACACAAGTACCGGGAAGGTGACAAGGTCAAGGTCGAGGTCGATCTGGATCGCGGGGTGGTCCGGTTTTACGTCAACGGCGCCTTGGCGGGCGAGGATGTCTGGAGCGAGGAGAAAGCCTTCCCGGCAGTCTCTGCGGACGGGGGTCCCTGTGAGCTGGAGGTCACCTTCTGATGACGTCACATGGGGCCGCCCCGATATCACAGTGGGTTAGACCACTCGCCTTGAATGATCTGGCCCCCTCAGAGCCTCATAACGTCACGTGGATCGGTGGTTCGCGCCCCGCTGTAGTCATGTCTGTGTGGTCGCAGAATAAAGATCCCATGCCCTTCTTCGCAATAGAGAAGGGAGTTACCCTCGGGGACATGGCTCCGCTCTTTCCCTCCTTCTCCCATTAACGGGATATGACCAAAAGTGGTTAAAGCGTCCTGAATATACAACCAACCAATCTGATGACGTCATGACGGGTGACCGCCCGCGCCGAGCCGGACCCCCAAACCCCCCCGGCGCACGTGACGTATTTCCGGTACCATGGTCGGACCGGCGTCACTGGCCGGATGCTCCCGGCCGGGCTGTCACGACACGTGGCGTTCACTAGACTAGGACCAGACGCCGTAAGTGGGTCAGTTACGAGGTGGATGACACCAAACAACACCAAGGCGAAGTTTGCCTTGTTATATAGATTTCACATACACAGGCGAAGACGTCATTGCTATACAACTGGAGATAGATGGGAGATTAACATGCAGACAACTCAACTGACCGACAACTAGCTATGTCATCCTGTGCGTATTAATGGAGCAGAACAATTGTTTGGGAGGGCTGTACGGAGGACATGGAGTCTCCCTCTATAATTTGACATTCCGTGACGCCTTATATGATGTGAAAATAAAAAAAATAAATGGCGATATTGAATGTATATAATTGCACGAATAAATCTTTTATTCAATAATTTATTGGGAGTCGCTGTTTGAAGTCCTACTGTGGGAAGATAATACACCGACACTCTTCAAATTCTTCGTAATATCTCTAATATAGGCTCCCATTTTGACTTGATCAAATTGATACTATTTGTCGCGGCCAAGAAATTCTCAATGTTATAGTGATATTTAATTAGATTCAGTGCCCTTGAGTAGTGACCTTGGCTTGCCGGCACCTTGATATATAAATGTCTCTCTTGACAATTAACAATATATGGTTAACCAATAGCGTGTTATCAGTAACCAGTGTACCCAGGATTATCTCTCTTTGTGTAAACATCGTGATAAAGTTACAAACTGGATCAAATATATACGGCAGGTTGGTCCATAAAGTCAACGTAAAGTACGTTATGGACTCTTTCCTAACTTCGCCATCGCCCCTCACCCGAAGGAAGTTAGACAACAACCAGCGTCTGGTGCAGCAAGAGTAGGGGTTTATTTCAGAAGCGACCTGAACATTTCATAGTCGGCTGCAACACGTCCTTCCCATTAATCCCATGATGTTTATAATACTCTGGTCGTTTATCTGATCGCGTTTGAGTATTTACTCCAACGTGTACAATTTCTGTTGATGGGTACAATGGCCATATTTGCAGGGCACGCACGCACACTCTCGAGTACTCTTAACCTTTCTCTAGTTTTCACCCACACGCTATCATATTACGCCGTTCTCTTGCGGAGCCACCAATCTCGTCGCCAACTCAGTGATGACGTCATAAGCGAACTGTATGTCACGTGACTCTGTTCTGGTGGCGCAGACGGCGAAGCGTAGGAAGTAGACTCCCTTGGAGGTGGAGGGCACCAAGTGGATGCGGCCATCTTTGTTGATGCTGGCGAGGAGTGATTCGTTGACCTCGTTGGACCCCTGATCAAATCAAAAGAACATTAGGAGCATGATCGCCAGGATGTGAAGTTTATGTTGCGTCAGTTACTGATTCCTCTTCCAAAGCGATCATGGTCATTAATATGGGGCATCGAGACTACGCTGATCTGAAATGTTAATGACATGTAAAGTAGCCAGTTATATAAAATTTCACCGTCTAAAATATAATTTCGACCCTCTTACGACGTCCCCCCAGCCTTATCAAGGTCATGAGGTCCCCCCCCCCCTATTATAAAGGTCATACCTTTATAAGTCATGGGTCATGACGGTTCTTATCAGGGTCATTAACAGTCTAATAAAGGTCATGACCAGCTTATCAAGATCATGATCAGGGTAATTATCCTTCTAGTCAAAGTCATCCCTATGGTCCCTCTAATCAAGGTCATGGTCCGTCTAATCAGGGTCATGGTCCGTCTAATCAAGGTCATGGTCCGTCAAAGGTCACAATTCATTATAGGCCTATTACCATATCCATAGTAATGTCACAGAGTAGGTTTGTTGGTTGTATATTCAGGACGCTTTAACCGCTTTAGGTCAGATCGCGTCAGTGGTAGAAGGAAGGGACGTAGTGCACATGTCTGTCCTTGCCTCTAGTCCCACGCCACTCGGGGGCGGATCCAGAAAATCTGGATAGGGAGGCCGGTTTCAGGGTCGAATCCAGATATGCTGGATAGGGGGGCGGGCGGTTTCGGTTTTCAGATGTTAAATGGTATAGATTTCGGCCTTAAAAGGAGGCGCCGGGCCGGGTCGCCCCCCCCCACCCCCCCACTGGACCCGCCCCTGCCACTCGTAATACCATGAATAACCAAGCACATCGGGCAACTCACCTTCAACCGGAAGCACACTAGTCCCATCGTTACTTCTCCGTACACCTCCAGACACTCGCTTTTTCTGACTTTCTCCTCGAACTCGCGGGCCAAAGACACTTGCTGTAACCGCAGAAAGCAGTCGACGTCATCAGTCATCAATAGCAATACACGAATGACTTGCTGGAAGTGGGTAGTGGTTGCATGAAGAACGGCAGGATATTTACATTGACCACGACCAGGTACCGCAACACTGCGTCAACGAGAAAAGAAATCAAAACAGAGTGGATCCATTTTCCCGGGGATAACCCCCTACTCTTTGCGAAGGACATGGGATCTTTATCCTGCGACCACACAGACATGGCCACAGCGGGGCGCGAACCACCGATCCACGTGCCGTTAGGCTCTCAGGTGGCCAGAGCACTCCAGTCGAGCGTTCTAACCCACTGAGCTACAGTTACACAGTATGGAGTGAGGTAGTATGACCGGGGAGTCCCCACGTACTTTTCGGATGTGCTCCTGGAGACCTTTCACTCCGTACATCCTCATCACGAACCACAGCTTGAGGGATCTGAACCGTCGGCCAAGAGGAATCTGCCAATGCTGCAACCAAGCACAAGATGACGTGTTAAATTACACCAACGAAGGCCACTCGATGCACCGGAAGGCATCCTCGCCGACATCCACGAGGACAGGTTAAATTATCATGCTTCACCGGTCCCAAATGTACCCGCGAAATATTTTAAAGCTGCTTGTCGAGCTTTTCCCGCCAAAATCTACGCCCACGCGACATATATATCACAATTTGCCGAACACGCGATTGTTTCATCCTATAAATTCAGAAACCTAATAAACATCGCCGTTTCGGCTGTGGTGTGGCAAACGTGTCTATCCCAAGACACCGCAGAACTCGGTGTCGCGGCACTGCTACTTATAACAAAGCATCGCGAAGCACACAAACTGATGACGTTTACCACTAAGTTAAAAACCTGTGCCTTATTCATACAGTTTAAGAGACTGCATTTGGCAGTGGGCGCATTTCTTTGGTAACCCTGGTATGTCCCGCAGGTGGACCGAATACGCACTTTACCCATCGGTTTATCGCCCGACACTTCTTTCATCCGGGTCGGGTGCGCGCGCATCCATTAGGTATGCCGATGTGCCCCGTTCAAAACAGCACGGGACATTCGGGATAAGATGGCGGCTGATTGAAAAGTGACTGTCTAGGCTGGTTCCATTGTCCCTAAGTTAACCGGACATGACCGGCGTGAACATTTTATTGACATTCGGCGTCGCCCGACCGGCAGGTCCGGAGGAGCCTGAGTATATCGGGCGGCCTACCGGTCCTGGCCCAAAGACATGCGCCCAGTCTTGCTTGCGCAGAATTTAGACAAAACATATAAATATAGACAAAACATATAAATATAGACAAAACATAAATATAGACAAAACATATAAATATAGACTGATTCTTGTTTTCATATTGACCTCTTTAGTTTGGGCGGGAAAGTGTTCGATATGCAATATGCAAAGAAATAGGTCATAATTCCATTTGTTGAGTAGCGGCGGCGCTGACTGGCGATGGCCGGGGCTGAACCATGCACGGGGTCGCTAGGACACGAATCCGAGTGCATCCAGGCCCTGGCACCAGTCACGTGACCCACGCGTGCGTCCTTTGCCGACGCCATATATGTTTGCCTCCGCGCACATTTGCTCGCAGAAAAAGCTCCCGCCTCCTCCCCACCTCCGCCTCTTTTTCCGCTCATTGGCATGAGGGCACCTAATAGCTCCCAATCAAACATGTCATCATTACGTATCATCTCATCCAGCCATATCTCCCATTGACCATATCCTCTGTAGGTCCGGAGATGGCGTCAGCCGACCGGAACTAATGGTGTCTAAGCAGCGCTACGCGTCGACAGCGTTGGCAGGTGCACGGTAGCGTTGCGCAATTATTATATATTTTCTCGGGTTATCGTAGACAGCTAGTACTCTAGTACAACGTTTGTACTCTCGTGTTAACGGATATAGCTTGTAACCTAGGCCAAACTATCTATGATATATACTAGTTTTTTTACTTTATAGTTTGTACTCGAGAGTATGTAGGCAAGCAACTGTTTGATAGCGAGCTTACCGCTTACATTTGTTCAAGGTTCTTAACGAGGCACCTGTCACGCCATCCGCCTTGCATATAAGAAGCGTCATCGCGCGCGTTTATGCTTGCAATGGCAAGTGTTAATTCTGGTTTTAAATTTAGTAACCTGAGTGGGTTGATTTTGGTTTTTTGATTTGGTAACCGAAGTGTTAACTTTGGTTTTAATTTTGGTAACCTAAGTGTTAACTTTGGTTTTAATTTTGGTAACTTAAGGGTTAACTTTTAATTTCGGTAACCTGCTGATGCAAATGTTGAATTAGTGGGGTGCTCACGTAGCAGCGGATCATGGTTACAAGATGACACCTGCGCGTGTCAGAGGCTGCTGCGTGACACCACTCCTGAGTTTATAAGGCAGCACTCGGGGGGATTATGTTTACCTCCGACTGCATGTCTAATAATAAATTTATAAACCCAGCTTGTTGTTGTCGCTGCTAACGAGACAAAATTCCCTCTGGCGATATTAGTATGGGTGACCATACTACCCACCCTGTAGTCCGCCATCTTGTCCTGGTGACCATACTACCCACCCTGAAGTCCGGCATCTTGTCCTGGTGACCATACTACCCACCCTGTAGTCCGCCATTTTGTCCTGGTGACCATACTACCCGCCCTGTATCCGCCATCTTGTCCTGGTGACCATACTACCCGCCCTGTAGTCCGCCATCTTGTCCTGGTGACCATACTACCCACCCTGTAGTCCGCCATCTTGTCCTGGTGACCATACTACCCACCCTGTAGTCCGCCATCTTGTCCTGGTGACCATACTACCCACCCTGTAGTCCGCCATCTTGTCCTGGTGACCATACTACCCACCCTGTAGTCCGCCATCTTGTCCTGGTGACCATACTACTCACCCTGTAGTCCGCCATCTTGTCCTGGTGACCATACTACTCACCCTGTAGTCCGGCATCTTGTCCTGATGACCATACTACCCACCCTGTAGTCCGCCATCTTGTCCTGGTGACCATACTACCCACCCTGTAGTCCGCCATCTTGTCCTGGTGACCATACTACCCGACCTGTAGTCCGCCATATTGTCCTGGTGACCATACTACCCGCCCTGTAGTCCGCCATCTTGTCCTAGTGACCATACTACCCACCCTGTAGTCCGCCATCTTGTCCTGGTGACCATACTACCCACCCTGTAGTCCGCCATCTTGTCCTGGTGACCATACTACCCGACCTGTAGTCCGCCATATTGTCCTGGTGACCATACTACCCGCCCTGTAGTCCGCCATCTTGTCCTGATGACCATACTACCCACCCTGTAGTCCGCCATCTTGTCCTGGTGACCATACTACCCACCCTGTAGTCCGGCATATTGTCCTGGTGACCATACTACCCACCCCGTAGTCCGCCATCTTGTCCTGGTGACCATAATACTCACCCTGTAGTCCGCCATCTTGTCCTGGTGACCATACTACCCACCCTGTAGTCCGCCATCTTGTCCTGGTGACCATACTACCCACCCTGTAGTCCGCCATCTTGTCCTGGTGACCATACTACCCACCCTGTAGTCCGCCATCTTGTCCTGGTGACCATACTACCCACCCTGTAGTCCGCCATCTTGTCCTGGTGACCATACTACCCACCCCGCAGTCCGCCATCTTGTCCTGGTGACCATACTACCCACCCTGTAGTCCGCCATCTTGTCCTGGTGACCATACTACCCACCCTGTAGTCCGCCATCTTGTCCTGATGACCATACTACCCACCCTGTAGTCCGCCATCTTGTCCTGGTGACCATACTACCCACCCTGTAGTCCGCCATCTTGTCCTGGTGACCATACTACCCACCCTGTAGTCCGCCATCTTGTCCTGGTGACCATACTACCCACCCTGTAGTCCGCCATCTTTTCCTGGTGACCATACTACCCGCCCTGTAGTCCGCCATATTGTCCTGGTGACCATACTACCCGCCCTGTAGTCCGCCATCTTGTCCTGGTGACCATACTACCCACCCTGTAGTCCGCCATCTTGTCCTGGTGACCATACTACCCACCCTGTAGTCCGGCATCTTGTCCTGGTGCTCATGTTTCAGGTACAGGGGGTCCACGTTGAAGGCGTCGACCACGTGACTCGAGTTCCTGAACCACATGGCCGAGCAGTCGAAGTTCACCAACAGCCACTTGTGGGGGTTGAAGTTAAACGAATCCGCCATCTGTAATAATTACATATCAATGTATCACATTGTGGAGAATTTTTTTATAAATACTAGGAGCTCAATTTCTATTTCATCTGTGTCCGTAATTGTAAATGACCAATTCTTTTTTTCTTTGAAATAAAAAAAGTAGAAAACAAGAAGAAACAAATTTGTAATAACTACAACACGTTTGAAACAGCGAACGTTGTAGGATTGGAGGACGCGGCAGCAAGTTGATGCTGGTAATACTCTTAGGCACAATTAGTCATCAGTAACCTGGTATGTGCTGCCTGCAGACTTCCATTTTTGCTATGACGAGAATCTACGCTGTTCTTCGCATGTCGTTTATCTGTCCGGTTGTAACGTCACATTGTAACTATAGTAAATATTGAGATGTCGACTTCAGGCACCTCCAAAAGTTTCCGAACGCCAAACGTTAGGTCAAGTTTGTGGATGGGTTACGTAGGTCAAGACCACAGGGTCAAAATTTGTTTTGCATTTTCGTTTGCAAGTAGCGGAACGATTGGCAAAGTCGAGAAAATCACAACCACTATCAGTTTTCAATTGATAAAGCTGAAACTTAGTGCGTCCTGGAACGTAGTGTGTCCATAAATGGTTCGATACCACGCATACACAGTCTTCATGTCAGACATGTTTCACTTTACATATATGTATATGTTTATTAGTGGGAGCGGTAGTTCATACGCTAGGTCATATATGCAAGTCAAGGTCATAGCGAGGTTACTGTCCAAAGATCTGTTTGGGTTTTAAAAGATCATGTTTCCTTCCCAATATTTTCAAGGTATATCTAGTATCGATTTTTTTTCGGATTGACGATTGATTTATCATATTATCGTCAACTTGTATGGACCTTATAATATTACAAAATCGCTCTGGGAAGTGACAATCAACTACAACCAGGTTCAGCAATCTGATTCTTACTTCGTCTACTTCCTACTTCTTCGCGGTTGGTTTTGACAACTTTGGTAACGTCACATAATTAATGACCGTCACACTTACATTCATTGGTCAATCAGGGTTTACGTTTGTACGTCACCTCTACACCGTCCAGCAGCGGCCGGAACTCTGGACAGATGAAGGCAGCGCCAGCATAGGCGGCGTCAATGTGGAGCCACAGCCCCGCCTCCCGACCTGTAACAGTCACAGTGACATAATCATAGGCGGCGTCAATGTGGAGCCACAGCCCCGCCTCCCTCCCGACCTGTTGCAGGCACAGTGACATAATCATAGGCGGCGTCAATGTGCAGCCACAGTCCCGCCTCCCGACCTGTAACAGTCACAGTGACATAATCATAGGCGGCGTCAATGTGGAGCCACAGCCCCGCCTCCCGACCTGTAACAGTCACAGTGACATAATCATAGGCGGCGTCAATGTGGAGCCACAGTCCCGCCTCCCTCCCGGCCTGTAACAGTCACAGTGACATAATCATAGGCGGCGTCAATGTGGAGCCACAGCCCCGCCTCCCTCCCGACCTGTAACAGTCACAGTGACATAATCATAGGCGGCGTCAATGTGGAGCCACAGCCCCGCCTCCCGACCTGTAACAGTCACAGTGACATAATCATAGGCGGCGTCAATGTGGAGCCACAGCCCCGCCTCCCGACCTGTAACAGTCACAGTGACATAATCATAGGCGGCATCAATGTGGAGCCACAGCCCCGCCTCCCTCCCGACCTGTAACAGGCACAGTGACATAATCATAGGCGGCGTCAATGTGGAGCCACAGTCCCGCCTCCCTCCCGACCTGTAACAGTCACAGTGACATAATCATAGGCGGCGTCAATGTGGAGCCACAGCCCCGCCTCCCTCCCGACCTGTTGCAGGCACAGTGACATAATCATAGGCGGCGTCAATGTGGAGCCACAGTCCCGCCTCCCTCCCGACCTGTAACAGTCACAGTGACATAATCATAGGCGGCGTCAATGTGGAGCCACAGTCCCGCCTCCCTCCCGACCTGTAACAGTCACAGTGACATAATCATAGGCGGCGTCAATGTGGAGCCACAGCCCCGCCTCCCTCCCGACCTGTTGCAGGCACAGTGACATAATCATAGGCGGCGTCAATGTGCAGCCACAGCCCCGCCTCCCGACCTGTAACAGTCACAGTGACATAATCATAAGCGGCGTCAATGTGGAGCCACAGCCCCGCCTCCCGACCTGTAACAGTCACAGTGACATAATCATAGGCGGCGTCAATGTGGAGCCACAGTCCCGCCTCCCTCCCGACCTGTAACAGTCACAGTGACATAATCATAGGCGGCGTCAATGTGGAGCCACAGCCCCGCCTCCCTCCCGACCTGTAACAGTCACAGTGACATAATCATAGGCGGCGTCAATGTGGAGCCACAGCCCCGCCTCCCTCCCGACCTGTAACAGTCACAGTGACATAATCATAGGCGGCGTCAATGTGGAGCCACAGCCCCGCCTCCCGACCTGTAACAGTCACAGTGACATAATCATAGGCGGCGTCAATGTGGAGCCACAGCCCCGCCCCCCGACCTGTAACAGTCACAGTGACATAATCATAGGCGGCGTCAATGTGGAGCCACAGCCCCGCCTCCCTCCCGACCTGTAACAGTCACAGTGACATAATCATAGGCGGCGTCAATGTGGAGCCACAGTCCCGCCCCCCGACCTGTAACAGTCACAGTGACATAATCATAGGCGGCGTCAATGTGCAGCCACAGCCCCGCCTCCCGACCTGTAACAGTCACAGTGACATAATCATAGGCGGCGTCAATGTGGAGCCACAGCCCCGCCTCCCGACCTGTAACAGTCAGAGTGACATAATCATAGGCGGCGTCAATGTGGAGTCGCAGCCCCGCCTCCCTCCCGACCTGTAACAGTCACAGTGACATAATCATAGGCGGCGTCAATGTGGAGCCACAGCCCCGCCTCCCTCCCGACCTGTAACAGTCACAGTGACATAATCATAGGCGGCATCAATGTGGAGCCACAGCCCCGCCTCCCTCCCGACCTGTAACAGTCACAGTGACATAATCATAAGCGGCGTCAATGTGGAGCCACAGCCCCGCCTCCCTCCCGACCTGTAACAGGCACAGTGACATAATCATAGGCGGCGTCAATGTGGAGCCACAGCCCCGCCCCCCGACCTGTAACAGTCACAGTGACATAATCATAGGCGGCGTCAATGTGGAGCCACAGCCCCGCCTCCCTCCCGACCTGTAACAGTCACAGTGACATAATCATAGGCGGCGTCAATGTGGAGCCACAGCCCCGCCTCCCGACCTGTAACAGTCACAGTGACATAATCATAGGCGGCGTCAATGTGGAGCCACAGCCCCGCCTCCCTCCCGACCTGTAACAGGCACAGTGACATAATCATAGGCGGCGTCAATGTGGAGCCACAGCCCCACCTCCCGACCTGTAACAGTCACAGTGACACAATCATAGGCGGCGTCAATGTGGAGCCACAGCCCCGCCCCCCGACCTGTAACAGTCACAGTGACATAATCATAGGCGGCGTCAATGTGCAGCCACAGCCCCGCCCCCCGACCTGTAACAGTCACAGTGACATAATCATAGGCGGCGTCAATGTGGAGCCACAGCCCCGCCTCCCTCTCGGCCTGTAACAGTCACAGTGACATAATCATAGGCGGCGTCAATGTGCAGCCACAGCCCCGCCTCCCGACCTGTAACAGTCACAGTGACATAATCATAGGCGGCGTCAATGTGGAGCCACAGCCCCGCCTCCCTCTCGGCCTGTAACAGTCACAGTGACATAATCATAGGCGGCGTCAATGTGGAGCCACAGCCCCGCCTCCCTCCCGACCTGTAACAGTCACAGTGACATAATCATAGGCGGCGTCAATGTGGAGCCACAGCCCCGCCTCCCTCCCGACCTGTAACAGTCACAGTGACATAATCATAGGCGGCGTCAATGTGGAGCCACAGCCCCGCCCCCCGACCTGTAACAGTCACAGTGACATAATCATAGGCGGCGTCAATGTGGAGCCACAGCCCCGCCTCCCGCCCGACCTGTAACAGTCACAGTGACATAATCATAGGCGGCGTCAATGTGGAGCCACAGCCCCGCCTCCCGACCTGTAACAGTCACAGTGACATAATCATAGGCGGCGTCAATGTGCAGCCACAGCCCCGCCCCCCGACCTGTAACAGTCACAGTGACATAATCATAGGCGGCGTCAATGTGGAGCCACAGCCCCGCCCCCCGACCTGTAACAGTCACAGTGACATAATCATAGGCGACGTCAATGTGGAGCCACAGCCCCGCCCCCCGACCTGTAACAGTCACAGTGACATAATCATAGGCGGCGTCAATGTGGAGCCACAGCCCCGCCCCCCGACCTGTAACAGTCACAGTGACATAATCATAGGCGGCGTCAATGTGCAGCCACAGCCCCGCCTCCCGACCTGTAACAGTCACAGTGACATAATCATAGGCGGCGTCAATGTGCAGCCACAGCCCCGCCTCCCGACCTGTAACAGTCACAGTGACATAATCATAGGCGGCGTCAATGTGCAGCCACAGCCCCGCCTCCCGACCTGTAACAGTCACAGTGACATAATCATAGGCGGCGTCAATGTGGAGCCACAGCCCCGTCTCCCGACCTGTAACAGTCACAGTGACATAATCATAGGCGGCGTCAATGTGCAGCCACAGCCCCGCCTCCCGACCTGTAACAGTCACAGTGACATAATCATAGGCGGCGTCAATGTGCAGCCACAGCCCCGCCTCCCGACCTGTAACAGTCACAGTGACATAATCATAGGCGGCGTCAATGTGCAGCCACAGCCCCGCCTCCCGACCTGTAACAGTCACAGTGACATAATCATAGGCGGCGTCAATGTGCAGCCACAGCCCCGCCTCCCTCCCGACCTGTAACAGTCACAGTGACATAATCATAGGCGGCGTCAATGTGGAGCCACAGCCCCGCCTCCCTCCCGACCTGTAACAGTCACAGTGACATAATCATAGGCGGCGTCAATGTGGAGCCACAGCCCCGCCTCCCGACCTGTAACATGGAATATACTTTGACTTTATTAACAGGGATATCAAGAACGAGATAATCAACTTACAAACTGGTCCGATTTCCAACAAGTTGTCAAAGGCGCAGAGAGCGGTTGTTCCTAACGTGGCCACGCACTGAAATTAAAGATAAACTCGACATTGTTTGTGACACGTACATAGAAGGGGATGAGTCCCCAGTTGTTGTGACACGTACATAGAAGGGGACGAGTCCCCAGGGGTTGTGACACGTACATAGAATGGGACCAGTCCCCAGGGGTTGTGACACGTACATAGAAGGGGACGAGTCCCCAGGGGTTGTGACACGTACATAGAAGGGGACGAGTCCCCAGGTGTTGTGACACGTACATAGAAGGGGGCGAGTCCCCAGGTATTGTGACACGTACATAGAAGGGGACGAGTCCCCAGGTGTTGTGACACGTACATAGAAGGGGATGAGTCCCCTGGGGTTGTGACACGTACATAGAAGGGGACGAGTCCCCAGGCGTTGTGACACGTACATAGATGGGGACGAGTCCCCAGGTATTGTGACACGTACATAGAAGGGGACGAGTCCTCAGGTGTTGTGACACGTACATAGAAGGAGATGAGTCCCCTGGGGTTGTGACACGTACATAGAAGGGGATGAGTCCCCAGGCGTTGTGACACGTACATAGAAGGGGATGAGTCCCCTGGGGTTGTGACACGTACATAGAATGGGACGAGTCCCCAGGTATTGTGACACGTACATAGAAGGGGGCGAGTCCCCAGGTGTTGTGACACGTACATAAAAGGGGACGAGTCCCCAGGTGTTGTGACACGTACATAGAAGGGGATGAGTCCCCAGGTGTTGTGACACGTACATAGAAGGGGACGAGTCCCCAGGTGTTGTGACACGTACATAGAAGGGGATGAGTCCCCTGGGGTTGTGACACGTACATAGAAGGGGACGAGTCCCCAGGCGTTGTGACACGTACATAGATGGGGACGAGTCCCCAGGTATTGTGACACGTACATAGAAAGGGACGAGTCCCCAGGAGTTGTGACACGTACATAGAAGGGGACGAGTCCCCAGGTATTGTGACACGTACATAGAAGGGGGCGAGTCCCCAGGCGTTGTGACACGTACATAGAAGGGGATAATTCCCCAGGCGTTGTGACACGAACATAGAAGGAGACGAGTCTCCAGGCGTTGTGACACGTACATAGAAGGGGACGAGTCCCCAGGGGTTGTGACACGTACATAGAATGGGAC
The DNA here is from genome assembly GCA_964019135.1 of Arenicola marina. Lineage (NCBI taxonomy): Eukaryota > Metazoa > Annelida > Polychaeta > Arenicolidae > Arenicola > Arenicola marina. Next base: position 23,541,163 of record OZ025264.1, read on the forward strand.
GAGTCCCCAGGTGTTGTGACACGTACATAGAAGGGGACGAGTCCCCAGGGGTTGTGACACGTACATAGAATTGGACGAGTCCCCAGGGGTTGTGACACGTACATAGAAGGGGATGAGTCCCCTGGGGTTGTGACACGTACATAGAAGGGGATGAGTCCCCAGGCGTTGTGACACGTACATAGAAGGGGATGAGTCCCCTGGGGTTGTGACACGTACATAGAAGGGGACGAGTCCCCAGGGGTTGTGACACGTACATAGAAGGGGACGAGTCCCCAGGTGTTGTGACACGTACATAGAAGGGGATGAGTCCCCTGGGGTTGTGACACGTACATAGAAGGGGATGAGTCCCCAGGCGTTGTGACACGTACATAGAAGGGGATGAGTCCCCTGGGGTTGTGACACGTACATAGAAGGGGACGAGTCCCCAGGGGTTGTGACACGTACATAGAAGGGGACGAGTCCCCAGGTGTTGTGACACGTACATAGAAGGGGACGAGTTCCCAGGGGTTGTGACACGTACATAGAAGGGGATGAGTCCCCTGGGGTTGTGACACGTACATAGAAGGGGATGAGTCCCCAGGCGTTGTGACACGTACATAGAAGGGGATGAGTCCCCTGGGGTTGTGACACGTACATAGAAGGGGACGAGTCCCCAAGGGTTGTGACACGTACATAGAAGGGGACGAGTCTCCAGGCGTTGTGACACGTACATAGAAGGGGATGAGTCCCCTGGGATTGTGACACGTACATAGAAGGGGACGAGTCCCCAGGCGTTGTGACACGTACATAGATGGGGACGAGTCCCCAGGTATTGTGACACGTACATAGAAGGGGACGAGTCCCCAGGGGTTGTGACACGTACATAGAAGGGGACGAGTCCCCAGGTATTGTGACACGTACATAGAAGGGGGCGAGTCCCCAGGCGTTGTGACACGTACATAGAAGGGGATGAGTCCCCAGGCGTTGTGACACGTACATAGAAGGAGACGAGTCCCCAGGCGTTGTGACACGTACATAGAAGGGGACGAGTCCCCAGGGGTTGTGACACGTACATAGAATGGGACGAGTCCCCAGGGGTTGTGACACGTACGTAGAAGGGGGCGAGTCCCCAGGCGTTGTGACACGTACATAGAAGGGGATGAGTCCCCAGGGGTTGTGACACGTACATAGAAGGGGATGAGTCCCCAGGCGTTGTGACACGTACATAGAAGGAGACGAGTCCCCAGGCGTTGTGACACGTACATAGAAGGGGACGAGTCCCCAGGTGTTGTGACACTTACATAGAAGGGGATGAGTCCCCAGGTTTTGTGACGCGTACATAGTAGGAGACGAGTCCCCAGGTGTTGTGACACGTACATAGAAGGGGATGAGTCCCCAGGTGTTGTGACACGTACATAGAAGGGGATGAGTCCCCTGGGGTTGTGACACATACACAGAAGGAGATGAGTCCCCAGGGGTTGTGACACATACACAGAAGGGGATGAGTCCCCAGGGGTTGTGACACGTACATAGAAGGGGACGAGTCCCCAGGGGTTGTGACACGTACATAGAAGGGGACGAGTCCCCAGATTTTGTGACACGTACATAGTAGGAGACGAGCCCCCAGGTGTTGTGACACGTACATAGAAGGGGATGAGTCCCCAGGGGTTGTGACACATACACAGAAGGAGATGAGTCCCCAGGGGTTGTGACACATACACAGAAGGGGATGAGTCCCCAGGGGTTGTGACACGTACGTAGAAGGGGACGAGTCCCCGCTCGCGGTCCCGGGCCATGGCGGCGGCCAGGCTGTCCCCACTCATGCGGTTGTTCTCGTCTGACTCCACGCTGTGACAGCGGACGGCCCCCAGCAGACAGGCTCGCTCTACCGAGGAATGGGCCTGTAAGTAGTCCAACCAATCGAAAGAAAAGTCGTTAGGGTCGAGAGCGGGTGGGGGGTAAAAAAAAAATTCGTCGGCAGATTTTTTTTCTTTTTTCTCTAGATAAGTATCATGTATGGATCTACCTGAAAACGTAATAAAAAATATATATCACTTCACTAAAAAAAAAGTTTTTGTCAAATTGGCTTTAACATGGCGCTCAATGGGAAAATCCTATAAATGTGTTTTTTTCTCAATGTTTTGAAATCCCCTATAAAAACTGGTCGACAGACTTCCCATTTATCAGTCTGGCATGCGTGGAATATAAACAAAAGGAATTTTGGATGAGTCCAGGGTTGATTCTTATTTGTATTTTGACGTATTTTAGTTTGGGTGGGAAATAGCTCGATATGCAACTTTAAATATCGTTTATGAATATGGACCTTCGAAGCTGTCAATACCAGTAGCGAAGTAATGTCTGTACATCCTACCTGTTCTGAGCAGTAGGCCACGAGTTGGTCCAGTCTAACCGGACCCGCCTTTCCTTCGTGTCGGGAGCTCGTGTCGTCAGACCCAACCCCCGGGGCGTGGTCCGCACCCCCCGGGGCACCCGACCTCAGCACCCTGCTGCGGGCGGCCAGCAGAGCCACCAGGGTCGCCTCACTCGCCGTGCCCTGAAACATACACAGAAACCAACCTAAAAACATCAGTTAAAGGACACGTTCAGCAATATATTACTATATTATAGTACTACCTATTACCGTTCTCTGCTATATAGACAGGTATATATCCATAATGATTATTCTATGTTGAGGTGAGCATTAACATGTGAATTCGCTATTGCAAAGCTCCGGAAATAAATGATGTTTAAAAAAAAATAAAAAGTATTTTTCCTGAGTATTCAGAAACGTTGAAACAGTTTTTAATGGCAATGATGTATTCAGGTTTTGAGTGTGAAGGTACACATGTATCGTATCCAATAAATAACAGCCCATTACATAAGCCGACCTATGCAGGCCTCGCACATTTTAATTATGTCCCACCATTCAACACTTCGAGGTCACGTGAGATAGAGCGCGGATCTGAATATTCATGAGCGTGACCTGAATTATCAGACAAAGCACATACACATTTTAACTCCCAGCTTCTAACGTTTAATTTCCCAGTTATCTATTTTTACCGGATTACACACGTCATAGAAGGGGACGAGTTCCCAGGGGTTGTGACACGTACATAGTAGGAGACGAATCCCCATGTGTTGTGACCTCTCCCGTTCTTCGCCCCCCCCCCCCCCCCCACCCAACTGACGTGGACGACGCCGCCCCCCGCTCCCCCCGACAGGAAGTCCTCGGGTAGCTGTAACATCTTGCCCCTCTACCCCCTCCACCCCACTCACGTGGATGACGCCGCCCCCCGCTCCCCCCGACAGGAAGTCCTCGGGTAGCTGTAACATCTTGCCCCTCTACCCCCTCCACCCCACTTACGTGGATGACGCCGCCCCCCGCTCCCCCCGACAGGAAGTCCTCGGGTAGCTGTAACATCTTTCCGAGCCAGTCCATCATCACGACCTCCAGCTCCGTGCAGGCTGGACTCGCCGCCTGGTGGCAGAAAGACACACTAGTCAGACATTAACACGCACCGCGATCCACAGATCAATATACAGGAGCTATGTACCGCCTTGATTGGTACTTCACATTGCGCACTTCAGGCCATTACTATCAATATTCGACAATTACTCGCTAATTACACACAATGCTTGCAATGTTGACAAAAAAAGTAGATAGAAGCACACATCCTCACTTACGTACTTCAAATACGTTTTTGACTTAACACGAGAGAAATGCATGTCATAAATCTTCGTTCAATTTCAAACTGTAAGTGTAATCAATGTTATTGAAATATTCGGGACAATGATGCATTGATCGTGATCAAAATGGCGGTAGGTAATACTCAATAATTACCAGTACGGGCGTCAGTAGAGCCTGAGAGGCCGAGAGGGGCAACGAGCGACTGGAGGGAAGGGGGAGAGTCAGGGACGGAAAGACGGGAGTCAGGAAGTTTAGAGGTACACGCGAGAGGAAAGCGATAGGAACGAGAAAGTCAGAGAGTTACAGAAAGAAGCGAAAGGAACGAGAAAGTCCGAGAGTTACAGAGAAAAGCGATAGAAACGAGAAGGTCCGAGAGTTACAGAGGGACGCGATAGGAACGAGAAAGTCCGAGAGTTACAGCGAGACTTGACACGAGAGGCGTGAGATGGGAAGAGCGGGACTGTGGAGACATAATCAGAGAAGGCACGTGACGGACGAGTGAGCCAGAGAGTCAGAAATAGAAGAGGAAGAGGCTGAGAGTTAAACTGTCAAAGAACGAGTGTCAGAGGATGAAAGCGAGACTCAGACTTTCATACACCGCTAGAAAGGCCGCAGAGAACTGGCTGGCATTGATAGAGCCCATTGAGTCGGGTAATTCAGACGTAACCTACATCAAGCACATGCCTTCAATACGACCACAGGGGATTATGCGGCAGTCACTAGGTACCATGCAGACGGGGTGAAATCTGCCCGGGCATAATGCTACATCGATCGTAAACCGATGGGTATTTACTCCCAGATGGACTGAGCCCTGGGGGACTGAGCCGGGGTGGGGTGAGCCGGGGTGGGGTGCGATGGGGGGGGGGGGGGGTGGAGTGGGAAAGCGGGGCGCGAGGGACAACGCGCCCGCCTCAGGGAACGGACTGACACTTCAATGTGGCCGGAAATGACGGCGGATGGCGACATGGAACCAGCTACCTGCGAGTCTCGGGGCCAGCCACTCTATCAGAAAGCAGCAAGTCAATATGGCGGTCGATATAATGTTATAGCCAGTCGATGATGCAGTGCCATTGGGGACGCTGTGGCCCTCTATGGTACACGTGAGCGGCAGGAGAGCACCCCCCAGCCCTCAGCCCCTCCCCCCTCCCCCCCCCCCCACCCGCCCAGCTGCCGTTATGGCGGCACCCACACGGGTGGCTGGGGACCATGGGAACGCGAGCTGTGGGACCGACCGCCAGACTGGCTCTATACGCGCCCTAGCTCTCTCAATGATCGTGCTGCTAACGGCGCAACGCTAGGTACCCCCGCCCAATATCTCCCCCACCCCTTGCTAACCAATATAGGGGTGGGCGAATTTAACGGGTTTTTAAAAAAATATAATGGGCGAATTCAATTATATGCATGAATTATCAAAACCAAGGGCTGCCGGACGTAAAGTTTCAATATGCGGAGTGCAAATTGCGCTTTTTCGCGTTGGAAATATGTAAGACGGGACGAGTTGGCGCTTATTGCGTATTCCACAGCACTGTTATCACTTATCAATCAACACATTCCTCTTACGTAGACGCTTATGTACGTAGGATTACTTAACTGGGCAGTGTTACTGCACGACTGAAATAAAACCTTTTTGTAAACAAACGTTAACACCTATAGCAACAAACACCGGAGTCTAATTCCATCGCACGATATTCCACAGTACGTAACACAAACATACAACAGTGGACACGAAATTCATTATTAATAATAGCGGGGACTTAAACGCTCACAAACAAGACAAATATTAAATTGGACAAATTTAACCGACTGCATCCTTAAATCGCCACGTGATGCCAAGGAACGCCCTTGCTCAGCTGTCTTGCTGAAAGTGCTGATGGGTTTAAAATCCGAACAAAAACGAATATAAAGTGAATGATAGGAGCATATACACCATTTGGGACGGCGATACCGAGGATTGCACCCAAATAAATCCTACGCAAGGCACACGGTGTACACATGAAGTACCACTTACCCAAGAAAATCCGATGCACCCAATGGCGTCAGACAATATATCGGCGCAAATGGCAGGATATGAATTACTCGTGGGGAAGTAGGCATGGAAGTAGGGACTGTGCCAGTGGGTCACCTGCAAACGAACAACATGCGGAAACCATGCTCATGTTATCTGTCCCAAACATTGTTAGAGGAACGTGTTGCTAATCGTACCACATGCAATGAAGGCTGAAAGGTATCAGCCATCAGGTATCGGCCATCAGGTATCAGCCATCAGATATCAGCCATCAGGTATCAGCCATCAGGTATCAGTCATCAGGCATCAGCCATCTGGTATCAGCCTTCAAGTATCAACCATCAGGTATCAACCATCAGGTATCAGCCATCAGGTATCGGCCATCAGGTATCAGCTATCAGGTATCAGCCATTAGGTATCAGCCATTAGGTATCAGCCATCAGGTATCAGCCATCAGGCATCAGCCATCAGGCATCAGCCCTCAGGTATCAGCCCTCAGGTATCAGCCCTCAGGTATCAGCCATCAGGTATCAGCCTTCAGGCATCAGCTATCAGGTATCCGCCATTAGGTATCAGTCATCAAGAATCAGTCATCAGGTATTAGAAATTAGGTATCAACCATCAGGTATCAGCCATCAGGTGTCGACCATCAGGTATCAGCCTTCAGGTATCAGTCATAACGTATCAGCCATCAGGCGTCAGCCATCAGGTATCAGCCATTAGGTATCAGTCATCAAGAATCAGTCATCAGGTATCAGAAATTAGGTATCAACCATCAGGTATCAGCCATCAGGTGTCGACCATCAGGTATCAGCCATCAGGTATCAGCCTTCGGGTATCAGTCATAACGTATCAGCCATCAGGTGTCAGCCATCAGGTATCTGTCAACGTTAATCCTTATTCCCTAATTCAGTAGGTGAGTGTTGTTAATATCAAGAAGTGCATGATAAGGAATGGATTAGTCATGCACCTAGCTTACGGTAGGTTACCGAGGTTGACAAAAGAAACACGTGTGTCACCTAGCAGACGGTAGGTTACCCAATTGAATCCAATACAACCGATGCCACTAGACAAAATGTCTGCCAGCTTAGACTCGTTTGAGTTTCCGGCAGCAAAGTAGGGGTGGAAGTTGGGGTGCTGCCAGTGAGATACCTGCAAGAGACTTTTATTACACGCCGTGAAAACTGCTAAATATACAACCCCTCGGGAATTCGCCATAGTCGCTAAACATGGCAAAGGTCAAAGGTCAAAGCGCGATGTCAAGTCAAAGCGCGATTTCAAGGTCAAAGTAAAAGCGCGATTTCCAGGTCAAAGCGCGATGCCAAGTTCACAACACGTTATCAAACCAATAAGGCATTCCTATAGTCTATATCACTGTATGGCGTTGTTATGGTAACAGAGAGGTATCAAGTCACACGCCCTTGCCATGGCGACAGTGAACTGTAGGCTAAGAGGCGTCAAGTCACAGCGTAGTCACAAAATGTTGTTATAAACACAGGATGGAATAGGTAAAGGCCGTTTTGTCACAATAACAGTTACTACCGGTCCGCACCATTTGACCTGCGGGAGATGGGTTGCACTGAACGTATACTATTATTTCTTTTGTATAAACAGTATTTAGTTAACGAGGTTACTGATAACGAATACACATATAAGCAGCTACTTCAGGAAATTGGTTTGGGTGACATCTATTTATAAGACGGACAACGTACAACCAACATGTGGCTCACTTCTCAACATTATCTATAATTAATAAAGATTTAAAAAAGTTATAAATAAGTTATAAATAAGTTATAAATAAGCTATAAATAAAAAAAAATATCTTGCGTCGTCAAACACATGAATAATCGATAATTATAACTATCTCAATTGTTTTCGGATAACTCAGTGGCAACTTTACTTAAATTTATGAAATTACACCTTCTCAAAAAGAAGACACAAGATATTCGGAAGCCTCGTTCCAGTCTCCATACTGGGGGGGGGGGGAAGAGGCGCCGGGGGGGGGGGGGTACAACTGCAAGCAGCGCACCACACGTCCGGCTTACCCCAGGCATGATCACTCGGTCTATGTCCTTCATCACGTCCTCCCATTTCTCTGGCGATTCCGGAGCCTCTTCGGGAATCAGCGACTTGAGGTATCCGGGTTCGACTTGGGACAGAGGCGGGTGCTGTCGTATGTTGTCCAGATAATCCGCTACGTAGTCAATCATCTCCTTCCCGCGTTTTCGGAACTCCTCGGAATCCATGGTGCCTGCAGGAGTGGGCTGTCTGTCGGCCTCCTAATGAACAGAAAAGAGCTGTGTTATAAACGGCAGTAGCGAAACCCTGGCGTTAACACGTGTGTTAGACGGCCGTAGCAAAAACCTTAACATAAACACGTGTATCAGACGGCGATAGCGAAACCCAAGATTAACACGTGTATTGGACAGCGGTAGCGAAACCATAACATTAACACGTGTGTTAGACGGCGGTAGTGAAACCCTAACATTAGCACGTGTGTTAGACGGTGGAAGCAAACCCCTAACGTTAACACCTGTGTTAGACGGCGGTAGCGAAACCCTGGCGTTAACACGTGGGTAAACGGCGGTAGCGAAACCATAACATTTAACACGTGTGTTAGACGGCCGTAGCAATAACCTTGACATAAACACGTGTATTAGATGGCGGTAACGAAACCCAAGATTAACACGTGTATTGGACAGCGGTAGCGAAACCAACACTTTAACACGTGTGAGACGGCGGTTGTGAAACCCTAACATTAGCACGTGTGTTAGACGGCGGCAGTGTAACTCTGGCGCTAACACGTGTGTTATACGGCGGTAGCAAAACCCAACATTAACACGTGTGTTAGACGGCCGTAGCAAAAACCTTAACATAAACACGTGTATCAGACGGCGGTAGCGAAACCCAAGATTAACACGTGTATTGGACAGCGGTAGCGAAACCTTAACATTACCACACGTGTTAGACGGTGGAAGCGAAACCCTAACATTAACATTTGCGTTAGACGGCGGTAGTGAAACCGTAACATTAACACCTGTGTTAGACAGCGGTAGTGAAACCATAACATTAACACGTCTGTTCAATGGTGGCAATGAACCATAACATTGACACGTGTTGTCTGTTAAACGGCGGTAGCAAAACCCTAACATTAACAGCTGTATTAGACAGTGGTTGTGAAACCCTAACATTAACACGTGTTAAACGGCTATAGTGAAACCCTTACATTAACACGTGTTAGACGGTGGTAAGAGAACCCTTACAGTAACACGTGTGTTAACGGCGGCAGTGAACCATAATCTTAACACGTGTGTTAGACGGTGGTAGCTAAACCCTAACATTAACAGCTGTATTAGACAGCGGTAGTGAAACCATAACATTAACAGGTGTGTTAAATGGTGGCAGTGAAACCAAAACATTAACACGTGTGTTAAACGGCGGTAACGAAACCATAACATTGACAAGTGTGTATACTGTTCTTTCTTATGCGTTTTACGTAATGAAAATGATCTGGCGTCACTCCAAACGCAGCACACATATATTGTATGCAATAAACAACCGGACATGTTGCTAACCCCATTTTTTTGACCAAATTAGTGCATCTCAGGTGGTTAAGTATGTCTTTCTAGTGTACTACGACATAACATGTGCCCATTCCGGAAGTTACAGTCAGACCCCGTCAATCCGACACATTTGGTTTCACCCGAAATTGTGTCGGATAACGAATATGTCGGATTAACAAATTCTGAAATCTCGGCGGGGTCGGGGGGGGGGGGGGAGGGGGGGGACTTACATGACCCTTCAGCAACGGCCGATTGTTTGTGCAGTCATTGCGTTATATTCCACGGTAACTGCCTGCGACATTGAAGACGTAGGCTACGTGCCGGTAAACTGGGCGCATGTCTTTGCGCCAGGTTCGGTATCCCGCCCCGGGCCCGCAACACGTGACAGGGAACTTCCGAGTGTGCCGATAGGGATATGCCTATTCCAATGAAATGTACACACCGTTCACATCCGGTGCACATTGAGGCACTGGAACCATTCTACTCTCATCCCCTTTCAATCAGCCGCCATCTTCTCCGAATGCCCCGTGCTGTTTAGAACGGGGCACATCGGCATGCTGAATGCATGCGCGCGCACCCATACCCGGGTGAAAGAAGTGTCGGGCGGTGAACCGATGCGTAATGTGCGTATTCGGTCCACCGTAGGGATACACCCGGGTTACCAAAGAAATGCGCCCACTGCTAATTTTAAGATAGTATCCAAAGTCCACTGCACACAGGTATAGGCAGAATAGTTCTGTAAGTCTTTGAGGAAAGCTGCCATATGGTTCAGGTTACACACAACCTGGTGTTGATTCATAATGGCGCTTCCTGCGTTTCGTGAAGCGATTCAACCACCCGGACGAGTACTTAAAAGCAGCTGGGACTATAAGTTCTTGACCGAAGGTTTTGGTTTTAGTCATAAGTATTTCGTCAGTGACTGTAGCGCCGCGCTAGCATCGTTGGACCATGTGAAGAGACCATTCTCCATGGAGGCATGTTGGGCCGATAGTATGCGGAGGACACCTTCTGAATCTTTGGTGACAGTCAGTCACTTGTCTTTTTTGCCGAAGATATCGCTAACGGTAAACCTGCCGACAGAGATCCCCCACACATCAGTGAAATGGATGCTCGAGTTGCGTTTTTCGTGGGTGTTCTTCCTTGTAGAGGCAGATCTCGCGTGTCGCGTTTTGACGGTGCAAAGAGAAATGTGTCATCACGTTGTCCAATTCATAACTTCAAAATACCCTTTTATTTTTCAATGATTACAGTCTGAAAACTCTTTGATATCTGTAAAACAAAGACATCACACCTTCAGGTGTCGACGCTCGAAAGCAATAATCACTAGTGTTAATCCTTTATGTGTTAGGAGTCCACCGGCCACTTATCACAACAAAGGAATAGAGCGAAAGCCAATGAACACGGCGCGGCTTCACGACCAATTGGTCGGATAAACGAGAGAAATGGGCACTTTGGTTGCAGAAAAGCCGTGTCGGTGTCGGAAAGCGAATGTCGGATTAACGGGGGCAATTAATTAACATTGTGGAAATCCGTTACAGGTCAAACTGTGTCGGATAGCGGGGTTTCCGGATTAACGGATGTCGGATAAACGGGGTCTGACTGTATATGAGATTAAATATGTCATGACACATCTATTTCTCATCGAGTTAACATTTACACAGTGAAAATGTGTCCCGAACATTTTTCCAACATATTTCTCAAATTAGAATCTAAGTGAAAAATTGCGGTATAAGCGGCTTTAACTTGAGACCACGATCAACAACACATTATGGAGATCCCAGATGTGGGTCCTGACGAGGGAGTGGGGTGGAGTGGACTACTTGTGTAGCGGTAGGCCTCTCACGTTACTCGCGGTCAGTCCGGCTCATAGAGCACGTGCGCAGGCTGGGGGCGCGGCCTGGGGGGGTCAAGGTCGTTGCTCTCCAGAGTCAGGGAGCAGCGAATATAGGTCAGGGCTGCTCTACAGTAAATGGAGAGCTGGCTGCACTACGGTAAGTGTAGAGCTGGCCTCTCAGCGAGTATATAAGGAAGACGAACGAGACCATCGCGAGACCACCTTCGAGAGACGAGACCACCTTCGACGAGACCACCTTCGAGAGACAACACCCACATCAACGGATATGTGTCATACCTAGACTTTAATAAAGAAGCCAAAGTGGAATTACTTCGTCGAAGTTATTTACTTCCAGTCTAAACGCTCGGCAGGAACGCAACAATATCTACAATAGGTCCAACATCCGCTGAAGCAGTTTTACCACAATAACACGTAATCAAGCACTCTCTGCCTTTGACTCACTCCGCTAGAGCTCCATTATATATGTAAACAGCGGAGCTTGCGTATCGCCACCGTGCGGGGAGTTCGGTAATCAAGACGATCCCCGACCATCACCGACACGTCACGTGACACCGAGCACCCGACGACAAGGTCATAAAGAATTTCAGTCACTACCACTGTCAATTATATGACTGATATGAGTAGATCGTAAGCGGGCTTGTTAACCTATTAACCATGGAGCATCGTGACGGGTACTGTGCGTGTATCCAAGGGGGCGGGATACTGGATGAGAAAAAGAGAGAGAGAGAGAGAGAGAAATCCAGAAGTGACAGAGACTATCATTTAGACAGTGAGAAAAGTCGCACACAGATAGAGAGGTCGCCGGGATAGAAGTCGAAAAGAGATAAAGCGAAACAGGTCGCACAGAGATAAAGAGAAACAGGTCGCACAGAGATAAAGAGGAAGAGGTCGCACAGAGATAAAGAGAAACAGGTCGCACAGAGATAAAGAGGAAGAGGTCGCACAGAGATAAAGAGAAAGGTTACACAGAGATAAAGAGGAAAAGGTCGGACCGGGATAAAGAGAAAGAGGTCGCACGGAGATAAAGAGAAACAGGTCGCACAGAGATAAAGAGAAACAGGTCGCAGAGAGATAAAGAGAAACAGGTCGCACAGAGATAAAGAGAAACAGGTCGCACAGAGATAGAGAGAAACAGGTCGCACAGAAATGAAGAGAAACAGGTCGCACAGGGATAAAGAGAAAGAGGTCGCACAGAGATGAAGAGAAACAGGTCGCACAGAGATAAAGAGAAACAGGTCGCACAGAGATAAAGAGAAACAGGTCGCACAAAGATAAAGAGAAACAGGTCGCACAGAGATGAAGAGAAACAGGTCGCACAGAGATAAAGAGAAACAGGTCGCACAGAGATAAAGAGAAACAGGTCGCACAGAGATAAAGAGAAACAGGTCGCACAGACATAAAGAGAAAGAGGTCGCACAGAGATAAAGAGAAACAGGTCGCACAGAGATAAAGAGAAAGAGGTCGCATAGAGATAAACAGAAAGTGGTCGCACAGAGATAAAGAGAAACAGGTCGCACAGAGATAAAGAGAAACAGGTCGCACAGAGATGAAGAGAAACAGGTGGCACAACGATAAAGAGAAAGAGGTCGCATAGAGATAAAGAGAAAGTGGTCGCATAGAGATAAAGAGAAAGAGGTCGCATAGAGATAAAGAGAAACAGGTCGCATAGAGATAAAGAGAAACAGGTCGCATAGAGATAAAGACAAAAAGGTCGCACAGAGATAAAGAGAAAGTGGTCGCATATAGATAAAGAGAAAGAGGTCGCACAGAGATAAAGAGAAAGAGGTCGCATAGAGATAAAGAGAAAGAGGTCGCATAGAGATACAGAGAAACAGGTCGCATAGAGATAAAGAGAAACAGGTCGCATAGAGATACAGAGAAACATGTCGTATAGAGATAAAGAGAAAGAGGTCGCATAGAGATAAAGAGAGACAGGTCGCACAGAGATAAAGAGAAAGTGGTCGCATAGAGATAAAGAGAAACAGGTCGCACAGAGATAAAGAGAAACAGGTCGCATAGAGACAAAGAGAAAGAGGTCGCACAGAGATAAAGAGAAAGAGGTCGCATGGAGATAAAGAGAAAGAGGTCGCATAGAGATACAGAGAAACAGGTCGCATAGAGATAAAGAGAAACAGGTCGCATAGAGATACAGAGAAACATGTCGTATAGAGATAAAGAGAAAGAGGTCGCACAGAGACAAAGAGAAACAGGTCGCATAGAGATAAAGAGAAAGTGGTCGCATAGAGATAAAGAGAAAGAGGTCGCACAAAGATAAAGAGAAACAGGTGGCACAAAGATAAAGAGAAACAGGTCGCACAGAGATAAAGAGAAACAGGTCGCACAGAGATGAAGAGAAAAAGGTCGCACAGAGATGAAGAGAAACAGGTGGCACAAAGATAAAGAGAAAGAGGTCGCATAGAGATAAAGAGAAAGTGGTCGCATAGAGATAAAGAGAAAGAGGTCGCATAGAGATAAAGAGAAACAGGTCGCATAGAGATAAAGAGAAACAGGTCGCATAGAGATAAAGACAAACAGGTCGCACAGAGATAAACAGAAAGTGGTCGCATATAGATAAAGAGAAAGAAGTCGCACAGAGATAAAGAGAAAGAGGTCGCATAGAGATAAAGAGAAAGAGGTCGCATAGGGATAAAGAGAGACAGGTCGCACAGAGATAAAGAGAAAGTGGTCGCATAGAGATAAAGAGAAACAGGTCGCACAGAGATAAAGAGAAACAGGTCGCATAGAGACAAAGAGAAAGAGGTCGCACAGAGACAAACAGAAAGTGGTCGCATAGAGATAAAGAGAAAGTGGTCGCATAGAGATAAAGAGAAAGAGGTCGCACAGAGATAAAGAGAAACAGGTCGCATAGAGATAAAGAGAAACAGGTCGCACAGAGATAAAGAGAAACAGGTCGCACAGAGATAAAGAGAAACAGGTCGCATAGAGATAAAGAGAAACAGGTCGCACAGAGATAAACAGAAAGTGGTCGCATAGAGATGAAGAGAAAGAGGTCGCACAGAGATATAGAGAAAAAGGTCGCACAGAGATGAAGAGAAACAGGTGGCACAAAGATAAAGAGAAACAGGTCGCACAGAGATAAAGAGAAAGAGGTCGCACAGAGATAAAGAGAAAGAGGTCGCACAAAGATAAAGAGAAACAGGTCGCATAGAGATAAAGAGAAAGAGGTCGCATAGAGATGAAGAGAAAGAGGTCGCACAGAGATATAGAGAAAAAGGTCGCACAGAGATGAAGAGAAACAGGTGGCACAAAGATAAAGAGAAAGAGGTCGCATAGAGATAAACAGAAAGTGGTCGCATAGAGATGAAGAGAAAGAGGTCGCACAGAGATATAGAGAAAAAGGTCGCACAGAGATGAAGAGAAACAGGTGGCACAAAGATAAAGAGAAACAGGTCGCACACAGATAAAGAGAAAGAGGTCGCACAGAGATAAAGAGAAACAGGTCGCACAGAGATAAACAGAAAGTGGTCGCATAGAGATGAAGAGAAAGAGGTCGCACAAAGATAAAGAGAAAGAGGTCGCATAGAGATAAAGAGAAACAGGTCGCATAGAGATAAAGAGAAACAGGTCGCATAGAGATAAAGAGAAAGTGGTCGCACAAAGATAAAGAGAAACAGGTCGCATAGAGATACAGAGAAACAGGTCGCATAGAGATAAAGAGAAACAGGTCGCACAGAGATGAAGAGAAACAGGTGGCACAAAGATAAAGAGAAAGAGGTCGCATAGAGATAAAGAGAAACAGGTCGCATAGAGATAAAGAGAAACAGGTCGCACAGAGATAAAGAGAAAAAGGTCGCACAGAGATGAAGAGAAACAGGTGGCACAAAGATAAAGAGAAAGAGGTCGCATAGAGATAAACAGAAAGAGGTCGCACAGAGATAAACAGAAAGTGGTCGCATAGAGATGAAGAGAAAGAGGTCGCACAGAGATAAAGAGAAACAGGTCGCACAGAGATAAAGAGAAAAAGGTCGCACAGAGATGAAGAGAAACAGGTCGCACAGAGATAAAGAGAAACAGGTCGCACAGAGATAAAGAGAAAAAGGTCGCACAGAGATGAAGAGAAACAGGTGGCACAAAGATAAAGAGAAAGTGGTCGCATAGAGATAAAGAGAAAGAGGTCGCACAGAGATAATGAGAAACAGGTCGCATAGAGATAAAGAGAAACAGGTCGCATAGAGGCAAAGAGAAAGAGGTCGCACAGAGATAAACAGAAAGTGGTCGCATAGAGATAAAGAGAAACAGGTCGCACAGAGATAAAGAGAAACAGGTCGCATAGAGATAAAGAGAAACAGGTCGCACAGAGATAAAGAGAAACAGGTCGCACAGAGATAAAGAGAAACAGGTCGCATAGAGATAAAGAGAAACAGGTCGCACAGAGATAAACAGAAAGTGGTCGCATAGAGATGAAGAGAAAGAGGTCGCATAGAGATAAAGAGAAACAGGTCGCACAGAGATAAAGAGAAACAGGTCGCACAGAGATAAAGAGAGACAGGTCGCATAGAGATAAACAGAAACAGGTAGCATAGAGATAAACAGAAAGTGGTCGCATAGAGAAAAAGAGAAAGAGGTCGCACAAAGATATAGAGAAAAAGGTCGCACAGAGATGAAGAGAAACAGGTGGCACAAAGATAAAGAGAAAGAGGTGGCACAAAGATAAAGAGAAAGAGGTCGCATGGAGATAAAGAGAAAGTGGTCGCATAGAGATAAAGAGAAAGAGGTCGCATAGAGATAAAGAGAAAGAGGTCGCATAGAGATAAAGAGAAAGAGGTCGCATAGAGATAAAGAGAAACAGGTCGCACAGAGATAAAGAGAAACAGGTCGCACAGAGATAAAGAGAAACAGGTCGCACAGAGATAAAGAGAAAGAGGTCGCATAGAGATAAAGAGAAAGTGGTCGCATAGAGATAAAGAGAAAGAGGTCGCATAGAGATAAAGAGAAAGAGGTCGCACAGAGATAAAGAGAAACAGGTCGCACAAAGATAAAGAGAAACAGTTCGCATAGAGATAAAGAGAAACAGGTCGCACAGAGATAAAGAGAAACAGGTCGCACAGAGATAAAGAGAAACAGGTCGCACAGAGATAAAGAGAAAGAGGTCGCATAGAGATAAAGAGAAAGAGGTCGCATAGAGATAAAGAGAAAGAGGTCGCATAGAGATAAAGAGAAACAGGTCGCACAGAGATAAAGAGAAACAGGTCGCACAGAGATAAAGAGAAACAGGTCGCACAGAGATAAAGAGAAAGAGGTCGCATAGAGATAAAGAGAAAGTGGTCGCATAGAGATAAAGAGAAAGAGGTCGCATAGAGATAAAGAGAAAGAGGTCGCACAGAGATAAAGAGAAACAGGTCGCACAAAGATAAAGAGAAACAGTTCGCACAGAGATAAAGAGAAACATGTCGCATAGAGATAAAGAGAAAGTGGTCGCATAGAGAAAAAGAGAAAGAGGTCGCACAGAGATAAGAGAAAGAGGTCGCACAGAGATAAAGAGAAAAAGGTCGCACAGAGATGAAGAGCAACAGGTGGCACAGAGATGAAGAGAAAGTGGTCGCATAGAGATAAAGAGAAAGTTGTCGCATAGAGATAAAGAGAAAGAGGTCGCACAGAGATAAAAAGAAACAGGTCGCACAGAGATAAAGAGAAACAGGTCGCACAGAGATAAAGAGAAACAGGTCGCATAGAGATAAAGAGAAAGTGGTCGCATAGAGATAAAGAGAAACAGGTCGCACAGAGATAAAGAGAAACAGGTCGCACAGAGATAAAGAGAAAGTGGTCGCATAGAGATCAAGAAGAAGAAGTGGCACAGAGATAAAGAGAAACAGGTCGCACAGAGATAAAAAGAGGAAGAGAAATAGGTCGCACAGAGAGGAGTGACACACACTTGACCCCGGAACCCTTACCTTGATGTGCTGTGGTGGGTGGGTGTGCAAGCCTGGTTGGTTGACCGAACGCGCTCAGTGGATAGGGAGTCCGTAAAGCCTCACGCTCTGCCCGTTCGACCGTCCGCTTCTGTCGCCGTCAGAGTAATGACAGAGAGAGGTCCGGACGGACCCCTCAGTACACCGATATAGGGGGGTCACTCACCGCACTGGCAGCGGTAGTGGGGGTGGGGGTGGGGGGGGGGGACCTCAGCGGCTCGCCACACTGGCAGCGGTAGGTGGGTCAACAACCGTCAACCTGCCCCCACCCCCGGCCCCTCGCTTAAATCCCATCATATCCGCTTAGCCCAGCGCTTGTGACTCACCGGCTGAGAGCATGCAGCGAGCTGGGATACATGCCAATTGAAAACTGGGATCATACCAGTTAAATCTTTAAAGGCAGCATACATATGTAAAGAATCGAAGGTAACTTTTCACTGATGACGAACCCTGGCTGGCGGCAGATGTGGGGACGCGCGAAGACGCCACAGGACCGGTCTGATTGAACCCCCCTCGGCTCGCATTAGGCTACTGCGTTTCAGAATAGAGCATTTGGACGAGCTATTGTGTATCAGAAGGTAGATAGATAACCACTTGACCGGCCAACCTTTAGCCACATAAGGCATGGTTTTGTTACGTCTCCAGAGCAGTGTTTGCTGTGCTTAAAGGACTGTGCGAGGGGCCACCGAAAGACTGTTCTCGCCAGATATATGAGTAGTTTACTTTTGATTGCACTGACTCCGCAGTGGCGGTCTGGTACGCGGGCTTGGTTGGTTGTATATTCAGGACGCTTTAACCACTGTTGGTCTTATCGCGTCAATGGGAGAAGGAAAAGAGAGTGGAGCCATATACCCGGGGGTAACCCCATACTCTTTGCAAAGAAGGTTGGTTGGTTGGTTATTCAGGACGCTTTAACCATTTTTGGTCATATCGCGTCAATGGGAGAAGGAAAAGAGAGTGGAGCCATGTCCCCGGGGGTAACCCCATGCTCTTTGCAAAGAAGGACATGGGATCTTTATCCTGCGACCACACAGACATGACCACAGCGGGGCGCGAACCACCGATCCACGTGCCGTTAGGCTCTCAGGTGACCAGAGCACTCAACGCGAGCGCTCTAACCCACTGAGCTACCGGGCCGGGCCCTGGTACGCGGGGTGGTGGTTCATCGTCGGTCATGTGACCTCCAGTGTGGCGGGTTATGTGACCTCTGTGGTGGTGGGTTATGCGACCTCTGTGGTGGTGGGTTATGTGACCTCCGGGGTGGTGGGTTATGTGACCTCTGTGGTGGTGGGTTATTTGACCTCTATGGTGGTGGATTATGTGACCTCCGAGGTGGCGGGTTATGTGACCTCCAGGGTGGTGGGTTATGTGTCCTCCGGGGTGGTGGGTTATGTGACCTCTGTGGTGGTGGGTTATGTGAACTCCGATGTGGCGGGTTATGTGACCTCCGGGGTGGTAGGTTATGTGACCTCCGGGGGGGTGGGTTATGTGACCTCCGGGGTTGTGGGTTATGTGACTTCCGGGGTGGTGGGTTATGTGACCTCCGGGGTGGTGGGTTATGTGACCTCCGGGTTGGTGGGTTATGTGACCTCTGTGGTGGTGGGTTATGTGACCTCCGAGGTGGTGGGTTATGTGACGTCCAGTGTGGCGGGTTATGTGACCTCAGAGGTGGTGGGTTATGTGACCTTCCGGAGTGGTGGGCTATGTGACCTCCGGGTGGTGGGTTGTGTGACCTCTGTGGTGGTGGGTTATGTGACCTCCGAGGTGGCGGTTTATGTGACCTCCTGGGTGGTGGGTTATGTGACCTCCGGGGTGATGGGTTATGTGAACTCCGGGGTGGCGGGTTATGTGACCTCCGGGGTGGCGGGTTATGTGACCTCTGTGGTGGTGGGCTATGTGACCTCTGTGGTGGTGGGTTATGTGCCCTCCGAGGTGGCGGGTTATGTGACCTCCAGGGTGGTGGGTTATGTGACCTCTGTGGTGGTGGGTTATGTGACCTCCTTGGTGGTGGGTTATGTGACCTCTGTGGTGGTGGGTTATGTGACCTCCGGGGTGGTGGGTTATGTGACCTCCAGGGTGGTAGGTTATGTGACCTTTGTAGTGGTGAGTTATGTGACCTCTGTGGTGGTGGGTTATGTGACCTCTGTGGTGGTGGGTTATGTGACCTCCTTGGTGGTGGGTTTTGTGACCTCTGTGGTGGTGGATTATGTGACCTCCGGGGTGGTGGGTTATGTGACCTCCAGGGTGGTGGGTTATGTGACCTCCGGGGTGGTGGGTTATGTGACCTCTGTGGTGGTGGGTTATGTGACCTCTGGGGTTGTGGGTTATGTGACCTCCGGGGTGGCGGGTTATGTGACCTCTGTGGTGCTGGGTTATGTGACCTCTGTGGTGCTGGGTTATGTGACCTCTGTGGTGGTGGGTTATGTGACCTCCGAGGTGGCGCGTTATGTGACCTCTGTGGTGGTAGGTTATGTGACCTCCGGAGTGGTGAGTTATGTGACTTCCGGGGTGTCGGGGTATGTGACCTCCGAGGTGGCGGGTTATGTGACCTCCAGGGTGGTGGGTTATGTGACCTCCAGGGTGGCGGTTTAAGTGACCTCCGGGGTGGCGGGTTATGTGGCCTCTGGGGTGGCGGGTTATGTGAGGTCCGGGGTGGTCGGTTATGGGACCTTTGAATTGGCTTGTAAGCAAATTGATAAAAACAATGCGCCGCGCATTTCTACAAGTTAGGGCCGGGGGCCAGCCTGAGCCTAATACACACGGTATCAGCAGCAGATGATGAAAAGAAAGAGTTCACCTTTAATTAGAACTTTTTCAAAGTGGTACTAGATATATTTTGCTGTATTAATCACACAGAGCTCGTTATTTTTACGTCTTATTCTTGAAAATTATAATGTTGTAAAAAATTACAGCTGATTACACCGGTTTTCAAGAATCTTGAGATTTGCCCCCGACCGAAAGCGGCGGTAAAAGCGGAGCTTGCGTAGCGCCACCGTGCGGGGAGCTTGCACGCTAGCCCCGCGGCACAGGCAGTCAAGGCAGTCATGGATCCAATGGATATTGACCTTCCAACCCGGAGACTATCTAAGGGGATTAGGGGGGGGGGCCGATGACTCCAAACACCGACACCGGGATCAATTAAACCAAACACCAGTAAGAGTTATAGTTCATTTATTACGACAGGGAAGGAATGGAGACAGTGTTGCGAGGTATTTCACCACACCCCGACTTCACTCTTAGATCCATACCCCCTCCCCCCTCCCCCCACCCCATCTCCATCCCGTCCTCCGATATAGTACATTGATCGTAGCCTACTTCGGAAAATGTCCGCAGGTACCGAATGACGTACAGCAGCACTGGAACATCTGTCGACACCAAGTTGTGCCTCCTCCAAACAGCCTTTAGCATGTGGTCCAACATCGACGGCTGCATAATGGCATACTCCCTCGTGGCCACCCTCCCCCCTCTCCCAGCGTTACCCCACCCCCTCCTCCTCCGCCCTCCCCAACTGCCGTGGAGGTAGGGGGTGGGGGGTGCGCATTAAAGCGGGCGTCGTGACAAGTCGAGAGCCAACCCCTGACTCCTGTCGCGCGGTCGATACTGACGCAATTTAGGAAAATCACTGTGCTCTCTGTCGGCGTCACCCCGTATAGCAATGTAATCCCTCTTCCATCTATTTGCAAATGAGGGCGATGGTTGCCCGGCTGAGGGGGGGTCACTGGCGGGGGGTCACTGGTGGACGAGAGCCCTCACCCAGAGGCCTTCACTCTGCCTTCGACTCTTCAACCGTTATATCTGTGTTAGCCGCTGATTCCTCATTGCTCTCGCACTCTCGCCCGCTAGTGGGCGGCGATGTTTAAAATATAGAACTGCGCCGCGCATTGCTACAAATCAGTGCTACAATTCTATACGCAATGCTCGTTATCTTTCTGTTTTATTCTTTATAATGATTATTTTGCAAGGAATTATAAGTGATTTTACCTTTTCATAAAGAATCTTGAAATGTTTCCCCTGCCGACAGCGGCGGTCTGAGGGTCAGCCTTAGCTTAGCTGTGAAAATTGCGGCATGAATATTCATGACTGCCCACACGTTCAATTATAGCGATCGGCGGTTGTTGCGGTTGGCAGCGATGGCGCCACGCAAACTCGGTGGAATTCGGTTCGGCGGAGGAAGCCGAAAAAAAAACGCCCTGCTTCTCATCTTAGTCCTTCCACCGCCTGATCCATTGTAATAATTCGACAACGGAATGTCTATATTTTTCAAATTCTGCTTCGAAAATGTAAAATTTAACCTAAACACCCTCTAAAACCACTCGTGACCCCAGCACCGGTGAGGTCAGTCGTGAGGTTGGCGGTGACGTGGGGCAGGTCGAGGAACGAGCGCCCTCTGCTGAGTGCAATTATACTAGCCCCAAATCTGTTGGATCTGATGCGCGGATCTGAAAATTCTTGAGCCTGATCTGAATTCTAAAGACATAGCACATCAAAACTTTAAGTCTCAGTTTTATACGTTTAATTTTCCAGTTATCTATTTTTGCCGGACTACACACCTCTCAAATAGCAATATACGGTAAGGACACAGCCAACCATCATATAATAACTATTAAATCTCAATAAAACCAAAAAACGTTGCCGTGAGTCTCTTTACGCAGTATAATTTCTGACAATCTGCAGCATACCGCTATGTACGGCAAGGACACAGCAAACCATCATTCAATGGTGCCCCCCCCACCCCCACGCCCCCCCCCCCCCTCCCCGACACCCCTCCTTTTCATAAATTCCTAGATCCGCTACTGAACGGTAGAACCGCTAAACACTGAGAGGTTAGGTCGATCATAACGCAATCGCGACTCCATCTTCGATAAGACTGCGTAGTTCAGCAATGTGAGGCAATTGAAGAATCTTGAAGGGGTGCGCCATGATGCTTGTGTAGTTTAAAGGAAGACCACACTTTAAACACGCAATCGATTCACGTAAAGAGCAACTCATACCATCGATAGGTACAGTATTTAACTGGCGTTTGCTGGGTGATTCATTCCTGCAATCCACACAGGCCGTGATAACCATATTACATCATCATTGTCATTATGCGAAGTTTTTCACTTGCAAGGAAGGTTGTCTTTGCCAGGCGCTTTCGCTTGGTCTGCCCGGGTTGTTTCGCCGGGGCTCCTGTAGGCGCGATCATCGCCAAATGCCCATCGGTAGACCCAATACTGTGGGGGGGGGGGGGGGGGAGAGATGTCCCCGAAAACAATGGAAGAGGCGGAGACATGTTACAAGTTGGCCGTTTCCTAATTCACGGTTCTTTAATATCAAAAAGTTTTGCGCCCACGTGAAGCGTTGAAGGTGACGTTGCCGCTGCTCTTGAGTTCGCCCAGACCGTCTATTTGATCCCAGACCCAGAATTTTTTGAAATCGTAGCACGGAACGAAATGTCTCACGCCAAATATAGCCTGCATGCTCTAGGACCCTGTATTGCTTGCGGACAACGTCATGTAACTTTTCGGTAAGGTCTGTTGCGTGGCGTGTGTTTCAAATAATTCGTAACTGCAGGGATCGAGCCGATAGCTCTATACGGATGGAGTCGATAGCTCTGTAGGGGTCGAGTCGATAGCTCTGTAGGGATCGAGCCGATAGCTCTGTAGGGATCGAGCCGATAGCCCTGCAGGGATCGAACCGATAGCTCTGTAGGGATCGAGCCGATAGCTCTGTAAGGATCGACCTGAAAGCTCTGTAGGGATCGAACCGATAGCTATGTAGGGATCGAACCGATAGCTCTGTAGGGATCGAGCCAATAGCACTGTAGGGATCGAGCCGATAGCCCTGCAAAGATCGAGTCGATAGCTCTGTAGGGATCGAGCCGATAGCTCTGTAGGGATCGAGCCGATAGCTCTGTAGGGATCGAGTCGATAGCTCTGTAGGGATCGAGCCGATAGCTCTGTAGGGATCGAGCCGATAGCTCTGTAGGGATCGAGCCGATAGCTCTGTAGGGATCGAGCTGATAGCTCTGTAAGGATCGAGTCGATAGCTCTGTAGGGATCGAGTCCATAGCTCTGTAGGCATCGAGCCGACAGCTCTGTAGGGATCGAGCCGATAGCTCTGTAGGGATCGAGCCGATAGCTCTGTAGGGATCGAGCCGATAGCTCTGTAGGGATCGAGCCGATAGCTCTGTAGGGATCGAGCCGATAGCTCTGTAGGGATCGAGCCGATAGCCCTGCAGGGATCGAGCCGATAGCTCTGTAGGGATCGAGCCGATAGCTCTGTAAGGATCGACCTGAAAGCTCTGTAGGGATCGAACCGATAGCTATGTAGGGATCGAGCCGATAGCTCTGTAGGGATCGAGCCGATAGCTATGTAGGGATCGAGCCGATAGCCCTGCAAAGATCGAGTCGATAGCTCTGTAGGGATCGAGCCGATAGCTCTGTAGGGATCGAGCCGATAGCTCTGTAGGGATCGAGTCGATAGCTCTGTAGGGATCGAGCCGATAGCTCTGTAGGGATCGAGCCGATAGCTCTGTAGGGATCGAGCCGATAGCTCTGTAGGGATCGAGCTGATAGCTCTGTAAGGATCGAGTCGATAGCTCTGTAGGGATCGAGTCCATAGCTCTGTAGGCATCGAGCCGACAGCTCTGTAGGGATCGAGCCGATAGCTATGTAGGGATCGAGCCGATAGCTCTGTAGGGATCGAGCCGATAGCTCTGTAGGGATCGAGCCGATAGCTCTGTAGGGATCGAGCCGATAGCTCTGTAGGGATCGAGCCAATAGCCCTGCAGGGATCGAGCCGATAGCTCTGTAGGGATCGAGCCGATAGCTCTGTAGGGATCGAGCTGATAGCTCTGTAAGGATCGAGTCGATAGCTCTGTAGGGATCGAGTCCATAGCTCTGTAGGCATCGAGCCGACAGCTCTGTAGGGATCGAGCCGATAGCTATGTAGGGATCGAGCCGATAGCTCTGTAGGGATCGAGCCGATAGCTCTGTAGGGATCGAGTCGATAGCACTGTAGGGATCGAGTCGATAGCACTGTAGGGATCGAGCCGATAGCTCTGTAGGGATCGAGCCCATAGCTCTGTAGGGATCGAGTCGATAGCTCTGTAGGGATCGAGCCGATAGCTCTGTAGGGATCGAGTCGATAGCTCTGTAGGGATCGAGCCGATAGCTCTGTAGGGATCGAGCCGATAGCTCTGTAGGGATCGAGCCGATAGCTCTGTAGGGATCGAGTCGATAGCACTGTAGGGATCGAGTCGATAGCACTGTAGGGATCGAGCCGATAGCTCTGTAGGGATCGAGCCGATAGCTCTGTAGGGATCGAGTCGATAGCACTGTAGGGATTGAGCCGATAGCCCTGTAGGGATCGAGCCGATAGCCCTGCAGGGATCGAGCCGATAGCTCTGTAGGGATCGAGCCGATAGCCCTGCAGGGATCGAGCCGATAGCTCTGTAGGGATCGAGCCGATAGCTCTGTAAGGATCGACCTGAAAGCTCTGTAGGGATCGAACCGATAGCTATGTAGGGATCGAGCCGATAGCTCTGTAGGGATCGAGCCGATAGCTATGTAGGGATCGAGCCGATCGCCCTGCAGGGATCGAGCCGATAGCTCTGTAGGGATCGAGCCGATAGCTCTGTAGGGATCGAGCCGATAGCTCTGTAGGGATCGAGCCGATAGCTCTGTAGGGATCGAGCCGATAGCTCTGTAGCTCTATAGGGATCGAGCCGATAGCTCTGTAGCTCTGTAGGGATCGAGCTGATAGCTCTGTAGCTCTATAGGGATCGAGCCGATAGCTCTGTAGGGACCGAGCCGATAGCTCTGTAGCTCTATAGGGATCGAGCTGATAGTTCTGTAACTATACGGTTCGAGCCGAGAGCGCTGTAGCGAGTCGATAGGCAGGGGATTTACCAGAGTGTCTAAATGTGCCTCGGCATTTTCCGCCACAATCCGGTATTTAAATTGACATCAATGTTTCCGGTTCGGCCAGCAGTGTTTTCGTTTTCGTCTGCGGTGTAATTTTGTAGATTTATAATGTTATTTGGGAGCGAGGACAACGATGAACAGGACTTTTTGTCTCCTTCTGGAGGGTAAGGGCAGCATGGAATAGATTTGTAGGCCATAAAGTGTTGTGTCTCCCAATTACTCATTGTCGTCAGCTTCCCTTTAAACTTCCCCGTAGGCCTAGGCTACCGCCGTAAGTTTACGTCACTTCGTCACGCCCCTCACCCCCATACAAGCCAGGACCACTGTAGCCGGTACATGCCTCTCTTACCACGCCTGTAAACGGAGCAAGGGTGAGAACCATGCCGCTCACATGGCTAGACTTAAACTTTTTACTATAGTAAAGGTAAAACTTTTATTATTCATGATGTACGTTGCGGCAGAGTTGGCGGAATCAGTAGATCTACTGATCCATGGCACCCTCAAAACAATAAATTTGGCGTGCTCTCTCTTTTTAAGACTTTTGGCTGGGACGTCCCCCACTACAGATACGCCCACATACCTACCTATAAGCCGAAGTTATGATCGGTTTACAGCAGCAATTATTTTTCGAAGTGATACAACTTCATAAAGCAGGGTGTCAAGTTCCTATTTTATTCCTATTTTTTCCTATTTTTCTGTAGTGCTCCTATTTATTCCTATTTTCTTTGAAAATTCCTATTTTTTCCTATTTTCTCAGGTTCATGCCGTAATTATTTTCACTTTTGTTTGAAATTATCTCTCTGGAGTTATCAAGCAACTTATAACTTCTTTTACAAGGAAGAATAATACATTACATGCATAACTGGGGATTTACCATTTTTTTTGGTATATCAGAATCCCCCCTTTCCAACGTTGTCCCCATGTTGTCATACAGGGGATGCATATATTGTTTTACTGCCTCCAACATATGTATGCTTATTGTGTGCCCCCACCCCTGCGGGACCGGGGTTAGAATAGGCTCGACGCATCTCCTTGCGTGTCGTAAGAGGCGACTAAGTAGGAGGAAACATGTTTTTACTCAAACACCAAAACAATCTATTAAATGTAATAAATAAAATAACTTTGCCATTTCAAAATCGAAGCTGGTCTACAAGATCAAATGATTTCTGTTAATCCAATAGTTGGGTCTTGATTTTGTGATAAAAATTCTACTTTATTGATCATATCTTGTGCAAGATTGTGGTTGGATGAGATATTATCCATGCAGTAGGTGCTAAACATCTCTAAAAGTAGGTTGTAGCCCACCATACTGAGAGTGCTGTTCAGATAAGCCAATGGACTTTATTGTACTGTACAGTGCTAATTAAATCGCTCAGGGGGCCTCCCTGGTGTAGTGGTTAGCGCACTAGACCGCAGATCAATAGGTCCTGGGTTCGAATCCGGGCCCGGGCACCTAATCTGGGGCATGTTTCATTCCTTCATCCTTCATCGTCCCGGGAGGTTCCTTGGCCCAATTTAGCCTGTATGTGCACAAAAGTGGCCTAAAACACCAACATTTCATTTCATTTCATTTCTTAAATCGCTCATAACTGCCAATAGATATACACCTGAGGTCCGCTTTGATGAATACTTTTCTATGTGAGATGAAGTAGTGGGGTGGTCAAATGGTTGAGTACTTAAATATATATCATGTTCCATTGGATAAGGATTATAATTAGTGCACCCTATACCTCAGCAGTATTGACTGATTAAATTGTGACAACTGTCCTGAAGAACACGCTCAACCAGGTTTCCTCTTAATATAAATATGCCAAATCTCTTTACTGTTTGATGAAGTGCTCAATGGAAAGAGAGTTGTCACCTGTGTTAGTGGAATGCGTTCTTGGAAAATAATACCTGCGGGCCTGGAGAGACGGTTGTAATAGTGAAAATAGAGATTAGTTTCAGTCAATGACATCACCCCGTGGTCTAGCGGTAGCGCATTGCGCCACAGATCGATCGGGACCTGCTTGAAAGTCCCAGTTTGATGATCTGGGGCACTTTTTATCCACTTCATTCAACGACCTGGGAGATGCAAACTTAGCCCTTATGATTCTTGTGATACCTGGTTGATAGGTGGATGCAAAGGTTTCACTCGTCCACATAGTATTAGTGGCATCTTGAAGAACATTTTTAGCATATTCTTTTGCGCTAACCTAATTTTTTTTTTACAGATTTGCCTAGCCTGGTGATGGATTGCTTGTAGTACTCTGAACTGCATGAATTGCTTGGTGTGGACTGCTTGTAGTGCTTGGTGATCAGATGCTGCTTGCAGAACAGCAACAAATTTGGCACCAAAATGCCTAAGGCACAAACGAAGTTCTGTTCTGCATGGTTAGAGCTTATAGATGTCAATAATCAGAGGGTGGTTCAGTGGTGTCGACAAGGAAAAGACAAATTTCATGGCTACTGTCGATACTGTGATTCAGACATCCGATGTGACAATTCTGGCAAAGCCCAGATTCTACAGCATGCCAAAAAAGAAAAACACAGACATGCTATAAAGTATGTACAGGACGATACTCAGGGTAAATTGTTGTTTTGTGCTTCTACTTCGAGAACAGTTGACTCAGCCGAAAGCTCCAGTGGAAAACTTCGAGTTCTGAATTACAACGACGCTCATCTGTCTGCTGAAATCTACTGGCTGGCCAAGGTGGCTGTGTCAAATTACAGTTTGCGGTCAGTAGATCGCGTAGGAAAGACATTTGCTGCGATGTTCCCAGACAGCAAGATTGCGGCAGGATTTAGCCTAAGTAGGACTAGTGCCTCATACATGATTGGAGAAGGAATGGCACCACATTTCAGACAAATCCTTGTCAATGACCTGGTCAAATCAAACCTTCCATTTGCCTTGCATTTCGATGAAACAAGCACTGCTCAAATTAAAAAGCAGATGGACCTGACATTGCGCTTCTGGTCACCAACCCATGATGAAGTCTGGGTTGCATTCTACACGTCACTTTTTTTCGGTCATGCCGAAGGAGATAAGGTAGCTTGTGCTATGTTTGAGCAGATGAACGAAGATAATTTACCATTAGCTAAACTCACCACACTTGTGCGGGATGGTCCAAATGTTAATAAAACCATCTTCAGGAAACTTCAACAGATGATCAAAGAGCAAGATGCACAGTTTTCGGGCTTTATTGATCTTGGAAGTTGTGTCCTGCACATCGTTCACAATGCATTTGGCAAGGGGTTGCAGACGTATGGAAAGGAGTTAGAACAGCTGTGTGGATGTTCATTCACTGTTCAAGTACAGCGCCGCAAGGAGAGAAGACTATCAAGACCTGCAGCGCAAGATGGAAGTTTCGCTGAATGCGTTTCAACAACACACAGAAGTGCGTTGGCTCAGTCTGGGAGCTGCCTTGTGTCGGCTCCTCGAGCAGTGGGATTGCATCTGTCAGTTCCTCAAGGACTTGGGAAAAGATGAAAAAACTGCACCAAAAAGTGTAAACTACAAACGGGCTGCTGCCATGCTGACTACAGATGATAACAAAGTCATCCGAGTTCAGCTGGAGTTCTTGAAGACCTGTACTCCTGTGTTTGAAGAGTTGCTTTCAGAAAAGTAGCCCAACGATCCACTTGGTATATGACAGTATGTGTGACACTCTGCTCAAACTGATGCGCCGGTTCATGAAGTCCGAAGCACTGAAAGGAAAACACGGGCCCGACCTGGCTTGTGTCAGTATCCAAGACCGATCTCTTCAGCTCTCCGACAAGGAGTTGGTCATTGGAGATGGGACGAAGAAGGCTTTGGCAGGTTTGAAACCAGAGAAACAACAGATGGCCATTCTAGGAATGCGTTCATTTTTCATGGCAGCTGTAGATCATATGAGGTCTAGGCTCCCCCTCAACAACACCCTCCTTGAAGACCTTGGATGTCTCCATCCACTGAAGAGGGACAGAAAGAGCACCATCTCTTCTATTCAAAATTTGACAAGAAAACTGCAACCCCAGCTGGATACTGCCCAGGTCGCGGATGAGTGGAAACTTTTCCAGGCAGACGGTGACATTTCTGTCATTGACACTAGTCAACGGATTGATTCTTTCTGGAGAGAAGTATTCTCTCTTCGAGCAGTTCACGGTGGAAGTCGCTACGCTGTCCTGCCATTAGTCGTCAAGTCTGGGCTGATCCTGGCGCAAACGAATGCTGAGTCAGAGCGCAGTCTCTCTGTGAACGCCAGGCTGGTGACAAAAGATCGCGCTCAACTAGGCCAAAAGACGATAACAGGTCTTCGAACAGTCCGAGAAGCGGTAAGGTTCTATGATCCTACAGACAACCAACCTGAACGCTTGCCTGTAACGAAAGAATTGAAACAAGCTGTGAGATCTGCTCATGCCGCCTATCAATCACGCCTTGATGATGAAAAGCTTCATGAAGAGAGGCTTCAGAAAGAAGCAAAGAGGAAGAAGGAAGAAGAAGATAAGAGAATTCAGGAAAGTGCAAGGATGGCAGAAGCCAAGAAATCGTTGACCCAGTGTGAGACAGACATAAGTAAAGAAGAAGAAGACACCAGAGTTGAAATAGAAGCGGCTGATGAACTTCTTCATGATACAACATCGAAATTGCGTGGAACAGTTTCCGGTTCAAGTTCAGTGAGCAAACAGAGCATCACAATTGCCATGATGATGTTGGATGCCGCCCAGGACAAGAGAAATAAAGCCATGAAGAAGATGGCTGAAATAGGAGAAAAGCGTAAGGTGCTTGAGAAAAAGAAACAAATACTTCTAGATAAAGCCATTCCAACAGGCCAAGTTTCGCCCAAGAAAAGAAAGCATGCCGACTGTGCTGTGTTTTTAAAGAAACAGAAGCAAACAACAAAGTAGCAAGGGTATATGTGTCGATTGCTCTTGCATGGTAACGAAACTCTATTTGTACTATAGTATGGCCTCAAAGCGTACTTTCAGGCAAAACAAACACAACCCCTAGCTCTATGGTATTTGTAGATATCTGCCTATTAACACCGGATGATTGTCACACCCTGAAACGTCACAGTGCTTTGCGCAATTTCTGCATTCCAATGACAAGAGATACTTCTCAGGTTCTAGTAGAGCTTTATATTGACCATATTGAAGGCAAAGTTTTCGATTATATTTGCATACCAATGTTCATAGCAATTGTGCGCATATATGACATTCAACGGTTGCTTGAACTCACTGAGAAATGCAGTTTGCTTCCCTACTGCTTGACACATGCAGACAATACTAAACCATTACTGTACTTTATGACTGTGTCTCCTAGTATTCAGTTAATAAAACAAGGTGGATTGGGATGGCTGTGAGGGGTGTTGGGAGGCCATCAGTTACTAAAGTGTTCCTATTTGTATTCAGATACTCCTATTTTTGTCCTATTTGTATGTAGATATTCCTATTTTTGTCCTATTTTTTAGCTCCTCTGTTTCCTATTTTCCTATTTTCTAAGTAGCATTAGCAACTTGACACCCTGATAAAGTTTAAGGGACAGAAAACTTGTTTAATGTGTGAAATACTAAAGAAATTTTTTTTTATGATATTAAGGAAATAAAATGATCGAATTTAGTCTCCAAGAATTGTGCACCAGGTGTAAATTTGATCAGTCGGTCGGGCAATTTCGATCAGCCATATGACCTAAACCTGATCTACATATGTGCATTTGGTAGCACATCTTAATGGACAGCGCAGGACAGGGGTTGAGGGACCCTGGTTACTGATGGATACCAGGGGCTCAGACCAATTGCTTCTTTCGCATTTTCAGCGGTGTGGACTCCCCAGTGAGTTTCGTAATAGAACAGATTTTTCTTCGTAGACCTACACCAAAAATGTGGAATTATTTACCAAGTGATCTAAGTTACCCGCCAATGTGATCGACTTTACCCGCCTATGATTGAATTCAGCCAGATTCGCGTGGGCCTTTTAAAACTGTCACTGACATTAAGATTTATGACATATTCGCTAGAGGGCGGCACTAAGCAGAAGGGGACTCCATACTGAACTATGTGCTGCTTAGTTTATTGTGATGCGTTGCTGCAGTCCTCCCAGAGAGATGGTTTCATCACAAAGTGATCAAAATATGCCGACCTTCCCCTAGCTAGGCCTAGTATCACAACGCATAAATATCACTTTTATATCACAATTTTTTTAGTACCAATCGTGCCATCAGTCAATGTCAAATTTATTAATGTAGTTGACACTTGGTTTGTCCGATATCTTCATTAAAGTTGCATATCAAACTCTTTTCAGTGAAAAGTAAGCCCAAGAGAAATGTATTTCAAAATTTGCACAAAACTTGATTGTTTCGCTCTATAAATTTATAAACCTGATAAACATTGCTGTTTCAGCTGTGATGTGGCAAACATGTCTATCCGGCTACACCACAGAACTCTGTCGTTACGCTGCTACTTATAACAAAGGCCAAAGCATCGCGAAGCACACGAACTGATGGGAAAGAGCTTGATATGCAACTTTAACCTTTGAAACTATTTTTATGAAATTACTGATGATGACTGATGATTCAGCATGTCATTTGTCATATTTTCGCAGCCAATCGAAGTGATCGGTAAGCAGCAAATTTGTCAGTAGGTGGCGCTATGGGTGGAAAGGGCAAATTCGGTTTTACTGGTTTACTTTGTGGAAAAAAGCTTGGCACTTGGGCTGCCAAGACTCCATCACACAGTTCTATGATAAAAAAAAATGGGTGTATAAAGTCTTC
Source organism: Arenicola marina (assembly GCA_964019135.1). Taxonomy (NCBI): domain Eukaryota; kingdom Metazoa; phylum Annelida; class Polychaeta; family Arenicolidae; genus Arenicola; species Arenicola marina. The sequence goes on from OZ025264.1 coordinate 23,572,817, forward strand.
TGGATGTGGAAATCACAATATAACGAAGACACGAAGATTGCACAATATTTTGTGTTTCAAAAGATTGGTGTACTAAAACATAATGCCCCCCCAATTTTCTTCATCCTTGTGAGCGCTATCATTGTGAGTGCTATCATTGTGAGTGCTATCATTGTGAGTGCTATCATTGTGAGTGCTATCATTGTGAGTGCTATCATTGTGAGTGCTATCATTGTGAGTGCTATCATTGTGAGTGCTATCATTGTGAGTGCTATCATTGTGAGTGCTATCATTGTGAGTGCTATCATTGTGAGTGCTATCATTGTGAGTGCTATCATTGTGAGTGCTATCATTGTGAGTGCTATCATTGTGAGTGCTATCATTGTGAGTGCTATCATTGTGAGTGCTATCATTGTGAGTGCTATCATTGTGAGTGCTATCATTGTGAGTGCTATCATTGTGAGTGCTATCATTGTGAGTGCTATCATTGTGAGTGCTATCATTGTGAGTGCTATCATTGTGAGTGCTATCATTGTGAGTGCTATCATTGTGAGTGCTATCATTGTGAGTGCTATCATTGTGAGTGCTATCATTGTGAGTGCTATCATTGTGAGTGCTATCATTATCTTCTAAATCTCCTGACAAAAAGGCTCTTTCTGGGTGGGTAAACAGCAGCTGAGTGCCAGCCAAATTGAAAATCTGCCCTCCAAAATTGAAACTCCTCACCCATCCAGCGGCTAGGTAGGTCTCTGGCTAATACCCTGCTCCCAGTATCAGCACTTGCAGGTCAAGGATGCTGACTTTTGAAGCCATATAGCCATGATGGCCTAAATACAGTCTGGCTCTACTAACGTTTACTACTTAAGACACCATATGCAGTGAATTAAGGCTAACCATGAGGATATCCTCAACATGGCAACTATCTTAGTTTTGGGTGATTCATTGTGTATAATTCTTAAATAATTAAGATATAATTCTTGTCACACCCACGATTGTAAGTATTGAAACAGTGACCGTATCCAGTCAAAATTATTATGAGGAATGTAAATAAAAATTATCACTTTGCAACTTCCCGTTCTTGAACTGTACTGTTTTTATGAAACTTCATGATTTTAAGTTTATCTGACTGAAATAGATGTCTAGTTGTATCTATGTATTGTTTCTCTTTGTTATTTTCAAATAGGTCCAAATTGGCCTCTTTATTTGGAATGGACAAGACGTCTTCTCAAGGTGGGAATGCATCATTGAAGTACCAAGCACCAAAAGAGCCCAAGAAGGGTGGTAAGTGTTCATTTATTGTCATGAAGTACCAAGCAACAAGAGAATTAACCCAAGAAGGGTCGTAAGTAAGTGTCCACTTATTGTCATGAAGTTGTCTTCATTAGAAGATCCTTTCAAAGGCTATCATGCTAACTGGCAAGAGTCTCTACACCGCACTTGCCAGGCCCCGGTTTATGATGCAGCCAATGCTGTATGTTTTATGAATGTTGCACTATTGCAGAGGGAGAGACCAAGGAGCAGAGTCCAGTGTCAGTGATACACGCTGTCCCAGCTACAGCCTATAAATTGTGAGTTGTATCAATTGGTCAGTTACATTGGCACCAACCGCTGACGACAAAACCAATGTTGTGGTGCAGGGATTCCTCTTGCATTATTTTGCCAGATAACGTGAGTGTAAAGATGATAGAGCAATATTTAGACAGGCAGAAACATGCTCTTAGCCCCTAGCTTAATTACTGCACTATCATTTGATTAACGTTTTCCCCTACCATATGTTTATAATGTTTTCTAAGCACACAGCTAGGTAAACATATTAATTAATTAAAGCATTTTTGCATGTTAGAAGTACTGTAAAACTACTCTTGTAGCTGGATATTTGTGTTAGTTCATTATACCCCTGTAACGTTGTTAAATGCAGTACTTACCTATATTCAAGTTCCATTACAAGCACCAGTACTCCACTTTGTAATGCAATTCTAGGCCAGTTGCATTGTACATGTTTAGTTATATGTCGTTTTGTAAGCAATAGATATATCTGGCTAATGTTCTAATTTAATGCTCTGATGCTGTTGATTTCAGTGCTGACAACCAGTTTGTCAGTCAGGGCAAGTTGGGAGCTGCTATCATTGGGAATCCCAATGACAGATGTGTGAGTACCTGCTCCTGGAGAATGCATTAATTCACTTCCAGTTGAAAGCATTTCTCGGAATAGTTTAGTTTATTTCGTACTATAGGCTGGCCTCCAGCCAAGGTACATAAACAAGACACAAACAAGAGAACAAACGCACAGTCATAACAGTACATACAAACGATATGAAAAGTGAATGTGGGAAACTTCAATAACCACTCTGGTATTTTCTTTGGAGAGCCAAGCTTATAAATTTATATAAATTAAACATAACTTGCTCGTTGAGCTCAGCTCTAAAAATGTATCCATTGTTGGGAACGCATAATAGTAGTTCTTTATGTAGAGTTTACGAATATCGTCATACAACGAGCACTTTAGTGTAAAGTGGGCTTTTGACTCGACTTCGTCCACCCCGACGCGTTGACAATGGATGCATAGCCTTTCTTGAAAGAGTAAATTTAAATATCTCCCTTTTTCGATCATCAAGTTATGATTCGCGCATCGGAATCTGTTATACACGCTATTGAAAGCATTTATGGTAGCGACTAATACAATTGGTTTTCCATCAGAATGTTCAGAGGTTTTATTCAGCCTAAACCCTCACCAAAAGACAAACCTTAAAAAAAGCGGAATATGTATTCTTTGACTAAGTGTTCTCATAATCCACTAGTTGTTCACAGAATAATTGAGTATCCACTGTGAACGTTTCTCCATAGCAAGCGCCAATATACCGGTATGCATTGGCGCAGTATGGCATTAGCGCACTATGGCATTGGCGCAGTATGGCATTAGCGCAGTATGGCATTAGCGCAGTATGGCATCGGCGCAGTATGGCATTGGCGCAGTATGGCATTAGCGCAGTATGGCATTAGCGCAGTATGGCATCGGCGCAGTATGGCATTGGCGCAGTATGGCATTGGCGCAGTAGGGCATCGGCGCAGTATGGCATTGGCGCAGTATGGCATTGGCGCAGTATGGCATTGGCGCAGTATGGCATTGGCGCAGTATAGCATTGGCGCAGTATAGCATTGGCGCAGTATGGCATTAGCGCAGTATGGCATTGGCCCAGTATGGCATTGGCGCAGTATGGCATTGGCGCAGTATGGCATTGGCGCAGTATGGCATTGGCGCAGTATGGCATTAGCGCAGTATGGCATTAGCGCAGTATGGCATTGGCGCAGTATGGCATTGGCGCAGTATGGCATTGGCGCAGTATGGCATTGGCGCAGTATGGCATTAGCGCAGTATGGCATTGGCGCAGTATGGCATTAGCGCAGTATGGCATTAGCGCAGTATGGCATCGGCGCAGTATGGCATTGGCGCAGTATGGCATTGGCGCAGTATGGCATCGGCGCAGTATGGCATTGGCGCAGTATGGCATTGGCGCAGTATGGCATTGGCGCAGTATGGCATTGGCGCAGTATGGCATTGGCGCAGTATAGCATTGGCGCAGTATGGCATTAGCGCAGTATGGCATTGGCCCAGTATGGCATTGGCGCAGTATGGCATTGGCGCAGTATGGCATTGGCGCAGTATGGCATTGGCGCAGTATGACATTAGCGCAGTATAGCATTAGCGCAGTATGGCATTGGCGCAGTATGGCATTGGCGCAGTATGGCATTAGCGCAGTATGGCATTGGCGCAGTATGGCATTGGCGCAGTATGGCATTGGCGCAGTATGGCATTGGCGCAGTATGGCATTGGCGCAGTATGGCATTGGCGCAGTATGGTATTGGCGCAGTATGGCATTGGCGCAGTATGGCATTAGCGCAGTATGGCATTGGCGCAGTATGGCATTGGCGCAGTATAGCATTGGCGCAGTATGGCATTAGCGCAGTATGGCATTGGCCCAGTATGGCATTGGCCCAGTATGGCATTGGCGCAGTATAGCATTGGCGCAGTATGGCATCGGCGCAGTATGGCATTAGCGCAGTATGGCATTGGCGCAGTATGGCATTGGCGCAGTATGGCATTGGCGCAGTATGGCATTGGCGCAGTATGGCATTGGCGCAGTATGGCATTGGCGCAGTGTGGCATTGGCGCAGTATGGCATTGGCGCAGTATGGCATTGGCGCAGTATGGCATTGGCGCAGTATGGTATTGGCGCAGTATGGCATTGGCGCAGTATGGCATTGGCGCAGTATGGCATTAGCGCAGTATGGCATTGGCGCAGTATGGCATTGGCGCAGTATGGCATTGGCGCAGTATGGCATTAGCGCAGTATGGCATTAGCGCAGTATGGCATTAGCGCAGTATGGCATTAGCGCAGTATGGCATTAGCGCAGTATGGCATTAGCGCAGTATGGCATTAGCGCAGTATGGCATTGGCGCAGTATGGCATTGGCGCAGTATGGCATTGGCGCAGTATGGCATTAGCGCAGTATGGCATTAGCGCAGTATGGCATTGGCGCAGTATGGCATTGGCGCAGTATGGCATTGGCGCAGTATGGCATTAGCGCAGTATGGCATTAGCGCAGTATGGCATTAGCGCAGTATGACATTAGCGCAGTATGGCATTGGCGCAGTATGACATTAGCGCAGTATGGCATTAGCGCAGTATGGCATTAGCGCCGTATGGCATTAGCGCAGTATGGCATTGGCGCAGTATGGCATTGGCGCAGTATGGCATTGGCGCAGTATGGCATTGGCGCAGTATGACATTAGCGCAGTATAGCATTAGCGCAGTATGGCATTGGCGCAGTATGGCATTGGCGCAGTATGGCATTGGCGCAGTATGGCATTGGCGCAGTATGGCATTGGCGCAGTATGGCATTGGCGCAGTATGACATTAGCGCAGTATAGCATTAGCGCAGTATGGCATTAGCGCAGTATGGCATTAGCGCAGTATGGCATTGGCGCAGTATGGCATTAGCGCAGTATGGCATTAGCGCAGTATGGCATTGGCGCAGTATAGCTGTTGGCTGTGGGTAAAACGGCCTTACATCCGTCAATCAATATTATCAAATATGTAACTTAACTTAGTAGCGTGTAACATTGCCAGTGAGTATCCAGAGGAGACAATCGGTTGTAGCTCACCAGTTCTGCTTAATTGGAATTTTAAGTTGAGCTGAGCTTGAAACTGTATGCCTTTTTTTATATACATGAACGTTTCTTGCAGTACAAGTTGCTACTTTACATTAGCAAACAGCAGCAAGTGACAAATGCGACAATCAGCGACAATTTCGCATTCAATGTAAGTTGGTTTTCATGTCAAGCGACGTAAGTTAATACAGTGCACTGCGCCTGATTGCAACTTCTAGTTGTCAGCAAAAAAGTTGCAATCAACTGAAGTTACGATTATCCGAAGTTACGATTATCCGTAGTTGGCGATTTTGACGGGTCAGAAGGGACTACATGTACGCGCTATGGGTTTTTATACGCTTCAGATGCACGTGTTTACACTAAACTGTCATTATAACACTGCTTATCATTTGATTTTTTTTACTTATTTTGACTATGGCAGTCCCGCTGATTGGGATGTTATGGCCTCTGTAAACCGGCCATCTCCATAAAGCATCTTTCATATTGAAATCTGTTGAGTTTACCGTGCAAACAACCAGTTCTTATTGTGGTCCTATCAAGCAATGCACTAGCCCAGTTTGTGATAGCTACATTGTATGTTTAATTCTCGTCGTGTCCCTGTCCATCCGCGGCTCATGCAGAATACACTTCTCTCCCTTCCATGCAGGTTCAGCCGAAAAATTATGCGAATTTTTGTGACGATGCTAGACAGAACTGGTCCCTCATGTTTGACAGCGAACAACACCTTCTGGATTTCGCCCGACAGGTTTGTCTTTATTGTACCAATATGTGAGATATGTCCTGGAAGATGTGGACCCCTTTTGAAATACTAATTTGTGTGGACCTCCAGAGATATAGGGCGTCGTGCATCCAAATCAATAATCGTTTATTTATCCAAGTGAATACATAAGTCAATAACCAGTGTCACAAACAAGCCAAGGAACAACATAAATCAATAACACGTGTCATAAACAAGCCAAGAAACAACATATTCAATGAGATGGTTAGGAGAAAGTTAAAACATGTTTGTCGCTGGCACTAAAGCCACCCTTAAATACACGTTTTTGATAAAAGTAGTCATGTTAATTTAATAGAGGTAATTCATTATCAAGTAAATACAAATAAGATGGTACATTGATACGGATAACAACGTTAAGATGACAGAGATGAATTAAGATGTTGGATATCATAGATTAAACCAGCGCGGGATTAAACTATCATGCGCAATTACTACACGCAATGATTGATAAATCATAGATCCGTCGGCTGTTTCCCCAGTATATGGCTAGCTGTGATATTGCCTTTTCTTTCTCGATGCCCCTCAGATTGGATTGGCTAAACTGAACAGCTGTAGCGAACCAGTCTCCAAGGTGATAACTCAGGATTTGCTGACGGGAGAAGGGGGAGGTCTGGACCAAGGGGACTCGGTGGAGCTCAAGTACTCCGGATGGCTGTTGGAAAACTTCAAATTAGGACAGGCAAGTGATAAATGATGTGTTATTTGTATTAGCAAGGGAAGAATTCAGTCCGCCTGTTGACTGGCTGTTTTTTGCGGTGTGTGTTTGTATGTTGAGTGTCCCACATCAAATTGATGCCACCGAATAACATTTGTGCTGTACTATATTTTGCAGATGTTCGACAGCAATGCTTCTGCGGATAAACTTTTGCGATTTAAAGTTGGAAAGTGTAAACTTGTCAAGGTAAGAGTGACACTTGTATGTGATGTTTTTTTGTTTGTTGTTGTTGTAAAATCGTTTTTACCAATCCAAATAGTTGTCGATACATAGCAGCTATACATCTGACATATAAAAAACCCACCAAAGAACTGCATGCACTATCGATCATTAATATATAAGAATATACTTAATACAGAATCGAGAGATATTATATAGAATGCAACAGCACCTCGGGACCATTTAACAAATAAGAATTGGTTTACCTTTTCTATATTTCAATTTCTCTTATCTAGAAGCTCACAGGTACTGATCATTTCCGGGTTTTAGTGCTAACTTTTGAGTTATTTAGATTGAACTTACCGGTATGGCACGATATAGCCTTACAGGCTGAAATTGCCGTTAGACAACAATCAAATCAAATCTAATGCATTTCTTCATATTGACTACCACGTGTATGTTCTGCAGGGGTTGGACGAGGGCGTGCTGGGCCTGGCCAGGAATGGCAAGAGGCTGGTCATTGTCCCGCCACACCTGGGGTACGGGGACGAGGGCAAGGGAAAGGTGCCGGCCAAGAGTCTGCTCCTTTTTGAGGTGGAGGCAGTCAGGGTGAGTATAGTAACAGTGGAGGCAGTCAGGGTGAGTATAGTAACAGTGGAGGCAGTCAGGGTGAGTATAGTAACAGTGAAGGCAGCCAGGGTGAGTATATTAACAGTGGAGGCAGTTAGGGTGAGTATAGTAACAGTGGAGGCAGTCAGGGTGAGTATCGTAACAGTGGAGGCAGTCAGGGTGAGTATAGTAACAGTGGAGGCAGTCAGGGTGAGTATAGTAACAGTGGAGGCAGCCAGGGTGAGTATATTAACAGTGGAGGCAGTTAGGGTGAGTATAGTAACAGTGGAGGCAGCCAGGGTGAGTATATTAACAGTGGAGGCAGTCAGGATGAGTATAGTAACAGTGGAGGCAGTCAGGGTGAGTATAGTAACAGTGGAGGCAGTCAGGGTGAGTATAGTAACAGTGGAGGCAGTCAGGGTGAGTATAGTAACAGTGGAGGCAGTCAGGGTGAGTATAGTAACAGTGGAGGCAGCCAGGGTGAGTATAGTAACAGTGGAGGCAGTCAGGGTGAGTATAGTAACAGTGGAGGCAGTCAGGATGAGTATAGTAACAGTGTAGGCAGTCAGGGTGAGTATAGTAACAGTGGAGGCAGTCAGGGTGAGTATAGTAACAGTGGAGGCAGTCAGGGTGAGTATAGTAACAGTGGAGGCAGCCAGGGTGAGTATAGTAACAGTGGAGGCAGTCAGGGTGAGTATAGTAACAGTGGAGGCAGCCAGGGTGAGTATAGTAACAGTGGAGGCAGTCAGGGTGAGTATAGTAACAGTGGAGGCAGTCAGGGTGAGTATAGTAACAGTGGAGGCAGTCAGGGTGAGTATAGTAACAGTGAAGGCAGTCAGGGTGAGTATAGTAACAGTGAAGGCAGTCAGGGTGAGTATAGTAACAGTGGGGGCAGTCAGGGTGAGTATAGTAACAGTGGAGGCAGTCAGGGTGAGTATAGTAACAGTGGAGGCAGTCAGGGTGAGTATAGTAACAGTGGGGGCAGTCAGGGTGAGTATAGTAACAGTGGAGGCAGTCAGGGTGAGTATAGTAACAGTGGAGGCAGTCAGGGTGAGTATAGTAACAGTGGGGGCAGTCAGGGTGAGTATAGTAACAGTGGAGGCAGTCAGGGTGAGTATAGTAACAGTGGAGGCAGTCAGGGTGAGTATAGTAACAGTGGAGGCAGTCAGGGCGAGTATAGTAACAGTGGAGGCAGCCAGGGTGAGTATATTAACAGTGGAGGCAGCCAGGGTGAGTATAGTAACAGTGGAGGCAGTCAGGGTGAGTATAGTAACAGTGGAGGCAGTCAGGGTGAGTATATTAACAGTGGGGGCAGTCAGGGTGAGTATAGTAACAGTGGAGGCAGCCAGGGTGGGTATAGTAACAGTGGAGGCAGTCAGGGTGAGTATAGTAACAGTGGAGGCAGCCAGGGTGAGTATAGTAACAGTGGAGGCAGCCAGGGTGAGTATAGTAACAGTGGAGGCAGTCAGGGTGAGTATAGTAACAGTGGAGGCAGTCAGGGTGAGTATAGTAACAGTGGAGGCAGTCAGGGTGAGTAAAGTAACAGTGGAGGCAGTCAGGGTGAGTATATTAACAGTGGAGGCAGTCAGGGTGAGTATAGTAACAGTGGAGGCAGTCAGGGTGAGTATAGTAACAGTGGAGGCAGCCAGGGTGAGTATAGTAACAGTGGGGGCAGTCAGGGTGAGTATAGTAACAGTGGAGGCAGTCAGGGTGAGCACAGTAACAGTGAAGGCAGTCAGGGTGAGTATAGTAACAGTGGAGGCAGTCAGGGTGAGTATAGTAACAGTGGAGGCAGCCAGGGTGAGTATAGTAACAGTGGAGGCAGCCAGGGTGAGTATAGTAACAGTGGAGGCAGTCAGGGTGAGTATAGTAACAGTGGAGGCAGTCAGGGTGAGCACAGTAACAGTGAAGGCAGTCAGGGTGAGTATAGTAACAGTGGAGGCAGTCAGGGTGAGTATAGTAACAGTGGAGGCAGCCAGGGTGAGTATAGTAACAGTGGAGGCAGCCAGGGTGAGTATAGTAACAGTGGAGGCAGTCAGGGTGAGTATAGTAACAGTGGAGGCAGTCAGGGTGAGTATAGTAACAGTGGAGGCAGCCAGGGTGAGTATAGTAACAGTGGAGGCAGCAAGGGTGAGTATATTAACAGTGGAGGCAGCCAGGGTGAGTATAGTAACAGTGGAGGCAGTCAGGGTGAGTATATTAACAGTGGAGGCAGTCAGGGTGAGTATAGTAACAGTGGAGGCAGTCAGGGTGAGTATAGTAACAGTGGAGGCAGTCAGGGTGAGTATAGTAACAGTGGAGGCAGCCAGGGTGAGTATAGTAACAGTGGAGGCAGTCAGGGTGAGTATAGTAACAGTGGAGGCAGCCAGGGTGAGTATAGTAACAGTGGAGGCAGTCAGGGTGAGTATAGTAACAGCGGAGGCAGTCAGGGTGAGTATAGTAACAGTGGAGGCAGCCAGGGTGAGTATAGTAACAGTGGAGGCAGTCAGGGTGAGTATAGTAACAGTGGAGGCAGCCAGGGTGAGTATATTAACAGTGGAGGCAGTCAGGGTGAGTATAGTAACAGTGGAGGCAGTCAGGTTGAGTATAGTAACAGTGGAGGCAGTCAGGGTGAGTATAGTAACAGTGGAGGCAGTTAGGGTGAGCACAGTAACAGTGGAGGCAGTCAGGGTGAGTATAGTAACAGTGGAGGCAGCCAGGGTGAGTATAGTAACAGTGGAGGCAGTCAGGGTGAGTATAGTAACAGTGGAGGCAGCCAGGGTGAGTATATTAACAGTGGAGGCAGTCAGGGTGAGTATAGTAACAGTGGAGGCAGTCAGGGTGAGTATAGTAACAGTGGAGGCAGTCAGGGTGAGCACAGTAACAGTGGAGGCAGTCAGGGTGAGCACAGTAACAGTGGAGGCAGTCAGGGTGAGTATAGTAACAGTGGAGGCAGTCAGGGTGAGTATAGTAACAGTGGAGGAAGCCAGGGTGAGTATAGTAACAGTGGAGGCAGCCAGGGTGAGTATAGTAACAGTGGAGGCAGTCAGGGTGAGTATAGTAACAGTGGAGGCAACCAGGGTGAGTATAGTAACAGTGGAGGCAGCCAGGGTGAGTATAGTAACAGTGGAGGCAGTCAGGGTGAGTATAGTAACAGTGGAGGCAGTCAGGGTGAGTATAGTAACAGTGGAGGCAGCCAGGGTGAGTATAGTAACAGTGGAGGCAGCCAGGGTGAGTATAGTAACAGTGGAGGCAGCCAGGGTGAGTATAGTAACAGTGGAGGCAGCCAGGGTGAGTATAGTAACAGTGGAGGCAGCCAAGGTGAGTATAGTAACAGTGGAGGCAGCCAGGGAGAGTATAATAACAGTGGAGGCAGTCAGGGTGAGTATAGTAACAATGGAGGCAGCCAGGGTGAGTATAGTAACAGTGGAGGCAGTCAGGGTGAGTATAGTAACAGTGGAGGCAGCCAGGGTGAGTATAGTAACAGTGGAGGCAGCCAGGGTGAGTATAGTAACAGTGGAGGCAGTCAGGGTGAGTATAGTAACAGTGGAGGCAGTCAGGATGAGTATAGTAACAGTGGAGGCAGCCAGGGTGAGTATAGTAACAGTGGGGGCAGTCAGGGTGAGTATAGTAACAGTGGAGGCAGCCAGGGTGAGTATAGTAACAGTGGAGGCAGTCAGGGTGAGTATAGTAACAGTGGAGGCAGTCAGGGTGAGTATAGTAACAGTGGAGGCAGTCAGGGTGAGTATAGTAACAGTGGAGGCAGTCAGGGTGAATATAGTAACAGTGGAGGCAGTCAGGGTGAGTATAGTAACAGTGGAGGCAGTCAGGGTGAGTATAGTAACAGTGGAGGCAGCCAGGGTGAGTATAGTAACAGTGGAGGCAGCCAGGGTGAGTATAGTAACAGTGGAGGCAGCCAGGGTGAGTATAGTAACAGTGGAGGCAGTCAGGGTGAGTATAGTAACAGTGGAGGCAGTCAGGGTGAGTATATTAACAGTGGAGGCAGCCAGGGTGAGTATAGTAACAGTGGAGGCAGTCAGGGTGAGTATAGTAACAGTGGAGGCAGTCAGGGTGAGTATAGTAACAGTGGAGGCAGTCAGGGTGAGTATAGTAACAGTGGAGGCAGTCAGGGTGAGTATAGTAACAGTGGAGGCAGCCAGGGTGAGTATAGTAACAGTGGAGGCAGTCAGGGTGAGTATAGTAACAGTGGAGGCAGCCAGGGTGAGTATAGTAACAGTGGAGGCAGCCAGGGTGAGTATAGTAACAGTGGAGGCAGTCAGGGTGAGTATAGTAACAGTGGAGGCAGTCAGGGTGAGTATAGTAACAGTGGAGGCAGTCAGGGTGAGTATAGTAACAGTGGAGGCAGTCAGGGTGAGTATAGTAACAGTGGGGGCAGTCAGGGTGAGTATAGTAACAGTGGAGGCAGTCAGGGTGAGTATAGTAACAGTGGAGGCAGTCAGGGTGAGTATAGTAACAGTGGAGGCAGTCAGGGTGCGTAAAGTAACAGTGGAGGCAGTCAGGGTGAGTATATTAACAGTGGAGGCAGTCAGGGTGAGTATAGTAACAGTGGAGGCAGTCAGGGTGAGTATAGTAACAGTGGAGGCAGCCAGGGTGAGTATAGTAACAGTGGAGGCAGTCAGGGTGAGTATAGTAACAGTGGAGGCAGTCAGGGTGAGCACAGTAACAGTGAAGGCAGTCAGGGTGAGTATAGTAACAGTGGAGGCAGTCAGGGTGAGTATAGTAACAGTGGAGGCAGCCAGGGTGAGTATAGTAACAGTGGAGGCAGCCAGGGTGAGTATAGTAACAGTGGAGGCAGTCAGGGTGAGTATAGTAACAGTGGAGGCAGTCAGGGTGAGTATAGTAACAGTGGAGGCAGCCAGGGTGAGTATAGTAACAGTGGAGGCAGCAAGGGTGAGTATATTAACAGTGGAGGCAGCCAGGGTGAGTATAGTAACAGTGGAGGCAGTCAGGGTGAGTATATTAACAGTGGAGGCAGTCAGGGTGAGTATAGTAACAGTGGAGGCAGTCAGGGTGAGTATAGTAACAGTGGAGGCAGTCAGGGTGAGTATAGTAACAGTGGAGGCAGCCAGGGTGAGTATAGTAACAGTGGAGGCAGTCAGGGTGAGTATAGTAACAGTGGAGGCAGCCAGGGTGAGTATAGTAACAGTGGAGGCAGTCAGGGTGAGTATAGTAACAGCGGAGGCAGTCAGGGTGAGTATAGTAACAGTGGAGGCAGCCAGGGTGAGTATAGTAACAGTGGAGGCAGTCAGGGTGAGTATAGTAACAGTGGAGGCAGCCAGGGTGAGTATATTAACAGTGGAGGCAGTCAGGGTGAGTATAGTAACAGTGGAGGCAGCCAGGGTGAGTATAGTAACAGTGGAGGCAGTCAGGGTGAGTATAGTAACAGTGGAGGCAGCCAGGGTGAGTATATTAACAGTGGAGGCAGTCAGGGTGAGTATAGTAACAGTGGAGGCAGTCAGGTTGAGTATAGTAACAGTGGAGGCAGTCAAGGTGAGTATAGTAACAGTGGAGGCAGTTAGGGTGAGCACAGTAACAGTGGAGGCAGTCAGGGTGAGTATAGTAACAGTGGAGGCAGTCAGGGTGAGTATAGTAACAGTGGAGGCAGCCAGGGTGAGTATATTAACAGTGGAGGCAGTCAGGGTGAGTATAGTAACAGTGGAGGCAGTCAGGGTGAGTATAGTAACAGTGGAGGCAGTCAGGGTGAGCACAGTAACAGTGGAGGCAGTCAGGGTGAGTACAGTAACAGTGGAGGCAGTCAGGGTGAGTATAGTAACAGTGGAGGCAGTCAGGGTGAGTATAGTAACAGTGGAGGAAGCCAGGGTGAGTATAGTAACAGTGGAGGCAGCCAGGGTGAGTATAGTAACAGTGGAGGCAGTCAGGGTGAGTATAGTAACAGTGGAGGCAGCCAGGGTGAGTATAGTAACAGTGGAGGCAGCCAGGGTGAGTATAGTAACAGTGGAGGCAGTCAGGGTGAGTATAGTAACAGTGGAGGCAGTCAGGGTGAGTATAGTAACAGTGGAGGCAGCCAGGGTGAGTATAGTAACAGTGGAGGCAGCCAGGGTGAGTATAGTAACAGTGGAGGCAGTCAGGGTGAGTATAGTAACAGTGGAGGCAGTCAGGGTGAGTATAGTAACAGTGGAGGCAGCCAGGGTGAGTATAGTAACAGTGGAGGCAGCCAGGGTGAGTATAGTAACAGTGGAGGCAGCCAGGGTGAGTATAGTAACAGTGGAGGCAGTCAGGGTGAGTATAGTAACAGTGGAGGCAGTCAGGGTGAGTATCGTAACAGTGGAGGCAGTCAGGGTGAGTATAGTAACAGTGGAGGCAGTCAGGGTGAGTATAGTAACAGTGGAGGCAGTCAGGGTGAGTATAGTAACAGTGGATGCAGTCAGGGTGAGTATAGTAACAGTGGAGGCAGCCAGGGTGAGTATAGTAACAGTGGAGGCAGCCAGAGTGAGTATAGTAACAGTGGAGGCAGCCAGGGTGAGTATAGTAACAGTGGAGGCAGCCAAGGTGAGTATAGTAACAGTGGAGGCAGCCAGGGAGAGTATAATAACAGTGGAGGCAGTCAGGGTGAGTATAGTAACAATGGAGGCAGCCAGGGTGAGTATAGTAACAGTGGAGGCAGTCAGGGTGAGTATATTAACAGTGGAGGCAGTTAGGGTGAGTATAGTAACAGTGGAGGCAGCCAGGGTGAGTATATTAACAGTGGAGGCAGTCAGGATGAGTATAGTAACAGTGGAGGCAGTCAGGGTGAGTATAGTAACAGTGGAGGCAGTCAGGGTGAGTATATTAACAGTGGAGGCAGTTAGGGTGAGTATAGTAACAGTGGAGGCAGCCAGGGTGAGTATATTAACAGTGGAGGCAGTCAGGATGAGTATAGTAACAGTGGAGGCAGTCAGCGTGAGTATAGTAACAGTGGAGGCAGTCAGGGTGAGTATAGTAACAGTGGAGGCAGTCAGGGTGAGTATAGTAACAGTGGAGGCAGTCAGGGTGAGTATAGTAACAGTGGAGGCAGCCAGGGTGAGTATAGTAACAGTGGAGGCAGTCAGGGTGAGTATAGTAACAGTGGAGGCAGTCAGGATGAGTATAGTAACAGTGTAGGCAGTCAGGGTGAGTATAGTAACAGTGGAGGCAGTCAGGGTGAGTATAGTAACAGTGGAGGCAGTCAGGGTGAGTATAGTAACAGTGGAGGCAGCCAGGGTGAGTATAGTAACAGTGGAGGCAGTCAGGGTGAGTATAGTAACAGTGGAGGCAGCCATGGTGAGTATAGTAACAGTGGAGGCAGTCAGGGTGAGTATAGTAACAGTGGAGGCAGTCAGGGTGAGTATAGTAACAGTGGAGGCAGTCAGGGTGAGTATAGTAACAGTGAAGGCAGTCAGGGTGAGTATAGTAACAGTGAAGGCAGTCAGGGTGAGTATAGTAACAGTGGGGGCAGTCAGGGTGAGTATAGTAACAGTGGAGGCAGTCAGGGTGAGTATAGTAACAGTGGAGGCAGTCAGGGTGAGTATAGTAACAGTGGGGGCAGTCAGGGTGAGTATAGTAACAGTGGAGGCAGTCAGGGTGAGTATAGTAACAGTGGAGGCAGTCAGGGTGAGTATAGTAACAGTGGGGGCAGTCAGGGTTAGTATAGTAACAGTGGAGGCAGTCAGGGTGAGTATAGTAACAGTGGAGGCAGTCAGGGTGAGTATAGTAACAGTGGAGGCAGTCAGGGCGAGTATAGTAACAGTGGAGGCAGCCAGGGTGAGTATATTAACAGTGGAGGCAGCCAGGGTGAGTATAGTAACAGTGGAGGCAGTCAGGGTGAGTATAGTAACAGTGGAGGCAGTCAGGGTGAGTATATTAACAGTGGGGGCAGTCAGGGTGAGTATAGTAACAGTGGAGGCAGCCAGGGTGGGTATAGTAACAGTGGAGGCAGTCAGGGTGAGTATAGTAACAGTGGAGGCAGCCAGGGTGAGTATAGTAACAGTGGAGGCAGCCAGGGTGAGTATAGTAACAGTGGAGGCAGTCAGGGTGAGTATAGTAACAGTGGAGGCAGTCAGGGTGAGTATAGTAACAGTGGAGGCAGTCAGGGTGAGTAAAGTAACAGTGGAGGCAGTCAGGGTGAGTATATTAACAGTGGAGGCAGTCAGGGTGAGTATAGTAACAGTGGAGGCAGTCAGGGTGAGCATAGTAACAGTGGAGGCAGCCAGGGTGAGTATAGTAACAGTGGAGGCAGTCAGGGTGAGTATAGTAACAGTGGAGGCAGTCAGGGTGAGCACAGTAACAGTGAAGGCAGTCAGGGTGAGTATAGTAACAGTGGAGGCAGTCAGGGTGAGTATAGTAACAGTGGAGGCAGCCAGGGTGAGTATAGTAACAGTGGAGGCAGCCAGGGTGAGTATAGTAACAGTGGAGGCAGTCAGGTTGAGTATAGTAACAGTGGAGGCAGTCAGGGTGAGCACAGTAACAGTGAAGGCAGTCAGGGTGAGTATAGTAACAGTGGAGGCAGTCAGGGTGAGTATAGTAACAGTGGAGGCAGCCAGGGTGAGTATAGTAACAGTGGAGGCAGCCAGGGTGAGTATAGTAACAGTGGAGGCAGTCAGGGTGAGTATAGTAACAGTGGAGGCAGTCAGGGTGAGTATAGTAACAGTGGAGGCAGCCAGGGTGAGTATAGTAACAGTGGAGGCAGCAAGGGTGAGTATATTAACAGTGGAGGCAGCCAGGGTGAGTATAGTAACAGTGGAGGCAGTCAGGGTGAGTATATTAACAGTGGAGGCAGTCAGGGTGAGTATATTAACAGTGGAGGCAGTCAGGGTGAGTATAGTAACAGTGGAGGCAGTCAGGGTGAGTATAGTAACAGTGGAGGCAGCCAGGGTGAGTATAGTAACAGTGGAGGCAGCCAGGGTGAGTATCGTAACAGTGGAGGCAGTCAGGGTGAGTATAGTAACAATGGAGGCAGCCAGGGTGAGTATAGTAACAGTGGAGGCAGTCAGGGTGAGTATAGTAACAGCGGAGGCAGTCAGGGTGAGTATAGTAACAGTGGAGGCAGCCAGGGTGAGTATAGTAACAGTGGAGGCAGTCAGGGTGAGTATAGTAACAGTGGAGGCAGCCAGGGTGAGTATATTTAACAGTGGAGGCAGGCAGGGTGAGTATAGTAACAGTGGAGGCAGTCAGGTTGAGTATAGTAACAGTGGAGGCAGTCAGGGTGAGTATAGTAACAGTGGAGGCAGTTAGGGTGAGCACAGTAACAGTGGAGGCAGCCAGGGTGAGTATAGTAACAGTGGAGGCAGTCAGGGTGAGTATAGTAACAGTGGAGGCAGCCAGGGTGAGTATATTAACAGTGGAGGCAGTCAGGGTGAGTATAGTAACAGTGGAGGCAGTCAGGGTGAGTATAGTAACAGTGGAGGCAGTCAGGGTGAGCACAGTAACAGTGGAGGCAGTCAGGGTGAGCACAGTAACAGTGGAGGCAGTCAGGGTGAGTATAGTAACAGTGGAGGCAGTCAGGGTGAGTATAGTAACAGTGGAGGAAGCCAGGGTGAGTATAGTAACAGTGGAGGCAGCCAGGGTGAGTATAGTAACAGTGGAGGCAGTCAGGGTGAGTATAGTAACAGTGGAGGCAGCCAGGGTGAGTATAGTAACAGTGGAGGCAGCCAGGGTGAGTATAGTAACAGTGGAGGCAGTCAGGGTGAGTATAGTAACAGTGGAGGCAGTCAGGGTGAGTATAGTAACAGTGGAGGCAGCCAGGGTGAGTATAGTAACAGTGGAGGCAGCCAGGGTGAGTATAGTAACAGTGGAGGCAGCCAGGGTGAGTATAGTAACAGTGGAGGCAGTCAGGGTGAGTATAGTAACAGTGGAGGCAGTCAGGGTGAGTATAGTAACAGTGGAGGCAGTCAGGGTGAGTATAGTAACAGTGGAGGCAGTCAGGGTGAGTATAGTAACAGTGGAGGCAGTCAGGGTGAGTATAGTAACAGTGGAGGCAGTCAGGGTGAGTATAGTAACAGTGGAGGCAGCCAGGGTGAGTATAGTAACAGTGGAGGCAGTCAGGGTGAGTATAGTAACAGTGGAGGCAGCCAGGGTGAGTATAGTAACAGTGGAGGCAGCCAGGGTGAGTATAGTAACAGTGGAGGCAGTCAGGGTGAGTATAGTAACAGTGGAGGCAGTCAGGGTGAGTATAGTAACAGTGGAGGCAGTCAGGGTGAGTATAGTAACAGTGGGGGCAGTCAGGGTGAGTATAGTAACAGTGGAGGCAGTCAGGGTGAGTATAGTAACAGTGGAGGCAGTCAGGGTGAGTATAGTAACAGTGGAGGCAGTCCGGGCGAGTATAGTAACAGTGGAGGCAGCCAGGGTGAGTATATTAACAGTGGAGGCAGCCAGGGTGAGTATAGTAACAGTGGAGGCAGTCAGGGTGAGTATAGTAACAGTGGAGGCAGTCAGGGTGAGTATATTAACAGTGGGGGCAGTCAGGGTGAGTATAGTAACAGTGGAGGCAGCCAGGGTGGGTATAGTAACAGTGGAGGCAGTCAGGGTGAGTATAGTAACAGTGGAGGCAGCCAGGGTGAGTATAGTAACAGTGGAGGCAGCCAGGGTGAGTATAGTAACAGTGGAGGCAGTCAGGGTGAGTATAGTAACAGTGGAGGCAGTCAGGGTGAGTATAGTAACAGTGGAGGCAGTCAGGGTGCGTAAAGTAACAGTGGAGGCAGTCAGGGTGAGTATATTAACAGTGGAGGCAGTCAGGGTGAGTATAGTAACAGTGGAGGCAGTCAGGGTGAGTATAGTAACAGTGGAGGCAGCCAGGGTGAGTATAGTAACAGTGGAGGCAGTCAGGGTGAGTATAGTAACAGTGGAGGCAGTCAGGGTGAGCACAGTAACAGTGAAGGCAGTCAGGGTGAGTATAGTAACAGTGGAGGCAGTCAGGGTGAGTATAGTAACAGTGGAGGCAGCCAGGGTGAGTATAGTAACAGTGGAGGCAGCCAGGGTGAGTATAGTAACAGTGGAGGCAGTCAGGGTGAGTATAGTAACAGTGGAGGCAGTCAGGGTGAGTATAGTAACAGTGGAGGCAGCCAGGGTGAGTATAGTAACAGTGGAGGCAGCAAGGGTGAGTATATTAACAGTGGAGGCAGCCAGGGTGAGTATAGTAACAGTGGAGGCAGTCAGGGTGAGTATATTAACAGTGGAGGCAGTCAGGGTGAGTATAGTAACAGTGGAGGCAGTCAGGGTGAGTATAGTAACAGTGGAGGCAGTCAGGGTGAGTATAGTAACAGTGGAGGCAGCCAGGGTGAGTATAGTAACAGTGGAGGCAGTCAGGGTGAGTATAGTAACAGTGGAGGCAGCCAGGGTGAGTATAGTAACAGTGGAGGCAGTCAGGGTGAGTATAGTAACAGCGGAGGCAGTCAGGGTGAGTATAGTAACAGTGGAGGCAGCCAGGGTGAGTATAGTAACAGTGGAGGCAGTCAGGGTGAGTATAGTAACAGTGGAGGCAGCCAGGGTGAGTATATTAACAGTGGGGGCAGTCAGGGTGAGTATAGTAACAGTGGAGGCAGTCAGGTTGAGTATAGTAACAGTGGAGGCAGTCAGGGTGAGTATAGTAACAGTGGAGGCAGTTAGGGTGAGCACAGTAACAGTGGAGGCAGTCAGGGTGAGTATAGTAACAGTGGAGGCAGCCAGGGTGAGTATAGTAACAGTGGAGGCAGTCAGGGTGAGTATAGTAACAGTGGAGGCAGCCAGGGTGAGTATGTTAACAGTGGAGGCAGTCAGGGTGAGTATAGTAACAGTGGAGGCAGTCAGGGTGAGTATAGTAACAGTGGAGGCAGTCAGGGTGAGCACAGTAACAGTGGAGGCAGTCAGGGTGAGTACAGTAACAGTGGAGGCAGTCAGGGTGAGTATAGTAACAGTGGAGGCAGTCAGGGTGAGTATAGTAACAGTGGAGGAAGCCAGGGTGAGTATAGTAACAGTGGAGGCAGCCAGGGTGAGTATAGTAACAGTGGAGGCAGTCAGGGTGAGTATAGTAACAGTGGAGGCAGCCAGGGTGAGTATAGTAACAGTGGAGGCAGCCAGGGTGAGTATAGTAACAGTGGAGGCAGTCAGGGTGAGTATAGTAACAGTGGAGGCAGTCAGGGTGAGTATAGTAACAGTGGAGGCAGTCAGGGTGAGTATAGTAACAGTGGATGCAGCCAGGGTGAGTATAGTAACAGTGGAGGCAGCCAGGGTGAGTATAGTAACAGTGGAGGCAGCCAGGTTGAGTATAGTAACAGTGGAGGCAGCCAGGGTGAGTATAGTAACAGTGGAGGCAGCCAAGGTGAGTATAGTAACAGTGGAGGCAGCCAGGGAGAGTATAATAACAGTGGAGGCAGTCAGGGTGAGTATAGTAACAATGGAGGCAGCCAGGGTGAGTATAGTAACAGTGGAGGCAGTCAGGGTGAGTATAGTAACAGTGGAGGCAGCCAGGGTGAATATAGTAACAGTGGAGGCAGCCAGGGTGAGTATAGTAACAGTGGAGGCAGTCAGGGTGAGTATAGTAACAGTGGAGGCAGTCAGGATGAGTATAGTAACAGTGGAGGCAGCCAGGGTGAGTATAGTAACAGTGGGGGCAGTCAGGGTGAGTATAGTAACAGTGGAGGCAGCCAGGGTGAGTATAGTAACAGTGGAGGCAGCCAGGGTGAGTATAGTAACAGTGGAGGCAGCCAGGGTGAGTATAGTAACAGTGGAGGCAGTCAGGGTGAGTATAGTAACAGTGGAGGCAGTCAGGGTGAGTATATTAACAGTGGAGGCAGTCAGGGTGAGTATAGTAACAGTGGAGGCAGTCAGGATGAGTATAGTAACAGTGGAGGCAGTCAGGATGAGTATAGTAACAGTGGAGGCAGTCAGGATGAGTATAGTAACAGTGGAGGCAGTCAGGGTGAGTATAGTAACAGTGGAGGCAGCCAGGGTGAGTATAGTAACAGTGGAGGCAGTCAGGGTGAGTATAGTAACAGTGGAGGCAGTCAGGATGAGTATAGTAACAGTGGAGGCAGTCAGGGTGAGTATAGTAACAGTGGAGGCAGCCAGGGTGAGTATAGTAACAGTGGAGGCAGTCAGGGTGAGTATAGTAACAGTGGAGGCAGCCAGGGTGAGTATAGTAACAGTGGAGGCAGCCAGGGTGAGTATAGTAACAGTGGAGGCAGTCAGGGTGAGTATAGTAACAGTGGAGGCAGTCAGGGTGAGTATAGTAACAGTGGAGTCAGTCAGGGTGAGTATAGTAACAGTGGAGGCAGTCAGGGTGAGTATAGTAACAGTGGAGGCAGTCAGGGTGAGTATAGTAACAGTGGAGGCAGTCAGGGTGAGTATAGTAACAGTGGAGGCAGTCAGGGTGAGTATAGTAACAGTGGAGGCAGTCAGGGTGAGTATAGTAACAGTGGAGGCAGTCAGGGTGAGTATAGTAACAGTGGAGGCAGCCAGGGTGAGTATAGTAACAGTGGAGGCAGTCAGGGTGAGTATAGTAACAGTGGAGGCAGTCAGGGTGAGTATAGGAACAGTGGAGGCAGTCAGGGTGAGTATAGTAACAGTGGAGGCAGTCAGGGTGAGTATAGTAACAGTGGAGGCAGTCAGGGTGAGTATAGTAACAGTGGAGGCAGTCAGGGTGAGTATAGTAACGATGGATAGAAGCGGTCTGCGTGCCGCACTATCGACAGATGTATAGTCATTAACCGTAGTACGGGGAAGAAATGGCCCGCTTAAAGGATTTTCTAGGCGTCGGATTTTATTATCTTTAGCTAGGTTGTGTATGTATATATTGTATGTTACTTGTAATAGCCAGTCGTTTACATTGTCCAGGCCGCTATCCTTCCCACAATGGAAGTTTGTGTCTGCACGTTCAGATCCACCAGATACCCAGTATTCGCTTCTCAACTGGTAAAAACAAAGATCACAGACCAATTAAGGAAGCATGAACGTCTTTACTTCACCAGGGTCCCCCCCCCCCCCGCCCTCACCCGCCGGCCTATTGCCTAAATGGCTAAATGTGTCTTACTCAGTATTACACGTCATACGGACGGCGTTTCTATGGGTTTTTTTTTTATTGTTTATGAATAGACGAAGGTTGCTAAGGAAAAGGACACCGTGACAACGGAGGCGGCGGCGGCGGCGGCGGCGGCGGCGGCACCTACTCCCACCCCGGAGCCCGACCCCCCGTCACCGGCGGAGGAGGTGGAGGCAGATAGCGCTCTGGCTCAGGTTGGTAGTTCACACCCACCACTAGGGGTTTTACAGCGGTTAACAGCTTGGGCTGTAAGTAGACCCATATGGTACCCGTGTCTGTGGAGGTTGGCAGGGTAAGGCCTGGTCGCCATGTATGTAACAGACGACTACTTGCTCTGACCGGGCAGTTACAATCTCCAGACGACGAATTGTCACAATTGTGCCTTTCGGCGCATGTATGCAATCACTAAATATGTTGGTATTTGTTTGTAATACCTGAAATACATGCAAATTTGGTGGAGGAAATATTATTTGATGTGACATAGATTGATATTGGTTGCCATTTAATCCTAAAAAAAAAAAAAAAAAATGAATTTAGTTCTTTAAAAAATCCGCCAGGCGCCACCTGCTCTCGCCCTTAAGTACATCAAGTTGTATGCAACGTCATTGTTGAACGGATTAGGGGATGCCCGGGATTGTAGTTGTGCGACGACAGACAATGAAGCGGTCGGGTGTAGAAGAAAGGGAAAATCAGCGCCAGGAGAGGATGTTTGACAAAATCACCATTTCGGCTGACAGTACAATGTGTGGGGGGGCGGGGGGATACCTTTTCCGATCTCCACGATTGGCATCAAGGAATTCTCGGAGATTCGCGATCAGATGTTGGTCAATTTTCGGTATTGTTATCCGTACAATTCCTGGTTGGTTCAACGCGAAGGCCTTTTGCCTATTTACCGCGATCGTTATAGCAATCCGTGAATTCCTCGATATTCGCGATATCACCATTAAAGCGTTGTTTTTCGCACCAAGCTTTAAAATGTCCTAATCTTGGAGATTTGATAGTGCTCTCCCTAATTCTTCGGGATGCGCCAATCAGAGGGGGTATTCCCCTCCCCCCTCTACAATTAATATAATGGAGGGATGAAAAATTGATATAAACTTGGTATAACAAGAAGGGAAAATTTGCTTGTATGTACCATATTTCTTCCACTCAGTTAACCATGTGCTGTAACTTAATGCCTGTTGCTGTTTAGATGTCTCGTGGTGTGTTTTGCTTGCAGGCCAAGAGCGACAAGGCCAAGCTGATCTCCCGTATGGCCAGGATGGGTAAGCCTATGCTGCCAATGGCCGGCGCCATCCCAGTCACAGCAGACAGCGAGGACGAGGCACAGGTAGTGTACTGAGGCCGGGCAGCAGGGGGTCTCTGTGGCGCGGGGGGTCTCTGCACCATCAAAGACCACGGTGCTGATCAGTGGCACAGTATGAGTGCGATATAAAGGGATGGTGGAGATGGGAGGGGGTCAGCCGGGGTCCGCCCTGATCTCTTCAGACCCTGAGTGGCCCGTCGACCCTCCACATCTCACCATTTGTCACTACAGTTTGAACAACAAAATAATTATACAACTTAGCAACATTTATAGAGATAGCACCAAGACGTTATGACGGTTAATTGTTTGTTTGGTATATAATCTGTTTGGTATGTAATCTGACTCACACAGTTAATTAAAATTCTTGTATTTACCGATGGGCCAACAGCTTTTCAATATTCAATAAAAGCATGTCACTATAATTCGAACAACGATAACATATTTGTGGAACGCCCCGTCGGTCGGTGGTTCGAGCCAGCTCCGCTGTGGCCATCTCTGTGTGGTCGCAGGGTGACGATCCCATGCCTTTTGTTCGCAAAGAGTAGGGGGTTACCCCGGGGACATGGCTCCGCTCTTCCATCCCTTCTCCCATCTTCGCGAAATGACCAGAATTGGTCTTGAATATACAGCCGACCAACATATTTTTGGTCTGCTGAGCCGAATTTACTTCCTATGGTGAATATGGACCGTATGGAATCTCTATTGAATTATATCTTATTTATGAGTCCCGTGAGTTGTGAATATGCATACATTTCTCAATTAAATGTTCAGCTCATATACTGTAATATTGTAATGTCTCTACTTCAGTCACCGGAAGCTGTTAGCAAGTCTCCTCCAAGTAGTCCAACCAAACCGGAAATCTCGCGCAAGCCGGTGCTGCCACGTAGCGGGCACTCCACGCACCAGGCTGGTCCTGGTCCCCAGACGGCGCCAGCGTCGCGCGGCCACCACGAGTACCAGCACCACCAGCCTCCCTACTCCCAGGCGGCCCCCGTCACTGAGCCCCCCCTCTACGGAGCACACCCCTATGCCACGCAACACGCTGGCTTCCAAGGTTACACTTCATTACTTATCTGTCGCAAAATACTTGTATAAAATATGTAGCTCAGAAATATAGCTTATCCTGAAATTCACATTATATCATTATTATTAAATAATATTGATATTATCAATATATATCAATATTAGGTTAATCGCACAGCAATGTATGCACGGACAAACTTTAAAAATGTTTTTTAATAGATAAGAGTTATACACGCATTTGGTTAGCAAACAATAAAAGGGCATGTTATTAAACCACTTTCTTTGGCCAAACTGGTGACTTCCATGTGGGAATGAGTTGCTTTCTTGTGTACTTCTTGTCATTTGTCATATTGTCATCAAATATCGGGCATCGCTGCCGTATTTTATAAGTTTAAATATCTATTTCATAATGTGCCCCAGACATTTCTCCAAAATAGTTTGAAAATCATAATGTGGAAAAGTGGAAGTTGAAAGTTAGTGTGTGAGCACATTTAAGCGTTAGTTTGCAGTTTGTTGAATTTTAAATGCAAATTGAAAATACCGGTTCGTTGGCTTGTGAAAGATACCAATAAAATGTGGAAACTACAGTCGATAACCCCATCATAAGATGTAAATCACTTATCAACCAAGGGCCTTGCACCGGGCCCCTAACTCATGATGCGATGCTGATTGTTCCGTATTATGATGAACCTGAGAGTGTACTTATTTTTGTCATATTAATTACTTGTGCAGGAATGCCTGCTCCCGGTCAAGTTGCCCTCTACCAGTCCTCGCTCGGAAGTCAGGTAAAGAGTCTTTCGTTCTAAGTGCTTATATACAGTTAGCTGTACTGCATTTTCTTACCCTTGATTGATATGACATTTCTCTGAAGTACCCGAAATTGAATGCATATATCTCGTTATATGAGATGGTATGTTTGAGCTTAATGTCTTCAAAATACCAGAATCAGAATTCAGAATCAGTGTCATTTATTGGATAAAGTACATTAATACAGCGTGTAGTATATTAATACATTTAGAACAGTTTAGTGACTTGATCAGGAGATCCCAATTGAGCTTTCATGATGGCCACCTCAGTTACGATAAATACATTGACAATAATACTCTATATTATATCATCAATACTATTTACTACAGTAGGTTTGTGCTCTACGTATTTGCGTTGTGTGTCACATTCTTGCGGTGCACCTTATCATCTAATATTTGATCCTGTTCTCAACACTATTTAATACTAAATGTGAAGTTTTGATTAAAGGGAAATACATTTCCCACGCGTTTATTGGCAATGATTTCCTGACCTTAAGTTAGATTTGTTCTGTTCAACATGGCCATTCTAAGCATATCCGACACAACCTTTATGTTTCGTCCGCCTGCAGCCCGGGTTCCACCCGTACGGCCCTGCCCCTGGCGGCGCGCAGATGCACCCGCTGTTCAGCCAGACGCTGCCGGCTGTTCCGCCTGCCACCGTTCTTCCCGCCGCGCCGCCGCCGCCGCCGCCCTCGGACTCCGCGCTGCCCGTCCTCCTGTCCGAGACCCGGCAACAAAACACGGAAGTGCGCCTCAGCCTGAGCAAGGTGGCCGACAGGGTGGACCGGGTCCATGACCGGGTTAGTGGCGTGTTACACACGGGGATATATTGTACACACGATGCACCGTACCTATGGCTGGCTCATTGTGGGCTCTAACGGAGCGGATACCGCTGGCGGCGCGCTAGCCCGGCGGTCCTGGGTTCGATTCCTGGTGGCGACGTCATGACTTTCACCAATAGATTTACCTCCAATTTGTAAATGCCAGACATGAGAGATTTTTGGCCTCATATCTTGTACCCACGCCAAAGCGCTTGCTAGCGATAGTAGTAGTAGTCATTTGGATGAAATGCAAACACGTGTGTGCCATAATATTTATTTACGATTAATGCATGTACTTCCGTTTAACTGTGTCAATGAGGCCAAATGGGAAAGGTTATTTGATTACAGCAGGTCTTCAATTCTTCAGATAATTCATGTAAATTACTATACGCACTAGAAGTGGACTGATACTGTTGATACCCTCGTGTACGTTAACCTGGTGTAACCTGTGTGTACACGCCCCATGTTAACAGCTGGAAGAGCTCTACCGCCAGCAGCAGCAGCAGCAACAGCAGCAGCAGCAGCAGCAGCTGATGGCGGGGGGGCCCCTGTCCCTGGCCTCATCCAGTCACACCATGGAGACATCAGCCCTGCTGCACAACATCCAGCGCATCGTGCAGGTATACCCCAACAACGCGGCACCAATCCAATCACCTGGTTCTATTTCTAAAGTTAAACATCATAACCTTTAAACCGCCGTTGCGTTGTAATGCGTAGCGGTTTGCAGGCACCGGGACACCGGCCGCCTGAGTACCGTAGAACCGCCGTTGCGTTGTAATGCGTAGCGGTTTGCAGGCACCGGGAGACCGGCCGGCCGAGTACCGTAGAACCGCCGTTGCGTTGTAATGCGTAGCGGTTTGCAGGCACCGGGAGACCGGCCGGCCGAGTACCGTAGAACCGCTGTTGCGTTGTGATGCGTAGCGGTTTGCAGGCACCGGGACACCGGCCGGCTGAGTACCGTAGAACCGCCGTTGCGTTGTAATGCGTAGCGGTTTGCAGGCACCGGGACACCGGCCGCCTGAGTACCGTAGAACCGCCGTTGCGTTGTAATGCGTAGCGGTTTGCAGGCACCGGGACACCGGCCGCCTGAGTACCGTAGAACCGCCGTTGCGTTGTAATGCGTAGCGGTTTGCAGGCACCGGGACACTGGCCGCCTGAGTACCGTAGAACCGCCGTTGCGTTGTAATGCGTAGCGGTTTGCAGGCACCGGGAGACCGGCCGGCCGAGTACCGTAGAACCGCCGTTGCGTTGTAATGCGTAGCGGTTTGCAGGCACCGGGAGACCGGCCGGCCGAGTACCGTAGAACCGCTGTTGCGTTGTGATGCGTAGCGGTTTGCAGGCACCGGGACACCGGCCGGCTGAGTACCGTAGAACCGCCGTTGCGTTGTAATGCGTAGCGGTTTGCAGGCACCGGGACACCGGCCGCCTGAGTACCGTAGAACCGCCGTTGCGTTGTAATGCGTAGCGGTTTGCAGGCACCGGGACACCGGCCGCCTGAGTACCGTAGAACCGCCGTTGCGTTGTAATGCGTAGCGGTTTGCAGGCACCGGGACACTGGCCGCCTGAGTACCGTAGAACCGCCGTTGCGTTGTAATGCGTAGCGGTTTGCAGGCACCGGGACACCGGCCGCCTGAGTACCGTAGAACCGCCGTTGCGTTGTAATGCGTAGCGGTTTGCAGGCACCGGGAGACCGGCCGGCCGAGTACCGTAGAACCGCCGTTGCGTTGTAATGCGTAGCGGTTTGCAGGCACCGGGAGACCGGCCGGCCGGGTACCGTAGAACCGCTGTTGCGTTGTGATGCGTAGCGGTTTGCAGGCACCGGGACACCGGCCGGCTGAGTACCGTAGAACCGCCGTTGCGTTGTAA
Source organism: Arenicola marina (assembly GCA_964019135.1). Taxonomy (NCBI): domain Eukaryota; kingdom Metazoa; phylum Annelida; class Polychaeta; family Arenicolidae; genus Arenicola; species Arenicola marina. Next base: position 23,600,039 of record OZ025264.1, read on the forward strand.
TGCGTAGCGGTTTGCAGGCACCGGGACACCGGCCGCCTGAGTACCGTAGAACCGCCGTTGCGTTGTAATGCGTAGCGGTTTGCAGGCACCGGGACACCGGCCGGCTGAGTACCGTAGAACCGCCGTTGCGTTGTAATGCGTAGCGGTTTGCAGGCACCGGGACACTGGCCGCCTGAGTACCGTAGAACCGCTGTTGCGTTGCAATGCGTAGCGGTTTGCAGGTCTGAGTACCGTAGAACCGCCAGTGCGTGCTAAATCGTTTCTATAAATAGCCAAGCGACAAGAAGGTTGGTTCTACGGCACACCAATTTCTGTTATATGTTCTGTTCTGTTTATTATCTGTCTTCAATCCCCAAAACATCAGTTCTTGCTTCATGCGCTTCTGACTGAATCGATCTTTATTATTGAATTATTGAAACTATTATTGAATTATTGAAACTATTATTGAACTATTAAAACTATTATTATTTTTTTGGAATTATTATTGAATAAAAGAGGCTTGTCTTAGTTTCCGACTATTGGCGAGTGACATGTGCGTGTCCTTGTGCTGTGACTGCAGGAGAATGAACGCTTGAAGCAGGAGGTCCTGGATAAAGGAGCCCGCATCGAGGCACAGAACGAGAAAATCTCCGATCTGCTGAATAGGAACCAACAGTAGGTGGCGCTGACGGCTGTTGGCAATCTCAGCCACCAGAGGTCGCTGTCCCCGCTATCACTATTCGCGCTTGAATGGCCATTTTTGTAATCGTCTGCTGAGTGTGGTGCTATGGGCAAATACCTATTTATTTGCACAAAACCGTTTCTGCTGGGGTTCTCTCTGTCTGTTTTACGGTGTATTTCTAGAATCAGAATTAACAATTTCTTTCGTTGTCATGGATTGTATATTTCTGTACTTGCAGATTTTTAGACAATATGAATTAACAATTTGGTTTCGTTGTCATGGATTGTATATTTCTCTGTACTTGCAGATTTTTAGAGCAAAGCAATGTGCTGCTGGAGCAGCGGAGTGACAGCTTCAAAGCGACGGCGACTCAAAGTCAGACCAAGTTACTGCAGCTGGAACAGGACAAGGTGACTAGTAAACGCACCCACCCACCCTTCTAACCAGACACACTACTCAATGGTACATGGGGGCCGGCCCGATAGCTCAGTGGGTTAGAGCGCTCGCCTTGGGTGCTCTGGCCACCTGGGAGCCTAACGGCACGTGGATCGATGGTTCGAGCTCCGCTGTGGCCATGTATGTGTGGTCGCAGGATAAAGATCCCATGTCTTTCTTCGTAAAGAGTAGGGGGTTACCCCCGGGGACATGGCTCCGCTTTCCCTTCCTTCTCCCATTGACGCGATATGACCAAAAGTGGTTAAAGCGTCCTGACTATACAACCAACCAACCAACCATGATACATGGTGGACAGCAGACATCAGCCAACCCCGATCGGTTTCAAGTCAAACGCTTGTAGGTCGTATCGCGACAATGGGAAGGTAGAGAGGAGCCATGTGTCCGAGAGTAATCACCTACTCTTGACGAAGACAGGCGAGTCCTTTATCCTTCGCAAACCTGTCCACATATGGGATTCGAACCACGCACCGACCGCTTGGGCTGGGCCGGCCCAAGCAGAGAACGCTTGACAATAGCCGTACGCGCCACCAACTAGGCCACGTGGTTAGCCCACCAATATCAGTTGTTATTCGTTTCAAGTATAGTTTGTAATGCATATGCCAGCAAAAACTGGCATTCAGGCTTTCTTATAGTCTACATGCTAAAGATTGCTTCTTTCAGCACCGACCTACATTATGTCGATGAATGAAAGTCAGTAAATGGCATGGATGAAAAAGTATATTTGCTCATGCGCTACCAAGCGATAAGGAAGCCAAAGCGCCTGTCACGTTATTGTCTCCGTGTAGGTGGCGCTGCTGAGTGACCTGAGCCTTGCCACGGCCCAAGTGAGCGCTCTGCAGGTAGAGACCGCGGCCGCCAAGAAACGAGAAGCAGAAGCTCTGCGACAACTAGAGGCCTCTACCGGAGCAGAGCTGAGACAACGCGAGGAGCTGGCCAGTCAGCAGACTGAGAGGGCAGGTCAGGACAGCCTTCCTCTGATTGTGTTGTGGTTTTTCTGGTCGAAATACATGTTGATTCTCTCTCGTGACCTCTCAAGTTCCAAAGACCGATGCCTTTGCCCCAGACCCAGCAACAGTCACCAAATCGATGATTCGCCTTCACTGGTTAACATTATTTTAGTTTCTCTAGACCAAAAAGATGGGCTAATAGTTAGGCTATTTCAGCTTGTGCATGTTTCTTTGCAAAGATCGAAGCCTTGCCCACAGGCCACGTCGCCCATGTGTTGATCGGGTAGAACGTTGCATTTATACAATGCAGCGTAGTAACGTGTTGCCCTATGTTATCTATCGTCCGAGTCCTATGCCAGAGGCCTCATTACCAAGTCATCGATTTTCTTCACCCATCAAATTGGCCGAGCAATGCACTCAGTGACCCATATATGGATCCATTTGTATAGTTTAGCTGCTAAAGATGGAAACAAGTGGAAACAACCCCTGCCCATCCCTTCAGGAATTGGTGCAGTTTACAGACTCGAGTGGTCTCCCTGTGGAGGGGTAGGGGCAGGGTTTACCCGGGACAAAAATCCAGACTCTGTTTCCTGACTTGTCGCTCACGATTCCGATATGATTGTCAAGCTGGCTGACCACGGGTCAGTATGGGATGCTAATGTCATGTTAATAACCTAGTGTTCCACAGTGACAAAGGTGACGAGGGTATATAGCTTTCTGGAGGATGTGGCTCAGTCACAACGATAACAACAGAACTAAATTAACAAGGTTCTTCGGGTCTCCCACCAAACTCGAGATAACGATGATGTACATAATAGTCATTTCACCGAGGCGATATTTTCAAACTAAGATTAGCAACCATTTCGGCAGAAAACCGTGGGGAATTTGGGCGCAATATAAAGATCTATATCGCGGAATATGATTTGATTGTATTTAATTCATTTATTTACCACGGGGAGTAAGTATATCACGGAATATGCGTACAGGCGCTGAAAACAATACCCGGTTAATTAAATGACGGTGCAGGTTAACCGTCAACAGAATACAGAAGAACACGGCTACAGAATAGACTGTGAGAGTGAGTCTACACAATTGCCCCCCCCCCCCACCCCTCCCCTATCCATTTCCCATCGTCACGAGCTAGATCAGAGTGATTTAGGGGTTAATCATGATAAAAGCTTCATTTTCGTTGCACGTTTGCCCTGCCATCCCGCTGTTATACATTACGAGCTATGGATATCGATCTAGCTATGTATTGACCTGGTTATGTGGGGCGCTGTTGGTATGGGTATCGACCCAATTTGTGGCACGGATGCTACCGGCTTTTGTGGTCCATCTTTCATAACACAGCCAGCGAAATGGATGGTTGTGGTAAGTGGTAGGCCTGAGTAATACGTGAGCTCCAGGTCGACCCTTTTTATTCTATGTTATATATCTGGTCTGCAGTTTTCCTATTCAGGGGGTTCGAGAGTTTTCCCGTTGGAGGGGGTTCGAGAGTTTTCTCATTGGATGGGGTTCGAGAGTTTTCTCATTGGAGGGGGTTTGAGAGTTTTCTCATTGGATGGGGTTCAAGAGCTTTCTCATTGGAGGGGGTGTGAGAGTTTTCCAATTGGAGGGGGTTCGAGAGTTTTTCCATTGGATGGGGTTCGAGAGTTTTCCCATTGGAGGGGGTTCGAGAGTTTTCCCATTCGATGTGGTTTGAGAGTTTTCTTATTGGATGGGGTTCGAGAGTTTTCCTGTTGGAAGGGGTTCGAGAGTTTTCCCATTGGAGGGAGTTTATAAGAGTTTTCCCATTCGATGTGGTTCGAGTGTTTTCTTATTGGAGGGGATTTGAGAGTTTTCTCATTGGATGTGGTTTGAGAGTTTTCTCATTGGATGGGGTTCGAGAGTTTTCCCGTTGGAGGGGGTTTGAGAGTTTTCTCATTGGATGTGGTTTGAGAGTTTTCCCATTGGATGGGGTTCGAGAGTTTTCTCATTGGATGGGGTTTGAGAGTTTTCCCATTGGATGGGGTTCGAGAGTTTTCTCATTGGATGGGGTTTGAGAGTTTTCCCATTGGATGGGGTCGAGAGTTTTCGCATTGGAGGGGGTTTGAGAGTCTTCCTATTGGATGGGGTTTGAGAGTTTTCTCATTGGAGGGGGTGTGAGAGTTTTCCAATTGGAGGGAGTTCGACAGTTTTCCCATTGAATGGGGTTTGAGAGTTTTCCCATTGGATGCGGTTCGAGAGTTTTCTCATTGGAGGGGGTTCGAGAGTTTTTCATTGGAGGGGGTTCGAGAGTTTTCTCATTGGATGGGGTTCAAGAGTTTTTCCATTGGAGGGGGTTTGAGAGTTTTTCCATTGGAGGGGGTTCGAGAGTTTTCCTATTGGAGGGGATAGATCAATTAGTTTCCCAGGCGATTTTGACTTGGAACTCGGCGATTTCGACATATCCGTGCAAAGGCCAGCTACCCTGCTCGCCCTTGGCGATGGCCTTATTATAGCGACCTCGTAGGTCAGTGTAGGGTAATGGGTAGTTTGTGGGTGCCTTTTAACGTTGACCTGTCGGTAGTCGCTGGCCGCTGTTATACACCGTTACGATTAACCCTTTTCAGAACTGGATGTAAACGCATTACAATTAGTCTTTCAATAAAATCCCGTCGCAGATTGGCACCAGATTCCGTGTGAGGTGGCTCGACCGGCACCACTCACCAACCAATTCCCCGCCCCCCTGTCCTTGACCCCCACCCCCCCGCCCTGCATCCCCTCCACCCCCCCCCCCTCCGGCCTGCATCTGAACACCCCCGCACCCGCCCCGTACTCAACGCGCACACTACGCCATGCCGGGTAGCCACTGAGCCGTGGAGTGTCCCAGTGCACCCGCCCACCCCTCACCCCACCCCCACCCGGCCCCCGCGATAGAAAAGAGGGCGGGTCATCCACTGTTGGCTCGTTTGGGGCTGTACGACTCACTAAACGCGGCTCTGTATGTTGGGAATACTGTCACGGAGAGCTCCGGTTTATATGTCACTCAGTCACTCACTGGACGGATACCGCTGCGAGATTATCTGTAAGTGAACACCAGTTTGTGTTACGTATCTGTACACTATGCATCATGCATGTGGCTAGCCTGGCTGGTTTAGTTAATGGTCATACTTTAGTGGTCATGGTCGCTTGGGTGCACATGGCACCGTTCACTCCCGGTGTACTGGGCACCGTGCAGATTGTATATATATGGGCATGACATGAAACTGAATGAAACAAAAGTGTGGAGAGCCAGTTTTGTATCCGTGAAGGCTGAAGTGTGCCTTCCTGGACAGTGATATATATATAGGGCAGTGGCGGATCCAGGAATTTGTGAAAGGAGGGGGGTGGGGGGCGGGTCGCCAGACCCCGTGTGAGAATATTTTGCATAAAAAACTCACCCTGGATCCGCATCTGTGGGGTTGGATGAAACGTGCCCCAGGTGTACGTTAGGGCGCGACACAGTTCAACCTGCGGATCTGCCTATTTGCCAATTGACCTAGGGGGCTCCCGTGGTGCGAATCCACGACCTGTTGGTCTGCAGCTCAGCCTGCTTACCAACTGAGCTAGAGAGGCTCATGTGGTGCGAACCCACGACCTGTTGGTCTGCAGCTCAGCCTGCTTACCTACTGAGCGAGGGGGGCACCCGTGGTGCGAACCCACGACCTGTTGGTCTGCAGCTCAGCCTGCTTACCAACTGAGCTAGGGAGGCTCCCGTGGTGCGAACCCACGACCTGTTGGTCTGCAGCTCAGCCTGCTTACCAACTGAACGAGGGAGGCTCCCGTGGTGCGAACCCACGACCTGTTGGTCTGCAGCTCAGCCTGCTTACCAACTGAGCTAGGGAGGCTCCCGTGGTGCGAACCCACGACCTGTTGGTCTGCAGCTCAGCCTGCTTACCAACTGAGCTAGGGAGGCTCCCGTGGTGCGAACCCACGACCTGTTGGTCTGCAGCTCAGCCTGCTTACCAACTGAGCTAGGGAGGCTCATGTGGTGCGAACCCACGACCTGTTGGTCTGCAGCTCAGCCTGCTTACCAACTGAGCTAGGGAGGCTCCCGTGGTGCGAACCCACGACCTGTTGGTCTGCAGCTCAGCCTGCTTACCAACTGAACGAGGGAGGCTCCCGTGGTGCGAACCCACGACCTGTTGGTCTGCAGCTCAGCCTGCTTACCTACTGAGCGAGGGGGGCACCCGTGGTGCGAACCCGCGACCTGTTGGTCTGCAGCTCAGCCTGCTTGCCTACTGAGCTAGGGAGGCTCCCGTGGTGCGAACCCACGACCTGTTGGTCTGCAGCTCAGCCTGCTTACCAACTGAGCTAGGGAGGCTCCCGTGGTGCGAACCCACGACCTGTTGGTCTGCAGCTCAGCCTGCTTACCAACTGAGCTAGGGAGGCTCATGTGGTGCGAACCCACGACCTGTTGGTCTGCAGCTCAGCCTGCTTACCAACTGAGCTAGGGAGGCTCCCGTGGTGCGAACCCACGACCTGTTGGTCTGCAGCTCAGCCTGCTTACCAACTGAGCTAGGGAGGCTCATGTGGTGCGAACCCACGACCTGTTGGTCTGCAGCTCAGCCTGCTTACCAACTGAGCTAGGGAGGCTCCCGTGGTGCGAACACACGACCTGCTGATCTGCAGCTCAGCTTGCTTAACAACTGAGCTAGGAAGGCTCAAGTGGTGCGAACCCACGACCTGTTGGTCTGCGGCTCAACCTGCTTACCAACTGAGCTAGGGAGGCTCATGTGGTGCGAACCCACGACCTGTTGGTCTGCAGCTCAGCCTGCTTACCTACTGAGCGAGGGGGGCACCCGTGGTGCGAACCCGCGACCTGTTGGTCTGCAGCTCAGCCTGCTTACCTACTGAACGAGGGGGGCTCCGTATATACATATAAATGTAGAGAATGTCTTTTGTAAATGTTTAGTCAGTGTACGCTGGTGGAAAGGTTCAGACGGAGAAGACGAAAGGGATTCTACATGGGTAACGACTTCTGCCTGGTCTGGTGATTCTAACCAAACACCAAACCCCTCCTGGAAAGGCCAGACGAAATCCCAGATGGCCAACATGATCCCAGTTTCTGACATATCCAGAGCCCCTTCCGAAATGAAATCCCTCTTGATCAAACCAGCCCTCTCCCCTTCCACCCCCCTACTATACCCGGAATCCCGGAAATAGCATGAAAAAGCGGCCACATCTGGCCCCTACTGTGCTGGATGGGTGGGTGAGGGGTGAGGGGCTGGGGGAGGGGAGGGGAGGGGGGTGAGGGTGTGGGGGAGGGGAGGGGAGGGGGGTGAGGACCGTGGACACAAGACCACGGCGATATTGATTGAAGAGTCTGTAGTATCTGGACTGACTGGTGATGCTGCTGTGACCGACATCTCTGGCCCAGTGAGTCAGCCGCCAGCCACCGCCAGCCTCCATTGGTTGGACGGACGGACGGCCGTGTCTCCGGCGGTGTGGTAGTGGAGGCGGAGGCGGAGGCGCTAGGCAGCAGCAGGACACAGTGCGAGCGGGCGGGCAGGCTTCCCGTGACTGTACCGAGGTCGATCACTGGTGGGTTCGCTGGATGACTTGCTGACGGGCTGACTGGCTGGCTGGGCTGGTCTGTGGACTGTCTTCTATCGTGGGTCTTCAGGAACCACTGCCACCTACCTGGTGACGGACAGTCTTCCGGCGTACCTGTCCTACTCTGACCACAGCCTCATCTATTTCTCTCTCTCTGAAGACTCGCTGAATCCCCAGCAAAAACATCACTGGCATGTGGCCGGTATATATGTTCTGATATATGCGTGCCTAAGTAGATATCTAGGACCATCAGGGGGAGTGTTGAGGAGAGGGAGATGCGCATGCATGGAATATATAGACTACCCCCAAGGCCGCTATTGTGACAATCACCGTCCGGTGAATGTTTTGGTTTTGGTTGGGTGTACAACCATTGCGTGTCATACACGCATGAATACTCCTGTTAGAGTGGCCCAGTGTTCACGGGGGTCTTCCACCGCGCCAGGAGTTACAGGACAGAGGAATCCTATGTCTGACAGCGCCCAGTGGATACCACGTACCGTCCGCGTCATCGGCCCTGTATAACGGAAGGTGAGATACCCCCCCCCCCCCCCCGCATAAAGGCTAGGTCGCACCATGCCGGTTTATAGTCCCGGTTTACCCCGGTCCTGAAATCCGGGGACAACCTTGGACAACCCTGGGGAATCGTAGCGAGTCCGTAGTCAATCCGGGGTGTACCGTGGTGAACCGTAGGTCGCCCCGGTGGTTTTGAACTGTTCAAAACTACCGATATGAGCCGTAGTAAACGTCGTGGCCAAAATGTTGCGAGATGGCCCCGGTTCGTCCCGGTATCTAGACCGGGAAGGACCGGGGAAGACCGGGGTAAACCGTAGCCAACACCGGCACAGTGTGAGATAGGCTTAACAGCAATGATCGATTGCCCATGTGTTATTAGGGTGGGGAAATGTCCCCATATCGATCTGACCTCGTTTGCTGTCCGTGACCCAGCTTTGTGGGGTGGCGAGCCCCGACGATCACTGTATGGTGGTCCATCTGCAATGGTACGGCCCACGAAACGGAATATGGTGGTAATATATATATGTATATCAATGTATATATAATAGGAGTAATACGTGAGCTATATACGGAAGTAGTGGTCCGCGCTCACATGGACTATGTGTGTCACCAGTCATGTGTTGTTGTTTGATGTCTTTACGTGAGACCTACAACTAGATTACGCTGGGTGTAATGATGTAAGACCTGCACAGACTGTAACGATGTAAGACCTGCACAGACTGTAACGATGTAAGACCTGCACAGACTGTAACGATGTAAGACCTGCACAGACTGTAACGATGTAAGACCTGCACAGACTGTAACGATGTAAGACCTGCACAGACTGTGATGATGTAAGACCTGCACAGACTGTAATGATGTAAGACCTGCACAGACTGTAATGATGTAAGACCTGCACAGACTGTAACGATGTAAGACCTGCACAGACTGTAACGATGTAAGACCTGCACAGACTGTAACGATGTAAGACCTGCACAGACTGTAATGATGTAAGACCTGCACAGACTGTAACGATGTAAGACCTGCACAGACTGTAACGATGTAAGACCTGCACAGACTGTAACGATGTAAGACCTGCACAGACTGTAACGATGTAAAATCTGCACAGACTGTAATGATGTAAGACCTGCCCAGACTGCAACGATTTAAGACCTGCACAGACTGTAACGATGTAAGACCTGCACAGACTGTAACGATGTAAGACCTGCACAGACTGTAACGATGTAAGACCTGCACAGACTGTGATGATGTAAGACCTGCACAGACTGTAATGATGTAAGACCTGCACAGACTGTAACGATGTAAGACCTGCACAGACTGTAACGATGTAAGACCTGCACAGACTGTAATGATGTAAGACCTGCACAGACTGTAATGATGTAAGACCTGCACAGACTGTAATGATGTAAGACCTGCACAGACTGTAATGATGTAAGACCTGCACAGACTGTAACGATGTAAGACCTGCACAGACTGTAATGATGTAAGACCTGCACGGAGTGTAACGATGTAAGACCTGCACAGACTGTAACGATGTAAGACCTGCACAGACTGTAACGATGTAAGACCTGCACAGACTGTAACGATGTAAGACCTGCACAGACTGTAATGATGTAATCCCTGCACAGACTGTAATGATGTAAGACCTGCCCAGACAGACTGTACGTGACACACGGTCAAACCGGGACCATAACATGACGCGGCCTCTCTAGGATATCGAGGCCAGACGGTCCCAACTTCCATGAACGCGCTAACCACCGTTCCGGTATTGCTCACATATTACTCACGCGTAGCGGTTACTACGTACAATACCCGATGTCGATGGACCCTAACATGGCACTGAGATAGCCAGAGAGCAGCCATACAATTAGAATCTCCAGCGAATACCTAGTATTTTATAGTGTATTTGTTTTGCGCCGGTCTCTGCTAACATTGCATCCTGGATCGCATGCTGAGTAACGGTGCGCGCCGCAAAAGGACGGAGTTGGCCCCCAGCTTCGCACCTCTTGGTTGGCCTCGCAGGGTGGTAAAAACGGCAATAAAAAAAAAGGCACCCCTATGTTGGCCCCCTGGGTCGTCAGTTTCTGATACTAGAGAGACGTAGGTTGCGCGCCGATTTGGTGTGATTTGTACGTGGATTGGTGTACATGGCCGCCTTTGATGGTAACGTGTGTATGTGTCTGTACTGTGGGTACTGAGATGTCGTTTCACTGTGGTCCCCAACACCCTGTGCCCAGTATGCGTGTTATATATACCTATAGCGTGAACCCAGTCAGCTTTGTAGTTTCAGGCATGTATGTCCGTCTATACCCGAGGAAGTGGGGGGGGGGGGTACCCCGTGGCCCAGTTGGTGGGGGGAGGGGTACCCCGTGGCCCAGTTGGTGGGGGGGGGTACCCCGTGGCCCAGTTGGTGGGGGGGGTACCCCGTGGCCCAGTTGGTAGCGCGTCCGGTGTGCTCTGCCAGACCAGTCCAGACCAGACCAGACCAGACCAGACCAGACCAAGCGATTTTTGTTCGATGCGTGGTTCGATCGAGCCCCATTCGTGCAAATATCTATGTTTGTGAATGGGTCGTTCTTCCATGTAAGGGCGAACCATTCTTTCAGCATAGCTCACGTATTACTCACGCCTAACGTTTACTATACAATAATACATTTCGTGGGTTCTAACCTTGAAGATGGACCTGTGAAGGAGGCCCATCTTCGCCAAGTGTAGTGGATTACTCCCAGAGGTATCTTCCTCTCACCTTGACCCTTCCCGTTGTCGCGACATGACATACATAGATTAAAGCCCCCTGCTTAATTAAACAGCTGAACCCAGCATTACTCCGTCACATCAAGTGGACATTTATTCATTTATTTATTCATAATTAGGCCTAGTAGATAAACTACGGGACGTTGACAATAGGCCTATCCATACTCCGACGCTAAGCCCCGCCCACGAGTCCTTTTTACTTAATAGCGTGTAAGAAATTGCCATAGCTGGTACAAGTGATAAGTACTCATCTCTGAACCTGACAACAAAGTGACATGCTACTTTGTTTGTCCGACTTGTTTGTCCGACATAACGCACGTGGAAGAGCTTTTTTCGCCACATGATTGGATAAAATCATGTGACGTCAGTGAATGACTGACAGCCTGGGTCGGTCTATTCTCGCTTATTATAAAGGAACATTGTTGGTAACTCGGACAAGATACCGATAGACAATGATGGCCTTGTTAGTGGTCGATGACACCGAGGAACAACGATGACGTCACGCGCATAACCTTGTTATCGCAAGCAGCCACCTCCGTAATACGGCCACCTCCAGGTATCAGTTCATCGCAAGCCACCTCCGTAATACGGCCACCTCCAGGTATCAGTTTATCGCAAGCCACCTCCGTAATACGACCACTTGTAGGTTTCGGTTTATCGCAAGCCACCTCCGTAATACGACCCCCTCCATGTATCGGTTTATCGCAAGGCACTTCCTTAATACGACCACCTCCAGGTATCAGTTTATCGCAAGACACCTCCGTAATACGACCACCTCCAGGTATCGGTTTATCGCAAGTCACCTCCGTAATACGACCACCTCCAGGTATCAGTTTATCGCAAGCCACCTCCTTAATACGGCCACCTCTATGTATCAGTTTATCGCAAGCCACCTCCGTAATACGACCACTGGTAGGTTTCGGTTTATCGCAAGCCACCTCCGTAATACGACCCCCTCCATGTATCGGTTTATCGCAAGGCACCTCCTTAATACGACCACCTCCAGGTATCAGTTTATCGCAAGACACCTCCGTAATACGACCACCTCCAGGTATCGGTTTATCGCAAGTCACCTCCGTAATACGACCACCTCCAGGTATCAGTTTATCGCAAGACACCTCCGTAATACGACCACTTCCAGGTATCGGTTTATCGCAAGCCACCTCCGTAATACGGCCACTTCTAGGTATCAGTTTATCGCAAGCCACCTCCGTAATACCTCCAGGTATCGGTTTATCGCAAGCCGCCTCTGTAATACGGCCACCTCCAGGTATCGGTTTATCGCAAGCCACCTCCGTAATACGACCCCCTCCAGGTATCAGTATCGCAAGCCACCTCCGTAATACGACCACCTCCAGGTATCGGTATGTCTGTGTAGTCGCAGGATAAAGATCCCATGTCTTTCTTCGTAAAGAGTAGGGGGTTATCCCCCGGGGAAATGGCTCCACTCTCCCTTCCTTCTCCCATTGAGACGATATGACCAAAAGCGGTTAAAGCTTCCTGAATAACCAACCAACCAACCGGGATGTAGTGTCGGTGTATCTGGGTCACTCGCTCAAGGCTATGTTGTTTGGTCATCGGCGCCCGCTCTATCCCCGCCGCAGTGATAAACTCCGCTCCTGGCCAGGTCCAGGCCGTGTCCTGTTGACAGCCTGTCTCCGCTTGACTGGCCACCACACTGGAGAGGGCGGGAGGGGGGGTGGGGGGGGGGGGGGGCTCTGTACATACATACAGTGGCTATAACTGGAGGCTTTGTGACTGATATTCTTGGGGTAGCCTCCAGGGTATCCGTACCGTAGAGTAACCTGGCTGGCCTTGATTCCCGTGTGGACTTCCGTAACGGGTGGCGGGCAAAACGTCTTTATTGCGCCAGCCATCTGAAATATTCGGTTTTGATAAAAACACTGATGAGTTCTAAAAAAATACTGCTGATTTTGACAAAGATATACTGCTGATTTCTACAAAGAAAACGGCTAATTCCTACAAAGAAAACGGCTTATTTCTACAAAGAATACTCAATAATGAGTTTTACAAAGAATAGTGGGGCCTACTAGAGTTCTACAAAGGTTCATTCAAAATAAAAGCAGCGGTATCTCATTAAATAAACCTTTGCATTCATGCACTCAATATATCTTGGTATATGGCCTACTACTTATAACAAATGTTATCTAAGTAGAAAAAGCCGAACAGATGAGAGATATGCCCGTGACCGGTGTTCTCAGTGGGCCATCTTGGGCACCAGACCCCCTTCATTTCAGTCAGTGGAATGGTGAAGCCGGCTTGTCGCTGTATTGTCCATCTTAGCAATTGTGTCTCTACAGGTTTCGATCTGGCGAAAACACTCGACAATTTATTCAATTCATTGTTGCAGCACAACTTCAACACAACGCAGCAAATACACATGTTTTAATTGGCGTGCAGATTTTGCTGTAATTTGTGTGCGAAATTTGTTGTAATTTGTGTGCGAAATTTTATGTACTTTGTGTGCGGAACTCTGGATTTGTTGAGTGTAATCTGGAGTTGTGTAGAGCTGCCCCAAGGCATACAAACCAGCATGACGTACTCTGGCACTCTTGCGGGTGGTGTCGCTCTTCGTTCACCACAGTGTGCAGCACACGTACTATTGTTGCACTATGCTGCATTGTGAGTTTGTACTATAGCCGGTGTCCTTCGCCGCAGAAATCTACCCGACCCCATCCGGTGGGTTCTAAAGTACAACAGGCACATGTTCCTGAAAACAATTTCGTACGTAATCCCGCTTTGCTTTCCTTTTATTGCTTAAAACATAAAACATAAAATTCCTTAGCATAAAACACGGAATTCCTAGATTATTTCCAGTTCGTCCTTCTTTCGCCCCCGTGCGCTCTCTTACGTTCTCCTGTTTGTTCCGTTACTACATTTTGTGATGCGAAAGTGACACCGTGTCCTGCTCATGTTGTTGGCTTTGGTACAAAGGTTGGCCGCTCACTTCACAATATGCTGTTTTGTCATTCCAATTCTTGTTTGCGCAAGGGGATATCGGACGGCTATAAACGTTGCCTTGCGTTTAAAAGGTTTCAAACCAGGTCCCGTGGACAATTGGGCCATTCCATGAGCGTTGAGCAGATTAATTCGACAAGTAAGTCACCTGCTATAACAGGACCAACCATTCTGATTAGTCACTTGTCCACGTTTAAAAGTTTTTATCAAGACAAAGGGCGGCAATTTTATTTATAATACAAATAATAATAGTTACTCTACTTGCAAATTAAAGGTACCATACACATAAGCGTGAAATAGTTGCAGTAGGACGTCTCTGTTTAGGTCTTAACTTATAACATGAGTAAAGGAGTTCTTGTATTGTAGATTGAACATTGCTGTAGGTCTCCAGTAATCCTGTGTTTTATCATATAAACATTTGCTGGCCGCATATTTCACCCAGAGGTTACAATACAATGGATATGTAAATAGGCCATGACACTCATCTGATCTGGAGCAGTATCTAGATGAATAGCGCTATATCTGCGTGTAATGTAGTCGCGTCCCTGTGAAAAGGAGGATTTTTTAATGTCTTGTTGCGCGTGAAGCCTCTGGTGTTAATCGTTGTGGGCCTGGGTAACTACCCAAACCAACGGGCCAAAAAACTAATATCTCTCTGACAGTGCTCACTCCGAGAAAACAGCCTTCTTACGTGAAATCTGTGTCTTTGTCCCGTGGTTTCCCCTTGCCTTGCCCAAGGCATCCGTGTGTTAGAACCCAAAACGTCATACTGACGAAAACGTCACACCACGCGGTCTGCGCCATCTAGGAGCAAATGTTCAGTTTCACGCTGTGCCGCGATCATCGTGCCGTGAGCGCGCGCATGCGTCGAACACTCGCCAATTCGGCCACGGCTACAAATTATTGTCTATTGGTGAGGGCAATGCATATATATGAGGCAGTATATAACACTTCAGTTTTAGATATATATGTGCTTTCATAAACGATGGAATATCGGGTATTGCCCCGCCCCCCCCCCCCCCCCCCCACTCGCCCCCGCTCGAGTCTTTTACCCTTGGCGGTTTGTACTCCTTTGATTTCCTTATTTTCCTATTATTTTTTGACTCATTTCTTTAGCCCGAAGTGGCCTCGCCACGTCTCCAGAAGCGTCACGCAGGGTTGTGTGAGCGATAACCGTGATAGTCGAAGTCTATCAGCTTAAAACTGTATATTTCATTCCACCAATAAGCAATGTTGTTGCTGACATCCGTCCATCTGCGAAAGACGATGGATTTTGCAGCTTTGTTGGATTTCAAGTGATACGATTTGCGTCGCGGCATTTGCGCTTATGACTGAATAAGCCTATCTGTGACCGCTAGAGCTTGCCGCATTCATCGCATTCATTCTACCAAGGTCTGACGTTTTCGTCACTGTGACGTTTTGGGTTCTAACATATGAGTACAGTGCAACCACGACTGACGTTTTCGTCACTGTGACGTTTTGGGTTCTAACATATGAGTACAGTGCAACCTACCCGCCGTAGGTTTACATGTACATATGTTTTGTGATTCTGACCCCCGACATGGACAGCTTCCAAACCACGACACATGTCATATCATGGGATGTTTGATGTGTCCTGCGCTGTGTGGTATTGTCCGACGTGTGTTACGGGGCCGGCGCGACAGCTCAGTGGGCTAGAGCGCTCGCATTGAGTGCTCTGGTCACCTGAGAGCCTAACGGTACGTGGGTCGGTGGTTTGAGCCCCGCTGTGGTCATGTCTGTGTGGTCGCAGGATAAAGATCCCATGTCTTTCTTCGTAAAGAGTAGGGGGTTACCCCCGGGGACATGGCTCCACTTTCCCTTCCATTGACGCGATATGACCAAAAGTGGTTAAAGCGTCTTGAATAACCAACCAACCGACATGTGTAACTGCTGTCTCCGTGTAGGGGGCGCTGTTTGATATTGTAAGCGCTGTTTGATATTGTAAACACGGTGTTTGGTATTGTAAACACGGTGTTTGATATTGTAAACACGGTGTTTGATATTGTAAACACGGTGTTTTTCCCTGGCGGTCCTGTTCTAGTGAACGTTGTGACAGTTTCTGATTTGTGTTGGTGAAAGTGAAAGCGTCAAAGCCAGTAGTTTTAAAGGGACGTTAATGTTCATTGGAGGTTTTATTTCGTTGCAATATAAATTATAGTGCGTCTAATATCTAACGTAATACTGGGCGCTTGGCACATTGACAACTTCCCTTGCTCAGCTGGTAAACAAAACGCATGAACTCGCTGTAAATGGGCTAATTCAGAATTCTTGCAAGTTTCTAGCAAACTTCTTTTTCCAAGTAATCGCCATCTACAGTACTCAAGAAACTTTGCCACGTACTGTTTTACACATTCTGCCTAATGGGTTATAAACTGTATGTACTTATTTATCACCCTCCACAGAAAGTGCCCGGGCCGTGGAACAGTTGACTCACCAAGTGCGAGAGGAGCGCCAAGGGCGGAAACAGCTGCAGTTGGAGATTGATTCGCTCCGTGACGACCTTGCCGACATGAGCGCGGCAAAGGACGCGGTGCAGAAGGTAAGCCATGCGGTGGCTCCGCCGTGCGGGCATCTTGGGTGATCTATGAACTTCCCTCGTTTTTGTTTGTGTGGGTAAGCTGGACGGTGAGTTATATGTCAGCCTCGCACTGGGCAACTTAAGGCAATATTGTTCTTCTCATCGGCTATAAACCATCGCCACTGTATTCCTCATGTCTTCAGTTTCTGACGCGCTTGTTGACTGCAGCTATGGAGCAAAGTGTGACCAAATTGTGGTACTTTGTGATTAGACCATGGATATGTCGCGATGATTGATCGTCATCATAATGCAAACGTGCTACATGTAATCTGTCACAGAGTTGAGGGATTTGAGCTTGTGATGGTAGGAAATATAACGGATGAGCCTTCCATTCATGCAGATAGATAGATGGATGTTTCAGACTTTACTCCACCCCCTGGAGAGTGATCTTGATTGGAGATTGATCATTGGGGGAGTGAGGGTGGGGGGTGGGGGGGGGGGCGTCCGGTGACTGTTGGGGGTAGGGGTGGGGGCGGGATGGCCACCCACGTCCTCCTTATCGTGTCATCAGATTGGTCGCTCGCCTCGCCTGGCGGGTCCATTCGGTCTCAACATGCGGTGTCAACTACTCGCCTATAGGTCCTATATTAGAGATAATACAAAGAACCTGAAAAAGCGTCAGTGTATGTTATGTTGAACATAGTATTAGTAAGTCATTGATATTTGATGTCGTTAAGTTAAAACCTCAACAATAAAAAAATTCTCGCCTCCCCTTCCATGGCTGTGGAGCAGATCAGCCTGGCATGGCTGGAACGCCTGGGCACCTGTGCTTGGGGCACACCACCTACATTTGGCCCGGGAGGTGGCAGTGGGGGTAGGGGGGGGGGGAACCTGAACATACGCTTAAAATCGGGTTCTCCGAGCACCGCCCGACCCCGGTCGCAAGTTTTCAGAGAGGACCCCCCCCCCTCCCCCCCAGTCTTAGCCCCAGTCCTGTTGCAGTAGGACGGGCAAAAATCACTGCCACGACCCCCCCCCCCCCAGTCTGAACCCCAGTCCTGTTGCAGTAGGACGGGCAAAAATAACTGTACGTAAACGGCGGCCCGTAACTGCAGATATAGCCAACTAAAGATGGCGGAAAGTACGTCAGGTGAACTATCAATCCGCGGTAAAGCCATGAGAAATATGTAATTGGTTAGTCAGCTGTGATGTCCTTTTGATTTACATGTAACTTTCCTTTAAGTTTGTTCTGCCGAAAATAAACAGCCACTGCTATTAGTTATCCGTGATTTAGACAGCTTTCCACCATTAAGCTGCGTCCCTGCATTATGACACGTAGAGAGAATCATACATAATATTAATGGTAATTATATTTCAGTCTGTGAATAGGGGCATAAAAAGAGACTTTGGCTGTTATCAGTAGAGCTCGATTTACCCAGACTAACGGATCGATTAGAACCCAGCGGACCCTTGACGTCTAGCCTGGTGACTGAGTGGGGTCGGGATCGTGACGCAAACACCAGGTTTTGTGGTAAAACTGTCCGGAGTTTCGCCCACGGAGTCTCTCGGTGACGTCATGGGTGCGTCAGTCGCCCTCGCGACTGACGCCCTGTGTCACTATCTGTGTTGGTGCAGCTTTCACAGAGTTGTCGTCACCCGAGAGCCTTCTTTGCAAAGAGTAGGGGGTAACCTTCCGGGGACATGGCTCGACCCATTGACGCGATATAGCCAAAGGTGGTTAAAGCACCCTGAATATACAACCAACCAACCAACCATATAGTTGTCGTGCCGTAAAGATTAAAGTACGGGGTGCTGTCCTTGGCTGACGCAAACGAGGGAAGCCTCGCTGGCTCAGTCGGTAGTACACGGGGCTTCCGATCAGTAGATGGGGATGCGAACCCATTACCTTAACGGGAGATATGCCTTGTCCTGTTTGTCCTGTCCTGAGCACAAAACTGGCCTAAAACTTGACGACACTGTGGAGACCACTCGACTGAAGCTCGTCTGTTCTGTCGCAGCTTTGTTACTTGACTGGACGGATCGAAGCTATCGAAGGCATTAATGAATGAATGAATCACCACAGACTGATTGATTGAACAGGGAACGCCTATGTTGAACCCTCGAGACAGGTCCGCCCCCGTAGCTGAGTCCTTAGTGCGCTCTATTACTGGCTGACACCCGTGGGCGGTGGGCCTAGGCTCTCCATACAGTGACTAATTGATTGATTGATCTAAGCAGGGCGGTATAACCTCTTTAGATGATACCGCGACAATGGGAAAGGGTAAAGGTAAATGGGAGACGTTTCTCTGTGAGTAACTCCCTACTCTTTGCGATGAAAGACATGGGATATTTCTCCTGCACAAATAGATATTTGCACAGGTGGGGGTTGAACCTCGCACCGGCCGCTTGGGCTGGCCTATCATAGCACATGCAACAATAGCCGAACCCGCTACTTACTCGGCCGCGATATTTAAAAGCTATGAGCACTACGTCACAGATCTGTGCGTAGTTTACCGGTATATTGCACCATTTTAGGGATGCTGAATTCAGGGAATTCAGTGATAAGGCACTAATCAGGCCATGAAATCTTACAATTTTAGATCCTGAAGTCACTTGATTTGGGCTTGAAACAAGCTACAAGTTGCCAATCAACCACATTAGTGCTGCTATTGGCAGTCGGTACCACAACGTGTCCTTATTTAGAATCTCAAATTAAAGTTACACGTGGATGTCACGGTGGTTGGAGCCCCGTTGTGGTCATGTCTGTGTGGTCGCAGGCAGGATAAAGATCCCATTTCTCTCCTCGTAAAGAGTAGGGGGTTACCCCGGGGACATGGCTCCCCTGTCCCTTTCTTCTCCCATTGATGCGATATGACCAAAATGGTTAAAGCGTCCTCAACATACACCAACCAACCGACCCGTCCCACCTCCTCCCTCCCACTGGCCCTGATTCAGGTCTGACGGGGCGGGGTCCATACCGTGCAAAGACTAGAGCTAATTGGGCGTCCAGATCGCTGGAGATGATATAGGTGTGTAGCGTACACTTCAGTCATAAGTACGAGACGGCGTCTCACATACATTCATATATGTCTGGGTGTGTCATGTACTCTTTGATGGCTTTATAGTCTGGGTCTTATCCCGCCCACCATAATGAGCTCTCTCAGAGCTGATGTGGCCAGATAACACCGTCTGTCGCGGCCCCTATGGGGACTTTCAATCCCGCAGTGTTCTGCCGTAAGCCGGATTAACGTGTGGAGACTCGCGTAATGGCCTGACAACTCGGATATCATTAATAGGAGGAAGTTTTGCGTGTAAATCTGTCGCCGTCTGTCGCCAAGACCAACTCGCCCTTCGCGACGTCGCCATGAACAACAAGACCCATAAAACTCCGTTCAACTGCTTCACTGGGGTAGGTAGGTAGGTAGGTCACGTGACCAGTCGGGAGAGCCGCGGATGAAATGAAGTCCCATGTTTTATGGTCGTTCTTATGCTCCTGTTCGCGCGAGCGATCGCTGCCGTATAGCTCACGTATTACTCAAGCAGTGTAATTGCAACACTGATATAGTTCGTGGGCCAGGACAGGGACGATGGGCCCGTTCTATATCATTATGAACATTTACCGGAAGTATATATAACTCAGAAAATCAAGGAATAGTTTACTTACTGACAGAATTGAACAAAAAATTAATGGATTATTTCTTTTAGTGGATCGCGTAAGTCAATCTCTGATTGATGACAGTGGATGTCTTCACTTCACGGCCATGTCAGTATGGCTTGGGTTAGTGTTGTTGGTACATGTACCAGGAAGTACCCTAGACGATTTGCAAACACGATTTGTTTCTTGATCCGGCCGAAAGGGAAGTAAGATTTGCGGCGCATGCGCAAAGCCCACCCGATCGTTATGTACGTCGCGGAGGTCATTTACCGTGACCTTGAGAAAAGATAAATAAATATCCCGAGAGGGTGAGTCTTCTGTCTGGGTCGCTGGCGGCTGAGGGTGGACAGGTGGAAGGGGGTAGGGGCATTATTGGTGGGTGTGCCGTTGCCACGAGACGGTACTATAAGCTGCTTCTAGGTGACCCCCACCCCTTCCGCTCCTGTTCCATAATTTTATGCCACGGGGCCGTAATCCCGAACAACACGTCGCTTACTCACGAAAAGTGCATTTTTGTCTTACCCTTTTGGGTCCGCAGTGGTCGGATGCATAATATATGAAGTTGTTTTTATCAGAATGTTGACACTTTCGTTATTCAGAAAATCCACATTCTCGTTAGCGTTAAGTCTACTGGCGTAACCTAAGTTTGTGGGGGCTGGGGGGGGTCGGCCCGGTAGCTCAGTGCACTCAATGCGAGCGCTCTGGCCACCTGAGAGCCCAACGGCACGTGGATCGATGGTTCGAATCCCGCTGTGGCCATCTCGTCTGTGTGGTCGCAGGATAAAGATCTCATGTCTTTCTTCGCAAAGAGTAGGGTGTTACCCCCGGGGACATGGCTCCACTCTTCCTTCCTTCCCCCATTGACGCGATATGACCAAAAGTGGTTAAAACGTCCTGAATATACAACCAACCAACCAACCTATTGACGCGATATGACCAGCAGTGGTTAAAGCGTCCTGAATATACAACCAGCCTGAGTTTGGGTTATGAGTACGGCCCCTGGAGATCTCGAAACGGGTATTTTTGCCCTTGGGAATAGCTAGCTGAAGGGGTTAAACTCTTTGCCTGTTAGCAGGTCAAACGGCCATTGGGAGTCGGGTGTTTTCTGTTTGGACATGGTGACAGGCTGGCCTGGCGTAAGACACGTTACGTCAGAGTGGGCTCCCAGACCAAGGTGCTCTGTGTGACCGGCGGTTGCCATTGTGTCCTCATGTACTTGAGATACGACTGCCTTTCAAGAAGTTTTCGGCGATGTGTGCCCGCCCAGTTTTCACTATGTTAATACAGCCACGTGGTGCGTGGTACGTACATAACACCGCACAACCTTTATTTTCGCTCGGTATGTAGCTGTGTCGTGGGGTGTATGGACTCCCAGTGTCATGGGTATGGTCTGGGTCTGGGTCGTCGGTTATTGCGGAAAATGTAAACCCAATCTATTTCAAGCGCTTGGTGAAGTTATATTTAGGTTTGTAGCCCGCTAGGTGTACAGACGCACTGTCTCCTTGGTGGTTTACGTGCGTTACTAGTCACTGTACAAATACTCAACTATCTAGTAGATAAATGTTACATCATTTTGCATGAAAACTTTTATTATTTGCGTGACGCTGTGAGCGCAACCGGTCGGCAATCTTGGTTAAATTATAACTTGTCAATTAACATTGCATCGATATGTTGGAGCGTCCATCTGTCCATGGTACCCCGCCCCTCTCCCCTCCCATCCATCCCCCTCTCCCCTCCCCTCCCTCCCCCCTCCATCCCCTCCCTCTCCATTCGTGTGTGACCGGAGGCGAAGTGTTGCCACGAACTGTCTCTTAGCTGCAAATGTAAGATGTACGGAATTTCGTAGTGATCGCCGCCTCCACTTCAAATCCCCCTTTTAGTTTGTGCCGCAAGAACGTTATACTTCCGGTCGGAAATGTCGTCTGCCGCAGGCTTCCGGCGTATGGCCACCGTGCTATAGCGAGCGTGTATGAGGCGCGATAGGTGTGACGTCAGACATGCAATTGCCTTGTGAGGAAGCCTTTCCTGCTGTGTGCATGGGGCACGATCGTCCGCTCTGACTCGTGGTGGGACATCTTACAGGCTGTCCAGTGATCCTACTTTTCCTACTTTTTCCTACTTTGTGGTCTCCATCCTATTATTCTTACTTTACCTTCAAAAGACCTACCGTTTCCTACTGTTGGGTATTTGCTTTACCAGGTGCAGTTGGTTTATCCGGAATAATGTTGCTACATATGCTGTTTGAGTAGTTTTGCTTCTAATTCTGCCCTACTTTTTGTTTCTGTTTCCTACCTTTGTCCTACTTTTTCTATATTTTGCAATTCTATTTTTGTCCTACTTTTTCATGAGTGTGTGTTGGACATCTCCCGAGAGAGGGCGCTATCTTATACTTGGCCGCCTGTGATGGTCTTGTGGCCTCCTTGATGCAGGTTACTGTATATGCTTCGTTGGCGATGACGGTGATAGCCCACGGGGCCGGTGCGTGGTTCGATCCAGTCCCATATGTGCGTATAAATGTCCATGTTTCGGCAAAATTCAGTACAATCTGTGTCGATGTCGATTTTTCGGATCCTCAGTGTCGGAATTTGGGGGTCCATGTCGAATGTGGATTTTTTTTAATATGCATGTGTGGCGTGTCGCCATTTACCCCTTCCAGACCCCTTTGGTTTATGTCTTTCTTGGTCAAGTGTAGGCAGTTACTCCCGGAGATCTCTATCCTTCCCCTTCCCCTTCCCCTTGTCCTTGCCTCCCCTTCACCTTCACCTTCACCTTCCCCTTTCCCTTTCCCTTTCCCCTTCCCCTTCCCCTTCCCCTTCCCCTTACCCTTGTGGCGATGGCCATGACGTCATATTTAAACTAACCAATCATTGGCGGTACTTGGCTGGAGATATTACTGTGTACACTGGAGCAATAAACCTCTCGGGACCTCTCGGGACCTCTCGGGACCTCTCGGGGCTGGATGACACCTGCCTCAGATACTGGCGCCAGGGCGCGAACCCACGACCTTTTATTTAATCTGCAGCTCAGCCGGCCTGCTCACCAACTGAGCTAGCGGGGCGCCCTATATATATAATATATACATGGGGGAGGCATATCAGTGCCCGCAATGGCCGGTGAGACACCCCGGTGACCATCATATATATATGGAGTGTACACTGTGAGAGGATGTCCCGCATTGTGTGTCCTGATGCGTAACCCACCCGCTTAACCGCTCTCTCACCCCCGGGGGGTGTTTTTGTTGTTGACTATAATCGGCTGACCTGTTTTCACTGGGGGACTGACTCCACGTGACTGGTGTCATGGTATGTACCAGGGACTGTCGACATGTATGAAAGACCTGTAATGTGACTGGTGTGGTGGTGCAGCCCCAAGCTTGTGGCGTGTGTATCCGAGAGCACAAGGAGAGATCGAGGCACGACTGGATCGACGCCTGTTACACGGTTACAACAGTTCCGTGACGGGTGGTCTACTGTGGTGGTAAATACTGATATTTCGGCCCCGGCACTACCGGCCAAAAATGGGGAGACTTTTTTTCCGGCTGCCCCGGCCAAACCGAGGCGCGAACCCGCGACCGTCCCATCACGGGGCCGACACGCTGGCCCTCGGGCTGCACAGGAATATTGCCTGGTTCATACATATCCTGGGCGGCACAGCCAGGTTCTTGTCGTTCACGGAGGAGGGAGTGATGACGAGAGGATATATCAGAGATGTCATCCAGCTTGAGATCTGATGGCTTATGGAAGCTATGATGTGGTTGTGACGAGGGTGTAAAGCTATGATGTGGGGATGCTTATGGAAGCTATGATGTGGTTGTGACGAGGGTGTAAAGCTATGATGTGGGGATGCTTATGGAAGCTATGATGTGGTTGTGACGAGGGTGTAAAGCTATGATGTGGGGATGCTTATGGAAGCAATGATGTGGTTGTGACGAGGGTGTAAAGCTATGATGTGGGGATGCTTACGGAAGCAATGATGTGGTTGTGACGAGGGTGTAAAGCTATGATGTGGGGATGCTTATGGAAGCAATGATGTGGTTGTGACGAGGGTGTAAAGTTATGATGTGGGGATGCTTATGGAAGCTATGATGTGGTTGTGACGAGGGTGTAAAGCTATGATGTGGGGATGCTTATGGAAGCTATGATGTGGTTGTGACGAGGGTGTAAAGCTATGATGTGGGGATGCTTATGGAAGCAATGATGTGGTTGTGACGAGGGTGTAAAGCTATGATGTGGGGATGCTTATGGAAGCAATGATGTGGTTGTGACGAGGGTGTAAAGTTATGATGTGGGGATGCTTATGGAAGCTATGATGTGGTTGTGACGAGGATGTAAAGCTATGATGTGGGGATGCTTATGGAAGCAATGATGTGGTTGTGACGAGGGTGTAAAGTTATGATGTGGGGATGCTTATGGAAGCTATGATGTGGTTGTGACGAGGATGTAAAGCTATGATGTGGGGATGCTTATGGAAGCAATGATGTGGTTGTGACGAGGGTGTAAAGTTATGATGTGGGGATGCTTATGGAAGCTATGATGTGGTTGTGACGAGGATGTAAAGCTATGATGTGGGGATGCTTATGGAAGCAATGATGTGGTTGTGACGAGGGTGTAAAGTTATGATGTGGGGATGCTTATGGAAGCTATGATGTGGTTGTGACGAGGATGTAAAGCTATGATGTGGGGATGCTTATGGAAGCTATGATGTGGTTGTGACGAGGATGTAAAGCTATGATGTGTGGATGACACAAGCTGTATTAGCTTATATACATAGGTCACATCGCGCACAGGAGATGCTTAGTAAGCTCGCATCACACTTTCACTCCTCGTCAGTCGGCAGCGCGCACCATGGGCAGTCTGGCCGCTTGTGTGCCATGGCAGCTCAGCACCGCACAGCTCAGCACCGCACGGCACAGCTCAGCACAGGGCAGGCAGGACATGACAGGCCAGGTTGGGACAGGGCACAATAGGACAGGGCAGGGCAGGGCAGGATAGGACATGACATGCCAGTAAAGGCCAGGATAGAACAGGGCATGATAAGATAGGACAGGGCAGGATAGGACAGGGCAGGATAGGATAGGGCAGGGCAGGATAGGACAGGGCAGGGCAGGATAGGACAGGGCAGGACGGGGCAGGGCAGGATAGGACCGCTCAGGGCACGATATGGCAGGACAGATCATGGCAGGACCGGGCAGGCAGGGCAGGGCAGGCAGGGCAGGGCAGGATAGGACAGGGCAGGATAGGACAGGGCAGGATAGGACAGGGCAGGCTAGGACAGGGCAGCATAGGACAGGGCAGGGCAGGATAGGACAGGGCAGGGCAGGGCAGGATAGGACAGAGCAGGATAGGATAGGGCTGTATAGGACAGGGCAAGACAGGGCAGGGCATTGCAGGGCAGGATATGACAGCACAGGACGGGGCAGGACATGCCAGCAAAGGCCAGGACAGGGCAGGACGGGGCAGGACACGCCAGCAAAGGCCAGGACAGGGCAGGACGGGGCAGGACATGCCAGCAAAGGCCAGGTGAGGGCAGGACGGGGCAGGACATGCCAGCAAAGGCCAGGCCAGGATAGGACAGGGCAGGACATGCCAGCAAAGGCCAGGACAGGATAGGACAGGGCAGGACATGCCAGCAAAGGCCAGAACAGGGCAGGACGGGGCAGGACATGCCAGCATAGGCCAAGACAGGGCAGGACGGGGCAGGACATGCCAGCAAAGGCCATGGCAGGGCAGGACATGCCAGCAAAGGCCGGGACATGGCAGGACGGGGACGGGGCAGGGCAGGACAGAGCAGGATAAGACAGGCCAGGATAGGACAGGATAGGACAGGGCCGGAGAGGACAGGCCAGGATAGTACAGGGCAGGATAGGGCAGGGCAAGACCGGATATGATAGGATAGGGCAGGGCAGGGCAGGACAGGACAGGACAGGCCAGTATAGTACAGGGCAGGATAGGGCAGGACAAGACCGGATATGATAGGATAGGGCAGGGCAGGACAGGACAGGACAGGACATGGCAGGATAGGACAGGGCAGGACCGGACAGAACTCCAACCTCTATGAGTCACCACTCCGTGATTGGACCTTCAGGTTGGGCGCTTTGATATACAGTCTTCACTAATTACCAGTAAAGTACCTTCCCGACGTGCACACATGTACCCGGGCCAGGTACAGAGTCATTCCACCCCACACACCCCCACACCCCCACGGCCAGCCAGCCAGCCAGCCAGCCAGCCAGCTACCCCCACCGATAGCCAGACACAGGGCGGGCGGGCTGGGTGATAGGGCCCCCTCTCACCGCGTAGGCTGAGCTCTGATGATAACTGGTGCCCGTGACATTGGTCGATCACTCACACACCCCCACACCCACCTTCACCCACACCACCCACCCATACACACACACTCGCGCGCCGCGTTTCGTCAGTGACGACCCAGACATTCGCTCCGGGGTGAAAGGAAGAGGGGTTTAAATATCGCAACAGCTAGGACACAGCCAACCAACCCCGCCAGTCGTGAAATAGATTTCTTCCCCGACGAGTGTGGATACGCGTGGTGCAGTGTTTGATACAACCTATAGCTGTATCTATAGCATTGAGGGCCACAGCACGGATACATTATCACACACGCCTGACTCCTTGTGAGCTGCCAGTGAACCCGTCTTGTGGGAGAGCGGTGTGTGAGCTATAATATGTCTGGTTGGCATCCATCCGTCTGCGAATTAAAGACGATGGCTTTGCTGCTTGTTTAGGTTTGATTCATACGAGTTGCGTCGAGGCATTTGCGCTCATGACTGACTAAGCCTCTCTGTGACCGACATAGCTTGCCGCAGTCGTCGCATCGATGACCTGTCGATAGGTCTTGGTTTGTGCTCGCTGGTGGACGCCTAGATTGGCGTTTCAAGTCCAGTTTCTCAAACCAGAGCCCGTCGTGGTGGGCCATTCCCTCTCGCACGAGACGTGTCCACCCCCTCTTGTGGGATATGTCTAGTTCATTGCCATATCTTTATGTCTACAGGAGCTATATGCCTAGTTAATCAGTATCCCGACAGTCCAAGTGACATGTAGCCTCGTCAGCAATAAATCTGAGCGTCACTACACAATATTTAGATACATTAGTCAGCTTAGATCTGGCTATTGTCTCCTTTATGTATGTGTTACAGTGCATTGATGACCCATAGTTGCTGATGTTGTTTATTGAATGCATGTAGGTCACATAAACCATATATGAGTCAGTCAGCTCTATAGCTTGTCATCCACCGGTGCCGTACTGAAATATGGCATGAAAAATAATATTGATTTAAAAAATGTACGTAATTCATGTGACATTTTCTCGCAGTTTGTCAGGGGGTGAAGTCGTCTCTACAGTGGGAGGAGTGTGTATCCGTACTATAGGTACCGAATCGACTGACGAAATACCGGATTAGTGGACTATTTTTCTGGAATATATGACATTAGTGCAGTGCGTGAATTGAATTGGAATTGGATATTGGATATCATCGTCAACGGTGGACAATGATTAGAGGAATCTTAGGCTGGTTCTTTGGCCTGTTGGGCTACCAGGCCATCAAGGATAAGGTACGAGTCAAGTGTTATATAACCCCTCGCGGAAGACGTATCTTCTCATACAGTGTTCTACGGCCGTCGTGACGTCATCGTCTTGTCACCTATGCAATATGATCATCATCTTCGCTTTCATTACATGGCCTGAAGTGTTATACCCGGAAATCATTTACGTTTGCTTGTGTTCTTGCCTTTCATGTTGTCATTCTGCACGGATTGATCGCATGGCAGAGCCCCCGGTGCAGATCATAAGGGGCTATAAGGGGCGTCTTCCATCCAGTGCTCTTCCTTAGAGTTGAGTTGGAACGCTGTATATTTAATATTGTCCCCAAGTCTGTGTGCCTGTGCGCCCAGTCTACCTCACTATTTCCTGTCGCACTTGACCCATTAAGTCCAAAGGATTTGCATCCTCGCTTTCACTATCGATGTGGACCAGAGTGCAGTCAGCCCAGTTAACACAGAGGTCCTGCCTGACAGGCGCGCACGCCTTCACGCGGCCCGTATGTCACAAGGGAGGGAGGCGTAGGACCCATTTTTTTAAAAACACATCACGGAAAACTCGCGCTTTTATCGCAGCCACCGTGATGGCCCTTAGCGCAGTCTGCGCCAGCGCTGTGGTATCTGTAGAGACTACCCAGCCAGGCACAATAACCCGGCTCACCGCTAGATATACCAGGTGAAGGTGTCCACTGTGTGTGTGAACTGGTACGGTCACCACCTGAGCTGACCCTTGACAGGTGGCCTGGGCGTCGCTCCACCCCCCACCCCCGTCCCTGCTCCCCCCTTCTGCTAGTCTACCGGAGCACGTGGCTAAAGTTACACATCCGGGTGAGGTCTATCAAGCTCTATTAATACCAAGCTCTGGGTATTGCCCCACTAGTACCAAGCTCTGGGTATTGCCCTAGTAGTACCAAGCTCTGAGTATTGCCCCAGTACCGGAGCACGTGGCTAACGTTACACATCCGGGTGAGGTCTATCAAGCTCCAGTAGTACCAAACTCTCAGCATTGCCCCAGTAGTACCAAACTCTCAGTATTGCCCCAGTAGTACCAAACTCTCAGTATTGCCCCAGTAATACCAAACTCAGTATTACCCCAGTAGTACCAAACTCTCAGTATTGCCCCAGTAATACCAAACTTAGTATTGCCCCAGTAATACCAAACTCAGTATTACCCCAGTAGTACCAAACTCTCAGCATTGCCCCAGTAGTACCAAACTCTCAGTATTGCCCCAGTAGTACCAAACTCTCAGTATTGCCCCAGTAATACCAAACTCAGTATTACCCCAGTAGTACCAAACTCTCAGTATTGCCCCAGTAATACCAAACTTAGTATTGCCCCAGTAATACCAAACTCAGTATTACCCCAGTAGTACCAAACTTTCAGCATTGCCCCAGTAGTACCAAACTCTCAATATTGCCCCAGTGGTACCAAACTCTCAGTATTGCCCCAGTAGTACCAAACTCTCAGTATTGCCCCAGTAGAACCAAGTTCTCAGCATTGCCCCAGTAGTACCAAACTCTCAGCATTACCCCAGTAGTACCAAACTTTCAGCATTGCCCCAGTAGTACCAAACTCTCAGTATTGCCCCAGTAGTACCAAACTCTCAGTATTGCCCCAGTAATGCCAAACTCAGCATTGCCCCAGTAGTACCAAACTCTTCAGTATTGCCCCAGTAGTACCAAACTCTCAGTATTGCCACAGTAATACCAAACTCAGCATTGCCCCAGTATTACCAAACTCTCAGTATTGCCCCAGTAGTACCAGTCTCAGTATTGCCCCGTAATACCAAACTCAGTATTGCCCCAGTAGTACCAAACTCTCAGCATTGCCCCAGTAATACCAAACTCAGTATTACCCCAGTAATACCAAACTCAGTATTACCCCAGTAATACCAAACTCAGGATTACCCCAGTAGTACCAAACTCTCAGCATTGCCCCAGTAGTACCGAACTCTCAGTATTGCCCCAGTAGTACCAAACTCAGTATTGCCCCAGTAATACCAAACTCAGTATTGCCCCAGTAGTACCAAACTCTCAGCATTGCCCCAGTAATACCAAACTCAGTATTACCCCAGTAGTACCAAACTCTCAGCATTGCCCCAGTAGTACAAAACTCTCAGCATTGCCCCTGTAGTGCCACGTTAGGGTGATATTTGATGTTTTGTGTGGTTTGGAGTGGAAGGTTCAGTCCCTAGCTGCACCAATAACGTTGGTGAGGCAGAACACTTTTCTTCGTGGGATTCCCATGGTTACTGTTTAACAATCTCGCATGCTCGTATTAGCTAACTGGTATTTGTATTATATAATCAATCGGCCAACCTTTGGTCAAGCCCATTATGTAACCTTTCTATGTTGTCGCACGGCGTGATATTCATGGCGCTGAGCCTGCCAGAGAGAGGCTCATTGTTATCTCGGTTCTCACCTCTAATGTAAATACCTTGATGTTTGCCAAGCATCAAGTATGCACGCGCCATTTGTCGTGGCCGTTAGATATGACCCTTGACCCGGCCCGTGCCACACTCTTAGATACCCCCGTAGCGCCGATATAAAGGAAAACCTCAGCTAATAATGCAAATTCAGAAATCGGAGATGGCGACATCAACTTTGACATGTACGATACAAAAGAAGCCGCGAATGCCCAAATGTATCGATCACATGTTTCCTTCAAAAGCTTTACCGGTGACTGCGGATCGTTCGCTCATCATACCTGGAGCCTCTGCTTTAGTATAGCTCACGTATTACCCGTCCCACAATGTCTGATATCGTGGGGCCCTAATGGATGAATGGCTGGCCTAAACGATATGTATATGTGATGACGTACTGTACTATGACCCGTGTGATGACGTACTGTACTATGACCCGTGTGATGACGTACTGTACTATGACCCGTGTGATGACGTACTGTGATATGGCCCGTGTGATAACGTACTGTACTATGACCCGTGTGATGACGTACTGTAATATGACCCGTGTGACGACGTACTGTGCCATGGCCCGTGTGATAACGTACTGTACTATGACCCGTGTGATGACGTACTGTACTATGACTCGTGTGATGACGTACTGTACTATGACCCGTGTGATGACGTACTGTACTATGACCCGTGTGATGACGTACTGTACTATGACCCGTGTGATGACGTACTTTGCTATGACCCGTGTGATGACGTACTGTACTATGACCCGTGTGATGACGTACTGTACTATGGCCCGTGTGATGACGTACTGTACTATGACCCGTGTGATGACGTACTGTACTGTGACCCGTGTGATCACGTACTGTACTATGGCCCGTGTGATGACGTACTGTACTATGACCCGTGTGATGACGTACTGTGGTATGGCCCGTGTGACGACGTACTGTACTATGACCCGTGTGATGACGTACTGTACTATGACCCGTGTGATGACGTACTGTACTATGGCCCGTGTGATGACGTACTGTGCCATGGCCCGTGTGACGACGTACTGTGCCATGGCCCGTGTGACGACGTACTGTGCCATGGCCCGTGTGATAACGTACTGTACTATGACCCGTGTGATGACGTACTGTACTATGACCCGTGTGATGACGTACTGTACTATGGCCCGTGTGATGACGTACTGTACTATGACCCGTGTGATGACGTACTGTGGTATGGCCCGTGTGACGACGTACTGTGCCATGGCCCGTGTGACGACGTACTGTGCCATGGCCCGTGTGACGACGTACTGTGCCATGGCCCGTGTGATAACGTACTGTACTATGACCCGTGTGATGACGTACTGTACTATGACTCGTGTGATGACGTACTGTACTATGACCCGTGTGATGACGTACTGTACTATGACTCGTGTGATGACGTAATGTGCCATGGCCCGTGTGACGACGTACTGTGCCATGGCCCGTGTGATAACGTACTGTACTATGACCCGTGTGATGACGTACTGTACTATGACCCGTGTGATGACGTACTGTGATATGGCCCGTGTGATAACGTAGTGTACTATGACTCGTGTGATGACGTACTGTACTATGACCCGTGTGATGACGTACTGTACTATGACCCGTGTGATGACGTACTGTACTATGACCCGTGTGATGACGTACTGTGATATGGCCCGTGTGATAACGTACTGTACTATGACTCGTGTGATGACGTACTGTACTATGACCCGTGTGATGACGTACTGTAATATGACCCCTGTGATGACGTACTGTACTTTGACTCATGTGATGACGTACTGTACTATGACCAGTGTGATGACATACTGTACTATAACCTGTGTGATGACGTACTGTACTATGACCCGTGTGATGACGTACTGTACTATGACCCGTGTGATGACGTACTGTGATATGACCCGTGTGATGACGTACTGTACTATGACCCGTTTGATGACGTACTGTACTATGACCCGTTTGATGACGTACTGTACTATGACCCGTTTGATGACGTACTGTGATATGACCCGTGTGATGATGTACTGTACTATGACCCGTTTGATGACGTACTGTACTATGACCCGTTTGATGACGTACTGTACTATGACCCGTTTGATGACGTACTGTGATATGACCCGTGTGATGACGTACTGTACTATGACCCGTTTGATGACGTACTGTACTATGACCCGTGTGATGACGTACTGTACTATGACCCGTTTGATGACGTACTGTACTATGACCTATGTGATGACAGTGAACTGTACTATTAACAAGTGCTGACTCAATATATACCGGTGTGGTGACCTTGTCTATACCGCTATACTTGTGTTAACCTGACAGGGGTCGGCGGACAAGAAGGAGAAATGGACCCAGGAGAAAGCTCAGCTGGAAAAAGAGATGGAGGAGATGAGGACCTCACATGAGGTGAATAATGTGTTCATGTATTAATAACGAACGCATGAGGTGAATAATGTGTTCATGTATTAATAACGTACTCATGAGGTGAATAATGTGTTCATGTTTTATTAACGTACCCACGAGGTGAATAATGTATTTATGTGTTCTTAACGTACCCATAATGCCAATAATGCCACCCGTCCCCCTTCCTGTTTATAGCTGTAGTGTTTAGTGTGATACTGTGTGTTCCACAGGCTGAGATTACCAAGCTTAAACAGTCACTACGCCAGCAGAAGACGTCGACCAGTGCGACCACCGACCAACAGGTGAGGCACTCACTCACCTTCAGGTGAGGCACCCATTCGCCTAAAGATGAATCACCCCCAGAGCAAAAGATTGTTACAATTGATCTCGATAAATAATCCCGCAAAATAATCACTAAATTATTAAGTCCCATTATAAAACAAATTCAGGATCTGCATAACGAGCCAAGCCTGACGGTCCGTATTACGATCGCACTGACCTCTAGCGGTGTGTTTTACAGGTGAGCCAGATGGAGATTGATCTGAACAAGGAGTGGCAGGAGAAGTGTGACCGCCTCCTGGCGGCCGCCGAGAGCAAACACCAGAGGGCGCTAGCAGACGCCGAGCAGGAACAAGCTCGCCTCCGAGAGCAGCTCGCGACAGGGGTAGGTGTCAAACTTGGGACCGAAGCTCGGGGGGTCATATTCACTAAGATCTGGGGCCGGCCTGATAGCTCAGTGTGTTAGAGCGCTCGCCTTGAGTGCTCTGGCCACCTGTGAGTCTAACGGCCCGTGGATCGGTGGTTCGAGCCCCGCTGTGGCCATGTCTGTGTGGTCGCAGGATAAAGATCCCATGTCCTACTTCGCAAAGAGTAGGGGGTTTCCCCCGGGGACATGGCTTTATTCTCCCTTTCTTGTCCTATTGACGCGATATGGCCAAAAGTGGTTAAAGCGTCCTGAATAACCAATCATTAAGGTCCCGTCACTTTTAAATTTAAAACTTGTATTGCCAGACGCAAGAGGAACGTACAAGCGCTCATCATGTCACTTTAAAGCTTCATTTACGTCACGCAATGGGTGCCTCTACCCCTTGGCATAGAGTGGTGACGTCACGTCATTCTGGTACTCATTCACCACTGAAAATAGACAACTCCGCCCCCTCCCGCCTCCCCGTCCCCCCGCAGTTCCGGCCAATTATCTGGTATTATTACCTTATTTTGCGATAATAATGTTCTTGTTTTCTTGTGAGGAACATTGGTTTAAGATATGATTTCATCTCTTTGCTTGTAGTCTGCTGGGACCACCGACAAGGACGCCCTGATGGCTGAGGTGAGGCTGCTTTTGCCATGGTGACGGCGTATTAACCGGCTACTATTCGTCTGTCTGTCAATAATACTCCGGCGTCGCACTAGCAACGTGCATAAACTGTGGATGTGTTGACCGTACATGTCAGTGACCTATTTAGGTCATTGGGATGTACTGATGTTTTTTACTTTGGAGCCTGTGGTTAATAGACCGATCCAGGCTGTCAATCATTCACTGACGTCACTGTTGCCCTTATTTAATCATATGGTGAAAAAGGGTCTTCCACGTGCGTTATGTCGGACAGACAAGTCGGACAAACAAAGCAGCATAGCACTGTGTTGTCAGTTTCAGAGATGAGTACTTCTCACTTGTAACTACCATCGTCTAAGATTGCTAATTTCATACTCATAATTAAGGAAAATGAACTCAAGCGTGGGCGGGGCTAAGTGTCGGAGTGTGGAACCGTCTATTTTGTTGGTGTTAATTAACTAACCAAATTAAAGTGAGCTGTAAAGTTGAGCTTTCATGTCCTTCTGGAACCGGGGCCGACCCGGCAGCTCAGTGGGTTAGAGCGCTCGCCTTGAATGCTCTGGCCACCTGAGAGCTTAACGACACGTGGATCGGTGGTTCTAGCCCCGATGTGGCCATGTCTGTGTGGTCGCAGGATAAAGATCCCATGTCTTTCTTCGTAAAGAGTAG
Organism: Arenicola marina; assembly: GCA_964019135.1. Taxonomy (NCBI): domain Eukaryota; kingdom Metazoa; phylum Annelida; class Polychaeta; family Arenicolidae; genus Arenicola; species Arenicola marina. The sequence goes on from OZ025264.1 coordinate 23,634,503, forward strand.
GGGGTTACCCCCGGGGACATGGCTTCGCTCTCCCTTCCTTCTCCCATTGACGCGATATGACCAAAAGTGGTTAAAGCGCCCTGAATATACTACCAACCAACCTTCTGGAACCCATGTGATATGCCTAGCGTGCCTTGCCTATAGGTGAAGCGGATCATGAACACTGTGTACCGCGAGGTGAAGAACAAGTTCCAGCCCAACACAGAATACAAAGGAGGTGACGTACACCAGGTCGTCATGGGAACCATCAAGGTGCGTCTGCCTGTGACGTCATGTTGCCATGTCTGATGATATCATTTACGGACTACTTTGTTCGACTTCTCACCCAGCCTCCCTCTGTTCGGTGCCGTCATACATACCGTTTATGTTAGCTTTTCGTAAAGTTCTCTCAATTCTTATGTTAGTAACTATGATTAAGCGGTCTAGTGGATCACTCTTGCTAACTAATCAAGGGTCACCCCGTGGCCTCCTGGGTAGCGCGTTGGGCTATTGTCCGGTGTGCGCTGCTACGCCAGCCCACGCGGCCGGTGCGGGGTTCGAATCCCACCTATGGAAATATCTATGTTGGCGCCGGATAAAAGATCCTAAGTCTTTTCTTCGCAAAGTGTTCCGGGTTACCCACAGAAACATGGCTCCTGTCCACCTTGACCCTTCCCATTGTCACGACATGACCTAGGGGGGGGTAAAACGCCCTACCAAGCCAAGCTAATATATATGGAATACATCACTATATACATGCATTATACAGTCGTGGCTGGTTTGGACTATATGACTGGCTTGATTATCTGATACCGCACTGTGCCACTCAGTATTGTGCAACAGTCCCATGTTCCGAGATTCGTCATGTACTTCTGTGACTGCTGTCAAGTCTGTCGCGGACATTAATTAATGTGTCTCTCTCTTGCTTCAGGACGTGACGATTCAGATGATGGAAGAACAAGAACAGGAACAAGGTGAGCACGTTTCCTGCTCTGAAAACACAACGATGCCATGCTCTACAGAATACATACAATACAATTACGTCTGCAAATATGTTCACAGAAAGCAAAACACTGGGAAGAATTTCCATGACCTGCACACTGGGTGCATGTCTTTGGGCCAGGACCGGTAGGCCGCCCGGTATACTCGAGCTCTTCCGGGTCGACCGGTCGGGATACGCCGAATGTCAATGAACTGTTCACACCGGTCATGTCCGGTATATTTAGGGGAAATGAAACCAGTCACTTTTCAATCAGCCGGCGTCTTCTCCCGAATGCCCCGTACTGTTGTGAATGGGGCGCATCGGCATACCGAATGGATGCGCACGCAACCCGACCCGGGTGAAAGAAGTGTCGGGCGGTAAACCGCGGCGCAATGTGCGTATTCGGTCCACCTTGGGGGATATACCCGGGTTACCAAAGAAATGCGCCCACAGGCCTGTGCCACAGTTCACATACGAGTAGAATACAAGCCAAAGTCCATCTTATTTTGACATCGTCCTTTCATTGAATTGCATTATACTTGTAGAAGTCGTGGAGGAAGTACAGATGACGTCGTCGACGGCTGCCACAACGGCCGCCAAACCCTCGGCCGGTAAACCTGCCCCGGGTAAAACGGCAGCCGCTAAACCCACGGCTGCCAAGTCAGGCTCTACAGAGAGAGGTTAGCGCCACCTTGTATATGATGACGTGATCGGTGTATGCTGTATTAAGGCAGTATTTTTAATTCAGAAACCGATGTATTAGGATCATTGTGTTGTTCTGTGACTTTGGCTGAATTCTGGTTACCCGGGTCTTTGTCATTTACCGTTTGTGTAGTGCAGTTATTTACTGTCTGTGTTAGTCCCGTTAGTTTTTCCATTATCAATTTTCTTATTCTCATGAGTGTTATACATTATTCCCTTTGTCGTCTCACCCTGGTGTTTACCGTTATATCTCTGGGGCCGGCTCGATGGCTCAGTGGGTTGGAGCGCTCGCCTTGAACGCTCTGGCCACCTGAGAGCCTAACGGCACGTGGATTGGTGGTTCGCGCCCCGCTGTGGCCATGTCTGTGTGGTCGCAGGATAAAGATCCCATATCCTTCTTCGCAAAGAGTAGGGGGTTACCCCCGGGGACATGGCTCCACTCTCCCTTCTTTCCCCCATTGACGCGATTTGACCCAAAGTGCTTAAAGCGTCCTGAATAACCAACCAACCGTTATATCTCTACCTGTCATTATTGTGTTATGAATATTCAATATACTATTGACTTGATTGGACCCCTAAATATCCCTCTGGGCTGTCTCGTTCGGGGGGAGGGGATATCCCCTCTAAATCGCGAATCCCCAAAAATTAGGGAGAGCAAGATCGAACCTCCAAGATGACTAGTGCCCAAGACTGAGCGCGAAAAAAACCCCCCAAATTGAATGTGATATCGCGAATATCGAGGAATCCACAGAGTGCTGTAACGGATCGCGGTAAGTAGGGAAAGGGTCCTCGAACTGAACCTGGAATTGTACGGACAACGATCCCCATAAATCGCCAATAGCCAATCGCGAATCTCCAACCATTCCTGAGGGGCCGGCGCGACAGCTCAGTGGGCTAGAGCGCTCGCATTGAGTGCTCTGGTCACCTGAGAGCCTAACGGCACGTGGATCGGTGGTTCGCGCCCCGCTGTCGCCATGTCTGTGTGGTCGCAGGATAAAGATCCCATATCCTTCATCGCGAAGAGTAGGGGGGTACCCCCGGGGACATGGCTTCACTCTCCCTTCCTTCTCCCATTGACGCGATATGACCAAAAGTGGTTAAAGCGTCCTGAATATACAACCAACCAACCAACAATTCCCGGATGCCAATCGCGGAGGTCGGAAAAGGCACCCCCCCCCCCCCCTCTTGTTCGTGCCTTGCCACTCCCCTTACGCCGCTCTCACTGCTACACGTGACATGGACCCTCTCACACTCGGCGTGTGTTGTAGACAAGGCTGCGGCGATGGAGTCTGTGGTGGAGCGGCTCATACAGCCGACAGGAGGCTACTCCACGGGCGACAAGGGAAACCCCCACTACGCCAAGGAACTCGCCGACTCAGGTAATTAAATAAATAACTTGAATAAATAAATAATACATTGTTTTTGTTGTATGTCCATGCAAATTTAAAAAAAAAACATGTTTTTCAAGCTGTTTTATTGGCTCATTTTACATATTAGTGCCCACGAAACGGATTACTGTAGTATAGATGGTAGGCATGAGTAATACGTGACCTATGCCGAAGCAGTGGTTCGCCCTAACATTACCGTATTATTCCGTTTTTATATGTGTCATCACGAGTTACATTTAGTTATACATCGTACTAATTTACTCCATGCCTGAACCCGCCGTAGCGCAACATGAAGTTGAGAATGTGATCCATGTTTGACCAAAGACTTTTTGAGTTTTGAGTTTTCCCGCGCTTACGGACCACGTGGTTGTGACGTCATTTGCAGCGCCGCGCTCTGCGCAGTCTGCCGTGGAGTCGCTGATCGCGGCCAACGTCATGCCGGTCACCGGGGACCGGGGTAACCCCTACTACGCCAAGGAACTGAACAACACAGGTACTACCACTGCGTGTCTCGGCCATTAGGCGGTCCGCGCTTAGAGGGGTGGTCTGAGGCCCTCCCTCCTGTAGTGCTCTGGCCACCTGAGAGCCTAACGGCACGTGGATCGGTGGTTCGCGCCCCGCTGTGGCCATATCTGTGTGGTCGTAGGATAAAGATCCCATGTCCTTCGTCGCAAGGAGTAGGGGGTTACCCCCCGGGGACATGGCTCCACTCTCCCTTCCTCCTCCCATTGAGGCGATATGACCAATAGTGGTTAAAGCGTCCTGAATATACAACCAACTTCCCTTCTGAAGGAGACTCTCTAGCTAGGTACATAGACTGGAACAATTTTATTCTTCTCCAGGAGCCGTATTCATAATCGCCACTTACGCTACGCCACTAGGCTTAGCGCTAAGTGGAATATTTCTCGAGCGATTATCGCGTTCAAAATACATAAGTAGTCACACGAAAAGTAAATTTTCTGAATTAAGAAAGTGCTAAAATTACATTAAAGAGGATATCTTAATCATGAGCAGCCCCACAACGAGATTGTGAGGCTAAGACGAAAATGCACTTTTCGTGCGTAACTTACGAGGGGATCATGAATACGGCTCCAGTTTTTGTCTCTCGCGGGGGGGGGGGGGGGGGGGGGTTCTTGCCATAAGGCCTTCATACGCACACATGTGGCAAGGAGCACAGATTTTTCACCTTAGCTGGTGAGCTGCAGATCAACCGGTCATGGGTTCGCACCCCGGTACCTGCCCCTGGAGCACATGTCATCCAGCCCAGTTTCCGTATCCCGGGGGGTTACACTTTGATCAGTGGCCTATTTCGCGAACACTGTTCCACGGGGTTTAGTCGACTAAAGTTGCCATGTAAATAATGGGCGATTTTAGCCGATTAACCCCCTTAGGCGGATAAACCGGATGTTCGTGAAATAGGCCACCGGTGAACTCCAGGACACACCAATAACAGATTATTGCAGGAAAGGGGTATCGGTGTGAGTAATACGCGAGCTATTCTGGCAAAGGGTCAGTGCAAAATTGCACAAGGACTAAATCGATGTATTAACAGTGATACGATTAAATATATAAAAGTACAAATATGTCCTCATGTATTTATGTTAAATACGTATATCACGAACTTATCAAGTAACTAATGATGAAGGAAAAGGCTCAAGATATCCTGTACGTATGACAATAGTCATGAGTGATATTTGGCCATGGCTGTTGCTCAGTGCCTCGTTCCTATGCGAATGTCCTGATCTATCCCGCCAGAGGTAGTGGAGATTGAACCCATGATGGCCGCCCAGACATCGGCAGCGTGTACGGCCGCCCCGAGGGGTGCCGCCCCCAGGGGTGGGGCCGCCCCGGGGGGTCCCATCCCCACCAAGAAAGGTAGGGCGTGTACCGACGGACGGACGTAACCACCAGGGAGGGGAGAGCAGCAGAAAATAAATTTGACAGTATTTCTAGACGTACAAAACAAAAGTGTAGGCAATCGGGTTGATATTGTTTAAGTTAAGAGATTATTTGTGTTCACGGAAGAGAAAATAAATCTATTCAGAAGCGTTGGGAGATCTAGACTAGTTGGACATATCTGTATATATGATACAGTGAGAAGCGGGGATATGAAGTATTCCTACCCGGTAATGTACCTAAGTTTCAATACGTTAATTATGGCACACCGACTCTGTTGCAAAATGCACCTTCCTTGCACAATATGATATCAGTATGAGTCGTCAGACCTGTTTGCTAAGGCTATTTGCGTTAGAGCTGAGTATATACCCAGTACAAATCGTACATCATTACGTGCCCCTGAAGGGTGTGGCCAATGGATCATAACGTCACCGTTATCCCAACTCTTTCCTGGGGGCAAACTTCTTCGCGATTGTGCAAATATATAACCAATAATAATTTTTGTCTCGACAAAACCTCTGGCGAGAGGAGCAAAAAGGTTCTACAAATTAATCTCCTCCATGCACAAGGATGTTATTTTTATGGAAATAACACCACCCTGTCTGTAGTGTTATCGACCAACATTTGACGAAAAATATGAGCAGTAAAGACTAGTTATACCGGACAATGTAAAACCTGTATCTATGGTATCTATGGTCGTTTTAACGGTTGTTGGCACTGTGTTGACACCCTTTCCTACGCTATCTTGGCCCAGATGGTGATACCAAGACACAGGCAGCCGTGGAGAGTCTGATCAAAGCTAACGTCATGCCCATCACGGGGACAAGGGGAACGTCCACTACGGCAAGGAACTCGACAAGACGGCCGGTAAGGGTACGAGCTCTGAACCCGAGCTCTCACCTCCGGAGGTGAGCGCTCGTTGGTAAGGGTACTCTGATCATTACCACTCGTTATATTAGTTTCGCCTAACTCGTCATTTTGCTGGTAACGTCGTCCATGGAACCTCGCCTTCGATATGTTGTATCGACGTGGCCGAGTGTGTGGGGTTATCTGTGCATAAAAACGCTCCATTAGTTATTTAGTAGATCTAATGAAGACGTAGGAAGACAAAAAACTGGATTGAAAATAATAAATTTTCACCTTGATTGTTGACAGAATAATCTGTTGTAAAAAAAATATTCACATAAAACGACTCGAACCTGACGTAACTAGTGTACACAAGGCACGTTGTAGACGTGAATCAGCCAAATGATATTTAAAATGGAAACACTCTTTATATCCTGCTCCTTGAATGACGTCATACGATTACGTCATTCCTTTCGGACCGCCGTGAGTGACTTTTAACCCCCGTGCCTCGTTCTCCTCAAGGTGTCGCTAGTTTTCCCTCAATCTGGCCATGCTTTCCCTATTATCGCCCATCCAGGCCCAGGTTTGATATCTGTATACACGATACACGCTGTAGCTGTGTCCTTACAGAGGCCAGCAAGGTGTCCACACAGGCGGCGGTGGAGGCTCTGATTATTTCTGACGTCCTGCCTACCACAGGAGACAAGGGGAACGTCCACTATGGCAAGGAACTGGACAAGGCGGCAGGTAGACGCTCCCTGCTGGCACCTTGTCTTTTAAGTCCACTCCTATTCTGTGCTTCTTTATAGCCTTATTTATAACGTTTTTTTTTTTGGGGGGGGGGGGGGGGGGGTTATTGCCAAGGTCAACATAAATGTTACATAATAACATATAGCAAGTGTGAATACATATCATTCAGAAGGTCAACATAAATTGTGCATAACAAGTGTAAAGGGGATACATCTAGATGTCCATCGACATCTACAGTTTATTACATCGGGTAATAATCAGCTAGCAGTGACATAGTCTAACGCGAGCACAACAGAGTTCGTCTTGATTATTCCTTTGTAAAGCGTTTTTTCATTAATTTTTTACAAATTTAAATCAATGTTCCACAGTCCTCCAAAACATTTACACTTCTACACAATTCCAAAATAAATGCACAATATATTTTCAATATCCTTACCGCAAAACGGTACAGGCCCCCATGGTTTGGCATATTTTAAGATAATAATTATTTACGAGACAGTCATTCAAAAATGTATATTAATAAGCTCACACCCTACTCGCTGTGTCTGTTGACAATTGAAATTTCCGCTTATAGATATGTGAATAGTCTAGATCTGCCTCCGTGTGCTTACAACGTTTGACTAGATTTCCCCCAAATAAATTATCTCTGGTACAATAATAAATGATCTTACTAGACCTACCCGTCTTTTGACATGACCACTGTCCTTCCAGTTGAGAAGCCCATGGTAGCCTCTACCGCCTCCGCGACCTCCGCTCTCCCACCCAAGAAAGGTAACTATTGTTATGTGGCCGGTCGCTGTGGAGCTAGGTTTTTGCCTTGACACCATTTATGTTTTATAATCTGTAATATATATATGAAGAACTATATTTTTTATTATTGTCATAGTACCACTAAATCATGTGTCATAACGATGCTTATTTAATCCAAGTAATGACGTTAACCATGCGATAATTGTTATGTCTCATGGGTCGGTTGTCAGATTGTTTTTACATGTTTTGTTATGAGAGGCCATGGGCGTCTGGCTTTGTTTATTTCACTC
>OZ025264.1:23642285-23778767 GCA_964019135.1 Arenicola marina
GTGAAGGAAGTCTGCCATGACAGTTTGCAAGGCTCTCCCATAGAACTCCCATAGAATGACGAGTCAGTATTTTAGTATTCTAAAAGCCACGTGGCGCCAAGTCCCACGGATAAAGGACCAGACCGGTGAATGAACTCCTTGCAAAAGGAAATCTTGGACTCATTCCAAGTGTCTCTTTCTGTGACTAAATCTCGAGTCGCATCGAAGTCACATCTGTGTGTTGTATTACCCCAGTGTCACAGATCCAAGTGTCTCCCATTCCTCAATCCACCTCGTGTAATGCTATGTGTGTCTGGTGTTGTAGGCGCTGGTAAGGCTGACAGACCACGTGTAATGCTATGTGTGTCTGGTGTTGTAGGCGCTGCTAAGGCTGACAGACCACGTGTAATGCTATGTGTGTCTGGTGTTGTAGGCGCTGGTAAGGCTGACAGACCACGTGTAATGCTATGTGTGTCTGGTGTTGTAGGCGCTGGTAAGGCTGACAGACCACGTGTAATGCTATGTGTGTCTGGTGTTGTAGGCGCTGGTAAGGCTGACAGACCACGTGTAATGCTATGTGTGTCTGGTGTTGTAGGCGCTGGTAAGGCTGACAGACCACGTGTAATGCTATGTGTGTCTGGTGTTGTAGGCGCTGGTAAGGCTGACAGACCACGTGTAATGCTATGTGTGTCTGGTGTTGTAGGCGCTGGTAAGGCTGACAGACCACGTGTAATGCTATGTGTGTCTGGTGTTGTAGGCGCTGGTAAGGCTGACAGACCACGTGTAATGCTATGTGTGTCTGGTGTTGTAGGCGCTGGTAAGGCTGACAGACCACGTGTAATGCTATGTGTGTCTGGTGTTGTAGGCGCTGGTAAGGCTGACAGACCACGTGTAATGCTATGTGTGTCTGGTGTTGTAGGCGCTGGTAAGGCTGGCAGACCACGTGTAATGCTATGTGTGTCTGGTGTTGTAGGCGCTGGTAAGGCTGGCAGACTACATTTAATATTATGTGTGTGTGTTGTTGTAGGCGCTGGTAAGGCTGACGACCCGCAGCTGGAGTCCATCATAGAACAGATGATAAGTCCCTCCGCGGGTTACGTCACCGGCGACAAAGGCAACCCCCACTACGCCAAGGAACTCGAGAAGAAGGGTGAGCAACATGGACTCATAGACACCTAAATCTAGGTTAAAAAGGTCAGGCACCTTAACTGGGTGACGTCAGCACATGTGACGTAGTGGTGACGTCAGCACATGGTTGTGACGTAGTTGTGACGTCAGCCACATGTGACGTAGTGGTGACGTCAGTACATGGTTGTGACGTAGCGGTGAAGTCAACACATGTGACGTAGTGGTGACGTCAGCACATGGTTGTTAAGTTAGTGGTGACATCAGCACATATGACGTAGTGATGACGTCAGCACGTGGTTGTGACGTAGTCGGCATGGACGTCATCAGTGCTACTGACCACGTGGCAGTTGTAAACACGCGGGAATACGGCGTGCCACGTGTTATCGACTACCCGTATCTACGGCCGTTCCAAGATACCCCCTCCGCACTTAATCTTAGGCTAAACCCGCAACCTACCTCTCATTATATAACGGCAATATTGATTGCCTATATGATTAAAGAAAAAGTTACACTAGATATATATGCCTCACTCCATCTTGGGTTTTCCCCGCAGCTTACATGTAATGCCAACCTCTTTTCTAATCAAGTTCACAAACTGCTCCAGGAAGTTACTATAACTAACCAAAGTACTGTAAAGATGCCTCATAAAATTTTCAACAGATATATATATATATATGCCTGACTGCTTCACTAAACAATCCACCTGTAGCTTAAAGTGCAATCGGCATGACGGGTTCGTATGGAAGTATATTCGGGCGCGCGGATCGAGGAGAAGGGTTATAAGTTCCAGTATAAGACTCCCTCTACTCATCCGCTTCTGTGTTCTGACTGGATTGCTCTCACCGTTCGCTAGACGGCGCCGCGACAGGCGACGCCCTGGCCTTCGCGGTGGAGGAGTTGGTGATGCGAGACACTGGCTACGTCACGGGGGACAAGGGAAACCCGCACTACGCCGCCGAGCTGGAGAAAGGCAAAGGTAAGGGGGGACAGCCGGGGTACTAGACGGCGCCAGCACTATAGGCCGCTAGTTTTACATGACGCCATCACTATAGGCCACTATTGTTACATGACACTTGTACTAATAGACGCCAGTACTGTAGCACACACCACTATTACGATAGGAAACTAAAACTTACTGCGGAATCGTCGCTTTTGCTTTCAAATTATTTGTTTTTTCGTTAAGGTGACAAATCGGAAAAGAAAGCTTCAGACGCTAAAGAGAAAGACAAGAAAGTAGAAGCGAAATCCCCCGAGAAGGAAGCGAAGAAAGCGGAAGAGAAGAAAGCAGAAGACAAGAAGCCGGAAGCGAAGAAACCGGAAGGGAAGAAAGCGGAAGAGAAGAAGCCGGAAGCGAAAAAAGCGGAAGAGAAGAAGCCGGAAGCGAAAAAAGCCGAAGAGAAGAAGCCGGAAGCGAAGAAAGCGGAAGAGAAGAAAGCTGATTCTAAGACTGAGAAACCAAAGGACGCTAAACCGAAAGACAAGTAGGCAAGACCTCGCACCCTCGCCTTGTTAACCCCCCATCAGCGGGCCGGGAGTGTTTTTAAATTGTGATAATGTGGGGATTAGTCTGTTCTGAGCGGTGGCGGGTCCCCCCCCCCCCCTGTCTTCACCAGCTGTTCATTTCGCTCTCCCGATCCTCAGTCTGGCGGGGGCCGCCCCGGTAGCTCAGTCGGTTAGGGCGCTCGCCTTGAGTGCTCTGGCCACCTGAGAGCTTAACGGCACGTGAATCGGTGGTTCGAGCCCCGCTGTGGTCATATCTAAGTGGTCGCAGGATAAAGATCCCATGTCCTTCTCGCAAAGAGTTGGGGGTTACCCTGTCGTCCCATCCCTCTCCCTTCAGCGGTAGTACGGCAGCCTCCCTAGCTCAGTCGGTAAGAAATCTGAGCTTTAGATCAACAGGTCGTGGGTTCGCAACTGCATTTGTTTTTGATCCAACCCATTTGATTGTCCCGGATGGCCCAATTTAGGCTTTAAATACACAAAAGCGGTGTACGACATTGCTTATGATATATGTGTTTTGCCCTGTGGTTAGTAAGCCTACGACATTGCTATGTGTGTTTTGCCCTGTGGTTAGTAAGCCTACGACATTGCTATATGTGTTTTGCCCTGTGGTTAGTAAGCCTACGACATTGCTATGTGTGTTTTGCCCTGTGGTTAGTAAGCCTACGACATTGCTATGTGTGTTTTGCCCAGTGGTTAGTAAGCCTACGACATTGCTATGTGTGTTTTGCCCAGTGGTTAGTAAGCCTACGACATTGCTATGTGTGTTTTGCCCTGTGGTTTCAGGTCAGCGGGGAGCTGTACAGACCAGAGTAAGAAGATGCCCCAAAACGACAATGATGACGTAAGCCTACCTCTCACTCAGAGGATTTAGGATTTTATTAATTACTGTCTTCAGGTTGACTGATATTTTGTAATGTGTGGTGTTTCCCTACCCTTCAGCGCTTTTGTTCCGTTAATACCAAAGGATTTATTGATTAAATATTAATGTCAATTTAATGAAACGAAAAAAGTATTTGATATTTCCAATGATGTAATACTCGAGCCAAACAAACACCTGTTTCACTAGAGTAATATACCGACTGTTCTTTGCGACGATGGCTGTTAGACGGTCACTCGTCTCTACGGTTGTCACGGGAAACGCCCCAAATATTAACTTGGCTCTCCCAATAGGGGTCGCTGAGCAAAATGGATTTCGCAGCCGGATCGACCTGGTGAGCGATAAGTATGTATTTTCGATCTCTATTATTATACTATTATATGTGTTTCAGGACTTGAAACCAAAGCCGCCTCCCTTGTTTGGTGACGAAGGAGACGATTCCGATGATTGGCTCAAATAGGGGTCACATGACCCGATGACGTCATCTATGCAATATATCACGTGGCTGGCTCGCGACGCTTCTGGCTGGCGTCATGGTAACCACGTGCTGTGTCCACGTTATAAGGTCAAGGTCGACGTGCTGGTGATGTCGCCATGACGACGCGCTGTAGCTAGCTGTCCGAGTGCCGTGCGCATTAAGCTACTCCCACCAGGGACCACGACTGTCGTGTGCCAAACATACACTAAAGTCATGATGAACCATGCCGACTTGAAGTGAATTTGGTCGGGTGCCATTTTGAACCAAATACAATAAATAGCTGCAGATTGTCTAGCCGCTGATATCATGAGCGGGGTAATAACCAAAGGCTTCTTGCTGTGGTAGTAGTCCGATACATCGGTTGTTTGTTGTTTTTAATAATCAAGCTTTGTGGTTTATTGCAAGTCGTATTTACAACATGGCGATACTCTGCTATGCGTGTGGCACCAACCCACTGATACAGCGCGGAACAATTATTTTCACGTACGCTAACCCGGGGTTTTATTGCATTTAATCTTTATCTTTACTTTTTCGTCATTTGTATGAAGGAACAAACAATAATTTATCTTTCTTTTGTATTAAGATATATATATATATATATATATATTCGTTGTGAGATGTAGGGCTGTCGTTAGCCGGCGTGAAAATCGCATTGAGCATATTTGCCACTATGACATATGTCTGTAACAGCGACAGGTCCTAGAGTTTGAGTTCTGTGTTTGGGCCAGACTCAATGGCATAGATACGTCAAGGTAAAAGGGATGTACCTTTGTATGGAGCCAGCTCTGCTACCGTTGTTCATGGCTATTTGTATACAGTATTTTTTGTACATATATATATTTTCTTCATTAGTTTTCTTAAAGACACTGGCTGCATATCACAACGACTCCTCCGTCAGTTGAGTGACCTGAAATAATTGTCCAACAGTTGAATTGCTTTGAACACGTGTCATTTGGTGGCTGCGTTGTTATTTGCCCTGTATTGGGCATGTACGCTTTACCCACGTCACGAACACTTTAGTGCCATAAAGACATAGAATTTGGTGACAAATTAGTAACAGACTAATACAGAACAACTAATTCAAATGTGAAGAATTCCAAGATAGTTCTTGTAGCGGGTCCATCGTGTTGTTACATTCCAGTTTCTATCGTTTGATCAATATTTTCATTTGATCGCATTAATTCCTCTTTTATTTTATTAAGTTTTTCTCGTGATTTCTTCATTATTTAAAGAAAGTGATAGAATTTACTATTCAGACGAGTGAGCCTGTAAAGAAATTGCAAGTTTTTCTTATGATTTCTTCATTATCTAGCGTACTAATGAAGGAAGATACTTCACTATTCAGATAGTGAGTGAATCTGTAAAAATAAATTGCATTGTTATAATTGTGAGTTTAGTTTGCTGATGTATTTGGGGATAGGTCTGTGTTTCTTGGGTGGTTTCTTCCGTTGACAATTAAAGACCATTCCTTGACGGATATGGCTGACCTTGACCTCATGGAATAAAGGTCAAGGCCAACAAGCACGGTCCTTCCGGACCCGACCAATGTATGTACTTTAAGAGGTATCAACACCTTAGTTTACAATGTCTGTGTGGTCGCAAGATAGAGATCCCATGTCCTTTTCCATGGTTACCGCTCGTAAAAAAATCATGAATATTTTTGGAATTGTACCCAAATGTCGCGATAATAGAGACCGTATTGTCGGCGGAGATATCTTTCAGCAAGACAACCCAGGAGTTCTTACCACAGGTGTAATCATGAGCTGGTTACTGTACAGCTCGTCTTGTTCATGGTGTAGTTGTCCTAATCATGACCACCAGGTGCTAATGCACTGAATGTGTACTTATTATATATAATATGTACATATTCACCGTCACGGCCTTCACAATACAAGTTATATCACTGAAGGAGATTTAAGTAGTTCTCTATTACACAAGATATATGTATTTGTATATTATGTGCTTTATGAATTTGATAAAAGAAGAATAAACTTCCACGTAACAATTTAGATGCCGTTACCGTGTTTATGTGAAAGGTAGAAAGTTTGAACATTTAATATAATACAAGAAACACTGTTCGGGACTTTCGGGAATATTTTACAGTAGAGTCCTACCAACTAAATATTTCGAGATTTAGGTAGGAATAGTCTGCCCGGTTTGTAGTCTCCGTGGTCTCAGGGTTGGAAGACGGCAGGTATAGCCAACCTGCGCGGCTTTGGTTTGAGGGCAGCTGCCATCATCTGCGGTCCCTGACTGGGGAGTTTCTCCTCCACCGGGGCGGCCGGGCGTTGCCTCTCTATGATGATCACTTCTCGCAGCCCTTGGGGTCTCGACTTGGAGACTTCATCTCGTTCGCGAGATCGATCCTCTTTCACTACCTCTCCATCAGTATTCCCTTCCACCTCAGCCCCGCTATCAGCGATGTGCACACCATCGGCTCTTTTGTCTTGTTCTTGTCCTTCTGTGACGTCACCATGACCATCGACTGTGACGTCATCGAGGTTATTTCCCTGCGGATTTGTTTCGCCTTCCTTCGGCGTTTTGTCGCCTGCGTCCGTTTCCGGTTTTCCTCGCCGGGATGCGCGCTTCCCACTCCTGACCTTGACCTTCATGACAATGGGGGGCAAGGTGGTGTTGCCGCGGAACTCGCGCATGCGCTCCATCAACCGTTTGGTGTCGGAGTCTAACTCGAACATGTCCTCGATCTCTTCCATTTCCGGCGGACTTCCTGGGGGCAAGGGGGGAGGGGCGTCGTCTGGCTCGGCACTGCTCGCTACCTCAGGATCCTCATTGTCTTCAAGCTCTTCTGTCTCTGCAAGGAAGTCAATAAATCATTGATATGTCTTCATCAATTACTGAGCTCTAAATAATAGTAATAGATATAAACTTGAAGCGCATGTTTTTTCTTAGTTAAATACAATTATTCTCATGCAGCTTACAAATCACGTTTAAAATGTCGCGGCAATATATGATTTATGGACAAATCAAAATTTTCCTTGGCTGTACCTTTGCCTTTTATAACTGACTTTGCACGGTTTCATATTTCCCGAGGATGTTGCCATGACTTTAAGTGCAATCACACACGACAATGGCACGAGTCACACAATCCCGTGTCAGAGAGCGAAGAGCCTTGGTCGATAAATATATTCTGTCGACGAATCGTGTGGGAATTCCTGCGCCATGCCTTCATCATGACTATAGCTTCCATATTGAAGAAATTCTGGATCAATGTAGTGTCCTGATCGATCTAATCACGTGATCAGATCTATCACACGTATGTTATAACCCAATCCATCACCAGAGACTAAAACGACATTGGTCGAATGAAATTTTTTTACAGTTTTAAGTTTTACTTCAACCACTCAAGTTATCGCTCCCACAACCCTGCGTGAGGAGAGGGGGCGGGGCTACTAGGGGCAAAAACATTTTCAGTGATTTTCAGGAATTGAAAATTATTGACCTCTTTAATGCCGAAATTCGCGACGCCGCCACGCAACGCAACGCTACGTCCACCCGAAAAACCTTTAGTAGACGACTTTGACCTACGAACTAAGGCGAAAGAAAAGAAGAAAATGTTTCCAGTAGTAGAAGATGGCAAGGGATAGACCTGGGGAGGGGGCAATAGAGAATAACTTGTCACCCTGGAGTGCTGATTGATGCGCATGATCTACGACACGGCGATCGAGGCAGAGCGTGACGCTGAGTATTTGTTTCTAGATGGTGCAGGCCGTGCAGACGTTTTCGTCACTATGACGTTTTTGGCTCCACCACTCGTACTATACCTGGAGGGCCAGCAGGTGGCGCATCGGGCTGCTGTCCCGTTGTCGTGTTCTTGCCGTAGCTCCTTAGTGGGAGCACTTCTCTAGCCAGCTTCATGACCTCCATGGCGAGTTGAAAGGCCCCGCCGGCAGGGGGGTCGCCCCCCAGCCCGGCCCCGGCCCCCGCCCCTGCCTCCGCCCCTGCCCCAGCCCCCGCCCCCGTCCCGACCCCGGTCCCACCCCTTTCAGTTTCGCTCGGCCGTGGAGGGCGTGAGGGGGCGGTGAAGCTGTGCCTCCGTTTAAGGCCCTTGGCCCCATGGCGCCGGGCGGGGCTGTGGCGCGGGCTGTGGAGGGGACTGCCCGGGGTGGAGGGGCACTTGCAGGGGGTTGCCGCCCCTGGAGCTCGGCCAGGACGCCCCAGTAACTGCATGGCGCAAGCTGTCTCCTGGTACACGTGGGGTTCAAACAGCATTATGATCAATGTAAATATACAGCACGTCATACGACGCCACACAGAAGGGGGAGGGGGCGGGTGCGGAGTGCAAGGGGTATTTCCGTTCTTCGGGAATGGCGTTTTCATTTCATTTGATTCATCGTGACCTGGGAATAAAGAAGAAATGTATTCTTCGTGATGTGGGAACACGACGCCCCGTTGCCCCCGCCGCCCCCCCCCCCAACCCCCACAGAAGATTAGGACACTAACAATATCTGAAATTATCCCAGTAAATTTCTGAAAACAGTGTTGACTATACTTGGACAGTCAACAATTACCTATCCAAAATAACTAGTTCCTACCCACTTACCCCCATAGTACTAATTGACCAATCTTACCCACATTAGCCACGTAGCCACATTATCCACTTACCCACATTATCCACTTACCCACATTTGTCACTTACCCACATTAGCCACTTACCCACATTAGCCACTTACCCACATTAGCCATTTACCCACCTTGGTAACTTAGCCACTTATCCACCTTGGTCACTTACCCACACTAGCCACATTATCAAGTTACCCACATTAGCCACTTATCCACCTTGGTCACTTACCCATATTATCCACTTACCCACATTAGCCACTTATCCACCTTGGTCACTTACCCATATTATCCACTTACCCACATTAGCCACTTATCCACCTTGGTCACTTACCCACACTAGCCACATTATCCAGTTACCCACATTAGCCACTTATCCACCTTGGTCACTTACCCATATTATCCACTTACCCACATTAGCCACTTATCCACCTTGGTCACTTACCCACATTAGCCACTTATCCACCTTAGTCACTTACCCCCATTAGCCACTTACCCCCATTAGCCACTTACCAACCTTGGTCACTTACCCACATTAGCCACTTGCCCACATTAGCCACTTACCCACATTAACCACTTACCCACATTAGCCACTTACCCATCGTGGTCACTTACCCACATTAGCCACTTACCCACCTTGATCACATACCCACATTAGCCACTTACCCACCTTGGTCACTTACCCACATTAGCCACTTATCCACCTTGGTCACTTACCCACATTAGCCACTTACCCACCTACCCACCTTGGTCACTTACCCACATTGGTCACTTACCCAAATTAGCCACTTACACACATTAGCCACTTATCCACCTTGATCACTTACCCCCATTAGCCACTTACCCACCTTTGTAACTTACCCCCATTAGCCACTTATCCACCTTGGTCCCTTACCCACATTAGCCACATTATCCACTTACCCACATTAGCCCCTTACCCGCATTAGCCACTCACTCACCTTGGTCACTTACCCACCTTGGTAACTTACCCACCTTGGTAACTTACCCACATTAGCCACTTACCCACATTAGCCACTTACCCACCTTGGTAACTTACCCACATTAGCCACTTACCCACATTAGCCACTTATCCACATTATCCAATGGCACTTACCCATTGTAGTTGTGTGGGGTGAACTGTGTCACAAGTCTCGCAGACTTTGCCGGTGTTCTCGTTATCGCATATCAGGGCGAGATAAACTGGTTCACTCTTCGCCCGGCTCTCCCGAACCAGTCCAGGCGCATGCGCATTGCCAGATTCAATTTGGTTTCGTTCTTTAATATTCTGCTTTTCACCCATCGAGAATTCTTGTGTAGACTTGGTTGGACTGTTCTTTGGTACTGATTTTTCTATTTTTTCAACATCGTGATGTGGTATATCTACCTTCTGGGTTTGATTAGCATTCAGTGCTAACTCAGAAGATTCCATGTCTTTCATGGTTTTCTCATTTCCCTCTGAAGTTTCAGGAGATTGGACTTCTTCCACCTTTCGAGTTGGATCAATGGATATCTGTATACCAGAAGAAGGTACATCTGAAACCGTTGTGCCCGATCCTGCTGTTTCTGCAACTGTCATACCTTTATGATAAAGTAAAGATTCCATTTTCCCTGATAGTGTTCCTTGTTCATTCCCGTTGTTAGAGGTACTCTCATTGGTACATTCTTCCGTACTTGATGTCAACGTATGGACCATCGTATTTGAACTATCTGCGGAAGAACTACTCTTCCCGCGCTTTTCTGGTTCGTTATCGTCCGCTATCTTCTGCAAATCAACTACCGCGTCGTTATCATTACCTGCTTGAGATACTGTTCTGTATTCATCTAGTCCGCGTTCTGCTGGTGTTTCTACCGATTTCACCAACGACGCGCTGGCTTCCATGTTGGATTTCATCCCCGTTTCTCTATTCTGGGCGATGAAAGAAGATGGCGGGTCGTCATTGGCGATATCCGTTGCAACGGATGCACGGTCGTCGTTGCCAACATCTGTATTCTCGTCACCGGAAGAGCAATAACTTGACAGCTTTTCTCTCAAAATCGATGAAATATTGTATGGACGTTCAGTTTCGGTGTCGGTTCGGTCTGATGGAGCCGGCTTCCTGTCTACGACGGGAGAGCTGCTTTCGGCACGAGACAACTCTGGTGTCATCCTGGACACGCCCGCACTGCCCCTGGCAGCGGATCCCCCAAGTCCACCCCCGGGTCTCTGGGTCACTGTCACATCGGGAATAAACGATGGTGGCTTGTTTGAGGTCTCTGGAAAATGAGATTCCGCAGGCGAGACAAACATGAGGGGGATGCTGTCCTCGACTGTATCGCTGGCCGCTGTCACCTGTACATCAATGTGGGTTGAATCATTCTCTATAAGGGCGCCACCTGGTGGATCCACTGGCGGTGGAACGCTCGCGACAAGGATGTGTCGCCGGTCAGCTGAGGAGTAGACCGTCATGTCAGACATGGAGAAGGTGTTATATCAAAAGAAGGAAATATTTCATTTCCCGTGGATGTAAGATCAGTGCGCTCGCCCATATTGGGTGCTGCACACATTTAAGTGGTTGCGATAGAGATTATAATTTGTTAGCATGGAGAAGCGGCGAATCGATGTAATATCACTCCCCCCCCCCTCCCCTTTCCACCATCACCACATCGAGTTGAAAAATTGAGTCTTACCTAAATGAAAGTACAATAGATATATATATAAATATATGTTCATACTAAATGAAAGTGATCTGTTTAAACTGCAGCTAATTATTTCTGTATGCAAAATACCGTTATCGGCCGATTCCTTGTCAGGGACACCAGGGATATCGTTGTCAGCAGAGACATCAATCTCTGGAGAGCTCTTCTGTATATCCACCGCTTTCGGTTCGTCTTGTGACGTCACACGGGAGTCATCAATGACGTCATCGGTGCTGTCGGGCGCCGTCGATACTCCCGAAGAGGGTGTTTGGTGTTTCGCTGCTGCTGCAGCAGTAGATCCGCTGTGCGTCTCTGGATCCCGAGTACTCGAGGGCGAGTTTAGATAGGGCAGATAGGGCAGGGCGAATAGCGAGGATCTCCGGACGTTGTGATCCTGTAGCTCCTGAAGCCGCTGGGATATGCTCGGCACGCTCACTATTGTAGCGGGATCGATGTAGGCGCTTTCCGGATCAAGATCGGGATCATCCAGCCCGGATCGCTCCGAGACCACCGGGGGCGGCGGGGCGTCCCGGCGTCCGACCCCGCTCAACCCGGGCACGGGCCGCTGGAGATCGGGATCTGAGTCCCCGCTGCCGTCCGCCGCATACTCCTCCTCGTCCTGGAAGGCGCCGCTGGTGAATCTCCGGATGCTCGTCAGGAGGTTGATCCCTCGCTGCCGGAATCTGGATAGCTTCTTCGCGCGTCCTTTAGTGCGCTTCTTCTGCATCTTGGTGGCGCCACCATCGCCACTGCTGATGGAGTTGGAATTCTGGTGGTGCAGGAGCAGTGACGGGTTTCGCCGCCAGGTGCCGCGATCGGACATACGCGCTTCCGGTCCGCCGAGCGTCATCAGACTCTGGATTGTGCCTCGCTGCTCGCTTTCAAATCCCGAGTCAGAATGCTTGGATTCCTTGGACACCTTCCGGACCAGCGGTGACGGAGCGGGTATCTCCATGGCAGCGACCGCCGTGGCGCTGTCGTCCGGATCGCTGGTGGTATCTGGTACGAAGGCGGCTTCGCGGGGGGTCTCAATCGTCATGACCAGTCCGTGATCGTGACTGGAACCGTCGGCGCGCGGCGCTCGTGACGTCACGCTGGTCGCATCCGGGCCTTCAGGAGCCGTGTTATTGGATGACGTCCCCGGCGCGTGGGTGTCAGGGTCAGAGTCATTGTCAGGGTGGTGCTGGGACTCGGGGGGTGGGGGCCTGGGCGGCTTGTCCCGCCCGGGGGGCGCGGGAGGGGGGTCCGCCATGACGCCGCTCTCATCAATGGCGAATCCTGTCGGCAACTTGATCAACGGCCTCTGAAAGGCCAGCTCGATACACACGTCACTCGACATGCGCCGCAGCATGGCGCGCAGGTTCAGCGGCTGTTCCCCGCTGTTCTGACTGCCGCCGCCACCCCCTCCTCCTCCTCCTCCCCCGTCGCCGCCGGTTGGGGAGCGGCTGAGGCTGGGGTCGGAGCAGGATGTGTGTAAGCCGCCTTCCGACCCCCCACCGGCCGTGGAGCCGGCGGCGGCATTCTGCTGCTGCTGCTGGTAATTGGCGCGTTGCTGATCCAGGTAATTCTGGATCTCCTTGAAGCGCTCCCGAAGCCGGTGGAGCTCGCCGGCGGATATGGAGAGGACTCCCTCCGGAACCCGCTCCAGCCAATCATCCTCCTCATAGTAGCTGATCCCTGGGAGACGACCAAGCAGACATCCAGACACGACAAGATCCAGACGAACTTCAGATGTACTTAATGCGAACATTTTCCAGCAGCAAAATGCTAGAAAATAAAGCTATATGTAATTTAGTAGACGAAGATACAATCCCAATAAAGGCATTACTAAAACGGTTTATTTGTTTGTCTCGCCATATGCCTCTAATTCGCAACATCTATAGTTAAAATAACCCTCACAAAAATAGAGTTAACTGATTAATGCATGACAACTTCACCGGCACGTTCAACTTAACGACATTGTACGTGGACTGACCTATCTTCTCCAGTGCTTCGATCTCGTCCTCTGTGGGTATGTAGAGGGCCTTCCCTGGGGTGGGGGTGGGGGTGGTGGTGACCGCCGGAACCGCCGCCAGGGAGGTGGTGGTGGCGTGGGGAGGCACAGCGCGGAAACCTCCCAAGGTCAGCTCGGAGGCGCTCGAGGGCTCCGAGTTGAACTGATGTAGGTAACCCTCGACGTCTATGGGTCTGGCGGCCCGGGGGTTGGGGGGAAGGGGGCGAGTGGCGGTATATGGTACGTTCTATAATTATGGCGCCATTGCAATAGGCCAAATTTAAAAAATGGTCTTCTTAGGCTTATTCACCCCAAAGCCAGCTTATAATGCAACTCTAGTTATGCGTACATCCGGATGATTATGAGAATCACTGTAAAAACATCATATTATATAGCGAATAAAACCAGTGAGTAACAGAGACACAAATTAAATTACGGATTTATGTGACAACACCGGTCACAATAAAAAAAAGAAAGACTGAAAGGTGTATTTTAAAATAATTTAATACAAGATACGAACAATTCCTGACCCCCCATGGGCCAGGCATGGTACGCGCCGACTCACCCCTCCGAGCCCCGCAGAGTCTCGGTGTATCTTATCCATTGGTTGAGGGGGTAGCACTTCATGAGGTAGCCCTTACGGTAGCGGTACAGGTAGCAGAAGGCCGCCCCGAGCAGCAACAATACCCCCAGCATCGTGAAAAACACCGCCAGACCCACTCGCAGGCTGTCGTCGTTGGCAAAGCCTGGGAGGGAGGGAAGAGGAGTGAAGTAAATCTGAATCATAATCTATGCGTGTTCTGTCAGTGGCGATGATTTTATTAACAATGGAATGTTTAGTTCGTCCATATTTGTTAATTTTCAGTGATTTGTTGTTTTCTGCTACCGTGCGGGCACAGAATAAATATCTTTTATTATTATGTTTTTTTATTGATTTATATCATATGTGGTACATTTAATATTTATTATTGTGTTATTACCATATGATGCGGTTACGTTGGCACCGTGCTCAATCAAGTCACAGATGACAAGATAGACACACTTATAGTGGCCATGATGTAGACCTTACCAGGCGGGTCCTTAGTGAAGACGTAAGCGTAGTGCGACGCGGCAACGGTTGTCAAGGTGACAGTTTCCTTGACGACGATACAAATGGCGTACCACTGGTGGGGTTCGAGGTAGGCTTTGGAGTCTGTGGCGAGCTGTGGATAAGTACAAACCATGTCATCCTTTACATCATATTCACAATATAATTAGAGCAATTTCAACTCTGTCTAAGAGTGTGTTTAATGAGCCACTGATGAAGACTGCAAGTATGGCCTATGAAGGAATCGCTGAGCGATAGTTGTGGTGCCATTAGGGAGGGTAAAATGAAGGTACTATTTTGACATCACTGGCTTATAATGCAAACCTCTTTTGCTGTAGCCTATATCTGGTCAATGCATACCTCTTGTTGTTGTGTATATGGTGAATGCATACCTCTTGTTGTTGTGTATATGGTGCATGCATACCTCTAGTTGTTGTGTATATGATGAATGCATACCTCTTGTTGTTGTGTATATGGTGAATGCATACCTCTAGTTGTTGTGTATATGGGGAATGCATACCTCTTGTTGTTGTGTATATGGTGAATGCATACCTCTAGTTGTTGTGTATATGGTGAATGCATACCTCTTGTTGTTGTGTACATGGTGAATGCATACCTCTAGTTGTTGTGTATATGGTGAATGCATACCTCTAGTTGTTGTGTATATGGTGAATGCATACCTCTAGTTGTTGTGTATATGGTGAATGCATACCTCTAGTTGTTGTGTACATGGTGAATGCATACCTCTTGTTGTTGTGTATATGGTGAATGCATACCTCTAGTTGTTGTGTATATGGTGAATGCATACCTCTAGTTGTTGTGTATATGATGAACGCATACCTCTAGTTGTTGTGTATATGGTGAATGCATACCTCTAGTTGTTGTGTATATGGTGAATGCATACCTCTAGTTGTTGTGTATATGATGAACGCATACCTCTAGTTGTTGTGTATATGGTGAATGCATACCTCTAGTTGTTGTGTATATGGTGAATGTATACCTCTAGTTGTTGTATATATGGTGAATGCATACCTCTAGTTGTTGTGTATATGGTGAATGCATACCTCTAGTTGTTGTGTATATGGTGAATGCATACCTCTAGTTGTTGTGTATATGGTGAATGCATACCTCTAGTTGTTGTGTATATGGTGAATGCATACCTCTAGTTGTTGTGTATATGGTGATTGCATACATCTAGTTGTTGTGTATATGGTGAATGCATACCTCTAGTTGTTGTGTATATGGTGAATGCATACCTCTAGTTGTTGTGTACATGGTGAATGCATACCTCTAGTTGTTGTGTATATGGTGAATGCATACCTCTAGTTGATGTGTATATGGTGAATGCATACCTCTAGTTGTTGTGTATATGGTGAATGCATACCTCTAGTTGTTGTGTACATGGTGAATGCATACCTCTTGTTTGTGTGTATCTGGTGAAATCAGCACATTATCGCCCACTGTAAATGCTGAGGGAATGTTGCCTCTGACCTCCACCGCCTTGAGGAACTCCAAGCCAGCATCGCTAGGCGGAGAGACAAAGGGTGTTCCAATGTATATCGGGTGAAGGAGAAAAAGGAGGGGGGAGATGAGAGGGGCGGTGGGAGGGGGGGGGGAGGGATGGGGAGAGGAACAACATCTCATAAATATGAGCAGGAGGGTATTAAGAGTAAATACACCACACTGAGACCTTGCTCCTTACTACACGTTCCTCCCATGTTCAAAACCGTTTAGGGGCCTATGGGGGATTGTGGGATGAGGTGAGGGGCTTCTTTAGAAAAATAATCACCCCCGATCTTGGAAAAAAATACCTGGATCCGCGCCTAGGTGAGCCACGTCATCTTAACCAATGTCTTCAAACAGATCAGTACATTATGTATCTTATTCATACCATGAATCAAGCAGCGAGCTACGGGGCCATAAATTATGCAGAAAATAACTAACTAACTTCGACTGTATGGGCTACACATCCTACAGTCCTACTATCTTAGCGGCCTGGAGCGTTAAACATAAGTTATGGTGGATTATTAATGTAAGAACAAATGGGCAAAGACAATGCCCTTCAGCTTGATTCATGTCATAACGTGGCCTCAACGAGACGTTGTAGTCGTTAGAAGGGTTAGCCAGCAGAGGGCGTTCGTTCCTCATGCCACTTCTGCCCCACGTCACCGCCAACCTCACGGTTGACCTCAACGCTGCTGGGGTCACGAAAGATATTAAAGGGATATTCAGATGGAATTTTGTATGTTCGAATTTTGTCTTTTTTTAAGCGAAAATATATTTCAAAAATAACACGGGGTCAAAGTTCAAAGCGCCTCACGACTTTGATCTCGATCGAACTTGAAAACATAGTTCGAAAGTATGAAGGATAGTTTTGATGGTTAAATATGGCGTGGGGCAGAGGGACAATAGCGTAAGCGGAATGCCCTCTGCCGGGAGATCGGTCGGTCTAGCCATCGCAATGTCTTGTTCTCGTGCCTGTTATAACATTGGCTTCATGATAAATTAATGTCCCGTTAGCCTGGTGCGGTCTAGCCAAGTGACCGTACTGATGCGGGTCAGGGCCGCTTGGCAACAGACTCACAAGCGACATGGCTCGAAGACATGAACGAGTCGTGACATCTGAAAGCACTGTGCATGACCTTGCTTCCCCTCTCACGCGGCAAGTGAGCCTGCCAGGACTACGCAATGATAGACGACAAGCCTACCCAGCTGCCTGTAGCAAGTGACCAGCCAAGTCACCCAGGGCAAGGGCCAGGGCCAGGGCCAGGGCCAGGGCCAGGTGCAGGGCCGCCAGAGCGGGTGTCGCCCTCAGTTCTTGAGGTCGGGGAAAGGAATGTAGTGCGCGGAACAGTCATAACCGTAAAGTGTAGATGGGTAAAGCTGTTATCTACGTTGGAGATATACCGTTTCATCAAATGTTGTTTAACATATACCATGTACTTCAGCTTGTCTTTAGCAAAATGCTCATGTTAGATATGACCATTATAAATAAAGCAGCCCTTAGCCGGAGGGGGATACCCCCTCTGAATCGCGCATCCCCAAGAATTAGGGAGAGTAATATCAAATCTCCAAGATGAAGATTGCTCAAAACTGAGCGCGCGAAAAACACGCGTTAAAAGTGATATCGCGAATATCGAGGAATTCCAACAGTGCTATGACGCATCGAGGTAAAGGTCACGGGAAAGTCCGAATTTGTTAGGGATGCTTGTGATTTTTTTATCTGCAAAATGTCTTCAGTTTTATATTCCGAGGGCATGACTTTTTTTGGGTAAAAATAGAGCATAATCGTTTTCGGTAGGCAGAGCAAGTTGTTCTTAAGACAAAATTCAGAGCCGGATTTTTTTTACAAAGCAACCACGCTCCGATAGAGAACTAATAAACAATATGTGCATGCACCTATGTGGGTTATTAATCATCTAATAAACAATATGTGCATGCACCTATGTGTGAACGCATGTAGTTACCATATTGCAGCTAACTTACACACCGATGTGACATTACCTTGTGTTGACTCCGCTGTTTACGAGCAGCGGACTGGCCTGTATGTCTACCTTCGGGCTGTTGCTACCCCCGGTCTGGTTGAGGGTGACGTCTGCCACCCACACCTCGAACATTAATTCGGCTGGTGTTGGGGTGAGGATAACCCGCGCCACCTCCTGGGTGGGTGTCACAACGCATGATGTCCCCGTGATATCGGTAATAGCAGGCACACCCAGGGAGGCTATACGGACGGAGAGCAATGGACGTGACCAGAAAAATGGTCGATTCTGCATGATCATGACTGAGACGTGTTACCCCCTTGATAATATCTGCCGACGGAAAATTCAGTGTCTTCTTTAATGAATTGTTTTATTGATAAACTGTCCCTTCCTCTGCCACAAGCCTGGATCCGTTCTTTCATCGGTATAAGCACAGGAAATAGGGGCGGGGGGTAAGCGTATACAAAAGACAGTGTGTTTTTTATAAGCTGTCGGGCCTCTACCCCCATCCCTCCGCCCCCCCCCCCCCCGCCTCCCACCCACCATCCACTGATTCACTGCGCCTGTGTCGGTAAGCTAGGTTCCATGGCTATTATTATAAACAATACAGACGTTAGAAACAAACTAATTAAATCCTATTATTCGGTTTAAGCTCCTGAGATTCAAATTAAATTATCATTATGACACCTACGTAGAATGGTCACGTGACCATCGCCCTCCAGTGCGCCCTCCTTGTTTTCTGCCAGTATTGTGTACACGCCTGTATCGTTCGGCCATCTTGGAATCAGCCAGAGTCCTTCAGCCGTGGCGGTGTGGTTAACGTCTGATACGAGACTTGACTTATATAGCACTTGTATTGCTAAACACACGCGGTTACAGCAGTCCACTGGTAGGTTACGTACAACACAGGATGTGTGTGTTACATGCAGGCGGGGAAGCGAAGAGCCCGGAGAGGGGGTTTCTTTTAATATGTTAATATATACGAAAACAAAAATCAGTTCAAAACTTCATCATGCAGAGTTTTGTAGAATATTTGACAAAAGCTGCGACGTTGAATAGTTACATATTTAAAGTTTCATGTATGTTCTGGTCGGATCAGAGCCGAGGAAGAATATAACCGATTACAGATCATACCGGTATCCTCATTAAGCTGATCGCCATCCTTGAACCACGTGATATCGGGGTCCGGGTTGCCGATCGTTGTCCATGGCAACAGCGTCGACCAGTCTTCTAATAGCGTGGTGTTGCTAGGGGCAACAACAAATACCGGTGCATCTACAAACCAAAAAATCCTTCCTTTTGTTGATCTGTTGATCTGGTCACCACATGATCATAAGGTTGTAGTGGATACAAGCATGTCAAGCACTGTATGTCGTAAGCTCTGTCGCCAATCTTTTTCACAATAAACCCTTGTCTATATGAGAAGAATATCTAAGGTGGGACAGTGGCGCCAAATGTCACTCATGATGGCAAGCCTGACGAAGTTCTTCACAGTTAATGGCCAATCTGGCGGAAGTCACTCACAGTTAATGATGAGTCTGGCGGAAGTCACTCACAGTTAATGATGAGCCTAACGGAAGTCACTCACAGTTAATGATGAGCCTAGCGAAAGTCACTCACAGTTAATGGTGAGTCTGGCGGAAGTCACTCACAGTTAATGATAAGCCTAGCGGAAGTCACTTACAGTTAATGATGAGTGGCGGAAGTCACTCACAGTTAATAATGAGCCTGGCGGAAGTCACTCACAGTTAATAATGAGTGGCGGAAGTCACTCACGGTTAATGATGAGTCTGGGGGAAGTCGCTCACAGTTAATAAGCCTTGCAGAAGTCACTCACAGTTAATGATGAGTCTGGCGGAAGCCACTCAGTTAATAATGAGTCTGGCGGAAGCCACTCACAGTTAATAATGAGCCTGGCGGAAGTCATTCCTTCCCCGACGGCGTTGTAGATGTGGCAGATCACGTAACCTGCGTCTCGCTCCTCCACGCCGAAGATGGTCAGCTGACCTTGCGTGACCTAAAAAAGGGGAAAATCGGAAGTAACACGTGTGTAAAAGTAGTAACATTATCATGGTAAACATATTGCTAAGACAGAGAATAATGATTTTAATATCCCCTTTCCACTGTGACTCATTCGCTTTGGAACATATACAAATAATAATTACATAAAAGAAAGATTGATTTGTGTGTCTTTATATATCGTAAAATATCCTCTGTTCAATTTCCTAAGCTGACCACCGTCAGACCGGAAGGCTCTACATTAAATTCTAGTTATTACTAATTAAGAGTATCCAACTAAAACCTTGTTGGCAACCACAGTTATTGTGTAGAGATTTGCTGTGTTTTATCCGTCTTTGGTACAAAATTGCTAATTAGAGTAACAACATATGAAAGATTCTGAAGCGAAATCTTCCATATAAAATGCATGCCAGAAGGTGCGATGGCTTTAGCAATACCTTCAATTGATATATATTATGATACAAAACAGATAAATGTATCATGTAAGCCAAGTCAGAGTCGTGATAACTACAGGAAAACTGTAGTAGGTTTGTATTTGCACATTACATTTTGGTAGATCTCTACTCTTGCTGTATTGATACCTGCGAGTCATTGGCTGCATTGAATGAGTTGTCGGGTATAGTCCCTCTGTTTGGTACTTCGAATGTTATTTCTGGTGTGGGATATCCCTCCGCCACACAAAGGAAGTGCACCGCCACCCCTTCCGAGGCAGTAACCAGTGCGGGGCTAATGCTTGCCACCGGCAGTGCTGTTAGCAGAGTAAATCAACATATATATATCTTCAACATATTCTATCAGTGGAAGTCAATAGGAAGATGCACGCCATGTTTATATAGCATCCACATGTGAACCAATAGTATATGAGAAGAATAAATGTACAAAGACGAACCATGTATTCTTCTAAGGTTCGCCTTCGCAAGAAAATGTAATTAATAGAGCAAACATACGGTTCGTTTTTCGAGTAGCCATACTTAATATTTCTTAATCCTAGTACTCTCCATTCCATCTAGTTGGTATCACGTAGTCCTATAACCACTTCACTGTTAGATGTTTTTTTGTAAACGCCCACGAAGCCCGCCTGGAACGCTAATCTTACTGGTGACGGAGAGGTTGACGGCCCAGACATCCAGGGCCCCGGCCGAGTTACTCGCCAGACACTTGTAGACGCCCGAGTCTGTGAAAGATGCCTTCAGAAACTTTGCGGTGCCGTTCGGGTAGACCTGTCAATCAATACATAAATCACGTGACATCCTGCGCGCGCAACGTACGCGCCATACCTGGGGTTTTATGGCGTGGGGAGCGAGATCGCGAGAACTAAAGATCGCGAGAACGCGAGAATTGCGAGAATGCAAAATGGCGACAACGCGCGAAGCGGAATCGCGAGATCATCGCGAGATAGCGAGAACGCGTTTACGCGCGAGATGGCGAGAATGCGAGAGCGAGATTAATCTCGCTTTCTCGCCCGCGCCTTCTCATGATCCCACGATCTCACGATTTCGCCATCTCGCTTTTTCTCCTTCTAACCTTCTCTTCATATCTCGTCTGCTCGCGTTCTCGCCCCTGTTTGTGCCAGGTGAGAATGCGAGGTAGCGAGTGGCCCACAAATGCAACCGTGGGTGGCCACAATATTGGTTTTGCCATGTAGCCTTTGACGCTCGCTCGCCTAATTGATGCGTTCTCAATGGCTTTCCTGGCTAATTTGAATAGGTAACTGGAATGATATTTCAATTACGGAATAAATCGTCAATCAAAGAAGATTTGTTGACAAACCACGCGTCTGTTACATGAATGCCCGGAGCGTGAGCCATTCTAAGCGACTATTCAACCAAGCATAATGACGTGTTTGCGACGGGTCGTCGTTTTGTTGTCGACGGCATTATGAACGAGACGATAACACAAGTAACGAAATATAAAGACACAACATAACAGGTGCGGCGGACCAGGTGCGGCATACCAGGTGCGGCGTACCAGTAAGTCTTAGATGTGTTAGCCACGTATTTACAAGACCTTGGCGCTGGGTGCAGTAAACTGGCTCAATCCAGCGGCTGTTTTCGACGGTTTCTTCCCGAATTATAATGATTGATATGTCTGTGCGCGTGTGTCTACCACTCGGAAAAGAAGTGTTCTTTTCTACATTCTTTGTATGTTTGCCACGGCTGCTATGGCAATCTCGCTGCCGGTATATTCGCAGTTATGGAAGCCCTCGGGTAGAGGAGAGGGGCATTCACTGCGTAAGGACCGTACGTAGCACGGCTGCCAATACATTACGTTTAAACACAAAAAATAATGCGCTGACTTGAGATGCGATAGAATTCGAATTTGTTTGTGTTTTCTTGTTTTTTCCTGATATCTACTCTACAACAATACACTTCGTTAGTCAACATATAAATGCGGTATATTTTCCTTGGATCTGTTCATGCTTTACTTCTTCAACGCTAACCATTATACAACGATCATCAAGGTGACACTCACAGTAATGGCTGACGTGTTGTGCATGTCTTCGTCCGCGCGTTTCCACGTGATTCGCGGAGCAGGAACGCCACCTGCCGTACAGTGGAGAAAGTAGGTCGTGTTGACCACAGCAAACAGCTCCGGCACTTTGTTTAGGACCGTGGCACGACCTCCAAGCAAAAACAGCAAAGTTAGAATAAGTACTATTTCGGCATTTTCATTAAAAAAAATTAACGAATTGTACCGAAGAATTGCAATAACTGCCTGGAACTAAAGCAAGGAACCGCCATGCATCTTAAGCATGCTCTAATGCACACCATAAGTCCATAACTGTGAACAATCCAGAGATAGGTGCGTATCAAACATTTGCAATTTTTTTTTTACATGCCAGATTTAAGCTACATGCCCCCTCCTCACCCGCCCACGCCATTAGATCCGTCAGCAGGGGCGGTTCCAGAAAATCTGGATAGGGGGACCGGTTTCATGGTAGGATCCAGGTATGCCCATGGATCCGCACCTGCGTCAGTGATATACGTCATAGAACTACCAATGCGTACCCTGAACTAACACTGCCATAGAACTCCCAATGCGTACCCTGAACTAACACTGTAATAGAACTCCCAGTGCGTACCTTGAACTAACACTGTCATAGAACTCACAGTGCGTACTTTGAACTAACACTGTCATAGAACTCCCAGTGCGTACCTTGAACTAACACAGTCATAGAACTCCCAGTGCGTACCTTGAACTAACACTGTCATAGAATTCCCAGTGCGTCATTAGATCCGTCAGTGATATACGTCATAGAACTCCAAGCGCGTACCCTGAACTAACAGTCATAGAACTCCAAGCGCGTACCCTGAACTAACAGTCATTGAACTCCAAATGCATCGTTATATCCGTCGGTGATATATGTCATACCCTGAACTAACACTACAGTCATAGAACTCCCAGTGCGTACCCTGAACTAACACTGTCACAGAACTCCCAGTGCGTACCCTGAACTAACACTGTCATAGAACTACCAGTGCGTCATTAGATCCGTCAGTGATAAACGTCATAGAACTCCAAATGCGTTATTATATCCGTCAGTGATATACGTCATAGAACTTCCAGTGCGTACCCTGAACTAGCACTTCTGCCGATGCCTCGTCCCGTGTCAAGCCATTTTCCACCAGGCAGGTGAATATCCCAGACTGCGCCGCGAAGTACGCCTCGAAGCTGAGCTCCCCTCCGTCGGCCACGTGGTAGGCGCCACCGTCCCTGGGTGCAGCTGAAGGTATCATCAGTACTTTATCAAGATTGTGTCTCAACCAGTAGTATGGTGTACGTTAGTAGCATAGTGACCCAGGTGTACGTCACAGATTGGCCATTAGATTGGGTGTGTATTTCAGTAGTTACCCCTATAACCGAGTCTGCATAAAAACAGGCCGGATTCGATGTAGTTCTGACAATTATCTGAATGATCTCTATGAAGGTCACCGGCATCAACAAGCGTTAAAGAATCGATGACAATACGATGGAAACCTAATTCTTTCATTAGTAGGGGTCTGGAAGGGGTACATGGCGACACAGGCATATTTGAAAAATCGACATTCGACATTGACTCCCAAATTCCGAAACTGAGGATCTGAAAAAGTGATAACTACACATATTTTTGAACAAACGACACTGAACTTAGCCAAAAAGCGACACTGGACACTAGACCCCCCTTCTAGGCCCCTATTACTTGCTACAGGGTAGCGTAAATTCAATTCCTTTACCCCAAATATTAGAGAAACGCCTAAATCACCTGATATAACTTGAGTTTCATCTTTGTACCACGTGATATTGGGTTCGGGCCACCCCACGTGACCGCAGCTGAGGTTCACGTGACCGATACCGCTCCAGGTCTGAGGCGGATCCACGATCCGGACTTCCTCTGAAGTGACCGTACAAGGACATTGACAGAGCTGATGAAGTCAGTTAGATGACCACATTGACAGAGCTGATGAAGTCAGCTAGATGACCGACAATGACTCAGTGATTCATTAGCAATTAACCATTTATGTAAGTCGGAAATGTCGGTCTGTAGTACAGTAAACTTACAAACGATAGTAGCAAAATTAAAAGGGCATCATTTCCAGTACTAGAGTAATACATATATTTCTATACATAATTTTAAGATATTTCTATATATAATTTTAAGATATTTCTATATAAAATTATAATATATTTCTACATATATTTATAATATATTTCTATATTTAATTATAATATATTTCTATATATAATTATCATACATTGCTATATATAATTTTAATATATTTCTATTTATAATTTTAATATAATGTTTTATTATATTTATTTTTAATATAATTTTAGCGTATTATTTTATAATCATTTAGTCAGAGCATAGCATGAATCATCATGCATATCCTTCAAACTGTTTGATCAATGATCATGTAGATTAGTTACCCTGAACAGTCACACTGTACGCGACCTCTTCAGTGCGTAGCCCATTGCTGACGGTGCAGCTGTAGTTTCCGGAAAACAGACTTCCGGCCGGTTGGAAGATGGTCAGAGCGCCTGAAGCCTCCACTCTGAGAACAAAAGTTATTAGTAATAATGGCAGCGGTATGCCTTTACAACAAGGGTAAGAAAGAGGGCAAGAGCGTGGTCACAGAGGAATTACCATGGCTATAGGAGGACTGCAGCACCATCGGAAGCCAAATAGAAGTATGAGAGCCGACGAATCTCAAATTTGTGACATGGGGAAAGCCCGGGTCGGCACTATATGTAGTTAGGTATATACATATGTGCCGCCCAAATTACCCCTTTTTCTTTCTTTTTCTCTTAATCACTGTAGCAGAAGTTGCAATTTCTCTCAATGTACGTGCCCATCTGACACTGATTTTTTTTAATTGACGCTCTTGGCTATATATTCTAGTTGATATCGAAAGTGTTCAACTAAATTTCAGCTCCCCACAATATATTCAAGCTGCTTTAGAAAGTGTTCAAATAATTAATCTCCATATACTTTGCCATCATTGTCAGTATCAGTTTGGAATGCCTTTCTTAGCCAACAATTTCGGCTTAACGTGAAGCCATTCCTTAATTTTGGACAGCCAAGAAAGAGAGGAGGGGGGGGGGGTAAATGCCCGGGGGTGGGGGGCACTATTAAAAACATCTGGGTGGGGGGGGGGCCGTGATGCTTCAGAGAGCGGACATTTCTGATGAAAAAGGTAGAACTTTCGAGGGGGGTGGGGGGGGGGGCACTCTGAAAATGTGCGTCCAAAGAGCGGGTTCGCCAGAACAAATAAACAGAGCTGGTCTGCATGGAGCTCGACATAGTGCGGGGTCAAATGGGAAAAAGACACTCCTTCCAAGTGGGACACTTCCGAGCGGAATTTGGCATCTTCATGCCATGGCAATACTAATAGCAGGCCCATGATAGTGGTGATATTAAAGCATACTTTGACCTATTGGGAGACTTCTGACAACGCTAACGCTAATTGAGTAGCGAATGAAACTCGGTCTCTTGGATACATACAAAACTGGCCTCGGTAACTGGTTCGTTGAGCTTTAACACGTTGTAACATCACATATACCTCCATTGCGAGCTGCTAACTAGTTGGCGGCCATCTTTGTACCACGTGATCGTAACACGGCTGGGATCTTCCACCACACATGGCAGCGTTATGGAGATTCCCTCCGGCCAATGAACTATGCTGGTGGTATTCTCTGCGGGGTAGGTGATAGTCACATCTTCATCGGTCACTGCAGGAAAAAATAATTAATTTCAGCGTCTCAGATCAAAGTTATAAATCAAAGTTATAATATACCGGATCCATCACTGAACTTATATACACCAATTCAAAGCTCACACACACAAAATCGTTCCCATGCCCGTACCGGCAGATACGGTCAACTAAAGATGGCGGAAGGTATGTCAGGTGAACTGTCAGTTCGGGCTCAAACCATGAATAATATGTCATTGCGTAGTCATCTGTGACGTCATTTCGATATAACTTTCTTTCAAGTTTGTTCTACTTAAATTGTTAGTACTTTGAGTTGCATTTTTTTTAGAGCATTTGAGCGTTTTTGCAGTGTTGACCGTATCTGAATCTTGTCAGCTGCCCGTTTTACGGTCAACCGCCAATTTCATGCAGTTACGGGCAACACCATAGATTCTAACATGAGGTTACTACGATGTAATTAGAGCAATGGTTGTTATCTTGTTATCACAAAAGCAGCATCATAACTTTGTTGGAACGTTTGTCACGGCCGATGCACAGTCAGTTTCAAACAAATGACGAATAAAAGATTCAACTGACTCTACATTCCGCCATCTATAGTTGACCGTGTCTGCAGTTACGGGCCGCCGTTTGCGTACAGTGGATGTGACCACACGGGTACGTGATACTTATTAGACGTACAAGCAAGGAACCTGCTGGTAAAGAACGTGAAGGAACGTATCTTCACGCTGAATGGACCCCTATAAACACGGACAGGGTATGGGCGGTGGGCGGGCCTCGTTGAACCCATTGAAAACAAACCCCTTGAAAACAAAACGTTCCCGTCAGGAAGCTTGACATAAATAAACTTAAATGCATCAGAGACCAATCTAATAATTATACATGCTCGGTGAGATGGACAGATTGGTAATCACGACCCCCGGGGGGGGGGGGGGCACTGTTATATGAATCTGGCGTTGGTGTTCCGCGGGTGCCCCTTGATGCCTGAGGGAGCGGACATTTGTGATGAAAAAGATACCGCTATAGAACGGATATTTGAAAACTCGCGACCCCCGGGGGGGGGGGGGCTTTGAAAATGTGCGAATCCTTACGAGCGGAGGGCCCCGACCAAGCTGGATTTGCCGGTGAAAAAGAGGAGGCTTTACCGTAGAATTCCCCGCCCCCCTGGCAATGGACGGTCACGTTCGCTGCCCATTCCCTGTTATTGATACAAGAGATCGATGTGTAACTTCGCTGATCTGTCTGAAACAACTGGAGAACTTACATGTGCATTGAATGCCATCCCCCTCGAAGCCCACTGGGCAGTCACCACAGTAGGTGCTGCCCCCAGCGGACGTGCACGGCACTCCGGGGTAACATGGCAGCGACTCGCAGGGCTCCGGGCTCCGGACGCGACATTTACCGGCCACCGATTGGTCGGGACCACTGCATCGTACCCCAGCAACCTGCAATCATACACAGCGGTAGGACGCACCAGTCACCACAGACTGACTGCCAAGTTCATCTTTCATCTTCCTTCAGTAACTACAAGGTGTCACACTCGCACTCCATTGTTATAGACCTAATGTATTTTGATCGATTTGAGATAAGTGCCGGATGAGTGTTTTAACGTTAATACAAATCGTCGATAAATAATAAATCAAAATTAAAGTTGCATATCGAGCTCTTTCCCGCCAAAACTAAGCCCAGGCGAAATTCATATAAAAGTTTGCAGACAACTCGATTGTTTTATGCTATAAATTCAGAAAGTTGATAAACATCGCCGTTTCGGCTGTGGTGTGGCAAACGTGTCTATCCCGGGACACCATAGAACTCTGTCGCGGCACTGCTACTTATACCAAAGCATCGCGAAGCACATAAACTGATTACGTTTACCACTAAAATGAAAACTTGTGGCAAATTGATGTCACGGGCAAGGCTAAGAGACACAATCTGGCAGTCTGGCATGGGTGGAGTATAGACAAAAAGAAATCATGAATGATTCAAGGACTGATTCTTATTTGTATTTTGACCTCTTTAGTTCTGGCGGGAAAGAGCTTGATATGCAACTTTAATCCTTAATCTATACAAAAAAATTAATAATTAAGTAGCATGCAGCATCTCACAAGGCTCTGGGCCGGATTTAACCATATTTGTTGAGAAACGACAAAGCATTGGACTAAAAAGTTATATTGATATAGATATTCTTGCCTTGGCCTGTATATCATTGTGACGAATAAAGGATTCACCAATTAGGTTTTGGACGGATTTTTAACGGCCATAGACACAGTTGGGTTTCGAAACCGCGGCTGACTTACTAGATCCGGACACGACAATGTGGGGTCAGAAAGATCCATATCACAGTCTAGCACGCTGGACTCGTTACCAAGACATTTGACATGCGTAGCCATGGTAATGGAAGAAAACCCAAAGAAATTTCCTGAAAAAAACTGAAAGCAGAGATATTTAAAAAGACACAGAACATTGTTTCACTGCGTCGTTACATAATTATAGGCAGATTTTCGTCACCAGAGCCAAGATATATATATACGAAGCTTACATATTTGCATAGTAGATATACAGACATAGTGGCATGTCTCAGGGGTGTAATTTGTCAATGCATAGCAACCTTGAATAAAAGCGGTACTTCGTCTGTGATATTCTGATCTGCTATGGATGGATGAGAAGATTGGAACAAATACCACACATTGAATGCCTAGGAGAGAACGCTGAGCGGCTTACACAATACCACGGTAGTGGAATTTGTACAGGAGTGCCTTTGGTTTATGCACAACCACATCCTCAAATAATAGAGATACTACTACACCTGCGCTGTGCGCACAGGAGTGCGCACGCTGTGCGCTGTGCGCGCTGTACACCGCGACGTACAGGGCTTGCACAGGCCGCTGTCCCAGTCGCCATAGTAACCACCCGGACATGACGTCACGCATGTGCGGTTGGTGGCGAATAGACCTGCTGACGATTCGGACCGGATGGGAAGGTATAGGGAGCAATGCCACGCGTTGAATTGCTAAGGGAGAGCGCTCAGCTACCTGTATGGCTCTGCCCAGCTGTAGCTGACCGCATACAACATCTGCCTCTGTGAGACTCCAGCTGGCAGAACAAATATGGCCCCAGATATCTGAAAGGGATTAACCAAATATTGTATGGCTATTGCGTACGGTTCCAGTTGTATATAGAAATACCAGCGAGCTTGAATTACCATAGGTAAATGTAGCCATTAAGCCTCGATCGGACATGTTTTCTACGCCACATCATGAAATGCACAAGATAGATATGGGTTATATCAGTGACATTAGACATGACTTTGGCTAGTTGACATCCGTCCTTCTACGTAGGACGATGGATTTGCAGCCTTTATGGTGATCTATGTATCTTAATTTGCTCTACGGTATTTGCGCTTGTGACTGAATAAGCCTGGGACCGACATAGCTGGCATCTATACCTTATATCAAGCGTTTACAAAGCATTTAGAGTACATATATACAGATATAAATACGCATAACTATAACTAGATTAAATACCTTAGATGAAATATGAAGCATTTACAAGACATTTAAAGTGCATATGTATAGATATATATACACATAACTATAGCTAGATTAAATACCAACATTTAATATAATCAAATTATGTTTATGCATAAATATAAATACACATAACTATAGCTAGATTAAATACCAAAAATTAATATAATCAAATTATGTATATGACTGTATAGATATAAATACAAATAACTATAACTAGATTAAATACCAAAACTTAATATAATCAAATTATATCATATATTACAATTAGTATAGGAAGACAATGACCTTGACTCGCGACCTCTACGCGGCCCTCCATGAGGTCCGCGCCGCCTCGCAGCCTGACGTCATGGCTGACGGGGAAGGCCTCCTGGACGTAATCCTCCCCACACGTCTCCACGCACGCCCTCTCGTGGAGGAAACGCCCGGCTGGGCAGCTCAGACACGTGACCGGGGCACTGTGCGCACAGGAGTGACAACGCGACGTACAGGGCTTGCACAGGCCGCTGTCCCAGTCGCCATAGTAACCACCCGGACATGACGTCACGCACGTGCGGTTGGCGGCGAATAGCCCGCCGGGACAGCGAGAGAGGCAGATGAAGTGGTAGAGGAAGTAGTGTCTGGAGCACGTTGAGCAGTACAGCCCGTCGGCCGAGCACTCCAGACAGCCCTCCACCAAGCAGCGCTTGCAGATGCGGTCCGTGTCGGCGTAGTACCCGGCCGAGCAATAGATGTGGCAGAGCGCGCGGCTCTGATTGGGTGGCCCGATGATCCGCTGAAGGAGGTAGCCCGATGGACAGGAAGTACAGTTGGTCGCGTCGGCGAAACACGTCTGACAGTTGGGATCGCACTCGACACAGTCCCCCGCGGCGGCGAAGTAGGCGCCCGGACACTCGGTGACGCAACTTCCGTTAAAGGCGGAGCCGTGGTGTACCAGAGTCCCCTTCGGGCAGCTGGCTAAACACTGAAAATCGTAAAAAACCAAGGCATCCGAACACGACAAACACACGTTATTGGACGTTCCATCGGCGCAAGTCTCGCACGACTCGGCGCACTTATCGCAGGATCCCGAATTGACGTTGCCATAGTAACCGTACTGACACATAACGACGCATGCGCCGTCGCTGGAGAGAAACCAGGGCTCCTCGCAGGCGACGCAGTGGCGAGGGATGTCGGCGCATGCGAGGCAGTTCCCGGCGCATCTTTCGCAGCGCTTCGAGGTGGTGTTGGCGAACTGACCGAAGGGGCACTGCGAGGGACTTACGCAAAATATGGCGTTGGCTGGACCGCTGCAACGTATGCCAGCGGTCTCGAAATCCTCACAGTTGTGTTCCAGATATCGCGACTTGGAGCAGTCGAATAGAGTCGTCTCATCGCCTTGGCATGTGACGTCATCGTATAGTATTCCCAACGTCTCCAGGCTGGGGTCAAGGCTATCGTACGCGTGATAAAACTCGACCGCTCGCCCGAGACCCAGCTCTCTGCATACTATATCCGTGTTAGCCATTCCCCAGCCGTCGTCGCAGATCGCCATCCACTGCTGACCGTGGTAAATCTCCACTCTGCCCTGCAGCCCTCCACCAGGCGACGACAACCGGAACCGCTGGGTACCCCATGACGTCATTTTATTGACGGGCGCGCATGGGACGCACATCCCACCAATCAGAGGCAGCGGAGAGTCATCAGCGCCATCGACCGCTAGGCGCATGCGCTGACTGGCCAGGAAGCCGTACTGCTGCTGACATCCGGTACACGGGAAGACGATATCAGCCACATCCGGTAGGCAGGATCGGCAAGCATCCGGGCACTCCAGACACGTGGAGTTCCTGGTGTAAACAAACTGATCCGGGTTGTTGCACTGTTGACCGGTCGCGAAAAGTGGTAGATGTTCGTAGAGGAGTAGACCTGAATTAAGATACAAAGATGTGAGACCGAAATAAATACCGAAAGGTAGACGACCTTCGATATCTCCCTGTTATACGGCTTGGAGGAATATGGTTAGTTTTTGGTGTGCTCAGTGCCGGCTGCCATGGGATAACGACCAACCAATGGCTTCGAAAGTCTGGAGGGAGTCTGCTTTGGATAGATTTATATCTATACTGACTTATATCTACACTGATATTTATATATAGACTGATATTTATGTAGACTGATATTTATATACAGACTGATATTTATATATAGACTATTTATATATAGACTATTTATATCCATAATGATATTTATATCCATAATGATATTTATATCCATAATGATATTTATATCCATAATGATATTTATATCCATAATGATATTTATATCCATAATGCTATTTATATCCATAATGATATTTATATCCAGACTGATATTTGTATCTGCACTAATAATTATATATACACTGATATCTATATATATAGTAATACTTAGATATATAGTAATATTTAGATATATAGTAATATTTAGATATATAGTAATATTTAGATATATAGTAATATTTTGATATATAGTAATATTTAGATATAAAGTGATATTTAGTTTTGCGTCTATATTGACGTGTACCTTCAAGTTCCTACGTATTGGGTAAAAAGTTTACTGTGTCCAAAAGATTTGCATTTCATATGCTCGTTTTCTATCATGCAACCTGGTTTGTGCTAGCGTAAGTCGTAACTTCTAGGCATTTGTAAGACAAGGGACAATGCCACAATATTTGTAGTTTTCCCTCCTGCGGCCAACCATGTTTCAACATGGCTCGCTGATAGCTCACTCCTACCATTCACTTTAATAATTCATTTGTATTGGCTCCGTCAGGGACTACGGGCCATAATATTATGTGTATAACCAGATTGCTACCGCTATGAATAACATAATAAAAGATAACTGTATTGTGTTTGCTTATCTACATTACTGACTAATTATCGTACGATATGATGCAATTGTATTGCCAAAGTGGTTGCACTTGGCCGTAATCCGCAGCCAAGTGGTGGGCTAATGGACGTTTCATGTGAATACGTTAACGCTAGACTAAATAAGTGACATGAACAATAAATTCCAGAAGATATATAACACACAAATACCGAATGGAAACATTGTGATAAGAAAGTGTCACAGTTTACCGAGTTTTTTTGTCATGCGCTTACCCAGAAGAGCCACAATTGTCTGCATCCGTGTCACCAACCCAAACCGGAAGTTAAGAACCACGTGATACCAGAAGAAATATGGAGAGAGGCGAATATTCTGTGCGACAGCGACACTCGTGGTGGCCATGTCTGCTGGAGTCGGTCTGCACCAGGCGTTTGGTGGGCAGCCTCGCTTTGGGAAAGGCGGGATGGTACCTGCCTTTATTCTGGCGCTAGGGGCTGTGGCTGGTCTGGTTAGAGGTGGGGAAAAATTCAGGTGTGTGTGCCGGTGAGGGAGGGGGGAGGGGGTGTATCGTAGAATAAAGGCGGTAATAACTGAAGCGTGACGGCTTGGCATCGGAATAGTAATGCATGAGTATCAGCAGGAAACGCACTGGTTCTACCTGGTGGAATGAGTATCTGAATTGGAGTCAGGTAATGCTGGACATCGAATCTGAATATCAACCACCCTAATTCTGTTCGCATGGTTTATATGTTTTGTTCATAATAAATAAAGATAAATGGCTTTGTTAATAGACAACGAAAACGACAGAAAACGAAAAAAATCGTTAAAGTCAAAGTGAAATTACTGAAAATAACTGATCAGCTTTAATATCAAATACACGACGAGATATGCGTAACGTCATAGAATTTGTTAAGTAGGAAATTGTAATATAGTGATGAAACGGGGCCGTTATAATAAAGACCGTGTTGTGGTAAGTTGTCATTAAGAACAGATGTTGTTTGTGGTGAAGGGATCACCCTTGTTCTAGTGAGTAGGGCGTTCGGTTATTGCGTGCTCTGCTCGGCCAGCCTTAGGGGACGGTGCTTGGTTCGAACTCTAAGTGTGTATATATCTGTTTGTGAATGATGAAGATCCCATGCCTTCCTGTGCAAAGGTTAGGGGATTTCATCCCGCAAACAAGGCTCCTCCCCATCTTGATCTCTCCAATTGATATACTGCTCGATCCCAATGAAATAAACGGTAAACGGCAGTACACACAAATATTTCCTGTGCGTTAAATCAAGGTTTTACGTAATCCATATGCAAATGGGATATACGGAAATGGGGAATGCATAACTTTTGAATTGTAAATTTTGGATAAGAATGATATTCAGATACTGACAGATACGGATTATAAACATACTGTGTTATATTGGCAGAAAAGTGACTTGTGTGCTACATCGACGTTAAGAAGATTACATAATGCCGGAGTATATTAAATAAGATTGTTATATTGCATCATCATATAAATTTTTATGAAGCAAATTAATGTATGAGAGTTCGACAAATTCCGCCCCGTAACTTAATACACTTAGACATGTTGTTATGCCTGGGAGACCCTTGGCCTGATGACTATCCATCGCAAGACCAACCAATGAAGCGATCCTGCGACCGGATCCATTAAGAGGCGGCCGTGACCTTGCTATGTACACGACTGCCCGTTAAGTGGAGAGTGTCGCTTCCGCCAGGGGACGCTCGCTGATTGAACTAGCCAACCGTGACCTCATAACGCAAATCACTTCCGGAAACTCGGCCAGCCGGGACGTTTCACCTCATTTGTATTCGTGCGCCTTCCGCAGTACCGCTGTAGCTGTGCCTTCGACAATTACCGTCCGCCAGGTGCTTGGGACAATCTCTGTTGTACAACATGGTCTGGTTAAAGGAAGCCGCCAGCCAGTTATATCGGCGCCACATGAAGGGTCACAGTATACGTCACTTGTTTCGGCAAAATGGCGCACTGCTCGACATCGACGTTGCCTTATTTTTTTCGGCCGAAATGAAGCGTTAACACTCGCCAATTAAATTTTAAGATGTAAACGTTCGGTGCAGATCGCGATTATATTAGCTTCGACCCCCGCTTTACCGCAACGGAGCGCGGTCATTCACACAGAAATGCACGACGCAAACTGGTCTGTTAGGGCATAATATTATACTCGTACACAAAAGAGTTTATTGTACAACTAACCATGTGTTAGTGTTACATTTAGAAAATAACCGTTTCAATAATGTTCTTTGAAAGCCTAGAAATGTTTGCCCTTTGGTAACGATCGGCACCGGCGGAAAGCAACGACACCTATGGAATGATGAATCGATTTTTCAAAACTCTCAGTGTCGAATGTCGATTTTCCACGACGTTCCTTGTCGCTTTTTGGCTAAATTCAGCGTCGTTTTTTTTCAAAGATCTGTGTCGATGTCGCTTTTTCAGATCCTCGGTGTCGGAATTTGGGGGGTCAATGTCGAATGTCGCTTTTTCAAATATGCCTGTGTCGCGTGTCGCCATTTACCCCTTCCAGATCCTTAAGGGTGGCCGTGTCACACGGGAAACGAACTGTCACTCAACGAAGCGAGAACCACATGGGGTACAACATCACTGTTGGACACCCGAGACATTGAGACATAATAGGTGGGGTGGATTCAGACCAAACACCCCTTGTTGGATGCGCAACTGACTGATGACATCAAACGAAATAACTCTAAATTTGAATTAATTATTACGGATTGAAAGTAACTAGAAGAACGCGATATATAGGAGTTATAGTAGGAGTCCCATATACAATATCAGTCGCGGATTATGGTTCAAATCGAAGATTAGGACTACGTGGATTCTTCATTCCGGGAAGACCTAGTCAGAATATTGGCGATGAACGAATGAATGGCGTTTACTACCTCGGGTAG
This sequence comes from Arenicola marina, assembly GCA_964019135.1. Taxonomy (NCBI): domain Eukaryota; kingdom Metazoa; phylum Annelida; class Polychaeta; family Arenicolidae; genus Arenicola; species Arenicola marina. The sequence continues at coordinate 23,677,576 of OZ025264.1, forward strand.
ACATTAAGTAGACCTTCCATACACCTCGGGTAGCCATCGAGTAGACCTACCTCGGGTAGACATTAAGTAGACCTTCCATACACCTCGGGTAGCCATCGAGTAGACCTTCCATAGACCTCGGGTAGACATCGAGTAGACCTACCTCGGGTAGACATCGAGTAGACCTTCCATAGACCTCGGGTAGACATCGAGTAGACATACCTCGGGTAGACATCGAGTAGACCTACCTCGGGTAGACATCGAGTAGACCTTCCATAGACCTCGGGTAGACATCGAGTAGACCTACTATAGACCTCGGGTAGACATCGAGTAGACCTTCCATAGACCTCAGGTAGACATTAAGTAGACCTTCCATACACCTCGGGTAGACATCGAGTAGACCTTCTATAGACCTCGGGTAGACATCGAGTAGACCTACCTCGGGTAGACATCGAGTAGACCTTCCATAGACCTCGGGTAGACATCGAGTAGACCTACTATAGACCTCGGGTAGACATCGAGTAGACCTACTATAGACCTCGGGTAGACATCGAGTAGAACTCCCATAGACCTCGGGTAGACATCAAGTAGACCTTCCATAGACCTCGGGTAGACCTCGGGTAGACCTCGGGTAGATTTCGGGTAGACCTCAGGTAGATCTCGGATAGATCTAGGGTAGACCTCGGGTAGACCTCGGTTAGACCTCGGGTAGACCTTCCATAGACCTCGGGTATACTTTCCACAGACCTCGGGTAGACCATTCCCTAGACCTCGGGTAGACCTCGGGTAGACCTTCCATAGCCGTGAGGTCGTTTGCGGGGTGAACGCCTTCTATGGAGAGAGCAGCAACGACATTTTAGCCATCAGGGGGGCGGGGTTGCGGCGGAGGTGTTGGGGGGGGGGGGGGGGTGGGGTCCGGGGGTTACACCTCTCTGTGTGATAAAACTACGACAGTACAATTATGTCACTGAACATGGCATGACCACAATTAAGGGGGTTGCCAAGCAGGGTTTTGTGGTACGAAGCATGACGGGCATCAGAATGTCGCACGTGGTAATGAGTATCAGGTGTTGAGTTCCAGGAGGAGGGGTTTGGTTGTTTGGTATGTCTGGTGGCTCCCCTATGGCCATTATATATATACATGTATATATATAATATATATATATATATATATATATATATATATATATAGCACGGTGATGTCAAGCTGTTTTGTCCGATGCTGTGGCCTAAATATACGGAAAAGTAACTCACCGATGCAAGCGCCGAAGGCATGCTTAGCGAACCACTGTTGCGTATAGATCTCTACCCGTTAACTACCCCTGGGGGTGACAACGTGTAGGGTTCTCATTTGTATGGCGAGTTGGCCCAGGGGGTGGGGAGGGTGGAGGCGTGGCTGGGTGGGTGAGGAGGAGGAGGACACTCGGCGCGTGTGTCAGTTCCTAGCGGCTAGCTGTCCTACAACAGGAACGCAACTATAGTCACCCCTAGCTGTCTCGTCTAGCTACAAGTGCTGACCAGACAGTGACATTCGATCGCCAGGGGCATCATTGGGTGACATTTATATGTGGATCTTCGCGCTGCACGCAAAGACATTTGATGAGGTGCGGTTGGGCCATATACAGGCATCTGTGGATGAGAGCAGCACGGCAGTCTCGGACGACTCGACCGCATCGTATGGGGTTTCATTCATTGAATGTAAGCCGCGGCTGCACGAGTCGTACAGGAAACTTACCCGGATTGCTTCCTTGTTCACTACACGAAAGAGCGTTCGGTGAAGTTAGGCCAGAATTGCACCGGACCGCAGAACGACTACATTAATGTGAGTAAAACATGACCGTTGTGGCTTATGTAAAAACTAGAATTCATTCACCATGTTGATATACAGTAGACCTGTGGCCTATTTCACGTACATAGTTTAGCCGGCTACGGGGTTTAGTCGACTAAAATCGCCCATTTTTACATGGTAACTTTAGTCGACTAAGCCCCGTAGTCGGCTAAACTACGTTCGTGAAATCCGCCACTGGCCGACATAGAGTTCCACATTTACAACTGAGGGTTTAATGTAAAAATAACACGGTATAGAAGAATGCACAGTAGACGCGCCATAGTCCGTAATATTTATATTACCGACGCTTGCTTTGGCAATTCTGGTCGGTTTTATGTCCTGATCCACCATTACTACATACAGAAATAATGCATGCCGTGGAGCAGAAAGGACATAGAACCTCGTTGTTTGACAAAGTTTACCCCTGTCTGTAAAACAGGCAGCAATAAAACATATATTTGCGGGCTGAGGACATTACTAACGTCATCCAGGGCCGGGGCGTAGCTAGCCGTACGCACGTACGCACATATTTAGAAGGGAGGTAAAGACCATTAGGCAGAGCGAACGCAAATTTTGCATAAACTAAAAACGTTGTTTGAGGTCTGAGGATGCTGTCACCCACAAACTTGTAAAACCCAAGTATTCATTCTTTGACATGACCACAGAGGCAGACCTTCCATATAGGCTACGTTACTAACAATGCGGAGGTTTGGTTTTGACAGTAGAACGCCGCAGTTAACGTGTTTCATGTCTTGTTTGCTAACATGTAGAAACCATTTGACTTGCAAAATTTGTGTAAATGCTTAAATTGATGTTTTTTTCGAATATCGGGACGGATATAGGGGTTTGCTACGGGCGTCCGTAGATCAACAACTAACTAACCACCTATAGTTAGGTATATACATATGTGCCGCCCCGGGAAGCGGTGTGAGGGGGGGGGGGGAGGGGGGGTACCAGTCCATTTCCGCTATTGGCATCCAGGAATTCTTGAGATTCGCGATCAGCTGTTCGGAATTTTAGGAGATTTATCCGTAAAATTCCTGGTTCAATGCGATCCGTTATTATAGTAATCTGCGAATTCCTCGATATTCGCGAAGTCACCTTCAAGCCCAGTCTTTTCGTGCCCAGTCTTGAGCAGCCCTAGTCTTGGAGATTCGAGCTTACTCTCCTTAAATCTTTGGGAATCGCGATTCAGAGCCGGTACCCCCCCCCCCCACTCCCCCGCCTCCCAGCTTCGGTTAGCAAAGCAAAGGGCCCACCTTAGGTCTAAGTTCGTTGCTGGGAGATATATCTCAAAGGACAAGGTCACCATTGAAAGATGAAAGTTTTGTTTTCATCACCATGAAGAATGTATAGCGTATTGGGCTTTAAATTTTGCAAATCGCCAGACAGGTTTTTCTGCCAATATTTTGACATATAATATGACCATATGAGAACATTTTGGTGGGAATATCACCTCTCAGTTTTTCAATGAAGGAAGTCCGACAAATGACACCTTGCGTACAATAACATTCCTATTAGAGCGCGGATGGCGTATATTGACTAAGGTCACGTATCCAAGGTCAAGGTCACAGCAAGGTCAATGTCGCGAAAAAATTTTTTACTCGTAACCCCGGTAATATTTGCTCTAGAGCGTTGCATTTGTTTTGTTTCAGATTTATAGTTTTTGGCCAGTCATATTTTACTGTCAAAATTGTGTAAAATTCGCGGTGACCAAATGAATAAAGGTGCCCATGCATAGTGTATGTACATGTCTGCCAATTGGCATCGATTTCAAAAGAGTCGAAATAAATTATTAAATTTTAATCTCCATGCCAAAGCCTCGCTAACGGATAACACCAGGTGACGTTCCCTTATATTGAGCAGGGAACACACGGTTCGTTTTGTTGCATCCGCCTCCGCGTCCATCATCTGTCGTTCGTCTTTGGCGAACACAGGCGTTCGTCCTCTTGTTCGTCGCCCAGCCCACTTGTCTATGTGTTGAAGCTGTTGTTCTAGGTCAGTTCAGGTTAGTAAGGAAATGAAGCCGAATCGAACTACAGAACTTCATGTCATTATATACAAACACGGAATATACTGATCCTGGTTCAATTTTGAACAAGTCATTACAATCACAGCAAACTTGAAATAGATCCATCATAGCGAATGGTTATCCCTCTATCCCTGCGGCAGGCCATGCTGGAGGAGGTAAACCGATGTCACCTTGGGACTTGCAGTTAATTATTACTTAATTAATTAGTTTAATTATTTCTGAAATCTTAGGCATGTCCTTCTTGCATGTCCTAAACTATAGGACTGAAAAGACACATATATTATGTTTTTAAAGTAATTTTCTTCTCTATTGCGGCGAGCATTAAAATGGTGGCCAGGCCAAAGCCAAAGCTAAGGCCACGCATGTCGGGGTCATTCCCATTGCTGTCTAAATTAAGGCACTTTACGACCGACGCGTACAAGAAAATTCAGGCTGAAGTACACAGTAATTGGTTTATTCGCCTGACTAATACATTTGAATATTCATTAGCCAATTGACAAAACTGAACCAACTGCCTAATACAGGGGTGATTTTGTAATTGACGAGAATGTGGCAATTACTAAATATGTCATAGATGACAAAACAACAATACAACCCCCTGCACCGCCAGTGTTAATGCCTGTTATGTGAACTGTTGGGATCGCACCCGGTCAACTGACACCAGTAGGTAAACCGGCATTTAAGACAAGGTTCTACTATGTATTGGTGGCCAATGAGGCACTGCACTGTGGCTGGTTCTGGGTAACTTTGTCATTGTAACAAGGTGAAGGGCACACGTGATGGAAGCACTTGGCAAGCATAATATGACCGAAATTAAGCAAAACTGGAGAAGGAACATGCATCGGTCTTCATTATTAGGAGAGCCACTAGGGAGTCCACGCCTCAGATGGTATAAATTTTGCGTTCAAAATAAACGGCGTTCTCCCTAAAAAAAAAAAGGGGGAGGGGTCCTGACCTCCTGGACCCCACCCCCTGCAGGAGCGTACTTGAGCAAGTGTACGCACCTGCTGCAGATGAAATAAATAAATTACTCCTGAACAACAGGATTGCACGTGCTTGCACAGCCTAATGTGTACGCACGTGCGTACGTGCGTACGGCTGGCTACACTCCGGCCCTGGAGCCGCCCCTGTGACGTCAAATTGTTTCAATTGTTGATAATAGGCCGACGCGAAGAACACACTTTACTAAGTTTAGTGGTATCTCCCATAATATAGCTTGATAAGTATAGTTCGCATTTCTAGCATTCACTATTGCAATAGTCGCTTTTACTGGAGATGCTATCTAGTCATCTTCAACCTGTGCTTTAGAATGACCCCCAAAACTAGAGCCTCGCGTAATTCCAGAGCCGGTAAAACAGTTTGCTCTGCCTTGCCAAAAACTGGCTGTTTATGATATTTGTCACGTGAACTTAGGTATAAATAATGATCCCAACCGCTGATGGTAAGCTAAAACCCATCGACGCAGGTACGCGTGACGTCACGAAACCTCAACAGGGTTATTTTTGCAAAATGCGGACGCTTCATTACGACAACACAATCAGAGCTATATATACCAGTGAATGTGCAGGCACCGGTGACTGCGCACAAAGAAAACACAGGTATACCTAGAGTTTGTGCTGTTTACAATCTTACAAGGCAGAATTCCATAAATAACAACACAGTTTTTGTGTAACATTAGTAAGAGTAAAATCATACATGGGTGTGTATGTAAGTTGTTGTGGCTGTTGTGAGAGCCCCGATTTGTTCTAACGGCAGGGGCGGATCCAGCAAACAATCATGGAGGGTGGGTGGGGGGGGGGTCACAAGCAGGAATTTGAAAGGGGGAGGGCACCTTGGGTTTGAAATTCTTACGATCGGGAGGGTTGGGGAGGCGTCTGTTAGAACCCAAAACGTCATAGTGACGAAAACGTCACACCTTGGTAGAATGAAATGTACAGTTATAAGTTTGACTTCCCGGTTGGCCATCCCGGTTATCGCTCACGCAAGTCTTCGTGACGTTTCTAAAGGAGACGGGGAGGGGCCACTTGGGGCTAAAGAAGAGTTGCTGCTTCATATATTTATTGCCCCGTCAATAGACAACCGCGATAGAGGCAACGTATGAAACTATACCTTTGCTCCTAGATGGCGCAGGCAGTGTGATCTGACGTTTTCGTCACTATGACGCTTCGGGTTCTAACAGGCGACCACGGGACTAAAACTTGGGGTTCGCATGATAATATGGTGAGTCCAGTACAAACCGGCGGATGTACCGTCCACGTCTTACCTGCCATTGAAACAGATCCTGCTCGCTCAAAGAAGGGGGCGGGGGTGCTCAGACCTCCAATACCCCCGCTCAAATACCTGTATAATCCATTTGCGGATAGCACCAGCAATAACCTGTGACCAAGGCGTGGGGGGGGGGGGGGTGGTTGTGACCCCCCATTAGATCCGCGCCTACACGGGCACCAAGAGATAGCGGATCCGATATAAACGATAATGATGTTGTATTTATTCGGTGGGTTCGCCCAGCGGCTCAGTGGCTAGGGCGATCGGCTGTAGTCGACTGTACTCGACCCCAGCGGTACATTTTTGCGGCAATGCAACGACTTTCATATCCCATATAATAACACTTTAATAACCATTTCACTATATGTTTACGGGGGTCGATGAAAGATCTTCAACTACTCAAGACCGCTTGGGATGGAGTTAACAGTGGTAAAATTATGCCATGTCAAACATGTAGCCAAGTACTAAATAATCTTGTGTTTATCACAAATACGTGACTAGCGGCAGCAAATGATGCGCCTTGCTATATTGTGATTTTACGGCGTGAGGGATTTGACCTTTCTCAGAGCTCAGCACTCACAAGTCCAAGGCTGTAGGCGACGTTCGAGGCGCTCGCCGTGTAAATGCTTCCCGCCGCCCATAGCTGATGGCTCAGCTGAGACACTGTGGCTGTCAACAAATTAAAATGCATAGGCACAGGGCAAAAATGGACACATAATAGAAGCTGTCATGTTAAAGTGCCTGTTTTTGTGGACGTCTCGCTTCGGTTATCCTTAAACACGGCCACAGCCACCGTGTTATGTCAGTTCACTTCCGAGAGAACGGCACGAACGGCAAATTCACGCCAACACAGAGCCGCTTGGGGTTCAGATCTACGAATCCTACGTGTTAATTGCCAATCGTTGTCTTTTGGCGCTTGCAGTTGTCTACACTTCGTCGAATATATCGTAGGCTGTATACAAAGTGAGTGAAGTATTATCCATGTATTGGATTATCCATGTTTTGCATTATCCGTGTATTGCATCGACCTACGTGCCATCGGGGGTATGCTGAACACCGAAATAGATCTAATAGACGTGATATTTTCATAAGGTTATATATGGATCATCGCAGAAACATCATATCCTGTTAACTTTTGCATGTGTTTGCCATTGTAATGATGTAAGAAGGATGTCACCAAAGAGTGTAATATAACATGTTATATTACGCTCTTTGATGTCACAAGGTTTCACCGCGATTATCACCCAACTCCTATTTTAAATGTGTGCAAATCTTGTGAGGCTTGGCTTCAGTCTATCTCCTATGTAGTAGGTAAATAACGAGCTGGAATGCATTCGGTAAAAGAAAATTAGAGACGCGATGGCGTGGGGTGTTTTATTTGGCGGATGTGCGACAGGAGCGAGTTATTTAACGTAGTTATAAAGTTGGCATAAAGCAGGAGTTTTGCTCATGGTTAACTTGGTCTGTATTCCTTGTCAGGAGCCCAGAAAATCGATTACTTTATCAATTGTAATGCGCGAGCCATACGAGAGTTCCAGCGAAACAACAAATCAATTTAAAGTTACTCAAAGAGCAATATTTACCCTGAGAAAAATGTTTTGAATGGAAATACTGTATTCAGGTTCCTATAGTATCAAAACAACGATAAGTCTCAAACCAGCAAACAAGGTAACGTCATTACGACTTTTTTTGTGGTTGGGTTTTGGTTGAGATAACGTGAAAATGTATGTTTTTTTTACGTTGCCCGAACGTTTTTAGATCACGTTGTCCGACATTCAGTCCAGTATGAATATTGTGCCTTCTGTGAGAAACAACTGCGTATATGATGAATTAACCAGAAGCATGATTGCCAAATACAATCAATTATATAATGATTTCATGATGTCTAATTTTTCAGGTAACGTTGTCCTAACGTTGGGAAAACTTTCACTCTTGACTTAACACAATTTAGTTTTCATAACAACTGCTATATGCAGCCAAGTTTCATTAGTCACTACACATGGCAAAGGTTTTATTTTGATGGAATAAAGGCTAGACAATATTTTGCGACAAACGTTATAACAACGTTGCCCTGATGTTAACTTTGAGATGACGTGATTACAACCAAAAACCAACGTTGACGAACGTTGTGTGTTAGCTGGGAAGGCATATTTTAAGCCACTTTTTTTACCAACCTAGCTTTGTTGTATCTCGTCTGGGAAAGTGGGGCTTTGTACTACGTTTTTCGTCTTTTTAGGTATGATAACATACCTATTTCGAGCTGACTTGCACACGGTCAGATAATATGTCCAAGACATTTCTCAAGGGGATTTTGCAGCTCATAATGCAGGTGAAAGGAATTGCCGATCTCGCTCACTATTGATTTCACCATAATCCTAATGGTTTGACTTGAAACACAAATTACAAGTGTTGATGGTCCTCCTGTGGATGATCCATCTTCAATATTATATTTCACGAGTTCTAACCTTCAAGCCGTAATTGTTTTCCTCTATACTTTTACATATCATGCAGGTTCTATTGATAATCCGGTGTACATTAAAAACATACCTCCACGTACGTTTATGTGTCTTTTTCTTCTTGCTCATCTTTACAATGTCGCAAACGTGCCAACTTCGATAACCATAAACCTCATAATCCAACCTCTTACGTTGCTTCTGGTTTTGTAAATAACAAATACCGAAAACGGTTATCAGCACTCGCGATAGATAAAGATGCGATTGCGTTTCTAGTAATATAAAATTGCCATAGTCTGTGTTGTGCGTACCCATTGCGTGCTTGACGTTTTTCTTATCCCTGTCTTCCAGAAAACCCTTGCCGTCGACTCTCCGCACCCCCTCCCCCCCCCCCCCCCCAGCCTGAGGCGACACCCCCTTGACCTCCGCCACCCCACCCGTCGGTATGATGAACACCGGGGAAGAGACCACGCTGGCCTTCGGTGACGTCACGACAACCTCTACCTATCCGATTGGCGATCGCTTTGATGTGTTTCTACGGACGTCGTACGGCCAGACCATGATCATAGTGGTCATCGTCGCGCTTCTGCTACTCCTGGTAGGCGATGGCGTGTCGCCCAGATTACCCCCTTTTTCGCCTTTTTTCTCTCCATCCTCGAAGCAGAAATCAACAATTTCTCTCGATGTGCCTATCCGAGACTGATTTTTTTTCTTCTTCTAAATTGCACTTCTTGACCATATTGTCTAGTTGATATCGAAAGTGTTCAAATAATTATCCTCCAGACACTTTGTAATTAATGTCAGTGTCTATTTTAGATGCTTTTTTCAACCAAAAAATTGTCTCTCAATGACCACAAAATGTGGCACTCTTCTCTCGATCTCCAAAGGATAAAGGCTTCGTTATACTTAAAATTAAGCTTCTTAAAGCTACTCAAGCAGCTTTTTCCGCCAAATTTTGTTTCGAATTTTTTATAATATTTCACAGCTGAAGTACTGGACGAAGAATATATTCTTGTCACCGAAATCTTTATACGAAGAATAAGAGAATAGTAGCTAACAGATGTTGATCATGGTTTGTGTGGGAGTCTTTGGTTTCATTCGAAGCGTTTTTACCGCTTTGTAGCCGCCGATTTCCGAAGATCAATTGAAGCACATTTTTAGAAAACGTTATTAAAGAGATAATTGTTGTATTTGCAGATGGCCTACCCGCTGGCGATTGAGGTCCGAAGGGTAATGGGCAAATCCGCGTCAGTATGGAAGTACCGACGTACAATCCGAGCCCATCATTTCGAGGTATAGCGACTACTCAGCCCTGTTGTATGTATATACGCCGCCATAATGGTATTAGAGAGGACTTCAGTCATGGATATATGTTTGTGTCACGCCCTTCCGCAACCTCCGTCAAATGGACAAGTCATTCAGAAGAACAGTCGAATGGTCACGTGGCCGAAATCATGTGACCTGGATGGATCCGGGGGGGTGCCTAGGGGGTCCGGACCACCCCCCCCCCCCCTTTATAGGAAGAATGCCGTGTTTCAATGCTAAATTTATGCCATCTGAAGCGTGGACCCCCCCCCCCCATTTTTCAATTTTGTATAGAGCTACCCCCACCCCCTCGGTCGCAAGTTTGGATCCCCCTTTTTTTAAATTCCTGAATCCGCCCCTGTTCAACCCACAAGACAATTAGAGCCTTGCCGGAGCGAAATTGTGGTGAATACTTGGTACCCCTCGCTCAGAAACTAATCCTGAATAGTCTCTTGCGGCTGTATCAGAAACAACTTCATGTGCTGCATGATCAACATGTATCGAAAAAACTGCGAGTTTAATTGATTTGTATTATGTAGTATATAGTAGTTCAATTAATTGAAGGGTAAATCTTATCTTAGTCATATCTCAACGTCCCAGAGACCTGTTTCCTGGCATGGGAGGATAATCGTGGAATAACAGAAACATGCAGCATGCTGAAACATCCACAAGCCGCGTAATAATAATCAACATATGTCTGGGAAAACTGAGTTAATTGATTTGTAATATCTACAGGTCATGTCATAATCCAGACAAGTATGGTTCCAGAGAGAGCTTTAATGTGATTCTGCATGAGACGTGAAAGTGGTCGTGACACAAAGCATCTATATATGTGTATCTATATAGTATATATATTTGAAGGTCATTCTTTATATGGAGTTTTGTGGTGTCCCGGGATAGACAGGTTTGCCATACCACAGCCGAAACGGCGATGTTTATTAGGTTTCTGAATTTATAGAATGAAACAATCGCGTTTTATGACAAATTGTGATATGTGTGTCGCCTAGGCTTAGATTTTGGCGGGAAAAGCGCGACAAGCAGCTTTAATTGACGATGTTTTCTTGGTTCATGCTTGTGACATTTGGTGCATATCTAACAATTCTGTTTTATCGGAATATTAACTCCGAATGTTGAATCTGAATTGCTGAAGCTATCGGAAACAATCTGTATAAATCAATTTGAGGGAGAGTTCTCCGATACTGTGATATCTTGAATGTGTTGCCTTACTGCAGTAAACTGAATAAGGGTATATGCCACCGCACAAGCCAGGAGACAATCGATAGATACATGGTTCAAACCAACCGCTAGTATTTAATGTGCTAAGTACTAGGTTCATACTTAGGTAAAATTTCTTGCAAATAACCGACTTCGTAATAATAAATTAGTATTAATGTACTTTAGTGCTTCATTGTTAAATATGTAGGGGCTCTACCGTCCACCCCTTTGATAATTAAGCCACCACCACCACCAGCAGCACCACCACCCGTACTACGAACACCATAACCACAACCACTACCAGAAGACATCATTTGGCATATCAATGCTTAAAGCAGCATTGACTTCCCGTGATAAAAGCACCTGTTCCTGGACTTAAACATATCCTGCCTTTGAGAAAACGGCTTGATCAATCAATCGAGTGACACCTTCCCGATAAACCTCATGTGTACAATGTTATGCATCGCGAGGGCAAAATTTGACAATAAGTCAGGCAAGTCTGACGAAATTCGCAATTCAATTATCGATACCATATTAGACCAGTCAGATTTGGTTTGTCTTGTGATGCGCCAAGCTGGGACGGGGCATCTCGCATTCCTTTTACTTCATCGTATTTGCTAATATATACTGCTACGCATACTGTACATGTATAAGTACATGGCTGCCTTCTTAAGTTTTATGTTCTCCTTCGCAAAGAGTAGGGGGTTACCCCCGGGGACATGGCTCTACTCTCCCTTCGTTCTCCCATTGACGCGATATGACCAAAACCTACCGGCCAAGCCTTTCAAAGTCACCCGTGTGTCAGACGTTGGTATTTGATATTCATGGGTGATTCCTGCACTGTTCTCAGTAGTTTCCACGGGATTCGGTGACCAAATGAAATCCTGTTGCATGGTCAGCCAAGACCAGACTACGCACTAAAACTTGCCGAGCTATTCCACAGCCAACTCCCTTAACGCAATATACCTACATATGCGCCATCTTAGATTTTTGACATTTCAGAATCAAGACTAAAAGTATCTCAAAGTGATGGTGCATATATGTTTCATATCTCTGAGAGTCTGTAAAACAACGATTTCAACATAAAACTGCGCGGTTTATTTATATCGCGCGAGGACGTGATAGCGAGCCGCGGTCGACATCACACACAAATTACCAAACAGCGAACAAGCGCGCAGGGATATAAAGCCGGCCACCAACTTCTGCTCTGGTGAACAACTTGCTTCTCTCCGGATAGCCCACAGGCTTTCAGGATTTAAATTAAAGACAGAATATACTTATTTGACATGGGGAAGCGGTTGGTAATACAAAACATTACGGAATATATTGCTTTAAGTCGCCTGGCATTAAATGCGGCTTGGTTTTAGTGTGAGGAGGGCGTTAATATGAAATTCCAACGGCGGTTTACAGAAAATGCTGTCAGGCCGTTTATTTCTTTATTAACTTCACTTTACTTTTTTACGTAAAAAACTGTGAACCAAACCGGTGACAACAGGAAAACATACAGGAAATCGACATTTAATGTAACCGCTAACTAAGTCCGTAACAATGGTTGTTTGACGCCCAGAATGTGTTGTGGTATGTGAAGGATTCGATCACTTTCAGAAATAAGAGTTAGCCCTATTCAAGTGGTACATTTCTGTACTTCTCAATCGGTGTCTGACGCTCTACGCGAAGTATAGAACCAAATGTCTAAATACCGAAAACACGACGTTCGATGCATGCTCCGAGCAAACACAACGGTTTTTAACGTTTTAAAACGGTTCTTTTACGCTATAACCGTTTTAGAAACGTTATATGTTTGTCGCGTTAGCGATGTGGTTAGTCGCGAACAACGGTTCCACGCTCTAAACCGTGCTAAATGTCTCCACATATTTAGCATACATATATCCTGAAACAGTCACACCCAGAGTACCGTAGAACAGCCGTTGTAAGCCCCGGGAGGCCAGCCGCCCCGCCGTTGTGTGTTTATGCGGTGTGCATATACAGGAATCCAGGCGTTTGGCCATTTACTGAAACGCTTTAGTACGCACTTGCGGTTCTAGAATACTCCGATGGCCGCCATCCTGGGGCCTACAAATCACTACGCATAGCAACGCAACGGGCGGCTTAAAGGCTATATATAACACATTGTTGCGTTAGGAACCAGGAACAAGATGATAGAACGAACAAAGCATCTTTAAAGCTGTACAACACTAGTGATTGGAATCATAAGAATTCAACAACTAAATAGCTCCATACCCTTATACTTTATTGAATAAACAAATCGGTCATTTGGCAAAGGGCAACGGAATGCACATTATAACTAATAGGCGGCATCAATCTGATTAAATCATTTAAATAAATCATTAATGTAAACTGCAGAAAATATGTGGCATGAGTGCTGATTACTTTAAAATAGGGTACCGGGGGTTTATTAATACCACAGTAGGCTTCTGCCGGCAGTCCCCATTAGAGGTTCTCTCACATGACGATTCCGAGGCAGGAGTGGTCACATAGAAACCTTCACCAGCCGAGGTAGGCCAACCAATACACATGCAGTAGGTTCATTTAACTCGACGAACTTTAGACCGAGACTGCTGAAGGCGAGCGCACGAGAAGGCCGATACAATCTCACATGGGAGGCGGAACAGGAGAACAAGTCGTGCAAGGAAACATATATTAAAATCGGACGTGTGGCTGGCTAACAGGGCAGAGACGGCGACGTACCGGTACAAAGATAAAACCATTACATGTAGACATCACGCTGATGAGGGATGATAAACATTGCACTGTACACGTTATGGTCGAACGCCCACGGTGAACGAAGCCGACAGCCAGGCGACGCCTCCTAGCGAGCAGTGGCGAGAAGTGGCGCCTTCTACTTGGAGCTCTGTGTCGGGGCGCTGAAGATGCCACCGCCCTGTTTGTTGGCTGCCCGGGATGGCGCGAAACCTAAGAGCTTCTGGATGTTCTGAAAACACACACAAGAGGCATCTACAGTCTGTCATAAGTACATGTCCTGGAGTGACGTTTGCACCCATATATTTGTCGAATTTGCCGCGATCCCTCTGCAAGTCACTGGCGTTAGTAAGCAACACCGTTCACTTTTAATGACACCCAAACTTACTTTTGTACTGTAATTTTTCTTAGGAGATAAACAATCTTTCTCATTATAACGCGCCGCTCTGTCGTACGTACTAACAGACGCATCATGAGGTGCTCTGGTGGTCATCGCGTGCGACTGCCCTGAACAATACGCCCTCCATATTTGAACCCGGGAAACGTGACTCCAGTTTAACTTCACCAGTGTCAGTTTTTCCAGCACTCCACTGCTACTCGACAGTTAGTAATAGCTTATTTATTGTCACACCGTGTCAACTTATATGACAAACAAGGGCAATGTTAGTGATATATCGAACGGACCCGTGTCACAATGTACTGACCTGTCTAACGTACACATGTCACACTGTACTGACCTGGCTAACGGACACATCTCACACTGTACTGACCTGTCTAACGGACCCATGTCACACTGTACTGACCTGTCTAACGGACCCATGTCACACTGTCCTGACCTGTCTAACGGACCCATGTCACACTGTACTGACCTGTCTAACGGACCCATGTCACACTGTCCTGACCTGTCTAACGGACCCATGTCACACTGTACTGACCTGTCTAACGGACCCATGTCACACTGTACTGACCTGTCTAACGGACCCATGTCACACTGTACTGACCTGTCTAACGGACCCATGTCACACTGTACTGACCTGTCTAACGGACCCATGTCACACTCTACTGACCTGTCTAACGGACCCATGTCACACTGTACTGCCCTGTCTAACGGACACATGTCACACTGTCCTGACCTGTCTAACGGACCCATGTCACACTGTACTGACCTGTCTAACGGACCCATGTCACACTGTACTGACCTGGCTAACGGACACATCTCACACTGTACTGACCTGTCTAACGGACCCATGTCACACTGTACTGACCTGTCTAACGGACCCATGTCACACTGTACTGACCTGTCTAACGGACCCATATCACACTGTACTGACCTGTCTAACGGACCCATGTCACACTGTCCTGACCTGTCTAACGGACCCATGTCACACTGTACTGACCTGTCTAACGGACCCATGTCACACTGTACTGACCTGTCTAACGGACCCATGTCACACTGTACTGACCTGTCTAACGGACCCATGTCACACTGTACTGACCTGTCTAACGGACCCATGTCACACTCTACTGACCTGTCTAACGGACCCATGTCACACTGTACTGCCCTGTCTAACGGACACATGTCACACTGTACTGACCTGTCTAACGGACCCTTGTCACACTGTACTGGCCTGTCTAACGGACACATGTCACACTGTACTGACCTGTCTAACACTCATGTCACACTGTACTGACCTGTCTAACGGACCCATGTCACACTGTATTGACCTGTCTAACGGACCCATGTCACACTGTACTGACCTGTCTAACGGACCCATGTCACACTGTACTGACCTGTCTAACATACCCATGTCACACTGTACTGACCTGTCTGATGGACATGGTGCACAGGATGTAGAGGAAGATGAAGGAGCAGTCAGTCATGTCGTCACCGAGCAGATTCCGGTGAGACAAGTTCTGTAGCAGCGAGATGGGCACAAAGGGCAGTCGAGCCACGACCCGCCCATCGAAGCTGGAGGCGAGAAAACAGGCAACGTAAAAACAGGTACAGCAAGCTGTGCTCAGCAAGTGGTTTTGCTGTTCTCATATGGCAAGAGATTTACTCCATATGCTATCAAGGCGATGTGTTTGTTTTGTGGTAAAATCTTGCTTCCGTTCAAACAAGTAATCTCAAACTGCTAATGAAAGTACATATGCTTCCACCGAACATAAGTGCACACTATGTAC
This sequence comes from Arenicola marina, assembly GCA_964019135.1. NCBI lineage: Eukaryota > Metazoa > Annelida > Polychaeta > Arenicolidae > Arenicola > Arenicola marina. The sequence goes on from OZ025264.1 coordinate 23,693,558, forward strand.
AGCTTTAGCGAGGGTTTAAGAACAAGTTCATGGCTGACAAAATGGCTTCAGCTCCATATAATCTTGAGTTTATTCAATTAGCCATAAGAGTTTGGCTTCAGGCTTGGCACTTTAGGCGAAAATAAGGTAACATTGCAGACAATATAAAAAAAAAGAGTAAGAAGTTGCTTACATGGAGTTGAACATGCTAAGCAGAGCGGTGAATGCAAATCCTATTGCAAACATGGATTTCATTTTCACCTGCAAAGACCAGAACGCATGATCAGTAATGATACAGTAATACAATACATTACTCTAAATAACAAACCCTACAAGGAGTTGTAAACACATATCTATACAAAATAGTATTCACGCATTAAGAAAGAGAAATGGCATATTGAAGTGCTCATTACCCTGTGTTGAATTATACAAAGCTACCAAATACCTAGTCCACATATGTTGACTAAACTTGACTAAAAGTTACAGATCCTATAACATATCCAATTTACATGTATACTGATAAGCTTTACTGATGTAATGAGGCTAGACATTCTCAATAAATAGAATAGGGTATCCTTGGTGCATGGAAGTGGTTGCTCCAGTCCAGAAATCCTAAACAGTAGCGATTAAATAATATGTGAAGTGACCAGGGATCAAACTCTGGTCGGAAGCATAGTGATTTTTTTACTGAGTTAGTACATACCAGTGATAAGTCTCTGTTATTGTTCTTTAACTTTTCCTCTTGTCTCTCTGAAATATACCAAAATATACAAAATGTCAAAAACTACATTGCATTACTGTCATGCTAATACAATTAAGGAAACTGCAATATCTTCATACCTCATTGGTTTGGGCTTAATGCAAATGATAACAAATAAATTACAAACACACATGTATTACAACACTGGCTTCTAAAGCATCGAGAGAGATATCAGCTTCATATGACAAGCAATGTCAAGCAAGTGGCTCCAAGCCTTATACAGATATGTTATTGAGTATGACACAATACATATGTACTAAAATATGTACCAAGTTTTTTCTTTTGACCTCTATCTGATGATTCTCCTCCTATAGTTTCTTTCTGCTTTTCCACTAAAAACAAATATAATTCAATACAGAAATTAGTGGAAAGATCGTATATAATGAATAAAATATAGTAAATCATGACAATTTCTTATTATTACAACAGTCTGTCACTGTACATAACATATATTGGTAGTTTATTGGTAATTCGTTTTTTTCATTATTTAAAAACTTTAGGTCCTAAAGGATAGAAGAATAATAATTTATTATACTTACATTTCTTACTCTGTTTTTCAACTTCTGCTTTCAACTTTTGATATTTTTCTGTGCGGTAGACTAAAAGCCATGTCAACCCTGCAAATACAGACATATGGAGATGAATCAACCAGGTGAGTTGGTCAGGACTTTCCACACTAACAAAAGTACCTTTTGGCAATGAACTATATATTTACATAAAGTAACCCATGCTTTGTAGATTTATTGTCAATTTTGGATATGTCCTTGGTTGAAGGGGCCGGCGCGACAGCTCAGTGGGTTAGAGCCCTCGCATTGAGTGCTCTGGTCACCTGAGCGCTGAACGGCACGTGGGTCGGTGGTTCAAGCCCTGCCGCAGCAGCCATGTTTGTATTGTGGGTCAGGCGCACTCTCAGAAATAACCAGAAAAATAAATAAGTAAGTTCTCCTTGTAAGAGAGCTAATTGCAAGACTATACAGACAACAGTCACCCCTCATCACTACTACAGGGCACAAACCGCTGGGCAGGATGTTGTAGGTTTGACTCCTGTCCTCTTTGAATACATGCTTGATATCACTACAAACCAGAAGGTGTATTGCAATGATTCATAGCCTCCACCCTCTCTCATTCATGGTTGTTCAACCCCCTAAAATTGTAGGAGTGCCCAGCACAATCTCACTTTACCTTGTAACCTTCTGTATCATCCCAACTAACAGTTTCAGGAGCTATAATCACTAGAGTTTATTGCCTGTAGCCTGTTCAGCATCCCTAAAATGATGACCTGGTAACTATATATAAATCTGTCACATACTTCACATAGCCTCCAACTTACGGTCAGCTGTCAAATTAAATATCTTATTTCTGCCAGGTTAACCCTTATGTTTGTTTAGCCAATGTTACCAATTAGTGACGACTGTGGCAAGCTCTGTCGGTCACAGATAGGCTTATTCAGTCCTAAGCGCAAATGCTGCGATGTAAATTATATAACTTCAATCAATCAAAGCTGCAAAATCCATCATCTTTCGCAGACGAACTGATGCCAACCAACTATGACATTTGCATTATGTACATATATGCAAGGGTGGATCCAGCCTTTAGGAGTTGAATTTTCTGATTACAGTGCATAGGTGGCAACTAACAGCCAGGGGGCTGGAGGGAGATGGGAGCGTATTGACCCTTTTTCAACATCAGATTACTGCTTCTAGATTTTCCTCGGTAGGGGGGGCTGCTACAGCTCCACTAGGGCTTAAGCCGCATTACCCCCCACTGATTATGTGATATGTATAAATAGAATAAAAGATTAACTTGGATCCTAAACTGGTATTTGTAATGATTTTTCAGCCGATTAATTAATAACAACCAGCTATCTCAATCCTGCCCCTTTGCACACCTCCAGAGAGTTAATTTAACCCCTCCACACCCCCCTAAACTATTGACCACCAAACCCCCCACATCAGTCTCCTCCAGTACACTCGTGTTACCTATTTTCGTGGGCATAAGAATTTATTTCTATAATTGGCGGAATTATCACTCATATCCCCTGAATTTCTGTTTGCAATAAAACTGGTTGGTTGTTGTTTATCCACTGTAAAATATCCACGATCGTACCTGTAAGAACGGGTCACTAACTAGCAGACATTTGTTGACATGTCACAGTAGGATCGCAATGCCCCGCGTAACCTAATTTCGTGGGCTTACATCATAGCACGCGCAGTCGCTCACAGAGGTATGAACAGCCGATCAACTTAGAGAAAAAAAGATTGGACTGAATCAGTCTAAAGGTGTCCCAGGACATGGTCTCTCAAAAGTTTGTTCTGGGACACTGATCTTCTGGGTGGCCTTCCCGAAAGATGACTTTTTCTGTTTAATGTTGATGTAAGCCATGGTGAGGGACGTTGGAGAGTAAGACCAATATTTGTGCCTCTTAGGCGTTGGAGAGTCCTGGAAATAAATTTATTGCCTTCGATGAACAAATATTAAAAATAAAATAATATGCTCTACAATATTAACCAAAGTTATGGTGGTTTTAGGTCTTTTAAGCATTGGAATTGGCCTTTAAAATTGCACCAAACCATTGATGGTGTGTATATTTTATAGAAGGATATGGCCCGGTTTGCTTTTCATACTTTGTTATTTATGCATGAAAATATTTTGCGCTGATCACCTGATCTGATGACCCAGTTCAACTGTTAGCAGACGATTGTCACAAATTTTAAATTTCAGCTTAGTTTCTTTTCAAATAGATAAAATTAAAATATTGAAAAACTGGTAAGCTTATTTCCTACAAAATGTGCTATATATCATGTCAGATATTCTAAAGAAATTTTAATGCACCTTCCCGGAGACGATTTGTCACATATTTGTACTCCAAGTATATACAAAAACAATGTACTCAATAACAACCAATGCAAGAATAAATTATAGAAGTTCTGCTAGTAACCACGAAATTAGGTAACCACAAATTTAGGTAATGCGACTGTATAGTCATACCAATAATAAAAGGGAATAAAAACCCTCACAAAAGTGGGCGTAAACCTTCACCAAAAATTCAGTGTAAGATTTACTAATTAAGTATCTTTTAAATTGGCAGGAAACACCTGCTAAAATAAAGGCTTAAACAGTAAGTCGTCTTACGACCGGTAACATATAAAACAACTTAACAAGTACGCATGAATGGCCTCGACTCCTTCGTCGTTCTCACCCATGAGAGAAGCCCTTCACGTGCTGGTGCACAAAAAAACACAGTCTTTAGACCGACGCTGTTCGAATAGTTTTCAACGGGGCTTAACTAAATTACGTCACCGTTCATCCTTGGGTATTAAGTGGTGACGCTGCTAAGTAATCTGCCTCATTGGTGGTCCCTTTATTGCGTATTTGCGGAAATTCCTTCTTCAAGGCCCTTCCACCGATGGCCACACCGTCCACCTCCATTCGTGTTGATCATTCGTACTTCCGGCCTAGTTCTTCGGGGTCACCTTTGGGTCAGTACGCAGTTTGCACATGACAAATAAATTCATGGGACGCTAGAGTTGCAGAACACGTGCACTAGAACCATTGTTGACAATGGAAGACCGAAACTTGTGTGTGGTCTGTCGAGACGAATTTCAGCGTACAACAAGAGGTTTTCGAAGGTGATAGTTCAGAAAAGCAAAGTGTACTGTAGCACAAACCTTAATTTACCCATACACGCTCAACTTTACTGTCACACATACATGAAAAGTGTACACCTCCAAGTATCTCTTTGAGCCTTTTAGTATGATCATGTGCCCATCCCCTTTTTGAGAGAAATGTAACTCTACCCATTGTATGACACTTGGACTTCTACATCTGAAAAGAAACATTTATGAGCTTGACCACCGCCTCCTTTTTTTTTGCCCTTCGTCCCCTCTCCTCGGCTGTATTTGTTCAAACTATAGGCTTATGTATATTATCCTATACCCCGAGGGGCGGATCAAGGGGGCGTGGTCCATATGGCGGGGGGGGGTATTTGCGTTTCTCGGGATTGGGCTTTTCATTTCACCGTGAACTGAGAATGAGGACAATTATTCTTCGTGAATTGGGAATGGGTATTAGCCGACCGCCGTGATCCCGGATAGTTATTAATCGGCATGAACTGCATGGAATTTTTATATTAACTAACCGTGAATCGGGAAATCGTCAGTTTAGTATCGTGTATCCGCCCTTCCATTGCATGCGTAGAGTTTTGCTTTTAATTTATCGTGACCTGGGATCTAAAAAAATAGTCTTTGTGATCTGGAAACACGACCCCCCCCCCCCATATCGACCCCATACCCACTTCCAAATCAACCATCCTTTGTTATTGGCTACACTACTGTGATGGCCCAGCCGAAAAGAGAACAATACGTTGGTGAAACCCACCAAACAAATACGGACCGTGTAATTTAGACACACGTGTTCGGCAACTCGAGCGTCCGATGAATTTATTCGTCATGTGCGAATTGCGTACTGACCCAAAGGTGACCCCGAAGAACTAGGCCGGAAGTATGAATGATCAACACGAATGGAGGTGGACGGTGTGGCCATCGGTGGAAGGGTCTTGAAGAAGGAATTTCCGCAAATACGCAATAAAGGGACCACCAATGAGGCAGATTACTTAGCAGCGTCACCACTTAATACCCAAGGATGAACGGTGACGTAATTTAGTTAAGCCCTGTTGAAAACTATTCGAACAGCGTCGGTCTAAAGTCTAAAGTGTTTTTTTGCGCAGCAGCACGTGAAGGGCTTCTCTCATGGGTGAGAACGACGAAGGAGTCGAGGCCATTCATGGGTACTTAACAAGTTAAGCGAGTTCGTGGCGGTGGGAGTGAGCGATAATTTAAGCAGGTTGCGAATCCCACATCTGTGCGGCAAATTAGAGTCATTTTTTCACACGATAAAGATGTTCAGCACTAAATGCAATCCAACTATATTAATTTAAGCTACTAACCCTCTCCAAGAAAGGCGGTTGCGACAGAAATAAACAAAATTAACAAAGTGTCCGCCAACATCGTGAAAGTACTGTCTGTAGGGTAAGTGATTCAATTTCAAGTCGGCAGGTGGCGCTGCTGTAAAGCAGTAGTTATTGGTAATTTAGAAGTGCTGCGCTCGCTATATTGCAACAGAACCCTAAATCAGCTAAATTTCTATACTGCAAAAGATTTGAAAACGAATGCTTAATGTACGGAAGCGTGAAAGGGGCACGGATTTTGTTTTATTTTGACTAACTAAATGAAAAATCTCATCACGGCGTACGCGTAAGTGAAAGGAATTTTTAACCTGACCCGGGCTGCAGATGCATGCATGGTGCCTCAAAATATTTTTGCATGGGGTCGTGGCCCTCCCACCCTTCCATATTAATGGGGTTTGCAATGATCAGCTTTCAAATCGAGTGCGAAAGCGAGTGCAAGAATAATAGTGTATAGTGTTATTCTTGAAAAAAAAATTGTGTCCAGTTTCGAGATTTAGAATGACTTTGTCGCTGTCAGATTTTCGACAAGATGCTGTTCATGGTGTCGAAATTTTAAAACGGCAATGTCTATCCACCCCTAAGCGACGCCCTGCGCGGAGATCTGCGTATATTCTTCGTATCATTTGGTACACGTCATGGTTCGGACTCGAACCACCGAGCTCTCACATGCCAGGACGTTAGGAGCGAAACATCAGACGCGAGGCACCAAAGGAATAATCCCATTGGAGCATGTATTTTTTGGTCTATTTATGTCGCACCTGATCGATACCGAGATACTACAAATATAATCCAAGAGCCCACTGAATTTGATTTATCTTTTTTGCGGGTCTATTTTAGGGTAAAATTGGACGTATAGAAAATCCCAATTTGGAACTCGATCTTGCAAACATCTTTTGGTAAATTACGTCATAATTAAAGATGGCGTCGACATTTTATTTGCTGATGACTGAATTCATTGTAGATCACATTAGAAGTTTATCTTGGAATGTATACCTATATAACCTTTTAAGATTAAAGCAATCTGACTAGGCGTAAAGGTTAATAGAAAAATAGATAATTGGAGTCTTTTTTCAGTATTGCATTGTATTTTGATATTATTTGTTTGTTATTTGTTCGAAGTTAATCATTTTAGGAGTGGATTGCTGCGTAAAACTATGTGTGGATTTCAAAAATAGCAGTTTTAACCAAGTCGGTATAAAAACTTATAACCTTTAGTATATATGTAAGCTTATATATATATGTGGTACTAGGTTACAATGGTGACATATGTGCCATTATTCCACATGACGTTATCAACTATATTGGCAGCGCCGTTCGGTTAAATTGTGCTTTGCTTGATCGAGCGCAAAAAAAGAATGTTTACTGTAAAAGAACTTAGCACTCTTACGAAGGTGAAGGTCATACCGACTGAACTTGATTCACCACCTTGTCGCTTGCGCGGTGCGTGTTGCAAGTTCGTTGTTGCAAGATCCTCTTAAAAGTTAGCACTACCCTACCTGTGCAGGTGTATGTGTTTGTTTCAAGAAGGTGAGATTATTAAGCCATAGGTAAATCCTGCTTACTACGAATGGAATAAAGTGAAATTTATGAATGCTGCCTATGACTAAAGTTAGGCTTAGGCCTTATGTTTAAGCCTTAGCCTAGGCTTAGCCAGGCTTTCCATAGGCTGAAACATGGCCCGCCACCGACCATCATCATGATGATGATGATTCATAGCCTAGGCCTAGGGCCTCGGCGCACCGGAGCCTGAGGGCCATGGTCCTGGATTGTTAATTACCGCGTGCAGCATGAAAGCAGGTCTAGCAGGGGGATAAAAATGTCTAGATTCCACCAAAATCTGATGAAGATGCTATATAACAGTATAAGCTTAGATTTGTTCGGGTCTGTATGAATAAACCATGTGACTATTGGTACAGCACTGTCATATGACAAATAGATTATTGCACAGTCGAGTGCTGTATGAATAGTTTACTGTGTCATTGGTACATAAAGAATTGAATCATCTCTATGTCTATATACTCTAGAGCTGTATGAATAGTCTGTTATATTATTGGTATGTGAGGAATTAATCTACATGGGCTCAGTCAGCTGGATCGGCATAGATAAGGGGCTCGACTGTCATGTGGTATGCCCTGAATGGCCAGCATGTCAGGTGGCCACATATAATGGGAGTGGAATAGCAGTCACGTGATTGGTGCTGTACATATAGCAAATCAGCTTATTCATACCGAACCGTACGAATAGCCACAGCCATATATATTTAATATTTAGGCCAAGGATACATTTATAAAAAACTTTGGCCACTAAGATTGAAGGTGGCTGTTTACGAATTCATCAGCCCAAATTCCAAAAGATATCCAAAGAAACAAACTTTCAGCCACTTACCTGCTCCTGCCCACTTACCTGCTCCTTGCCCACTTATCTGCTCCCTACCCACTTATCTGCTCCCTGCCCACTTACCTGGTCCCTGCTACTTACCTGCTCCTTGGCGCAAGTGCCCCCAGGCAAGCCCGCTTCCCTGCCATTTAAAAATATCAAAAGTTAATGCTTAAGCATTGAAATACTGATTTCCACTTTGCAAGCACTACTGTACTTTACATTGAGTTACGAAAACACTGTCTGTTATCTGACACCCCTTCAAGGCTAGGAAATATGTAGCCCTGTCACATAGCCCCCAGTCACCATGGCCAACCGAGCACCATGGATTCCCGAGCACCATGGATTCCCGAGCACAGCCTGTAGTCCGAGAGCAGGAGGTGGTGACAAAGATTTCTGGATTTCCTAAAAGTGTGATGAACACACCACATATATCTGTTACATATTAATGTCCAGGATACATTTATGAAGAGTTAGGCGCAAAGATTGAAGGCCGAATTCTTCAGCCCACAAGATATCCACCAAAACAAACCTTCTGCCACTCACAGCCATTTCAAAGACATCGCAGAAGGTTTGACAAAAGGTTTGTTATCCTGGACATGAATATGTGACATATATGTGGGGTCTTCGTCACATTATTGTAAAATCCGAAAATCTTTGTCACTACCCCCTGCTCCTGGATGGCAGGCCGAGATCGGTACTCCGTGGCCCTCCGGTCAGCCCTGCGGCCAGGGGCCATGTGACAGGGAATTATGGTGATAAATTTAGTGTACCGGTACTGTAAGTTTTCAAACACCCAATGCAGATCTCTTTTCATGTGTAGATATATTTTCGGACACTCTGTAAAGTGTTAGAAATAAGGCCTTGACTCTTAGTGCACAACATTAGATATTTTGATTGTGACTGCACAGGAAAGGCATAAGCTGCTGTAATTAGAGATATTTTTGCTGTGGGCTGCAGTCATTGTTTAAACCCTATTCACCTGTTGTATCAGGTGTGAAAAGTAATACCTTGGTTGTTATATAACAAGCTGCATAAACAATCAAAATACATGACTTTTTTGTATATATACAAATGTTTTCAGCAGTAGAAGATTGCAATTAATGATTGTCACTGTATGCATATTTTCAGACGTCTGCGTAATTAATAATTTTTTAGTGTCTGAAAACCTATGTGAAATATGGTAGTTTAGCAGGTGGTGTCAGGCCAGAAATCTATGAGGCAATATCTTATATGAGATCATGCATGGTTTGGTTTCTTTCAGAATACACCTGTCATCAAGTGATGCTGTTGGTATCTAACAAACTTTTTATCTAATGGTCTGAAGATGTTGACAACATTGAAGTTTTGGTCATGTATGTATGTGATTATATATACTTAATAATATATTGTATATGTCCTCCTCTTTAGGATAGTGTGAAGAAAGAAAGTGTGCGAGCCATCAGAAATGGGTCTTCTGAAAGGTCTTTTATGCCTCACTGCGGGACTTTATGGTGGAATTTATATTGATCAAAACTACAAAATCCCAAAGGTGGATGAACCCAAAGAGCTGTGGAATAAAGTCATGGAATGGGTTGAACAGTACAAGAAAGGTGAAAAATAGGTCAGTCAACTGTTATGTTATAAGCTTGTTGTACTGATACAAAATTTAATTAGCTTGCCGGTATATGTATATAATGCTGGGAAGACATTTTTCAGATTAAAACAATAATTAAATGTTGCTTTAATTTAAAAATGATAACAGAGCGCGAAACGGGGACTATCATTGTCATTCGGCATTGCATCAATTTTGTAGGTAAATGGTTATATACAGAATAATGTAAAGTACCGTATTTCACGTATGTTTTCGGACACTGTATGTTTTCGGACACCCCCTCAAAGGCAGAAATAGGATAAATTTAGTGTACTGTAAGTTTTCGGACACCCAACGCAGATAATTTTTCAATTGTATGTATATTTTCGGACACTATCGGACCTAAATTAACAATGCGTCTAGGCTCCTTTGTTATTGCGTAGTGCCGGCCCCCATGATTGCACTTCACTGCTTGTGATTGCAGGCTTTCGGCGAGAGGGGCAAGTCCCTGTCTACGGGGTTATTTGTGCCGTGTATCAGGTGTGAAAGAGCAACACCTTGGTTGCTAAGTAATGAGCTGGGCTTTGGTCTCCATTGTGCTGGCCGGCGGACGAGTCAGTCGGCGGAGGAGTTGTTTATAAACCGCGAAAGTAAACAAGCCTTAAATCACAGAATGCATGAAAGTATTTGATTAATTTATTTTACCGAAGACTGCGGCGCGTCGGCTGCAGAATCAAAGTTTCTCAAGAATTGATCCATGCTCTATATCGTTTTCCGAACAACTGTCACAGGATCGTATGCGCAGCTATATATATGGCACCTCTCGGATGGGAATCCCCTTTGTTCTTGTAACTGTGTTTTATCTCTCAGAAGTTACCGTTATATTTGGCACGATGATTGCAGTTCATTGTCACTGATTGCAATTCATAACCACTGTTTGCCTAAAGCCATATCTTCATTGACATTAAAGTTATCGAGTATATTTTATCTCCTGTAACAGATGAGAGAACTGACGCTAGCAGATTGCACTCCGAGTATCTTCAAAACAATATTATACTCTTGATCACCTTAGCCGCTGTTAAGGTGTGCAGCAGCAATACCTGGGTGTTAAGTGATATAATCGGCATCAGTCGACTCGCAATGTAGTAATTCTTAATCGATATTTTGTTATGTATGTATGTTTTCGGACAGTAGATGCGGGAGTCCATTTTATTGACTGTAAATATTCGGACAGCCAGAAAAACAATTATTTTTAAGTGTCCGAAAACATACGTGAAATACGGTATGTATTTTTTCTTATTATTTTCAGTTCTCATTTGATGTTAGTGTGAGTGTGTGAAAAATTGAAGAATGAATTACATCATTGATCACTTGTACTTGGGAGATTGGGAGGATGCGTGTGATACTGACAAATTACGTGACAATGGAATCACCCATATCTTAACAATCAACAGGTGAGTGTCGTTTTTTGGTAATTATATTGGCATTTGTTACCAGTACATGAACCACTTTTAATGGGAATTGGATATGCCTCAAAAAATCAAGACGATTGACTTCTACCTGGTTGAGAGAGTATTCACATTTTTGCAGCTACTTCTCCTAAGAGTGAAATATTAATTACCTGTGAAGATTTGTATTGAAGTACTCTTCATCTGGAAGACTGCTTAATTGCACAAATTTGTTTCATGAAATAAGTTATAATTTGTGCAACACAAATTCATATGCTATGCTCTAACCAACTAACATAGGTTATGAAACCACCACTCTCATAGTAAAACTGCTATGACACAGTCATATAAGTTCTAACAAAATTCTGTACAGTTGCCCTTGTACATGTACCTACACGCTCATGCCCCGGCTGATTGTGTAACCCTATCCAGCAAGCCCCTCTACCTGGAGAAGAGGGAAGGCTTCTCATACTGCCACATCGAAGCTCTCGATATGATTGACCAGGACCTGCTGCGGAATATCCAGCAATGTATCACCTTTATTGATGACGGGCGCGACAAGGGCGCCGTACTGGTTCACTGGTGGGTACATGCCTGGTGTGTTGATGTATAAAAGAAATTGTTGGTCTTCTAATGATCAAACGGGGGCCGGTCAGTGGGCTAGAGCGCTCGCATTGAGTGCTCTGGTCACCTGAGAACCTAACGGCACGTGGGTCGGTGGTTCGAGCCCTGCTGTGGCCATGTCTGTGTGGTCGCAGGATAAAGATCCCATGTCTTTCTTCGTAAAGAGTAGGGGGTTACCCCCGGGGACATGGCTCCACTCTCCCTTCCTTCTCCCATTGACCCCATATGACCAAAAGTGGTTAAAGCGTCCTAAATAACCAACCAACCTATGTGATTGCTCTTCCGCCAACAGACACTCCTCTTTAATTTTCTAAAATTTGCTTATGTATATACAATGTGAAGTTTGTAGCTCATAGACCCCGGGTGATATTTCTATTTGCTGATATATATATATTTTGTATATATTTAGGTAGCAATTGTGTGATGATGTGAGAATTTAAATCTCCTGATAATTGGCGTGGCATCATATGTATTGCGATTGAGATTATATGGGAATCATATAATCACTTTTCTTAACATTATACCTTCTCGATTTAAGAATAGTTGTTAATTTGCAAAAGGTATGCGTAATGCAAAAAAGGTAAAAGAAGTTCTGTCTGGTATTCTATATGCGCCATGACCTTGACCCTGCAGCATGGCGGGCCAGTCTCGCAGCGCCACCATCGTTCTGGCCTACGTCATGAGCAAGTTGGATCTCAGCCTAGATGAAGCCACTCGTCTGGTGCGAAAGCAACGACCGCAAATTAAGTATGTACTTCCAACGGTCACAAATTAAGTATGTACTTCCAACGATCACAAATTAAGCATGTACTTCCAACAAATTAAGGTTACTTTTTCAACAACAACATTTCAATTAAGTAGACTCTATGTACTTCCGTTTTCCATGTCGCTAACGTAATATGCGACATTTGGTGGCGATTTTGAAGAAACAATGTTTTTTTTGTTAAGGTGCACACTATATGCCCGTGATGGGGTAGACAAAATAACTACAGTTGTGTGCCTTCTGAGATAATGAACACTCATAAGCTTCACAATGATATTGTCTGCATTAATCTCCAAAGAATAACCTGGTTATAGAAGTATGTTCTTCCGCATACCTTTTACATAGGATGCTGTTCATTGCTTACTACCGAGAACTGATAACAGGCGTCGACTCTGATAGAGGTGGGGGGCGGGCTGTAACTAAGTTGAAGAACCCGTCTACGGTATGTACAGTTAGGTTGGTAGTGATGAATGTACTTTCTCACTTCGAAGGCCGAACGAAGGGTTTACTGCACAGCTCCGGTTGTTTGAGACGATGGGTAACCACGTCGACACAACTCATCAAGAGTTCAAGATGTACAAGCTCCTGGACCTGGCCGTCAAGATGAGGCTCGGTAAGTTGGTGTGGACTGGTGTGGTCAGATAGCGGGGGGCCTCCTCGGAGTAGTGGTTAGCCCACTGGAACGCATATCAATAGGTCCTGGGCTCGCATCCGACCCTGGGCACCTAATCTGGTGGGGGGGGGGGCGGTAGCTCAGTTGGTTAGAGCTCTCGCCTTCAGTGCTCTGGCCACCTGAGAGCCTAACGGCACGTGGATCGGTGGTTCGCACCCCGCTGTGGCCATGTCTGTGTGGTCGCAGGATAAAGATGCCATGTCCTTGTTCGCAAAGAGTAGGGGGTTACCCCCAGGGACATAGCTTCACTCTACTCTCTCCTCACATTGACGCGATATGATCAAAATTGGTTATATCTGAAAAAAACAATTCATGTATTCATTGTTTCATACGCTTTTTTATTCACATTTATAGCGCAGAATGAAGATTCTCTTCCGGAAGATACGTTCTCTGTGGACCCTAGCTTGGGCCCTGCGGGTGACCAAACTGTCTACAAATGTAAAAAGTGCAGGTAGGAATATTTTATACCCTATATGCTAAGGTCCACAAAAACCAAAACCTACAAATTGTTGCCAGGAATTCTTGATTATTGAATTTAAGTGAAATTGTCATTCGTTATTATTCGCGCTAAGTCCTGTTATTATGGCGTTCGGTTTTTCTCGCATCCCTTTACCCTGTTACTGCTTTAAAACATGAAAACGCAAAAAAGGTAACAATAGTCATCAGAAACCCCTCTTCAAAAAGAGCAAAGCGGAAATAAGTAACACGCGATGTCTTTTACCCTTTCCAAAATTACAAAACGGATTTAACGACTTATTATTCACGACTTATCGCATGCCCATGGTATACCTCCAGACGACCCTTGTTCAAGAAGTCCGCCGTGTTAACCCATGATATCGGTCGCGGGGACGCCGCGTTTGATTGGCGTTCACGCGGCACTGATGACGTCACGTCCGGTGGCGCGGGAGGCCTGTGCCAGCAGTCGCTGTTCATCGAACCTGTCCAGTGGATGTCCGGGAAAATTCTCCAGCTCGAAGGAAAGGTGGGTCACATATCTTCTCTCAGTGATCTAATCAAAGTCAAAGCCCATACTCAACAAAGCAGCTGTACATCTTTTCTCGTTCTTAAACGCTAATATTAAATCATAAATTTGGTTATTTTTAGGGGTCTGGGTCCAGTGTCGATTTTTCAACATTCTCAGTGTCCAATGTCGCTTTTTCACGACTTAATTACCGTGTCGCTATTTGGCTAAGTTCAATGTCGTTTTTTCAAAAATCTGTGTCGATGTCGCTTTTTCAGATCCTCGGATTCGGAATTTGGTGGTCAATGTCACATGTCGATTTTTCAAAAAGGCCTGTGTCGCCATGTACCTCTTTCAAACCCCTATTTATAGTCACAAACTCCGCATGTATACTAAGCAGTTTTTCATTATTTTCAGATATGTTGCCCGAAATGTAGCGCCAAGCTAGGATCATTTGATTGGACCGGTATGTATACTATGTTACTGACTAACCACGGCATCATTTTATTGTAGTCTATTACGTTGTTTGGCTATAATCGGATTTTTCCAGTTGGTACTCAATAAACTAAAAAAAAACCAGTGTGATATAGGTGTACATAATCATAAAATTATCGTATCTGTTCATATTATTTCAGGGGACCGCTGTCCATGTGGAACCTGGGTGATTCCATCCTTCCACATCCAAACATCCAAGGTGGACGAGGCGCGACCACGTGCGGCCATGCCCCGTATTATCGCCCATCGCGATCGAGTCGCCGTCCCTTCCGGCCCACTAGTAGCATCTAACTCTCCACTGGCGTCTACCTCCTCTCTAGCGCCGCCAAGCGGTGAAGCTTGTAATGCAAAGGATCTTTCCGGGGAAGCAAGATCTGCTGGGGTACCCTGAGTGATATCAGATCATGATTTCCTTGTCTTGATTCGTGGTTACCATCGCTGAGTGTGAATCCTGGAATTGTACATACTGGAGATTGCGAGGAGATGTTACATATGCTCGGCCATCTCTCGGGTTGACTGGCGTTATTAAATGACTCGTTTTGTTATTTCCCTTTGTCTTTGAGTGCTGTAAATATCTTTCGTATCCTCTGAATGGACGAACACTATGACACAGAGGATTCCCACTCAAAGACTAGCGATCTAGCAGCGTTGGACGTTATACAGATCTGAATGGACACCAGTAGTAATATTGAACAACGGTGTTGTCCTGAGTGATTTCACTGGATAAGGCAAGAGACCGTCGATCCCTGGGGTGCCTTGCTATCGCACCTAACGGGCCTTGTAATCGAACCGGGCCTTGTTATCGGACATAACGGGCCTTGTAATCGGACATAACGGGCCTTGTTATCGGACATAACGGGCCTTCTATACACTTCAGTCCCCGGTGAACCGTTGGTAGTACATGTAATGGGCTTCAATCCCGTCAGCTCAACGATCAGGAAGCTACAGAATTTGAATATAATACATTGTATAAGTAACGCAATTATTAGACGGCGGATATGATACATTATATATATAACTGAATAGTCATTTAACATTGCAATGATGTGACGTCACAGCGTTCCCGGGGGTTCTTTCTGCCCCGTGGCTGCGGGCTTAAGTCTGATTTTAATGACGTCCTCTGCATCATTCATTATTAGGAGGCTGACGAAAAGTAGGTTTCTGGGTATAATCTTGCTATCCTGTGCCAAGTAATGGTATGTTGAGGGGTGGTTCTAGGTATTTTCTACTATTTCTTAAGCCTGCTTGTTTTTAAAGAATTAACAAATATCATATTGAGATCTTATTGCTCAAGAGTCAAATGTTTGATATCCTGTGATATCTCGCTTCGTAGCTAGTCTGTTATTGAACTTCGGCAATGATCTCTTCGAAATACTAGCTCACTAGCCACAAATCGGGCGTCTAATACTGGTGTTAATAGTGTGGAAGCATGACGAATGAAAAAACGGGAGTTGCAGTTATTTAACCACGGAGTTATTATAATGCACGTTCAGTATATTGCGTAACGGCCAATGCAGATGAAGTGATTATATATGTGGTGATATGTACGCGTACTTATTTACACATAAAAAGGCGAAGTATAGGTGGAAGTAAGGTCTTTGTACAAATCAATTTTGATGATGAAGTGTGTTTATAAAATGATATTCCGGCCCCAGCACTGCGAAGAAGCAGGAATTTTGTGTGGGACGTTGGATAGCTAGGGTCTGTATTTGTGGGTGCAAATAAAATAAACCCACTGAGGTCCCAGCTACTGATCACTTGTCTTATTGTCTTATTATCATAATAGAAAAAATGTAGTTATTTTTCAATTGGTACAATTGTTACATGTCTAGCTTTATATCATTGGCACTTCTTTTCTTCCTCTAAACTAATTCTCTTAAAATATTACAATACAATGTTTACACACACACTGACCACGCCGCCATCACATTGGTGGTGACGTCAGCAGATGAAGTAATGCGCATGTGAATGTTCTTCTGGCGGCCGGAACAACAACTTCACCTTACGTTGTGGTCATTGGTTAGGCGGGCGGGTATCACGGAGCCTGAGGGGAAAGGATTATGAAGAGGCAGACACCCACCCTCCTTGTCCATCACGAATGGTTTCGAACATTTTGCATACGACTGTTAGTGCCCCTGAGATCCTCTTTCGACAAAATAGACAACGCGACATTGGGGCTGCCTTGAAATCGACATGAGACATGGGCCTCTTATTAAAATCGAAATGCGACATGAATGGCTACCCCCCCCCCCTCCCCTCCCACTCCCCATGGGCGCTACTGTTGTAACAATGTGCATTATAATACAAGTCGAGAGACCATTCGTGGTATACCTTAACCAATATTGCCCTGTGTCCCACTTCTCATTCTTGGGGCGGTAAGGTGAAGAATAAGACATACCCACTGGGCTCCGTTCACAGGGTACCTTGTTCCTTCACCGAACAAACATCCTGCACTAGAGCTTTAACGAGTTTTGTTCTGTCCCCGTACATAGGGTGTATATCGGGGGGACTGGTATGATCTGGAGTACGGTAAAACAAGCAATTCAAGAAATTGTAGCTACTGTAGCCGCCAGGCCCCCCACCGATCTTCTATTAGTCTTAGTCATCTGTAGGGGTGCCCCCCCCCCCTTCCAGACCACTATCTGTAGCATCACGGGTGAGCAAGCACAAATAATACATAAATCGATGTTTAGGCCACTTTATTGCACACTTGGCAGCATAATGAAATAAATGTGAAAGGTTTCAACATTATTCAATATAATACGAATATAATACATTTTCTGATCGTATTGGAAATCGATAAGCTGTAGCCTTCTTGTCTCGACCTTCCTCGTAAGATGGCAGCTGTATTTATATAGCTGGGTAACACATGGTTCTATTGATGACTCTTCAAACAACATGCGTAAAATTCGATGATCCCTATCTATAGATTTATATGAGAAGGGAACTCAAATAAATGTTCCAGTGAAACTGTGCGGCCCGCTCTCCAACTGTTATAGTAATAAATTTTATCACAAACCCATGGCTCCTTTAATCAGTATACAATTGATTAGTCAAAGTGAAAGGGAGATAAAACCATTACCGTTGGGTGATTAATACCAGGCGACCCACGTGTATTTAGCTGCCCATATAATTACTGTCGCGTGTATTGTGTCAGGAGGGATCAGCACCAGAGTTCTGCTACTGTAGTGTGGCTAAACGAGTCGGCCGCGGCGTCCCAAGGTAAGTCTTATAACCACTATTTTATGTGTGATATTAGCAACGAGAGAACCACTCCAAGGTTGTGGCTCTCTCGAGGCTATATAGAGGATCTATATATACGTATACGCATTGTTAAAGTCCGTTAACTGCCTTCGGAAGAGGGGACGCCCCCCCCCCACCCTACCGTCACACACACCCATACTCGACATGTTCGACGCTCTGAAGCGTAAAACACGACTCTACAAGGACGTGATGTCTTGGCTACGTGGACGTACTCGGTTGGGACCATAGAGGGCCGTGTCGTGGACAATTTCTGTTGGCAAACCAAGGCGATATATGAAGTATACGTGCCGGCCGCACAACACTTTTCATATAAGGCTATAATGGCGGTACAATTCAACGGTCACCGTAATTAATGGGCTTAAATGGGTATGATAAAGCCTGAATGTACAGTGACAACTTCGGACGCCTTCACATATGGAAAAGGTGAGTCATAATCCATTATTAATAGCTTATATAGAGGGACTCCTGGAACACATGGGCGGGGCATATTGGCCAACGGTATATGATATAGATAAGTATATGATTCACGCTTGTACTCCACCTGGTATTAACAGTAATAATGTGAGTGTCGATGTCCTATCGGTCTTAGCCTGGCCAGATATTGACATTATCTATCATTGTGGTGAGACACTCGGGCATAGTCCAGAGTGTATATATATGACACCTATGTAATAACATCATTGATAGCAGGGGGGGGGGGGGGGGGCATAGCGACTTACGTCATGGTGACGTCCATTGAGTAATATATACGTCACAGGTCTGAGTAACTCTTATTTTTGTCTTTGAGAGACAACACTTCGGTATTGACCCGGCAGTGGAATATTGTGTACATTCTGAATGTGGTAAGCATTTCTTCAAAAGAAATTACCGAACATAATATCCTGTACGCTATTTGCGTACAATTAGTATGACTTTGCAATATTAAATCATCAATATCATCTTGGGTACATTATAACACGTAGCCGAGACAGTCTCCCAGCCATTGGCCGCAAACATCGACACAAAGGCCCCTCATGGATGTAGCTATAGGTCTCTGTCGGAAGTTATGTACACAGAGCCGGCGGAATCTCGCCTACGTCAAACATACCGCGGGCTCCAGGTTCTATACCAGCTACCAGACTGCCATTTGCCGGCAGCCCGCCCTAAGGAAGTTATCGCCTCGGTGACAAAGCGCCGCGAGGAAAAGGTATATAAGTGTGCGCACGCTGTATTTCTTGTCATTCAAGCACATTCGGTCTTTTCAGCATATTCCCGGCTGTGACGCTGTTCTGGGTGTCTATGGCAAGTGGCGCCACCTTCTCCGAGACAATGGCCTGCGGCTACTGTGATTGGCTGGATGTACTGTTAGCCGGGATTCCGGCCGTTGTTCGCATTGGATCTCCCGGGGTGCTTCAAGTCTACGGCGACCAGGCGCATCCGGTTCTGGTGTCCGGCACGGGTACTTCCGGTGACGTCATAATAGTGGCGGCGGAGCTTGGAGCTGGTCGCGTTGTGGTGGCAACGCAAGGGGCCTACGTGAGTGGGATTGAGGGTACGCCGCCCCCGGGGAAAAAGAAGGCCGGGGCGGGGAACGCCGGGGTTCAAACCCTGCAAAAGAACATCAAGAGATGGCTGCTGAAGAACGACACAGCCGAGCCTCCTCAGATACAGACGATAGACAACGTCAAACACGTCGGTAAGATTCAGGAGAAGACGAATCTTCTGGTTCACCCCAACGGACACCCATGTCCCGAAAAAGTAGAGAATGACGTCATAGCTTTTGTCAAGAATGGCGGCGCCCTGGTCTACGGCGTCGCCCCCTGGGGGTGGTTGCAAACGCAGAAGGGCAAGGCGACGCTGCAGAACATCCCGTTTGCTAAACTTCTGGGCCTCATCGGAGTGACCTTCACGGGAAAAATTGCCGCCAGGGCTCCGCAATACGACGTCACCAAGGCTCACGCGGCACGCGCTCACAAATCTCACATGGGACACATGATAAAGGAGTGCCTTTTTGACGCCACGGCTTTGGCGAATAGCGGCTTCGAATTGAGTAAGACGATCTTGAACATGCCCCAGGTTGTGATGGACGGTCTCGGCGACATGTGGGCGGCCTTCTTCGCCCAATACGACGGCAAAATACAGAAATCCCTCCCAGGACCCAAGACGCCCATCAAGGACCCTTTAACCGTCTCCTTGCTTAAGGTCTACAACGCGTTGGCTATCCGCGGTCAGGGGGAGCCAGCGTTACCGGGTATAGAGCGCTTTCCGGGGACAGTGCCGGAGAACGCCCTCAAGCAACTAACCTCCATGGAAGTGACGGTGACAGCTCACTGTCGGGAGTGTCACCCCTTGGGGGTGTACGCCGTCGCTGGGCAACAGGTTACCGTGACGATAATAAGGGCTGAGGGCCCGGCGGCCGCCGACAAGTGGGCGGTCGTGGTGGGTGCCCAGTCTGATAAGCTGTACAACAAACCGCTGCTGAGGAGATGGCCCCAGCTCCGATTTTCGAGGGGTCTCCCGGGTAAGGTCGGCGGGCGGGTATCGATGAAGAGTCCCATGGGCGGCCTGATATACCTCGAGAGCCCCCAAACCCGCGCCACGGTCACCGTCAAGGTCGAGAACGTCTTGGAGGCCCCGCTGTATGACGTCACGCGACCGGAAACGGTTGCCGCGTGGGAGGGACGCCGGAAAGCTCCCGGTCCCTGGGCGGATGTGGCCGGTCGCTACGTGCGCTTTACCCTTCCCTCGGCCAGCGTCCGTCAGCTGGGTGATCCCGCGGCGACCTTGGCGCTGTGGGACCGGATCCTGGCGGCCTATCACGACCTGAGAGGGACGCGCGTCGCCGCCCAGAAGAGGGAGTGGTTCATGCCGGACCCCCAGCCGTCGGCAGGGTACATGCACAGCGGCTACCCGATCGTCACCCACATGGACGTCGCCGGCGCGGGGCACCCTAATTTCCTGCTGAAGAAGGACACCATAGAGAAGACGGGCCGTTGGGGTGCCTTCCACGAGCTGGGCCATAACATGCAGCGTGGGATGTGGACCCCGAGCGGCTTCATAGAAGTCACGTGTAACATCTTCAGCCTGCTGGCCATGGAGACCGCTGTGGTCAACTACCGGCCGTGGATGGGGGAGAAACGTCTCGCGAGAGTGCTCCCGAGAGCCAAGCAATACCTACTGTCGCTCGATGAGGAGAAGGTCCCCAAAGACCCCAACGGCTGGCGACAGAACAACATAGCCCTGCTGGAGTACGGACAGCTCATCCACCACCTCACGTGGGAGGCTTTCCGCGCGACATTCTCCCACTACGAGGCGCTGCCGAGGGGACAGCGCCCCCAACGGGACGCCGACCGCATCGACCAGTGGGTCATTCACCTCTCAACGCACAGCGGATATGACCTTCGACCTTTTTACACCTTCTGGGGCTGGCCGATGACGTCAAAAGTGGACGACGCCTTGCGGGACGCTGGGTTGCCCTACTTTCTGCCCACAGATGAAGTCACCAGGTTAGTGCCGGAACGCCTGGAGGCGGTGAAACAACAATTCCAGGGACGTTTTGCATCGCCACCGACACCACCGACCGCAATGGACGCACAGAGAAGCGAATGTGATGAAAGCAACGTGATACAGAGTACGTCGGGAACAAATGACAACCCTGATAATGGAAAACACGATGAACTGTGATCTCACGGAATGAAACAACCCAAGGCAACTCACGTCAAGAGGAAAAGTTCACACTCTAGAACGTTGAAAATGTTATAAATACGAACAAGGGAGAACATGATAAACTTTTTTGCTGGGTGCGCGCTAGCCGTTCGCCACATCGCCAATGGCGAAAGCAAACTGTATAGGGTGCAAGATTGGCCCATGCGTGTCGCCACAGTGGCGAAAAAAATTGCCCGATTTTCGATCAACGATTAAAACGTGATTTCGTGAAAGTGATTATTTCTTGGCATGAACAACAGGAGAAATTGGTATATACTCTGGCGGTAGATAACGATAGTCCATTGAGTATATAAAGCATGATTCAGTATATCAACTCTTAACATTATAATTCGGGAGCGTGAAAATATAAGAGCGACATTAGCTATCGTACAGTTCATATATCGATTAGTTTGTGTTTGCATTTAGCTTTTACCTATATCTGATTGTGGTATCCAGTGAGAAGCAAAAGCAGAGTATTGTATTTTGGTTTGTTTATTTGACTGAACAATATGTACAAAATTTGGCCACACTACCTGATTGGCCGTAAAAGCACCATTCTTAATACCATGATAGTTAATTGATGTACATGTATCTACAAAACAAATCCACAATGCTTACCCTCATAGCCAGGGAGTAAATAAAAGTTAACTTCTTATAGCGGTATTTCAGCCACTCTTGGTGTCAACTTATGTATTGACTTTAATGCTGAATGATATTTAAGACCCATTGAAACGATGTAATCTGTTTTTAAATCATGACATACCCTTCATGACACACATATTTTTGGTATATTTGACTATTTCTTCACGACACTAGTTGGTGTACACCATCTTTATTCACCGCCTTCCCGTCGCCACATGGCAATACCTTGGTGGCACACCATACGCGATACCAGAACAAATTAAGCAGCGTGAATCCCCCTGGTCATGGATATGTTCATGTTTCACACATCTCACATCAACTAAGACAGACGCTAAGTCTATGCATGTACGCAGCCGACTACAATAAACCAAACAAAACCATCCATGATACTGCACATGATGCTATGACGAACGCTAAAGTAACGCTTCGCAAATCGTTGCTACTAGCTGCTAAATGGGGAGATTTCTAACACAATGTCTTATTTAGGATATAACAGCATTTATTAACCGTGAAACTAAACCTCCCTTAAGTTAAGAGATTGAAACCTTTTTCAAACGCTACACTTTCAACTTTCAGGTAAAGTTTCTATCGTAAAGACATGCATAAATTACTACGGAAGCCACACGCACTAGATCGTCTAAAGTCCCCGACTGATGCACGATGACCTTCAAGGTTTTTTTCCAATCAGCGTCGCACGTAGACCGTCCGGGAGCCGATATCGACCGTCCTAAAACAAAAGAGGGGTATTTGCTCTTGCCGTTTATAAAACATGATGTGTCCACATTTGAGATTAAGGTGGTACTCATATATTGTGCATTTTATTATAGAGGGTATTTAATAACGTAAGGATTTGCTGATAATAAGTATTAAATGTGCATACAAAATAACAAATTCGAAAACGGCAATTTTGTTAACAATGGCTATATCTAAAGGAATATAACTTCATTCTGTTTTCCTATCTATATAAGTTTACGCTGAAATTGAATGGATATTACATTGCGTTGTTTAAATGTAGTGGATAGCCATTACCGGAGTTTGGTGAGTCTCTAGCAGGATACCGAGGAGAACTGATAGGTTGACCATAGTGCCGTGAACCTGTATAAAGAAGGGAAGTAAGGACTTGGCTGATGCTCACTGTAGAAAGCGGACTGCATCACACGGAATACGTCATATCCTACATAGCATACACCTTAGGCTGATTGCATCACACGGAATACGTCATATTGCATACACCTTAGGCTGATTGCATCACACGGAATGCGTCATATTGCATACACCTTAGGCTGATTGCATCACACGGAATGCATCATATTGCATACACCTTAGGCTGATTGCAGCACACGGAATGCGTCATATTGCATACACCTTAGGCTGATTGCAGCACACGGAATGCGTCATATTGCATACACCTTAGGCTGATTGCATCACACGGAATGCGTCATATTGCATACACCTTAGGCTGATTGCAGCACACGGAATGCGTCATATTGCATACACCTTAGGCTGATTGCAGCACACGGAATGCGTCATATTGCATACACCTTAGGCTAATTGCATCACACGGAATGCGTCATATTGCATACACCTTAGGCTGATTGCAGCACACGGAATGCGTCATATTGCATACACCTTAGGCTGATTGCAGCACACGGAATGCGTCATATTGCATACACCTTAGGCTAATTGCATCACACGGAATGCGTCATATTGCATACACCTTAGGCTGATTGCATCACACGGAATGCGTCATATTGCATACACCTTAGGCTGATTGCATCACACGGAATGCGTCATATTGCATACACCTTAGGCTGATTGCATCACACGGAATGCGTCATATTGCATACACCTTAGGCTGATTGCATCACACGGAATGCGTCATATTGCATACACCTTAGGCTGATTGCAGCACACGGAATGCGTCATATTGCATACACCTTAGGCTGATTGCAGCACACGGAATGCGTCATATTGCATACACCTTAGGCTGATTGCATCACACGGAATGCGTCATATTGCATACACCTTAGGCTAATTGCATCACACGGAATGCGTCATATTGCATACACCTTAGGCTGATTGCATCACACGGAATGCGTCATATTGCATACACCTTAGGCTGATTGCATCACACGGAATGCGTCATATTGCATACACCTTAGGCTGATTGCAGCACACGGAATGCGTCATATTGCATACACCTTAGGCTAATTGCATCACACGGAATGCGTCATATTGCATACACCTTAGGCTGATTGCATCACACGGAATGCGTCATATTAAATACACCTTAGGCTGATTGCAGCACACGGAATGCGTCATATTGCATACACCTTAGGCTGATTGCAGCACACGGAATGCGTCATATTGCATACACCTTAGGCTGATTGCAGCACACGGAATGCGTCATATTGCATACACCTTAGGCTGATTGCATCACACGGAATGCGTCATATTGCATACATCTTAGGCTGATTGCATCACACGGAATGCGTCATATTGCATACACCTTAGGCTGATTGCAGCACACGGAATGCGTCATATTGCATACACCTTAGGCTGATTGCATCACACGGAATGCGTCATATTGCATACATCTTAGGCTGATTGCATCACACGGAATGCGTCATATTGCATACACCTTAGGCTGATTGCATCACACGGAATGCGTCACATTAAATACACCTTAGGCTGATTGCATCACACGGAATACGTCATATTGCATACACCTTAGGCTGATTGCATCACACGGAATGCGTCATATTGCATACATCTTAGGCTGATTGCATCACACGGAATGCGTCATATTGCATACACCTTAGGCTGATTGCAGCACACGGAATGCGTCATATTGCATACATCTTAGGCTGATTGCATCACACGGAATGCGTCATATTAAATACACCTTAGGCTGATTGCATCACACGGAATGCGTCATATTGCATACACCTTAGGCTGATTGCATCACACGGAATGCGTCATATTGCATACACCTTAGGCTGATTGCATCACATGGAATGCGTCATATTAAATACACTTTAGGCTGATTGCATCACACGGAATGCGTCATATTAAATACACTTTAGGCTGATTGCATCACACGGAATGCGTCATATTAAATACACTTTAGGCTGATTGCATCACACGGAATACGTCATATTGCATACACCTTAGGCTGATTGCATCACAGGGAATGCGTCATATTAAATACACTTTAGGCTGATTGCATCACACGGAATGCGTCATATTGCATACACCTTAGGCTGATTGCATCACAGGGAATGCGTCATATTGCATACACCTTAGGCTGATTGCATCACACGGAATACGTCATATTGCATACATCTTAGGCTGATTGCATCACACGGAATGCGTCATATTAAATACACTTTAGGCTGATTGCATCACACGGAATGCGTCATATTAAATACACTTTAGGCTGATTGCATCACACGGAATGCGTCATATTAAATACACTTTAGGCTGATTGCATCACACGGAATGCGTCATATTAAATACACTTTAGGCTGATTGCATCACACGGAATGCGTCATATTGCATACATCTTAGGCTGATTGCATCACAGGGAATGCGTCATATTGCATACACCTTAGGCTGATTGCATCACACGGAATACGTCATATTGCATACATCTTAGGCTGATTGCATCACACGGAATGCGTCATATTAAATACACTTTAGGCTGATTGCATCACACGGAATGCGTCATATTAAATACACTTTAGGCTGATTGCATCACACGGAATGCGTCATATTAAATACACTTTAGGCTGATTGCATCACACGGAATGCGTCATATTAAATACACTTTAGGCTGATTGCATCACACGGAATGCGTCATATTAAATACACCTTAGGCTGATTGCATCACACGGAATGCGTCATATTAAATACACTTTAGGCTGATTGCATCACACGGAATGCGTCATATTGCATACACCTTAGGCTGATTGCAGCACACGGAATGCGTCATATTGCATACACCTTAGGCTGATTGCATCACACGGAATGCGTCATATTGCATACATCTTAGGCTGATTGCATCACACGGAATGCGTCATATTGCATACACCTTAGGCTGATTGCATCACACGGAATGCGTCATATTAAATACACCTTAGGCTGATTGCATCACACGGAATGCGTCATATTGCATACACCTTAGGCTGATTGCATCACACGGAATGCGTCATATTGCATACACCTTAGGCTGATTGCATCACATGGAATGCGTCATATTAAATACACTTTAGGCTGATTGCATCACACGGAATGCGTCATATTAAATACACTTTAGGCTGATTGCATCACACGGAATGCGTCATATTAAATACACTTTAGGCTGATTGCATCACACGGAATACGTCATATTGCATACACCTTAGGCTGATTGCATCACACGGAATACGTCATATTGCATACATCTTAGGCTGATTGCATCACACGGAATGCGTCATATTAAATACACTTTAGGCTGATTGCATCACACGGAATGCGTCATATTAAATACACTTTAGGCTGATTGCATCACACGGAATGCGTCATATTAAATACACTTTAGGCTGATTGCATCACACGGAATGCGTCATATTAAATACACTTTAGGCTGATTGCATCACACGGAATGCGTCATATTAAATACACCTTAGGCTGATTGCATCACACGGAATGCGTCATATTAAATACACTTTAGGCTGATTGCATCACACGGAATGCGTCATATTGCATACACCTTAGGCTGATTGCAGCACACGGAATGCGTCATATTGCATACACCTTAGGCTGATTGCATCACACGGAATGCGTCATATTGCATACATCTTAGGCTGATTGCATCACACGGAATGCGTCATATTGCATACACCTTAGGCTGATTGCATCACACGGAATGCGTCATATTAAATACACCTTAGGCTGATTGCATCACACGGAATGCGTCATATTAAATACACTTTAGGCTGATTGCATCACACGGAATGCGTCATATTGCATACACCTTAGGCTGATTGCAGCACACGGAATGCGTCATATTGCATACACCTTAGGCTGATTGCATCACACGGAATGCGTCATATTGCATACATCTTAGGCTGATTGCATCACACGGAATGCGTCATATTGCATACACCTTAGGCTGATTGCATCACACGGAATGCGTCATATTGCATACACCTTAGGCTGATTGCATCACACGGAATGCGTCATATTAAATACACTTTAGGCTGATTGCATCACACGGAATGCGTCATATTAAATACACCTTAGGCTGATTGCATCACACGGAATGCGTCATATTAAATACACTTTAGGCTGATTGCATCACACGGAATGCGTCATATTGCATACACCTTAGGCTGATTGCAGCACACGGAATGCGTCATATTGCATACACCTTAGGCTGATTGCATCACACGGAATGCGTCATATTGCATACATCTTAGGCTGATTGCATCACACGGAATGCGTCATATTGCATACACCTTAGGCTGATTGCATCACACGGAATGCGTCACATTAAATACACCTTAGGCTGATTGCATCACACGGAATGCGTCATATTGCATACATCTTAGGCTGATTGCATCACACGGAATGCGTCATATTGCATACACCTTAGGCTGATTGCATCACACGGAATGCGTCATATTGCATACACCTTAGGCTGATTGCATCACACGGAATACGTCATATTGCATACACCTTAGGCTGATTGCATCACACGGAATGCGTCATGTTGCATACATCTTAGGCTGATTGCATCACACGGAATGCGTCATATTGCATACACCTTAGGCTGATTGCATCACACGGAATGCGTCATATTGCATACACCTTAGGCTGATTGCATCACACGGAATACGTCATATTAAATACACCTTAGGCTGATTGCAGCACACGGAATGCGTCATATTAAATACACCTTAGGCTGATTGCATCACACGGAATGCGTCATATTGCATACACCTTAGGCTGATTGCATCACACGGAATGCGTCATATTGCATACACCTTAGGCTGATTGCATCACACGGAATACGTCATATTAAATACACCTTAGGCTGATTGCAGCACACGGAATGCGTCATATTGCATACACCTTAGGCTGATTGCATCACACGGAATGCGTCATATTGCATACACCTTAGGCTGATTGCATCACACGGAATGCGTCATATTGCATACACCTTAGGCTGATTGCATCACACGGAATGCGTCATATTGCATACACCTTAGGCTGATTGCATCACACGGAATGCGTCATATTGCATACATCTTAGGCTGATTGCAGCACACGGAATGCGTCATATTGCATACACCTTAGGCTGATTGCATCACACGGAATGCGTCATATTGCATACACCTTAGGCTGATTGCATCACACGGAATGCGTCATATTGCATACACCTTAGGCTGATTGCATCACACGGAATGCGTCATATTGCATACACCTTAGGCTGATTGCATCACACGGAATGCGTCATATTGCATACACCTTAGGCTGATTGCATCACACGGAATGCGTCATATTGCATACATCTTAGGCTGATTGCATCACACGGAATGCGTCATATTGCATACACCTTAGGCTGATTGCATCACACGGAATGCGTCATATTGCATACACTTTAGGCTGATTGCATCACACGGAATGCGTCATATTGCATACACCTTAGGCTGATTGCATCACACGGAATGAGTCATATTGCATACATCTTAGGCTGATTGCAGCACACGGAATGCGTCATATTGCATACACCTTAGGCTGATTGCATCACACGGAATGCGTCATATTGCATACACCTTAGGCTGATTGCATCACACGGAATGCGTCATATTGCATACACCTTAGGCTGATTGCATCACACGGAATGCGTCATATTGCATACATCTTAGGCTGATTGCATCACACGGAATGCGTCATATTGCATACATCTTAGGCTGATTGCATCACACGGAATGCGTCATATTGCATACACCTTAGGCTGATTGCATCACACGGAATGCGTCATATTGCATACACCTTAGGCTGATTGCATCACACGGAATGCGTCATATTGCATACATCTTAGGCTGATTGCATCACACGGAATGCGTCATATTGCATACACCTTAGGCTGATTGCATCACACGGAATGCGTCATATTGCATACACCTTAGGCTGATTGCATCACACGGAATGCGTCATATTGCATACACCTTAGGCTGATTGCATCACACGGAATGCGTCATATTGCATACATCTTAGGCTGATTGCATCACACGGAATGCGTCATATTGCATACACCTTAGGCTGATTGCAGCACACGGAATGCGTCATATTAAATACACCTTAGGCTGATTGCATCACACGGAATGCGTCATATTGCATACACCTTAGGCTGATTGCATCACACGGAATGCGTCATATTGCATACACCTTAGGCTGATTGCATCACACGGAATGCGTCATATTGCATACACCTTAGGCTGATTGCAGCACACGGAATGCGTCATATTGCATACATCTTAGGCTGATTGCATCACACGGAATGCGTCATATTGCATACACCTTAGGCTGATTGCAGCACACGGAATACGTCATATTGCATACATCTTAGGCTGATTGCAGCACACGGAATGCGTCATATTGCATACACCTTAGGCTGATTGCAGCACACGGAATGCGTCATATTGCATACACCTTAGGCTGATTGCATCACACGGAATGCGTCATATTGCATACATCTTAGGCTGATTGCAGCACACGGAATGCGTCATATTGCATACACCTTAGGCTGATTGCAGCACACGGAATACGTCATATTGCATACACCTTAGGCTGATTGCATCACACGGAATGCGTCATATTGCATACACCTTAGGCTGATTGCATCACACGGAATGCGTCATATTGCATACACCTTAGGCTGATTGCATCACACGGAATGCGTCATATTGCATACACCTTAGGCTGATTGCATCACACGGAATGCGTCATATTGCATACATCTTAGGCTGATTGCAGCACACGGAATGCGTCATATTAAATACACCTTAGGCTAATTGCATCACACGGAATGCGTCATATTAAATACACTTTAGGCTGATTGCAGCACACGGAATGCGTCATATTAAATACACTTTAGGCTGATTGCATCACACGGAATGCGTCATATTGCATACACCTTAGGCTGATTGCATCACACGGAATGCGTCATATTGCATACATCTTAGGCTGATTGCAGCACACGGAATGCGTCATATTGCATACATCTTAGGCTGATTGCAGCACACGGAATGCGTCATATTAAATACACTTTAGGCTGATTGCAGCACACGGAATGCGTCATATTAAATACACTTTAGGCTGACGTGAGACACAATACATCGATCCTCCCTAACAGAGTCGTCAAGCAGGTTGAGCTGCAGATGAATAGAAGCCTATTTCACGTACATAGTTTAGCCGGCTACGGGGCTTAGTCGGCTAAAATCGCCCATCATTTACATGATAACTTTAGCCGACTAAGCCCCGTAGCCGACTAAACTGCCTTCGTGAAAATCGACCACAGGTTCTGGATTCCTTGGCACCTGCATTATGGGAACGTTTCAACCACGGACATCAACATTTATCTGGTACAAATATATGTACTGTTACAATACTTAACAGCTTAGCAATATGTCTTTCCATTAAATATACGATATATCTATATCACATGCTATATATATAATAACTGGAATTGGGTTGGGGGATGGGGGTGGGGGGAGGATAGGGAATGGCGCTGACCGTATGGATGTAGTTCTTGTTGGTGAAGTTGTCCAGCTGAGAGTCATATTTCGCCATCAGACGCCGGGACAGGAAGTCGCCCCACATGGCAACCTGGCCCACCTGGCAACACACACGTCGTTTGAAATCTACAGGTACTCGCCGTAACCATAGTTACGCATATCGTCAGCTGATGGTAGCCCATGGGGCCACCATCTTAATGGTGTCAGTATGATAAATAGATATTACAGCAAGAATCGATATCAATTAAGGAGATAACAACCCACAAGGTTTGCAAACTCATGAGTAAATAGCTGACCTCTTGAAAAAAACTGTTGTACTTTTAGAAAGCACTTCCAGAGCTGTGAAACTGATATCAGACAAGTGAAGCGCCAGTATATCGAAGGCGTGAAATAATCACCTCAGCTGATACACATGTTAAAGCTTTTAGTTTGGAAAGGATGTGTTCAGGTCCTTATTGCGTAAATACAAATACTTTGCGTGCAAAGAGACTTATCTGTAGCCAGATTAGTGCATTTCGTGTGTGAAAAGAGTGCTTCGTCATCCAAACTATGATATCACTGCCGTTTTGGAGATTTTGTCATGAAAATAGCGTTAATAAGAAAAACATTTTTTTTTAAAGAATTAACGTTAACAAGATCGGACACAGCATACAGGTGGGTATCGGACATACGCGCTGCCCCGTCTCAGCGTCTCGAGTCACGTCGTACACACCTTGACGTAGGTATCCAGGTTGGGTGACCAGAGTTCCACGTGCACCTTAGCAGCCTCCATGTAGTCCAAACCACGTGGTCCCACGCGCTGCATTCTGGGCCAGGAAAACACAATTAAGTGGAGCGGTTAACTTAGGGCAAGAAACAGTGTGCACACAACCCACAGCATTCCAGAGTTCTGTGAGATACACGCTACACATATCAACGCACACATTACTAAATCCGACGTTACTACGAAAGAAAACACTGATCCACTCCTGAGACTTTTAACGTTATAAGAATACCCCAAGCCACAAGGATTACCGGTAGTCCATACTGATTTGTCACCGTGGTTAGCTAATCGGTCGACGCGAAAAAAACGCCCATCCTTTTCCTTTCTGATTACTACAATCCATGACCTCCCACTACTATTTCTATATTCCATCCTAACCCATTTCATTATCTCGGGAGGTGTCTTGGCTCAATTCAATCTTCATATGCACAAAAAGGGGCCTTAGAACCCCCAACCGTTTCACCTGTTTTCTTTGCTGCATAATTATACCACGTGATAACGATAGTGAGAATATATGATGTCATCACTGATACTTAGAGGTGACGTGGGTATGTTTGCATAGTTGTGTACAGATATTGTCAATGTGTTATATGCCGCTTTTCGGAGAATATAAAAAACATAAAAAAACAAAAAAAAAACAACAATAGTGAGAATGTGCAAGGCGTTAAACATTGCCACGTGTTTGCCTACCGAACAGGGAGACCCCAGGCCTCGTAGAAGGACCACGTGTCTGCGATGGAGCTCTCGTACAAAGTCTCGCATTCTTCAGAGGTCCGCGCGGCGCCAAACAGCTCCACCTGGCGAGTCAAAAACCATTACATGGTATATCAGCATCACCTGTTGTTTTGCCTGTTGACTGGTTTCTTTTTTAACACGCCTTGAATCTAATTGCACTCCATGCAATGAGCGCTTTATTATTGATCAAGTGATGTTAAAGTTTATACAATGAGAAAAAGACAACACTGAAATCATATTCGACGTCTAACAGCTTAACGGAGAATATGTCACTCTCATAAATCCCTGTATTTTGGAGTGATATATACACCATTAACGCAATGCCCGTAAACACATTTTGCAGGATTAGGAACTGTATAAAAATTACCACAGAGAGGTATTATCGTTACACGGCATGCACGGGACTGACCCACTTACCACGTTCGACTGCGGCGCCCCGAAGAGGCCAGTTTTCAGTTTGGACGGGTCCAAGTTGCCTAAGAGAAGATAGGAGATCCAATATGACAGCGTTCTTCAAGTTTTACAACAAAACGAACGAGGTGACTCGCAGTCACTAAAAACCGAACTAAGTATAGCGCTCGTACTGGGCATTATAGGGTAACATGCTGAATATTTTAATGTGATCTGTTTCAGCATACTATTATATATGATGTTGACAAGATATTAATGATTAAACATCCTTCTGAATAGGCGTTGCGATCCACATTTTTCATTTGACAAGTGGCGTTTATGAGATTCGTGAAATGATCCCCATATTAAGAAGAACATAAAACCAAGTATAGGCTTCTTGGCAGGACAAAACGCAAATGATGACGAAGTGATTCCGACATTTAGCATCAACCAGCTGTAAGAAACCAGAAAGGCTAAGAGGATACTCAAAAGCGCCAACCGCATTTTTTTTAAAGATATATTTCCCTGTAACGGTGTATTCCAGATGACCCCTTACCCGCATTGTAGTTTCTGGACACGGTGAATGCCTTGAGTGGCAAACTGGTGTCTTTTACGTTTGACTTCGCTAAAAAAGCTGAAAGTTACATAAGAACAAGTAATAATGCTTTGAAACAAATGATTAGCGATAATTAGCTCATATGGGACGGCGCTAGAGAGTAAAGAAAACCCCATACAATTCCACGTATAACGTGAGGTGGTTTCATCAATGATGTACAAGGTATATGAGGGTGTCTGAGAGCGGTAACTGAAGAAGAGCGGACTATACATCACATAGATAGACAATGCATTGGTAACTGCAGGCACCAGGCCCATCGTACAAATACAGAACACAATTAATAACATGCAAACGACCAGAACAAAACTTGTTAATTAGTGAGAACTGCGCTAAACCTTTTTTCATATATATAGGGAACGCTTTCTATATAAATTTTACTAAGGATATTAAACACGGTTTTTCTTCAGATGTCATAATACATAAAAAAAAACACTTGATATCATTTATCGTTAAATATCTTGTAGGAAAGTAATGGTTTCGGATATTGACACACAAAGGGCATTTCATTAATATATAGAACTCGTCAAGAGAGGATGTATTTCCACGTTTTGATCAATATTTACAAAATGAATCATGCCTCACATACTCACCAGCGAAGACGTACGGTGATGCCCCAGTTAGATGCAATGTGCGATGTGAGAGTTCTCCGTCCACCGAGGACACACCTTTGTAGCCCTCCGATTCGCCATCTTGTAGCTTGAACACCTACAGCAGAACAAAGACACCCGCCTCTTCCGATTACACATTACGGCACCGAGAACGCTCGAATAGTGCGCAACGAGAAGGTCCCACGACACGTATGTTCGCCCATCCCTGCCCACATAGAAGGTCCCACGACACGTATGTCCGCCCATCCCTGACCACATAGAAGGTCCAACGACACGTATGTTCGCCCATCCCTGACCACATAGAAGGTCCCACGACACGTATGTCCGCCCATCCCTGACCACATAGAAGGTCCCACGACACGTATGTCCGCCCATCCCTGACCACATAGAAGGTCCCACGACACGTATGTTCGCCCATCCCTGCCCACATAGAAGGTCCCACGACACGTATGTCCGCCCATCCCTGACCACATAGAAGGTCCCACGACACGTATGTTCGCCCATCCCTGACCACATAGAAGGTCCCACGACACGTATGTTCGCCCATCCCTGACCACATAGAAGGTCCCACGACACGTATGTTCGCCCATCCCTGACCACATAGAAGGTCCAACGACACGTATGTTCGCCCATCCCTGACCACATAGAAGGTCCCACGACACGTATGTTCGCCCATCCCTGACCACATAGAAGGTCCCACGACACGTATGTTCGCCCATCCCTGACCACATAGAAGGTCCCACGACACGTATGTTCGCCCATCCCTGACCGCATAGAAGGTCCCACGACACGTATGTTCGCCCATCCCTGACCACATAGAAGGCCCCACGACACGTATGTTCGCCCATCCCTGACCACATAGAAGGTCCCACGACACGTATGTTCGCCCATCCCTGACCACATAGAAGGCCCCACGACACGTATGTTCGCCCATCCCTGACCACATAGAAGGTCCCACGACACGTATGTTTGCCCATCCCTGACCACATAGAAGGTCCCACGACACGCATGTTCGCCCATCCCTGACCGCATAGAAGGTCCCACGACACGTATGTTTGCCCATCCCTGACCACATAGAAGGCCCCACGACACGTATGTTCGCCCATCCCTGACCACATAGAAGGTCCAACGACACGTATGTTTGCCCATCCCTGACCACATAGAAGGTCCCACGACACGTATGTTCGCCCATCCCTGACCACATAGAAGGTCCCACGACACGTATGTTCGCCCATCCCTGACCACATAGAAGGTCCCACGACACGTATGTTCGCCCATCCCTGACCACATAGAAGGTCCCACGACACGTATGTTCGCCCATCCCTGACCACATAGAAGGTCCCACGACACGTATGTTCGCCCATCCCTGACCACATAGAAGGTCCAACGACACGTATGTTCGCCCATCCCTGACCACATAGAAGGTCCAACGACACGTATGTTCGCCCATCCCTGACCACATAGAAGGTCCCACGACACGTATGTTCGCCCATCCCTGACCACATAGAAGGTCCAACGACACGTATGTTCGCCCATTCCTGACCACATAGAAGGTCCCACGACACGTATGTTCGCCCATCCCTGACCACATAGAAGGTCCCACGACACGTATGTTCGCCCATCCCCGACCACATAGAAGGTCCAACGACACGTATGTTCGCCCATCGCTGACCCCATAGAAGGTCCCACGACATGTATGTTCGCCCATCCCTGACCCCATAGAAGGTCCAACGACACGTATGTTCGCCCATCCCTGACTACATAGAAGGTCCGACGACACGTATGTTCGCCCATCCCTGACCACATAGAAGGTCCAACGACACGTATGTTCGCCCATCCCTGACCACATAGAAGGTTCCACGACACGTATGTTCGCCCATCCCTGACCACATAGAAGGTCCCACGACACGTATGTTCGCCCATCCCTGACCACATAGAAGGTCCAACGACACGCATGTTCGCCCATTTCTGACCACATAGAAGGTCCCACGACACGTATGTTCGCCCATCCCTGACCACATAGAAGGTCCCACGACACTATGTTCGCCCATCCCTGACCACATAGAGGGTCCCACGACACGTATGTTCGCCCGTCCCTGACCACATAGAAGGTCCCACGACACGTATGTTCGCCCATCCCTGACCACATAGAAGGTCCAACGACACGTATGTTCGCCCATCCCTGATGACATAGAAGGTCCAACGACACGTATGTTCGCCCATCCCTGACCACATAGAAGGTCCCACGACACGTATGTTCGCCCATCCCTGACCACATAGAAGGCTTTCCTCGCAAGATACCATAAATATTAATACTGCAATAACAATGTATCCACCAACCTTTTTTTCCTCGTTTTCTGCCAAACCGCATCCAGCCTGTAAGAGAGCGACATTATAGCGAATGGACATATAAATAATTAAATAATTATATTTTAGGGCATTGAAACTCAACTCTCACGGCGACGGAACCTCGATTGATATATATATATATATATATATATATATATATTATCCTCATCACGCAGAAGTACAATATGCAACCCTGACATGACATCTAGGGTTTATCGGTTGTTTAACTAATTACGATACTTGCCAGTATGACTGGTTTCACCATATCAGGGCAGGAGAATTGCTGGTGCCCCTTCTGCCGGAGGTTCTGACTCATGCTATAGATGAGGTCCTGCTCCAAGAGCGCCAGATCGCCGCTCAGGTAGTAGGAACCGGGACTCATAGCACTGGAGATAGGGAGCAGGCACAAGAACGCACAATTATAATATACATTTGGTTAAAACATATTTATTTAGCGAGGATACCGCGAATAGCATACGCTTGGAACATAGGGGCTTCCGGCTAAAAATAAAAAAGCGAAATGTTACAATCTATAAGATACATTTACATGTATTTACATTTAGTGTCCTTCAGTATGAAGCTCTTCTCCTTCGGGTGCCCATAAATACAGGACTATTATTATTTTCGAATAAATACATCACTATTATTATTTTCGAATAAACACATCACTATTATTATTTTCGAATAAATACATCACTATTTTTATTTTCGAAAAAATACACCACAATAATTATTTTCATTATTAAACTCACCTTTCAGTGTGTATATTTGTGATTAATATTTCAAACTATTAGATTGATGATGACAATATCAAGACAAGCGCACTTGTCATCAGCCCGCGGATAATGGATTAAACATCTATCTATACTAATAAAATGAAGCTGTCTGTCCCACCTATGCCGCTGCATGCACTAGCGCATTGTCGCAGGGTGCTTATCGCTTTTCCTTGGATGAGGGCCGCCTTAGATGTATATGCAACCGAACCACTGCATGCACTGCATGGTCCGTTTTGGATGTATCAACTTTGTCGCTCTTAGATGTATCAACACTATCGTATGTGTTAACACTATCGCTGGGTGCTTATCACCTTATCCCGCGCATAATATCGCTTTCAGGTGCTTATCCCGCATGGTGACCATGTCTGCGGCGGGCTACCTTGCCAACAGTAATAAGATTTCTCCCAACGCCTTATCGCCCGAACCGTCATCAAAGCAAACAAATCCCGTACTGTCTCGCGTCCACAACTTCCCATCAGTAGCGAGAGAACGAACTTTGCCCGGGGAAATCTGCCCTGGGAACCTTGCCTATAATACGCTGCTCTTAACATCAGTCCCAGCAGTATCCAATTTTACAGTACAATTAAGCGGACTACACGTCAATTCTACAGATCCAACCAGGACTTCAGGCAGATTTTGTCCACTGAAGGTACGTTCAATTACGAACGGCGGGAAACAGCCCCCCTTTTTTTTTTACTCAATCAATGTAGGAGCTTGGCCTTAATTTTACTAGACTGGATGCACAATAATTGCACAGAAAGTGTTTAAATATCCTTAACATTTATGTCCCGTTATTCAGTAGCTACCGGTCTCAATTTATGTCAATATAATTATCGATATTATTTCTGCCCAATGTCTACCTTCAGCCTGCTACTATTTGACGTATAAAACAAAATACTGCCATACTGTTATTTCTAGTAAAAAAATAAATAAACGCAACACCGAAGCCATCCGCACAGCACATCATAGTGCAGGATCCCTGTACTACTACGCTTACAATCTCTGCTCTTACTTCAAATGAAGGACGCCCGTCGTTTTGCCAATAGCGATATGGTTCCGAGCCGGTCGATCTGGGCCGAATTCTGAATATAATAGATAACAAATATACACTGAACACATATTGGATATCGTTTTCCTTCATCTATGATTAAATGGTTGAATATATTTAAATAATAATGAGATATCAACCTCGTTCTTACATAAAAAACATGTCGGCAAAAAGCTGTTCAATGGACCCGCCTATGAAGCATGGCGGGAGTTACCGGTTGGTTGTATATTCAGGACGCTTTAACCTGGTTTTATCGCGTCAATGGGAGAAGGAAGGGGGAGTGGAGCCAAGTTCCGGGGGGTAACCCCTTACCCTCTGCAAAGAAGGACATGGGGTCTTTATCCTGCGACCACACAGACATGGCCACAGCGGGGCGCAAACTACCGATCTACGTGCCGTTATATATATAACGAATTGAAACATTGTAGCCTTAAACGTAGCTAATTGAAACAATAGTTTACCTGGCTTTACGCCCAGTTCCTTGACAGTTTTGTCATCTTCTGGCTGAGAAAAGAAGTTAAGAAAATTAGGATTTTGAACATATACAAATGCATCATCCACAAAAAAATCAATCTTTCCTCAAAATTTATCAAAAAGATGATAAGCAAATAAGGATCCGTTTATCCGCCGCTAAATATGTGACAGTGACAGCGTTCTGTTAAACCAACACACAATACTATATATCTGAGCATTTAGACACGACCGATACACAGTGAATGAATATATTACACGTCATAGATCATTATGTATACGTATATCTCTACATGTGAGGAAGCATTGTTATACAAGAGCCACTCACAGTGGAGGCATGACGATCGACCGGTAATCTTAGGGCTGTCAGAATTATTTCCTCTTCTAATTCATAATACTTTTGCTGTAACGAAAAAGAAACACTCATGTCCAAGCAATTATAATTAGAAAAAGTAACACCCATTTCCAAGCAATTAGAATATCCTTATAAACGAATTGAAATGCGTTTCTTGACTAGAAATACGTATATATTATATGTTTTACAAAGTGAGATCTGCAAGGGGCGTACATTCAGTTCCTTCAACTCTTCTCGGACCATTTTTCCCCGTTCCATCAGGAGTTGTTTGTCCTGGGAAAGATCATCGGTGGCCTGAAAGACAACAGTGATGTAACAACATTTGTTGGTATACATCTGAACTTACTTCTGCCTCGATAGCAACAATAGCTACTCATACAAACTCCCGGTCAGCAAAAATATCCAAGAACCAGTTAAGTAGTCTGTGCAAAGTGGGTGAATATAAGAAAATGAGCCATACTTAAGCCTCTACTGTGGTTATGTACACAATAAATATGCCTCATTGACGAATTTATGTGGTAAACGGTTTGTATGATACAAGTTTAAAAACAAATGGTACTTTATTTTTGTTTGGCATGATTATAGTTACCCGTAATATGGCATCTTTAACAAAGACTTTCATTCCTTTCGCGATGGCAACTCTTTCCTCCTCCAAGGCATTCTTGTGTTCACGCATGTGCTTCAGATTGTTATACTTCGAAGCCTGCAAGTAAACGGTTTCATCCGGAATCCCTTCGTTTATTTTCATAATCTAGCTATACATGATTGACAATAGGACTCATTGCGTTCTACAGCCTCAATTTGATGATGGGATCAATGTCGCATAATGCATCATGCTTCAAGAAATTTTAAATATAGAAAAGAATATTATCACATATGCGCAATTTGTATCGTAAATAATACACAAATGTTGCGTTCATCTGCACAAAATTTTTATAACAGGAATTTTTTTGTTGGAGCTTTGCTAAAAGCTAAAAAAATATTACACGGTCATAATTAGAATCCTGTTAAATGGTGTAATCGAAATCCTGTTTCAAATAATGACAAGTGCACTCTGTTGACTCGAAATAATTGATCAAACCCTAGTTGCTAGGGGATGTCCACTTACCAGCTGGTATGCATTGATATCCATGTCACGTGCCACCAAGTTACTATGGAGAGTGCTGATGTTATGCAGTCTGGCCGCTAGATCAAGGTCAACTTC
Organism: Arenicola marina; assembly: GCA_964019135.1. Classification (NCBI taxonomy): domain Eukaryota; kingdom Metazoa; phylum Annelida; class Polychaeta; family Arenicolidae; genus Arenicola; species Arenicola marina. The sequence continues at coordinate 23,733,867 of OZ025264.1, forward strand.
AACAATTGCTAAGCTGCCTTCTACGTGTTTCACGTACAGTATGGACGACATGTGGCGGGTCCATATCTGATTGGTCAGTGCCACGTGGACGAAACTGCCACGGAGAGCAGGACAGTGTAGACCTGCTGTAGAGTAGTGAATACAGGTTGCACAATGGGTCTGTACAAAGTACCTGTTTCCATGGCTCAGCAGGGCCGTTTGTCGCTTCGTTTTTGTTCCATGTTGTCGAAATTGTTGCCAATGCATTTCCTTTATGGATGGCAGTGACAGTGATTCTTTGAATGGTTTCCCTGTGATGACACTCGTAAAGCCATTCGGCTGGCCATAGATTCCAAGACGGACAGTGCGTGCAAGCTGGGCCATCTCATCTACTGCGTCTGCAAGCAGTAGAACATTTAAATATAGAAATCTTTTAAGGAATGGTATCATTTAGTTTCATCTGTGTAAGTTGGAACAATTAGCACATGGTTAATGTTGAGCTTCATAACTTGTACTATTACAGGAATTTTTATAGACTGTTGTGGAAGAGAGACATGGGATCTTAATGCTGCAGGTACAAGATATCGTCTGTCATGGTCTGCTTTACTGTATCATCAGTATGTCAGAAATAATGCAATATGTCTCTATATAGTATAGCTGATTTCAGATATTTAAGATACTGCTTTTATTACATGTTAATGCCAATGAGCTTTGGGAAAGAGCTATTAGCAGTTGCAAAATCAGCATCATTAAGGTGAAATATTGATTCAATATACATTGTAGATTCATTTTTCATGATTACCATTGCCTGAATATAGTAGTAAATAAATATGCTATGCCAGAGACAACAGTTTGTTTATGTTTACTATCATTACCAATAGCAATGTATACCTAGAATGTGCAGTACTGTAAATTCCTAGGTAACTGTCGAATGTGGAACCAAATTACCTGTAATTAATTGGAATTGGTAGATAGCACTGTTAATGCATACAGTAAGTGATAAATGCATGCTCACACTGTGAAAACTTCATCATAAAATACATCATAAAAATGTTTTTACATAACAATTTAGTTGCCTGATGAATTTAGCTTATATGGCTACCTGATATGATGGAGTTTTGGTACTTTTGTGGCTAGAAATGAAGGTACAGTGATAGGGTTGGCCCACCAGAGAGAGTTGTCAATTGTATGATAAACCCTGTTAGAAGTGGAGGGCTCCTACAAGAAAGGTTGCCTTAGACAGTATTCCTTATACCATATGTATTTGAAACCCAGGCACTGGCACCTAAAAAACAATGAAAAATATATTTTAATGCAGCTATTATATCTGTATTGCATTACTTAGGCTATGCCTATCCAAGAAAAAAATATTGTATAAAATAATTATTTGCATAAATTAATTATTTGTATAAAATAATTATTTGTATACAAAAATTAATTGTCTTAAATATTCTAATCTGTAGGATATCTTGAGACTAATCAGTGCTACTCAAGTTGGCCAATAACTTTTTTTAATACTGTTTAGTCCGTTAAAATAAATACTTCAATGTCAGAAGTGTGTAAAAAATTATGAAGACATATCCCTTTGCTACATATTTTTTGTAAATATATAGAAAAATTATACAGCAATTTTCTACTTACATTATGATTTTAAAAATCTCTTAGTGACATATCTGGGACACATTATCTGACAATGTAAATGTTATATGAAATCATGTATGAAATTGATATATTATTTTTAAAATGGCAAAAAACTGCAGCTCAAATTTGATGATACAGCATAAAAAAAGTTATATTTTGTCATGTAAGTTATATCAGTTTAACTGTACAATTACTTTCAACATGCCAGATCATTTATTCATTTTCCTTTAAAACAATAAAAGAATAATTTTTAGAATTAGATTTTAGCATTTTTGAAACTGCAGCTACTATTACTTAGTATTCGCAAGTTGCATGATGGGATTTCAGGGTTTGACCGCCAAGTCACTGTAAAGCTTAAATACAGCATTTAAATTTGCCAATTTCATGTGAGCATGGCAAAATATACAACCAGATAAATGTAGCAATATACTTAATTATATTTGGCCCAAAGGTTGCATACTGATTTACTGAATACGTAAGACACCATTTTAAGGGTTATTTGTGGTCGGTTTAGTTTATTTATAAGCTTAATTGATTTTAAATTGTCATGTCTGTATATTTAATCACAGGCGCCTCAATCGTGGATGGGTGGGGCAGGAGGGGGGGTGGCTTCACACATATGTCATATAAGCTCTTTATATGACATATGTGTGAAGCCGCTGTAATGTACGCGCGCGTTATGATTATGTAACTCTTAACAGTCGCTAGGCGGATTATGTGTGAATACTTATGCAAATCTTACCGCCAGGGGACCACTCTATAAATAGGGGGGCGTGACAAATAAAAGTCCTTCTTGTCAGATACTCTCGTGTCAGCGTCATGGTATTATAACGACTCTCAGGAACGTGACACGCGGCAAGACAGCACAGCCGCCACCCCCCCCCCCCCCCCCGCCCGCCCCACCCACCCACGATTGAGGCGCCTGTGATTCAATATTGTCTCTGTGTCTGCACAATTTGGTGCCTTGAGTTACCCAATAAAGATATCAGTAGTCATTAATTGAGAATCAAAGATAAAGCAGTGTGCGCAATTACCGATTCAATTTTAATCTTATTTTCAACAATTTTAAGTGACCTCGAACTAAACCAGTGCTAAACGTTCTATATTATCGCTCATCTACGCTGCAGTGTTTACGTTCATCGAAGGTATTAGCCTTATGACAGTGGCATGGCAATCGATTAAAATGTTCTGTAGCCCTCTAATCTACCTCAGTAATGATAATCAGACCATGCAAATCCAAAGAGACACATTAGAAGCTTGTTTGCTTGTCCGAATCAACTATCCATAAACAGATGTCTTTTTGATGAGCCGTGACCCAATGCCGTTTCGTTGCAACGGCTGCACGAATGTGCATGTAATACCACCGTATGCAAATCATGTGATCATTGGCGTCTGCACCACATCCAGGACCAGGAACATTCCGAACAATCAAATGTCAGGGGAATTGGGCTATTTTGTTCGTTAACGAGTTGAATTTAGGTACAAAAGATTCATTTTTGTCATTATTTGTTGAATGCAATGTTGCAGATCTATTGATCCCTCCCAGCAACCCCCTAAGGCAGTCAAGCCAAGGATACAGCAGACGATTACACTATTTACAGGCCGCACAAAGCCGGCCACGGCACGGGCCTCTGATCAAAGACTGAAACTGAAAGAGTCTTTGCTCTGATTCTGAAAGTGCAATTAACCAGTCAACTGGTCAAGGCACGGGGGTAATCCTGGCTAGCAAGGGATCGTAGGAGGTCAGTGGCGGATCGCGCGGGGGTGGGGGGGGGTACTGCGGCTATAGCCCACCCACCCCCCACCCCCAGGTTTAGGCCCCGAGAATAAAGCAGCCTATCACTGTCCACGAGCAGCAGCCTAATGCTGAAAAAGGACCAGTGCCCCCCCCCCCCCGCTTTCGCCGCCTATGCACTGTAATCTGGAAATTCAAGCTTCTCCGAGCAGCCCCCCCCCCCCGGTCGTAAGTTTTTCATAGAGCAACCCCACCCCCCAGTCGCAGGTTTTCAGAGAGCAACCCCCCCCCCTGAGCAAATTCCTAGATCAGCCCCTGCCCCCCAATGCCCTAAAGTCTGCATTCGCCACGGCTTAGTATGCCCTGTAATCGCGAAATTCAAGCCTCCCAACCCTCTAAAGTCTGAATCCGCCCCTAGAGGTGAACGACGGCAGCTTAGTAGAGTTCGTGCTTTTAGCGGTACGGGACTCGTGGAGATGAATGACGGAAGTTGCGGCTACATTGTGCTTTTAGCGGTACTATCTGACAATCATGGGTCAGAGTGGGGGGTGAAAGACGACACCTGCTGTGAAATCGTGTTTTGGGTGGTACTGTCTGACTACAGTGGGTCAGAGTGGCGGGTGAACGATGGCAGCTGCGGTTACATCAAGACTTGGAAAATAGTTTTTACAATGAGGTTCAAATTAGCTTGACATAAAAGCGGACCCCCCCCCCCCCTCCCCTATGAAGGTCAGTTTGCTGCCGGCTTGCTGGATATCCTTCCTATGCCACGAGTCAGTAATGGCGGGACCGTGACCTCATTGGCCCGCGAAATTGACACTTGGTCAGAGTGAGTGGTGAATAACGTTAGCTGCGGTTACATCGTGCTTTTAGTGATACTATCTGACTATCCTCGGTCAGAGTGAGGGGTGAATAAGGTTAGCTGCGGTTACATCGTGCTTTTAGTGATACTATCTGACTATCCTCGGTCAGAGTGAGTGGTGAATAACGTTAGCTGCGGTTACATCGTGCTTTTAGTGATACTATCTGACTATCCTCGGTCAGAGTGAGTGGTGAATAACGTTAGCTGCGGTTACATCGTGCTCTTAGTGATACTATCTGACTATCCTTGGTCAGAGTGAGTGGTGAATAACGTTAGCTGCGGTTACATCGTGCTTTTAGTGATACTATCTCACTATCCTCGGTCAGAGTGAGGGGTGAATAACGTTAGCTGCGGTTACATCGTGCTTTTAGTGATACTATCTGACTATCCTCGGTCAGAGTGAGTGGTGAATAACGTTAGCTGCGGTTACATCGTGCTTTTAGTGATACTATCTGACTATCCTCGGTCAGAGTGAGTGGTGAATAACGTTAGCTGCGGTTACATCGTGCTTTTAGTGATACTATCTGATTATCCTCGGTCAGAGTGAGGAGTTGACGAAAGCTGCGCTGATTTCGTGCCTTTGGTGGTACTATCAGACTATCGTGGGTCAGAGCCGAAGGTGAACGATGGCAGCTGCAGTTATATCATGAGTTTAGCGGTTGCAAGTCATCTCTATGGAACAGTGTTCACAATGAGGTTCATACTTGACATAAGAGCCCCCCCCCCCTCCCCATCCAGTGGCGGATCCAGCGGGGGGGGGGTTAAGGAGGTTGCAACCCCCCCCCCCTTGGGAACCTGAACATACACCGTTGAAGTCGGCTGCTCCGAGCAGCGCCCCCGCCCCCCCCCACCCCCGGTCGCAAGTTTTAGCCAGAGAGCACCCCCGCCCCCGCCCCCCGGGTCGCAAGTTTTTCAGAGAGGAACCCCCCACCGCCCCGGTCGCAAGTTTTTCAGAGAGCAGCCACCCCCCCCCCCCCCTTGGTAAAAAGAGAGTACCCCACCCCCGGTCGCAAGTTTTCAGAGAGCAACCCCCCCCCTTGGCAAATTCCTAGATCCGCCCCTGCCACCCTCCTTGTATTTTTAAAACAATGTCTGGACCTGCCCTTATTTATTACCAGAAGATCAGTTGATTTGCTGCCGGCTTGCTGGTTATCCTGCCTATCAAATTGCAACCAATCAGATAAACCCGTTACACGTACACATAATACCGAAGATTATTTTCAGGCGGGTGGCAGTCTGTTGGGTGAGCTCTCGACTGCCGGTGTTCCCGTTAACCCCAGTTTTCAGAAATGGCATTACTTCCCGCGATAACCGCTGTGCTGTCCGTCGCGTCCATTCTGATCGTGAACGGAGGTAAGATCATGCGGCAATAAGAGGAATAAGTCAAATGTAACTTACATGTCGTCATCTACACATTTATATCGAAATCTATTAAAATCAAACCGGTGATTGCCCCACCATGCGGAGATGCCCCCTCTGTATCTATCATAATGGCACCGTACGAACACATGGAGCGGAGAGGGTCTCAATATCATGTATTTTATATGCCCCCTCTGTATCTATCATAATGGCACCGTACGAACACATGGAGGGGAGAGGGTCTCAATATCATGTATTTTATATAAGAGGGACATCTCCGCATAGGGGGAGGGGGGGGGGGCTTTTCCGCATGTGACACCGGACCCGAAACGCAAATGTTCTCCCCCATTACGAGAGTACTCACGCATTCCTCCTATATGTATCTGCAGGAGCTGCAACCGTAATAGACCGATCAAATCGACCTGGATTCACATATGTTTATACACACTTGTTATGTCCATCCCCATATCATTATGAAATTATTTTTTCCAGAGCTTTCAATCCGCTTGGGTCGATATGGACAAAATAACACAATTGGAAACCGAATGATGTTGTCTGGAGAAACACTGGTAATTGAATAAACACATTGTCTTTTCACACTCGTACAGAGATAATACTTCATGCTAATAACGGGAGTGACTAATTCTAAATGTTTGTATAGCAACTATATAGCCCCAATTATTTTGTATTAGTCTTGGGTTTAAATATATTCGGCGAGTCTAGTTAGAAGTGTTAAGTTCAGATATGTCGCTTCATCTTGCCTTTGATCTCACCGTGTAATTGGTTTACATGATTATTATGGGGTAATGAAGAATTCTTCGAAAGAAAAATTGTGTATTGAGGAGATCATTGAATCCGTGAGTCGCTTTCCGAGACATGACCAGGGTGAGAACAACAGTACAGATATCGCCCCCGGACATATACCGTTGTACAAACGGCATACAATTTAGAGGCGTGCCAGGGTGGGGGGGTACCCCCTCTGAATCGCGAATCTCCAACGATTAGAGAGAGCAATATCGAATCACCGAGATGAGGACTGTTCAAGACTGGGCGCGAAAAAAAACCACACCTTAAAAGTGATAGCGCGAATATCGAGGAATTCACTGCTATAACGGATCGCGGTAAATAGGGAAAGGGTCTTCGCGTTTAACCCAGGAATTGTACGAATAACGATTCCCCCCTCCCCCCCCCCCCTAAAAAAACCCCACTAATCGCGAATCTCCACGAATTCCTGGATGCCAATCGCGGAGACCCGAAAAGGTATTTCCTTCCCTCTACCCTGAGTGTTTCATTGTTGCTCTCAGTCACTAGACGCTTGGCTGACCGACCCCGAGCGTCCTGAAATGGAACATCCGGAGCTGATGGAACACTACGAGATGTCCAGATTGGCTCCGTCCTTGACCTTCCAGAACCGATCTTGGCGCACGGTTGTGGCGTTCGCCAACAACACGGTCTGTCCGGATGCACGTGGTCTCCATGGTGCTGTCTGGGGAGGGTTTACTGTTGCGCTTATATATGTTAACGATTGTGGCGCATATGCTATATAATAATTGTTTCCATTTTGCAAGTTATTAACATTAATATTGTATGTCGACTTTAATATGACATATGATACCATGACTATGATAACTCTGTTACCTTGCTACGAGAGGGGGGGGGGGGGGGGGCTAGGGGGACTGAATCCCCAAGAATTAGGGAGAGTATTATCGAATCTCTAAAATGAGGACTGCTCAAGACCGGGTGCGAAAACAACACACGCGAATATCGAGGAATTCACAGACTGCCATAACAGATCGCGGTAAATAGAGAAAGGGTCTTCGCGTTGAACCAGGAATTGTACGTTTAACGATCCCTAACAATTGTCAAGAGCCAATCGCGAATCTTAAAGAATTCCTGGATGACAATCGCGGAGATCGGAAAAGGTATTCAATCCCCCTCTTGCTAAAGCAGCAAGAACCATAAAGAGATTCAAATCCCTGTCACGCCTGCTGCCCGCCAAATTAGTCCCTCCATCCCCCAGTAAGGAAGCCCGACCAAACAACCACGTGACCAGACACTATTCTCTTTTCTCACGGCGCTGCTCTCCTCGTTTTTTTAACAGAATGAGACCGACTTAGACGTGTGGCACGTCGATGTTCCGCGCGAGGACTTCGCTGAAGCCAGCGGCGGTGAGTCCGGATTGAAGTATACAATGAACATAGACCACTTCGCTAATCGTAGTTCCAATTTGGCCACCGTGAGGCGCCACTGCATGTGCAATGCATTCTGGGTATTATTTTGGTCTGTGCGAGATGTCAAGATGGCGTCATCGCCTGACAACGTATTTTGTGGACATTTAAACACATAGTGTCATCTATGTAACGGAAAAGTTACGTTATCTGAATGTAAGCAAGCTAATTTTATACATGCCTTGACAATAACGTGGAAATATGGTATTTATCTCCATAAAAAAAGTCAAGATAACACCAAAATATTTCCCATAACTCTTTGCGCCTCGATTTTTCCAAGATGGCGTATAATTGCGAAGTCGTGTATGCTGTAGGTTGTATATTCTGGACGCTTTAACCACTTGGTCATATCGCGTCAATTAATGGGAGAATGAAGGGGGAATGGAGCCATGTCCCCGGGGGTAACCCCCTACTCTTTGCGAAGAAGGACATGGGATCTTTATCCTGCGACCACACAGACATGGCCACAGCGGGGCTCGAATCACCGATCCACGTGCCGTTAAGCTCTCAGGTGGCCAGAGCGCTCAACGCGAGCGCTCTAGCCCACTGAGCTATCGCCCCGGCCCATGAACATGCTGTAATGCTTCGACATGATGAACGCACTATTTCATTATGGTGATGATCACTTCTTTTCTTTTTATTATCTAATGCCGTCTTTCGTATATTCCATTGCTGCCTTCTAGTGTAGGAGCCATTCAAATTCAAAAACGTCTATACCTAATTGTTACGCAAGAGTGATTCATTCACCATAGCACGATTGTTAGGCATTTACATTTGCTTAAAATTGTAAACATATGTTTGCATGACAGCTTACTGTACGTTAGAAATTACGTGCACTACGTCACTGATTTGTGTGTATAGTTCCTCGGTTTATCACACCATTTTAGGGATGTTGAGCGGGCTTCAGGCAATGCATCTCAGTGATAATTGAGTGAGAAGAACAGATAATTATTGCACTTATCAGGCCATATATGTAACAAGTTTAGATTCTGCATGGTTTGCGCGGGAAAGCGCTGTTTGAATAGCTTTAACTATCAGTAATTAAGTGCAGCCCTTGACGATGCCTGGCCAGTGGTCCATTTGTTTATTTTCTGCAGTATGGCTGCCTAAAGAACAGTGGACCCTAACTATTACCTTGAATTCCGGAGACATACAATTGTCCAACACTTACGTTCTCCTGGACAAAGCTTCAGGTTAGTTTAGTGTAAGTTATTTCATTACACATTTTGTATGTAAATATTTGGCTTGCGTGTAAAATTGGAAATTTACTTGTAATTGCCTTGCCGCAAAATGCGTTAGTACCGCTGGACACGTAATCTGTAGGTATTTTAGTCGTGCAATAAAGTGCTTTCTGTCCTTGTTTGCCAGATCCCATCGCACAATGGAATTTCGGTCCAGAAGAGGCCGTTGCCATGGAGACCTTTCAGAACGCGGCTACACTGTCTATTGCGCAGAGTCCGTGCGCAGCCGATGTATTGATCGCTCTGTTAGATAGTGGTTAGTCTCACATCGATACATTGCATTTTGCCATAGAAATTACGACTTTTCTTGCCTTATTATATTTCTTCTCATTCAGACACTTTAACGAGGTACCTTTATTGAATTGTATGATATTTGAAATTGCGAAAGAATTATTTTAATTCCTATCCAAATCATTTTCATGAAACTTAAATTAAAATTAAATTGCGACCCACCTTCACTAGTGAGTTAAATTATCTAGATTTTCCTGCCTCCCATCTGACAGGGCTGCTGGCGGTGACACACACAAGTTTTCTCTCTGATGGCGGCCAGTGGGTTAACGTATCTCGACTATTGTGTCAGACCCTAGAAAACATTGAAGGTAGCATGCACCCTATTAGTCAGAATGTAACTGAAAGGTTATGCATCATTGCTACATGTTACAAAGTATGTCACAGGTGTTTTAAGCACCAACACATGTATTTAAATAACTGACCATACATCAGACAATATTGCCTTTAGGATCGTCTTGGGGCAACAGATCAACTGGAGCGCCCTTTCATGCATATATCTTTAAACATTTTCAAACGCAAAATTTATAATAATATAATTTGCAGATGATTTGGATGACTGTATGATGTAGGTGATTTGTACTGTGTTTATTTTTATTAAGAAACATTTTGGTACCCTGTTTATGTTCTTTTACTAAAGAAAGTCTACTAGGGTGGTTTATAAAGAAGTGCCCCCGTTGTTTGCTAACCCTTCAGGGGCGAACTGTGACCCAAGTCCGGCGCTGGACCTGCGTCTGTCTAACCATCACGTGATCTTGCTGACTGCTCGCGGTGTGTACGTGAGTCGTGACATGACAGCACCGCCTTCCAACGCGACCTCTGATGGCATGACATTGACCTTCACACTCGCCACCGACAGCGTCTCAAGCGATTGTGATATGATATCTGTAAGTGATGATAAATGCACGTAAATCTATTAAATTTCATCCGGAACTTACCCATGTCGAGATTCAATTATGTACTTGGATTCCTTTTTTTCGTTTCAAATTTCTCGCGATTAAAGAAAAAAAGCCGTAGCATTAAAACTAATATGTGTACCAATTAAATTGTATTGCGATTTCATCGTATTAGAGGAATTTAACATCTACATATTGTTGCCGTGTATAACACTCCGCAGTATGAATGGTAGGTGCCTTACGCTGACAATATCTTCAATATTTAGGAGGGTCACTTGAGTTACACCCAGCACTGCTTGAGTAGACATCACGACCCATTTAGGAGTGAGTATGTAGATTAAATATCAAAATGCTAAAATGTCATTATATAGATTTAATATTAGTACAATTAATAATTATTATAATTAAAAATAATTATAATTAATAATTATTATAAATAAAAATTATTATAATTAATAATTATTAGAATTAAAAATTATTACAATAAAAAATTATTACAATTAAAAATTATTATAATAAAAAAATATTATAATGAAAAATTATTATAATTATAATAATTAATAATTATTATAAGTATTAATTATTATAATTATTATAATTAATAATTATTGTACTTAATAATTATTATAATGAATAAGTTTAATTTTTTAATATTCTCTTCAAGTTAAATATCAAAACCATATATATCATACAGCACGCGGTACGCTCGCATGTTATTTGTGGTATATGAATGTGGTGAACATTTCGCGTATCTATAGAGGATGGCATCGCTGTGGTTTACAGATGTGCAAACGGCGTAAGATTCGATTTTGTTTCCGTTCGTGTGGATTTGTTTGACGTTCGTTGTAATTATATTCGCTTAAGTTGTTTACATTTCATTCCTGTTTCTGTGGATATGTTACATGTAGCGAAACAAAGCCACTCAGTTACGTAGTGGTGGACCTAGGACCACTGGAGGAAATTGGGAGGGGAGCATGCATTTGTACCTCGATATTCCATTGAAAATGGCCCCCCTCTGTATCCGCCAGAGATAGTAGGCCTACTTTATTATAAGTTATTATAAGTAACAATTAGGTTGAAATGTTTTAATGAAATAGAAATGCACATAGCTAGTTCAATTAGGTAATTAGTTAAGATACATTATCTAGATACAGTATTCATTATATTTATGTCCAATTTTATATATTTTTGGTACTTGTTTCAATGTTAACCTAAGCTGCTAAGAGCAAGGGCAACATCTGGACAACTATACGTTACATTCTTGGTGATGTTTTCAGGTTCGCGGTGCCTCGTTCAGCAGGGGTAACTTCTCAGAGTGGCTCCCCTGGACAGCCTCCATGGTGACCCAGCCCGAACGGGTCAAGGCCATCACAGACCTGCAGTACAACGTCCACACACACTCAATGGCCACACTCTACCGACAGCATGTAAGTCACACATACTCCATGGCCACACTACCGACAGCATGTAAGTCACACACACTCCATGGCCACACTCTACCGACAGCATGTAAGTCACACACACTCCATGGCCACACTCTACCGACAGCGTGTAAGTCACGCACACTTCATGGCCACACTCTACCGACAGCATGTAAGTCACACACACTCCATGACCACACTACCGACAACATGTAAGTGACACACACTCTATGGCCACACTCTACCGACAACATGTAAGTCACACACACTCCATGGCCACACTACCGACAACATGTAAGTCACACACACTCCATGGCCACACTCTACCGACAACATGTAAGTCACACACACTCCGTTACCGCCGATGTTGCTGGTACTGGTTGATAGTGAATCATTTTATACAGATAATATATTAAACGTTTCGGACGAGAGAAAACAACTGTATGAAGAAAACTCATCAACCCGTCCTCACTTTAGCATGAGGCAACCGGACGTCGTATCTAAAACAACGTAATGTTCTTGTTATCATATTTCACATATATTTTTGGACACCCCTTTAAAGCCGGTACTAATCGCAGATCGTATGAATAAAATATCTGCTTTAGGATGGAACTACGGCTGTTGAGGTCAGACGGCTTGTGGGCGAAGAGGGCAAGGTCAAGGCCAATGCATTTTTTCCGCCATTTACGTTCCCAGCAGCCTCCGGAGTGACTTCACTGAGGTTTCACCCTCTGTCCCATGTGCTCTATGCATACGGAAACCAGGTATTTAAACATTGCTCAATGCAAATGGTATATTTGCATAGTCCATAGTCACAAAATAAGAGGTTTACTGTCTAACATCCTTATGATGCGTTCACACTTTATTTAGAGCGGTCGAATGATTATCTAATTTAAAAGGCTACCGAAAACACAGCTAAATGCAATGAACTTAAATTAAAAATTAAAATTGGAAAATTGGAAAATGTATTTTCTACTGACCAACGTTTTATTAAAATGACTAAATGTCCAAAATATATCCAATGAACAGTTTATTGTTGTTTATAATCATTAAATAACAGATATGGCGCTCCATAGACGGCGGGAACAGGTTTGAACTGTTGTACCAGTCCGACCAATCGGATGACGTGAAACACGTGGTCGTCGGTCTTGTGCATGACGTAACGCTGGCCATGACAACCAACCAGTCCATCCTCTACAGTCACGTGGGTAATTACACTTTGCTATTGATTCAAGGGTTAACAGCTCTTTGCATTGCAGTTGATGCGTCATATAAATGTGAATCGATTGTTGTTCTGGCTATGCCTTGTACATTATCCGTAATCATGTCCTTGTGGTTTACTTACTAGGGATTTATCACAAGAGTGCAAAATTACTTAGTATGTTACTCAAATTGACGTAACATTATTAGATATCGTAAGCCAGAGTAATGGAAGAGGGACCTATCTACTATTGTGAAATACACATTCAGGTGCATCGAGATTTGTCATGGTACACCACTCAACCAATCACACGCCGGCTAGCGCTCTGACGGTGGATACCATGGGCAAGGTGCACCACGTATGGCTAAACCCGGCGTTGCAACGGCTAGAGGCGCTAGAAGTCGACGTGGAGGAGGGCATTAAGGTCAGGAAATATTAAACTCAAAATTTCTATGATATGGTTTTCATTACCAGATGACATGCCGTTCATAGATTGCCCTATAATCATTCAGAGCCATGTATGGACCGGGCGCTAATTCCAGACGTTCAGGCAGCACCTCCATCGCCCTCTAGTGCCTGTGATGGCAGACGACAGGGATGTGGTCCTTTACGAGTGGGCGGGGCCTGATGCAGGCAATTTGAATCCGGAAGTGCTATCCCACAACAAAGGACAAGTCGTATCTAAAAGGTGTGTATGGCACTGTGCAATAAATATGCCTAACAAATTTTCGTCATTTACATTTACCGTTGATGTAATTGGATAGCTTTATGTGGGTATAACAACTAATTAGTTACTCTACCGGTAACAGACTTGCCAATATCCATTATCGGTCACTGTCCGTCGCGCCGCTAGCGGCGGTGGACGTGACCAGCCTCCATTATCGCTCACTTGGTCTACCACCTGTCTGTCCGTCGCGCCTCTAGCGGCAGTGGACGTAACCAGCGTCCATTATCGCTCACTTGGTCGAACACCTGTCTGTCCGTCGCGCCTCTAGCGGCGGTGGACTTGACCAGCTTCCATTATCGTTCACTTGGTCTCACACATGTTTGTCTGTCGCTCGTCTAGCGGCGGCGAACATGACCAACCTCCATGATCGCTCACTTGGTCTACCACCTGTTTGTCCGTCGCGCTCCTAGCAGCAGTGGACGTGACCAGCCTCCATTATCGCTGACTTGGTCTCACACCTGTCTGTCCGTCGCACCTCTAGCGGCGGTGGAGCTGCCATCGTCGTGGATGTAAGCTCTCCAGGGACATTGAAGGAAGGCTTTGTCACCAAGATCCGGGCTCTTGTGACGCAACCATTCGTCCCAGAGATTGTCGACGGTGGCGCCATCTATACACGTCATATAGGTTAGTTATTAGGTATACATAAAAATCTTAGCAACATCAATAAAAGCATGGATGGGCAAGTATTGTCTAACACAAATAAGACGATTAGGCGTTATCTCGCTATATTATTTTTATATCCGAACCTGTTTTTAGAACAGAATGTACATGCTACTAGCAATCATATAACTACGAAATTTTATGCCTTGACCCAACCCCAGTTATCTGCGTTGCTTCTGCCGCTTGCGTCGTCAGAATTAGTTTTCTGTCCCAATATGGCTATACAGTTCTCGAACGGGCCGCGAGACTTCAGTTTTGGGGACAAACAGATACACGTGCTCCATGTTGAAGTATATACGTATATAGAAGTATAGAAGAAGCTAGAACTCAATTTCTTTCCGGGTTTATTCTAAAGCCTACCTAAGCCTAAGCATGGCTATGACAGGTATACGTTAAAATATTTGGAGGGGATGAAGCGCAGAACTTTGGGAATATGCAAGAAAAAGTATGCAAGTTCTAAATTTTAGCCCTGCACCAGGGCTTTCGCGAGTTCCCCAAACAGCGAGTGACGTCACAGAGTTTCACGTGCCTCCGCGTTAACAAAAATGGCGAAAGCATGAGTGATCGACTTAACCATTCCGCTGTCGTGTTTCGTATCACTTTTGGACCAAGAAAAGACAAAGTTTCTTCATTCTTTGTAAGTTTTCTGTTTGAAGCGTTGCGCCGGCCTTGCCACCGGGGAGAATCCGTGTGACGTCATAACGCCTCGTTTTCGTAGGAAATGCAAAGAAACGTTAGTTTCTCAGCCGATTTGTCTCGTCGTAACAAATATTCGTCATTGTGATGCCGCACATGAAGAAAAAATATGTTGTCTATCCGTTTTGTGCAGCTATATTTCTTAAATATTCTTAATCATATCGCTAGGCCTTCCGCAATCGACCCACCCCTCGGCGCCTGGCTCTTGCGCAGGTAGTCTGATTCCTTGTCTCTGTCTTTGCGTAACAGATACGTCACGCCTACGTCACGGATAGCCAGGATACCAGTGTGCGCAGAGATTCTAAACTCGTTCCAAACACGTGCTTCGTTTCTTTGTCCCCCAAATAAATAAACTGGAAGACTTGGCGAACGAGACTTTATAGCCCTAGGATGCTGTGCTGTTGATAAATAATAAAAAACGTTTCTCAACAGATATTACAGATTGGGACAAGCAAGGCACCGCTATGCTGGTATTATCACCGGGTACGTAACAATCATTTGCTACCATCACTATGATTAGCACGGCCGTTTGTCGTTCTTAGATGGTCGGATGCTTGCATAACTTTGCCCCGTCTTATCTAATGTATGTTTAGTTAGGCTACCTAGGTGATGGTTTAATACTCTCACCTTTGTCACAGGCTTTATGACATTTTGCGGAAATAATCAATGTAGTATATACAAAACTACGTTGTTTGCAGTGGCGAATGGTACTTCTGGTTGGACGGCTTCCCACGTGACCCAGACCGTGGTGGCGCCCTTCCAGGCCAGCTTCCTGGTGGTGAACGTGCTGAACGCCACACACGCCGAGGCCAGAGCCCCGGTCTACGTCACCCAGGTGACGCGACTCAGCCCGAGACGCTGGTTCATCATTGACCTTGGCATGGCGGATCAGGTGAGTACATTGACCTTGGCATGGAGGACCAGGTGAGTTCATTGACGTTGGCATGGAGGACCAGGTGAGTACATTGACCTTGGCATGGCGGACCAGGAAAGTTCATTGACCTTGGCATGGCGATCTAGGTGAGTTCATTGACGTTGGCATAGCGGACCAGGTGAGTACATTGACGTTGGCATGGCGGGCCATGTGAGCTCATTGACCTTGGCATAGCCGACCAGGTAAGTACATTGACCTGGGCATGGCCGATCAGGTAGTTCATTGACCTTGGCATGGCGGACTAAGTAAGTTCATTGGCCTTGGCATGGCGGACCAGGTAAGTTCATTGATCTTGGCATGGCGGACTAGGTAAGTTCATTAACCTTGGCATGGCGAACCAGGTGAGTTCATTGGCCTTGGCATGGCGGACTAAGTAAGTTCATTTACCTTGGCATGGCGGACTAGGTAAGTTCATTGACCTTGGCATGGCTGACCAGGTGAGTTCATTGACCTTGGCATGGCTGACCAGGTGAGTTCATTGACCATGGCATAGCGGACCAGGTAAGTCATTGACCTTGGAATGGCGAACTAGGTGAGCTCATTGACCTTGGCATGGCGGACCAGGTGAGTACATTGACCTTGGCATGGCGGGCCAGGTGAAATCATTGACCTTGGCATGGCGGACTAGGTCAGTACATTGACCTTGGCATGGCGGACCAGGTGAGTTCACTGACCTTGACAGGGCGGACCACGTGAGTTCACTGACCTTAGCATGGCGGACCAGGTTAGTACTTTGACCTTGGCATGGCGGGCCAGGCGAGTTCATTGACCTTGGCATGGCGAACTAGGTGAGCTCATTGACCTTGGCATGGTGGACCAGGTAAGTTCATTGACCTTGGCATGGCGGACCAGGTAAGTTCATTGACCTTGGCATAGCGGACCAAGTGAGTTTATTGTCGGACCTTGAGGTCGGGATGCGCCTCGTTTGCGTTATATGGCTTTTATTAGTTATTTGTGACTGCAATAACCAGTCACAGTTAGTGCGGGCGAAGTCAGATCGCGGATTTATGAGAGTTTAAGGGTTTTAAACCTTCGAGTGTCTACTCCGATGCAAGCTGGTTTAAAGGTCTAATGTGCAAAAAAAAAAGACAGAAAGCGTCATGTGCTGAGAACGACAGCAGGTGAAGACGATATATCACACCTGTTTCAATTATTATCAAACTTTTATGAAAGTGTTCAGCCTTCGTCTACTATGCACAACCATCAGTAGAAATTTTAATGTAGCGAACATTGTTTTTTTGGTTCATCGCATTGAAATATACTTGCAACATAACCATTGGCTAAATGTGTTGATATTGCATGCGATTCGACTACAACGAGATTCTAGGTCACAACGTCTTGGTGGCTGCAAGAAGACGAATGTCGCCATGAGTTGTCGCCAGGTGGCGCATGGAATGCTCACTCCCTCTTCGAGCTGGATATCGGGGACAGCATGGCTTTCTCCGCATCGGCACAGGTGTTACGTGAGTGATGCACACTCTATCACAATAAGCTCAATCAGTTTTTAATCTATATTCTTTATCAATTTAGACTTTTATACCTTATTCAAACTGCAGGAAACGTCCGTCTGTATAGCGTTTATAGCCAAACACTTGTGTGTAATGTAAAAATCCCGCCTTACAGATCTATGTCTGTGAGTGGTCTTCCAATAGTGCATCTCCATCATATACAATAGTCGTGGGTTCGAACCCTGGCACCTACATCTAGGGCAAGCGTCATCCAAACCCATTTTATTTTGCCCCTTAAGGTTTCTTGGCTCAATTTAACCGTAATGGACAAAAAGGTGCCATAAAAGACCAACATTGCATTTCATTTCATTTCAATCAATGAAAAAATATACACCAAAGACTTCTGCCCTTTGATGTAGATCCACTTTGATTTTGACTCGAATATATAAGTGTGCATCCCAACACTAGTACTACTACGACGCAGGGTATTGGCCTGAATTTTTATTTATTTTATTTTATTTTATTTTATTTTATTTTATTTCGATGTATAGTAATTTGAGCTTGCAATTTATAATTCAATAAACAACAGCCGTTCTCATCGTGACCTAAAGCCCCTTTCTTTGGCGGCTAACAGCAGCTGAGTCCCCCCCTGCCTGAAAATCTGCCCGCCAAAAATGAAACTGCCCGCCCATTCGGCGGGTCTCTGGATAATACCCTGCTATGACGTATGTTGTGTTTGTGTAGCCCCGCTGCGGCCCTACGAGCAGCAGCTGGCGTTCCTAGCCGTGAGCAACACGCAGCTGCTAGACTTGAGGACGGCCTTCCGTCACGCCGCGGACCCCGCCAGACAGGTCCTCACACTGACGGCACACATGAAGCACGGCCACAGGGTACGGGATGAACTTAGCGTATTAATAACTTGTTGATATATCGTATCAAAACACACTTAGAAGTTTAGATTAACCAATATATTTCTGGTTTCAATTACGTTCTTGAATTTCAGTTCCCCGTTCATTTACCTTATTATTTGATTGGTTGACAGGGTATGACGTCATTGATGATGATGATACCGGCCGCGTCTCTGCGCTGTCACGTGACCTCGCTGCAAGCCACTGTTTACGGAGCGTGTCCGTGTCACAAGAGACTTGTCTTCTACTACCCACAATCCATCAGTCTACAAGACATGTTGTACGGCTGGCCCCAGACTCCAGAGAACACAGACATGCTCGTCAGGCTCGAGGTAACCTTAGGCTGGTTATCCAAAGATTCTCAGTGACTTAGGGTCTCCTCAATGGGGGAGTATCGGAATTTCCTTTTCCGGGCCGAGTTCCGTAGAAACCACATAGGACAGTGGTGCCATCTGGTGAAGGAATCACCCATGCGTAGCAACGACACAAGTCTGCCCGCCACGCGTGGGTGACTTTGAATGGCTCAGTCAGTAGAGGGCAGCTCTGTACTATGTGGTGTACGGAATTCGGCAATATGATTTGAAAATAAGCAAACCTCCCCCATTAGGTTCATACATAAATGACGATTTCCTCACTTCCCTATTCTCAGTGTCAGCATTAAGCAAGATAGACATGATTACAGGTTTTACAGGTTCTTTATTATCATTCACACGTGCCTCCCCCCCTCCCCCCCCCTTCTTCAGACCCTAAGGTATATCTGCCCCCCCCCCCCTACTTCAGACCCTAAGGTCTATCTGCCCCCCCCCTACTTCAGACCCTAAGGTCTATCTGCCCCCCCTGCTCCCCCCCCCATTTCAGATCCTAAGGTATATCTGTCCCCTTCCCCCCCACCCCCCGCTTTTTAAAATTTGGTGTCCTCTGGTCTCTCCTTGTATAATATTATAATGCATCAAACTTGGTAGTACATGTATATCATTGATTGATTGATTGATTTTATTTATTTCCTCATTTGCTGAAGAGTTACATGAAATCCAAATACAAGTAACACAACTCACATAACACCAAACGTAAAAAATAAACTAAAGAACAACAAAAGAAAGCTTTAACGAGTACATAGGTACCTATCCACTAGGTGAACCATTGCTTGCTTCACGCAGGCTAACCACAGACCGCCGTCCCGTCTGGGGGTGAACATCCCCACCTCAGCCCACATCTACAACGCACACCCAGACCTCCCGATACCCAGAAATCACTTCCACATATCAAAGGTAAGTTATGGCGCCCGGTTAACACCCCATCGTTAACATGAACAATGGTTTGACATTCTTGACATGACAGTCAAATTGATCGCACAATTAATGAACATGGATCAAATCGCGGCGAAATTTCAGAAACTAGTGTCATTGGTACCCTACAATCTTATCGCCAGCATAGGGCTGTCTTCATAATCTTATCTTTTTTCTAAAGACATTTGTAAAAGTTCGGGTTGCAATTCGTTGAAACTACTATCTAATCTGACTACATAATCATCGAGTATTTTCGTTTTATACATATTCGAGTTATATTATAATCCTATGCTACGCTTGCCAAACGGCCGATTATCTTAATTATTAATTAGATAATAATAATTAGTATTATCTTATCTTATATAGCGCCCATTTCCTATATGCGAGGTTGTTATAACGAGGTTTACCCTTTACAGTATATATAAAATGATGTTGCAGGAAAGCGGCGGGTACAAGCAGTGCGCGGGGAGGGCCAACCATTCTGAGTGCGGATGTACTGAGGCCATGACAGCATCAGACGACGCGGCGGTGTCAGACTGCAAGCAGCGAGTGAGGAAACATAACTGACCGATCTCCCGGCAGAGGGCGTTCCGCTTACGCTATAGTCCCTCTGCCACACGTCAAATTTAACCATCAGAATTATCCTTCATACGCGAATATCAAAGTTACTTATCGAGCTTTTTTCCCCGCAAAAATTAAAGAGGTCAAAATACAAATAAGAATCAGCCCTTAATTGAATCATCCAACATTTCTTTGGTCTATATGCGATGCTTTGTTATAAGTAGCAGTGCCGCGACAGAGTTCTGCGGTGTCCCGGGATAGACACGTTTGCCATATCATGTTTAGTAGGTTTCTGAATTTATAGAATGAAACAATCGACTTTTCTGCAAAAAATTTTGATATGTACGTCGCCTGGGCTTAGATTTGGCGGGAAAAGCTCGACAAGCAGCAACTTCCCAGTGGTATCCAAACACGCCCAAGTCGTTATCGAAAACTTATAAATTATTATTGCCAATGTGAAATAATCTGCTTTAAAAGTAAGATATAGTCGAAGTTTGCTGCTTATCAGTTACTGTCCTAGTGGTACCCTGCCGGGTGAATCCAGTTGACTTGTGCATGTGGTGAGGTCGATATATGTATAACCTACCCCCCCCCCCTCACCCCCCACTAGGTGTATCGGATACAACACCCGGGGGTACTGACCCCAAACCTGAGCATCGTGCAGCCAGAGCGACCAGAGGTCTTCCTCGAAGACAACTCGTACCTTGTCATCATCTCCGAAATCAACGACCGCGCACCGCGCTTCTCAAGTACGCCATTCGAATTGTCTCTTATCTTTCGAAAAGAGGAGTGTCTGACCTTTATCACACGGGAACGCACGTAGCTGATGACATATGTCCCCTTTATATCGGACCGGTAGACCCTACACTCGACGCCAGGAATATCTTCTAATCAGCTCGAATAGGATACTATTGCAGTTTTACCGTTCTTTCTAAAAGAGTCCTGGATGGATATATTTTGATCATTTCCATGGCAATGACAACATTGATAATCAGGGTAGTGTCTGATGTCACGTCTGACGTCACGGTCGTCATGGCGGCATGACCTCGGATTTGTGCGTTGTTATGGTGATAGGAATATAACTCAGACACTTTTAAATCTAAAGATAATAACTCGATTACCGGTATATACATTAACTTCTTGGACTTTAGAATGTGTCTTCAAATACACTGCGTAAGGCAGGCTACCACCGCTGGAAATACCACCGGAAGGGTAACTTGACGTTCAGGTAACTATCCCATTAGGAGGCCCTGTGTGAACCCTGAAGCCTACGCGTGGTGGTGTTTTACGTTTATCGGAGTCCATTCTGTTATAGGGTTATCGACGTCCGTTCTCCTGGACTCTGTCCAGAGTCAGTGGAACTCCACCGACACCGAGCAATACTTCGACCCCGCGGGGATCGAAATCCTCATGGTGGTAGGTGATCCACTGCTGCGGGCCTTGCCTTAGGGTGGCTGAGAGGGTCAAAGAGAGGGTCTCAGATTGCAAATATAGGATATTGAGCGGATCTGAGATTGCAAATATAGGATGTTGAGAGGATCTGAGATTGCAAATATAGAATATTGAGAGGATCTGAGATTGCAAATATAGAATATTGAGAGGATCTGAGATTGCAAATATAGAATATTGAGAGGATCTGAGATTGCAAATACAGGATATTGAGAGGATCTGAGATTGCAAATATAGAATATTGAGAGGATCTGAGATTGCAAATATAGGATATTCAGAAGATCTCAGATTGCACATATAGGATATTGAGAGGATCTGAGATAGTATCTGAGAGGATGTGAGGTTGCAAATAGAGTATCTGAAATATATATTCCGACTAGCCTTAGAATGACTGATTACGATCGAGGAGTTTCTTCCCAAAGGACTACCATGGACTACCACATTATTCAGCCTAAATAAGGGTTGCTTCCATCAGTAAATCCCCCAAAAGAAGAAAAACCGGCCGATAGCGTTTATTTCTTTCTATCACTTTTAATGGTGGATCGATGATGTTGTTCTTGATGGTGAGTTTGTGCTTCTGCTATTGTCTGTCGTCTTTTACATGTTTCATTTCTTTTGACATGAATGACATACTGGAAATAGATATAAGTACATGTATTACTATTAATAAATGTCCTGAGCTACTCCATAACGGCACGTGGGTGTATGGTTCGAGCCCCGCTGTGGTCCTGTCTATGTGGCCGCAGGATAAAGATCCCATGTCTTTCTTCGCAAAGAGTAGGGGGTTACCCCCGGGGACATGGCTCCACTCTCCCTTCCTTCTCCCATTGGCGCGATATGACCAAAAAAGTAGTTAAAGCGTCCTGACTATACAACCAACCTGAGCTACTCCACGATGCCGTTGCGTCCCTCTCCCTCCAGGGGTCCGGGCTCTACCACTTCAGAACGGAGCTCGCGCCCGGGTCTTCGTTTTGCAGGCTCTACGCAGAGTTTCAGGTCAGTAACAACGTGTCGAGAACGACTTGCCAGTCAATACAGATACAATTATGGCTCGTCAGGAACTAACGGCTCGTTAATCGCGTTTACATTGCCTTAATCTATTACTGAGGTGAAATTCTATCTATTAACAAAAGTGAAGACCATTGCGAATATCATACAAATATTGATATGTTATGCGAATATTGATGTGTTTATAGGATATTGATGTCTTAATACGAATATTGATGTGCTAGTACAAATATTAATATATTAATGCGACTTTTATATGCACATATCAATATTTGCATGTTGCTTCTGTTTGTCTGGTTTTAGTCCATAGCCTTCAACAATTGTCGCTTAGCCATACACCAATGATTGGTCGTAAAAATTATAACTTAGCAAATAGGCCGTCTATGAATGTCCACCAAAGTTGAGCTTTGAATGGCTGACACAATGCGTACTGGCCATTGAATGGCTGACACAATGCTTACTGCCCATTGAATGGCTGACACAATGAGTACTGCCCATTGAATGGCTGACACAATGAGTACTTCCCATTGAATGGCTGACACGATGCGTACTGCCCATTGAATGGCTGACACAATGAGTACTGCCCATTGAATGGCTGACACAATGAGTACTTCCCATTGAATGGCTGACACAATGAGTACTGCCCATTGAATGGCTGACACGATGAGTACTGCCCATTGAATGGCTGACACAATGAGTACTGCCCATTGAATGGCTGACACAATGAGTACTGCCCATTGAATGGCTGACACAATGAGTACTGCCCATTGAATGGCTGACACAATGCATACTGCCCATTGAATGGCTGACACAATGCGTACTGCCCATTGAATGGCTGACACAATGAGTACTGTCCATTGAATGGCTGACACAATGCGTACTGCCCATTGAATGGCTGGCACACTGCTTACTGCCCATTGAATGGCTGACACACTGCTTACTGGCCATTGAATGGCTGACACACTGCTTACTGCCCATTGAATGGCTGACACAATGCGTACTGCCCATTGAATGGCTGACACAATGAGTACTGCCCATTGAATGGCTGACACAATGAGTACTGCCCATTGAATGGCTGACACAATGAGTACTTCCCATTGAATGGCTGACACAATGAGTACTGCCCATTGAATGGCTGACACGATGAGTACTGCCCATTGAATGGCTGACACAATGAGTACTGCCCATTGAATGGCTGACACAATGAGTACTGCCCATTGAATGGCTGACACAATGAGTACTGCCCATTGAATGGCTGACACAATGCATACTGCCCATTGAATGGCTGACACAATGCGTACTGCCCATTGAATGGCTGACACAATGAGTACTGTCCATTGAATGGCTGACACAATGCGTACTGCCCATTGAATGGCTGGCACACTGCTTACTGCCCATTGAATGGCTGACACACTGCTTACTGGCCATTGAATGGCTGACACACTGCTTACTGCCCATTGAATGGCTGACACAATGCGTACTGCCCATTGAATGGCTGACACAATGAGTACTGCCCATTGAATGGCTGACACAATGAGTACTGCCCATTGAATGGCTGACACAATGAGTACTGCCCATTGAATGGCTGACACGATGAGTACTGCCCATTGAATGGCTGACACGATGAGTACTGCCCATTGAATGGCTGACACAATGAGTACTGCCCATTGAATGGCTGACACAATGCGTACTGCCCATTTAATGGTTGACACAATGAGTACTGCCCATTGAATGGCTGACACAATGCGTACTGCCCATTGAATGGCTGACACGATGAGTACTGCCCATTGAATGGCTGACACAATGAGTACTGCCCATTGAATGGCTGACACAATGAGTACTGCCCATTGAATGGCTGACACGATGAGTGCTGCCCATTGAATGGCTGACACGATGCGTACTGCCCATTGAATGGCTGACACAATGAGTACTGGCCATTGAATGGCTGACACAATGAGTACTGCCCATTGAATGGCTGACACGATGCGTACTGCCCATTGAATGGCTGACACAATGAGTACTGCCCATTGAATGGCTGACACAATGAGTACTGCCCATTGAATGGCTGACACGATGCGTACTGCCCATTGAATGGCTGACACAATGAGTACTGCCCATTGAATGGCTGACACAATGCTTACTGCCCATTGAATGGCTGACACAATGAGTACTGGCCATTGAATGGCTGACACAATGAGTACTGCCCATTGAATGGCTGACACGATGCGTACTGCCCATTGAATGGCTGACACAATGGGTACTGGCCATTGAATGGCTGACACAATGAGTACTGCCCATTGAATGACTGACACAATGAGTACTGCCCATTGAATGGCTGACACGATGCGTACTGCCCATTGAATGGCTGACACAATGAGTACTGCCCATTGAATGGCTGACACAATGAGTACTGCCCATTGAATGGCTGACACGATGTGTACTGCCCATTGAATGGCTGACACAATGAGTACTGCCCATTGAATGGCTGACACAATGCTTACTGCCCATTGAATGGCTGACACAATGAGTACTGGCCATTGAATGGCTGACACAATGAGTACTGCCCATTGAATGGCTGACACGATGCGTACTGCCCATTGAATGGCTGACACGATGAGTACTGCCCATTGAATGGCTGACACAATGAGTACTGCCCATTGAATGGCTGACACAATGAGTACTGCCCATTGAATGGCTGACACAATGAGTACTGCCCATTGAATGGCTGACACGATGCGTACTGCCCATTGAATGGCTGACACGATGAGTACTGCCCATTGAATGGCTGACACAATGAGTACTGCCCATTGAATGGCTGACACAATGAGTACTGCCCATTGAATGGCTGACACGATGCGTACTGCCCATTGAATGGCTGACACAATGAGTACTGCCCATTGAATGGCTGACACACTGCTTACTGCCCATTGAATGGCTGACACGATGCGTACTGCCCATTGAATGGCTGACACAATGAGTACTGCCCATTGAATGGCTGACACACTGCTTACTGCCCATTGAATGGCCGCCGGGTTGATGCCGTTGCCTGCAGGTGTTCGTGGTGCAGACCCCCATCGCCTACTCGCTGCAGTACATCATCCGGTTCTCCGTGGCCTTCGTGCTGGGCGGCGTGGTGTTCGGGGTCTACCTCTGGTACCTGGCCCACCACCACATGCACCGCGTCCGGCACCTCGGCTCCCAGTGCATCGACGTCCACGACATGCCGCACCACCGGGGGCATTACCGCCCCGCCGACTACGCCGCCCAGCTGATGGACTGACCGCGGGGTGCCCTCTGGTGAGTGCGACTAAATGGGAGATTGATGACTTAGCGCCCTCTGGTGAGTGCGACTAAATGGGAGATTGATGACTTAGCGCCCTCTGGTGAGAGCGACTAAATGGGAGAGTGGCTGTAAGGCGCCCTCCAGTGAGAGCGACAAAATTGAAGTGATCGTAAGGCGCCCTCTAGTGAGAGCGACCCACTGAAAGACTGATTGCAAAGTTGATGGTAATGGACCGCACAGTGTTTTCTGAGTACGACTATCGGATAGACTTACCGAAGAGCGACCCGAATAGAAACTGACCACCAACGCCCTGTAGTGAGTGCGACAGGTAGAGGAAGTCGCCACATGGCCAATATATGGCAGAGTGCAACAGCGGACTCCTTAAGATGAACGTATTGTTTGATAACGTGGGGCGTCCAAAGACATGCCCAGGATCCAGGACGAAACTACCTGATGAGCTGATGACTTGACTGCTGCCAGCGCCGGTTTGGCCTCTTAGCCTCCTCATTACACGTCTCTCCCGGGTCCGCTGCTAACTGCCTCAATCCGGCCACGGTGGCGGCTGATCCTGGGACACGCTGAACCTGAGACACGCTGACCCTAGGACACGCTGATCCTAGGACATGCTAATCCTGGGACACGCTGATTCTGGGACACGCTGATCCTAGGACACGCTTATCCTGGGACACGCTGATCCTGGGACACGCTGATCCTGGGACACGCTAATCCTGGGACACGCAAATCCTGGGACACGCTGATCCTGGAACACGCTGATCCTGGGACACGCTGATCCTAGGACACGCTGATCCTGGGACACGCTGATCCTAGGACACGCTGATCCTGGGACACGCTGATCCTAGGACACGCTGATCCTGGGACACGCTGATCCTAGGACATGCTAATCCTGGGACACGCTGATCCTGGGACACGCTGAATCTGAGACACGCTGATCCTGGGACACGCTGATCCTGAGACACGCTGATCCTGGGACACGCTAATCCTGGGACACGCTAATCCTGGGACACGCTAATCCTGGGACACGCTGATCCTGGGACACGCTGATCCTGGGACACGCTGATCCTAGGACACGCTGATTCTGGGACACGCTGATCCTAGGACACGCTGATCCTGGGACACGCTGATCCTAGGACATGCTAATCCTGGGACACGCTGGTCCTGGGACACGCTGATCCTAGAACACGCTGATCCTGAGACACGCAGATCCTAGGACACGCTAATCCTGGGACACGCTGATCCTGGGACACGCTGGTCCTAGGACACGCTAATCCTGGGACACGCTAATCCTGGGACACGCTAATCCTGGGACACGCTTATCCTAGGAGACGCTGTCCTAGGACACGCTAATCCTGGGACACGCTGATCTAGGACACGCTGATCCTGGGACACGCTAATCCTGGGACACGTTAATCCTGGGACACGCTAATCCTAGGATACGCTGTCTTAGGACACGCTAATCCTGGGACACGCTGATCCTAGGACACGCTAATCCTGGGACACGCTGATCCTGGGACACGCTGATCCTAGGACACGCTAATCCTGGGACACGCTAATCCTGGGACACGCTAATCCTAGGATACGCTGTCCTAGGACACGCTAATCCTGGGACACGCTAATCCTGGGACACGCTGATCCTAGGACACGCTAATCCTGGGACACGCTGATCCTGGGACACGCTGATCCTAGGACACGCTAATCCTGGGACACGTTAATCCTGGGACACGCTGATCCTAGGACACGCTCTCCTAGGACACGCTAATCCTGGGACACGCTGATCCTAGGACACGCTAATCCTGGGACACGCTAATCTTGGGACACGCTAATGCTGGGACACGCTGGTCCTAGGACACGCTAATCCTGGGACACGCTAATCCTGGGACACGCTGATCCTAGGACACGCTAATCCTGGGACACGCTAATCCTGGGACACGCTAATCCTAGGCTAGGCTGTCCTAGGACACGCTAATCCTGGGACACGCTAATGCTGGGACACGCTGATCCTAGGACACGCTAATCCTGGAACACGCTGATCCTGGGGCACGCTGATCCTAGGACACGCTAATCCTGTGACACGCTAATCCTAGGATACGCTGTCCTAGAACACGCTAATCCTGGGACACGCTAATCCTGGGACACGCTGATCCTGGGACACGCTGATCCTGGGACACGCTAATCCTGGGACACGCTAATCCTAGGACACGCTCTCCTAGGACACGCTAATCCTGGGACACGCTAATCCTGGGACACGCTGATCCTGGGACACGCTGATCCTGGGACACGCTAATCCTGGGACACGCTAATCCTAGGACACGCTCTCCTAGGACACGCTAATCCTGGGACACGCTAATCCTGGGACACGCTGATCCTAGGACACGCTAATCCTGGGACACGCTAATCTTGGGACACGCTAATGCTGGGACACGCTGGTACTAGGACACGCTAATCCTGGGACACGCTAATCCTGAGACACGCTGATCCTAGGACACGCTAATCCTGGGACACGCTAATCCTGGGACACGCTAATCCTAGGATACGTTGTCCTAGGAGACGCTAATTCTGGGACACGGTAATCCTGGGACACGCTGATCCTAGGACACGCTAATCCTGGGACACGCTAATCTTGGGACACGCTAATCCTGGGACACGCTAATCCTAGGACACGCTAATCCTAGGACACGCTAATCCTAGGACACGCTAATCCTGGGACACGCTGATCCTAGGACACGCTAATCCTGGGACACGCTAATCTTGGGACACGCTAATCCTGGGACACGCTAATCCTGGGACACGCTAATCCTGGGACACGCTGATCGTAGGACACGCTGATCCTAGGACACGCTAATCTTGGGACACGCTAATCTTGGGACACGCTAATCCTGGGACACGCTAATCCTGGGACACGCTAATCCTGGGACACGCTAATCCTAGGACACGCTGATCCTAGGACACGCTAATCCTGGGACACGCTAATCTTGGGACACGCTAATCCTGGGACACGCTAATCCTGGGACACGCTAATCCTGGGACACGCTAATCCTGGGACACGCTAATCCTAGGACACGCTGATCCTAGGACACGCTGATTCTGGGACACGTTAATCCTGGGCTTTAATTGTCCGGATCAGTCCAAGCAGGATTTTTTCGCCAGTGCTTGACGTCATCAGGGTGGACATTGATCGGACGGCTCTGTGGTTGGCAGCTGTCCATGTTCAGTCATGGGAAGATCTACAGGACAGGACCACCCGGCGGTTACCATGCAGTCATGGGGTGACTGATCTACCCGCTGTAACAATCCAGATGTATAGGCCACAATGGAGTTAACCGGTCTTGTCTATATGGAACTTGATGTATGAAAACGGGAGGGGGAGGGGGAGTTTTTGCAGATGAGCTGCGCAATTTTGCTGCGTTATTCGGCGACGTGCATGACCCTCAGATTAATTGGATGTGCATACTCCCATAAATTTGAAAATGGATGTGCTGAAGCTCTCTTTGTTTGCATGTTGGCCTCTCTGTAAGTTATTGTTTTATTATATAATAAACTTTATTGTACCAAAAGGCATACTGAAACAAAGTCACGCGGGGGACGTAAGCGTTAAGTAACCACGAGAGACATTTAAATCACGGTTTAAAACAATGGCAACTTATTTCTGTCCATTGTTAATCCTTTGTACATACGTTGACACTGTACCTACTAAATGGTACATATTTATAGATGAATGTTTTACTTCCACTGGATTCTGAAGTCCTGCCAACCTGATTCTTGTTATTGTTATTTGACGTTGCATCGTGTTTTAAAGCGTAGTTAACAACAGTTAAGTAAAGAAACAGAAACACGAAATCTCCGCTTTGTTTCTATTTATTACGCATGTTTCCTTAAAAAACTATACTGCGCTACATACATCAACAATAGTATTGTCATAACAGGTTATATAACTAGTGAGCTACACATGGTAACGAGGAACTGCGTGCTTACTTATTATTGCTTTGTTATCCCTCAATCGGCAATATACATGGTGAGAAGAAATACGTTTAGTGGACATAACATTGCATTGGCAGATGTCAACCCAAACGTGAATTAGGACTGCATTTCTAAACTTAATACTCGAAGCATTAATCGAATAGAACATTTATTTGGAGTTATCTTTCTGACTAGATCATCTGGTTCTGACAAGGGTTTGATGATTGCCCAAAACTAAGGGAGATGTTCACAGAACCACTGGCTACTCCGATACAATATTAGCACATTTTTGTAGTAGCATCAATATTGTGGAAAACATGCGCTACTGTCGAGACCACGTGTATCAACGTCACAGGGGTCGCAGGCTTGGGCAATGTTAATCACGATTCCTGCAAATATGTACATTGCAAACATGGTATGACCGTATTTAGCTAATGGTTTTTGCTTATGGACGAAATTCACGGACTGAAGTATTCACTAGTTTGAAGAATGTTTTTTGCTTATGGACGAAATTCGATCCCCCACGGCCACGGGCACGGTTATGTCCAAATCTCCAAATTGCAGAGAAAAACCAGGCTCCCTTACGTTAACATCCGACAACTTGTCTCTAATTACAACAGCTACATAATACAAAGTTAATAAATTATTTACTTCAAACGTAAAAATAAAGGAAGTAACCATGAACGTGTCAAAGAACAAGCTTATAATATGCAAACGTATGAAATATACTAACTTCCATGATTCCGTCTCAAATCATGAACCGGTTTGCCCTTTGTTAGGAATGTGTCTAATCTGATAGGCTTCATCTCAAACTTGTAGACTTTAATTTATGCCACATCAGTGTAAACACAATAACGGGCCGCAAAATGCATTAAACAGAAGTAAAAGCCCGGTCGCAAACAGTTGTAATGTTATATACTGCCTGGGTCCTGAACAACCAAGTACATGCTGGTTCCAGCGACCATTTGGAAGTTGTTACACCATCTGCCGGCTAATTGTCATAATACGAGTATGCTGGTTCCGGTGTGAGATGCGGAAGTGTCCCTGTCCAACAATGAGCAGTTGTCCCTCTTATGTGACACACAGTACATCCCAGTGGCGTAGCCAGGGACTTGAGCAAGTGTGCGCACCTGCTGCACATGAAATGAAGAAAATACTTCCGAACAACAGGATTGCACGTACCGGCACAGCCCAATGTGTACGCACGTGCGTACGTGCGTACGGCTGGCTACGCCCCTGGTTTTCCCCAATGGGGGGCATTACATTACTACAGTGGTGGGATTCGGCCCATGCCATAGAGAGCATTTGGAGAGCGGGAGAAAAACGTGTGATTTTGTGGTTATTGGGAGTTTTTTAGTCAAAAAAGGAATCTCAAATGGACACTGACAATTTTTTTGGTTGACTGTATAGTCAAGAACTGCGATTTTGAAAACAAAGTCAGTCTCAGATGGCCACATCGAGAGAAATTGTACATTTTTGCTTCGGGGATTGAGAGAAAAAAAGGGGTCATTTGGTCGGCACATATGTATATATATGCCTAACTATATGTAGTGCCCCCCTCCGGGAGTTTCCTTCTCCGCTCCACGTGTTCGTACGGCGCTATGATAGACACAGTGGGGACATCTCCGTATGGGGGCGATCCCGCATACCACGCCGGCTCCAGGTTATGAGACCACTTCGCTAATCGTAGTTCTAATGTTGCCACCGTGAGGCGCCACTGCATGTGCAATGCATTGTGGGTATTATTTTGGTCTTTGCGAGATGTCAAGATGGCGTCATCGCCTGACAACGTATTTTGTAGAAACTTAAACATGAAATAGTGTCATCTATGTAACGGAACAGTTACGTAATCTGAATGCAAGTTAAATATGCTCATTAACTTTAAACATGCCTTGCCAATAATGTGGAAATATGGTATGTATCTCCATGGAAAAAGTCAAGATAACACCAAAATATTTCCCATAACTCTTTGCGCCAGTCTCGATTTTTCCAAGATGGCGTATAATTGCGAAGTCGTGTATTCTGTGGACTGCCACAAGCTGGTTCCCTGGTGAATCATGCGGGGCTACGTCAATCTGCTGACGTCACAGCACATACTCGTTTCAGCGTGGACGTTTTGGTGTAAAAAGGCGATTTCATAATTTGATAACGTGGTATGCCAACTAAATATAACATATTGGATGACGAGAAGAGTGGTCTAAGGTAGTGATCCTAAGTACAAATGAATGTTGCTGTGTGTTTCTCACTATATGGAGCCTGATAGACTACAGATTGAAGTATCTTATCCCGTTCATATTTGAACATTAGATTGCCGATATGACCCACTCGCCTACTCATTGGCGCAAGTGCCCCCAGGCATGCCCGCGTTTCTAGCCAAGGCCTGCATGGGGGGCACTTGCACCAATCCTACCTTCTGAGAAGAAGGCGCATCAAAGTTTATACGGTTTGCAAGCTAATACGCTTTGCATTAATTCATTTAATGACATTAAATAAATTGCATGACTAAAGGGTAATCGTACTATTTATGTAATATAAAAGCAGACTTAAACCACAACACCATCGTTCCTCGACAACCAGGCGATAGTGACGTCATAACGATAATAATGACGTCATTGGACGCGCCAGGATCGACAAACATAAAATTATAATTTACACAATACTTCAGTGACAGAACGAGGATGATACCAAACATAACAGAGAATACAGAATTATTCTAGATATTAATTCATAGCACCTACTGTTGGTTGTCCTACCTACTGCTTAGTTATATCTGCATGTTTAGACTTTTGATATTGTCTTCGATATTAATTATTATGTCAGTTTGATTATTGTTTACATTTAGAAGAAACGCATTCATAGTATGTGTTTCATCATCCATTACTCTAAGATTATGATACAACGATATCGGCTTTCGTGGCAATCATATAACGTACAACAGCATTGAGAGGTGTCTCCTTAACAATGTCCCAGGAGCCTGCATAGGTGACTTCGCAAAAATCCACCGTCTTTGAAAGAGCCCGACTGGCGCGAAGCATTCTGGGAATTTTGTTGGTTATTTTGCTACGAAGTTAATTGTAAAGTTGTACAGGGGCATAACATTAGAAAATTTGTAAAAATTTCCCCCAGAAAACAGGGCTTTTCCTTTTCATAGATTACCACGCAGGGCGTTAAATGGTCCGCAGATGATGTTCTCACGCGATGACGCCATCTTGACAAAAAAAATACCCAGAATGCATAGCGCATGCAGTGGCGCCTCAGAGCGGAATAATCTGAACAATAACTTACGAAGTCGTCTATGCATACTCACACATAAAAAAATGACGTTAACGATTCATCGCTACCTTCACGAGTAGGTACTCATAAGCAGGTTCGACTGCAAGTGTATCCTCAACAAATCGTCATAAAATACGGAACCCTTCAACTAAGTAATCGACTAAGACTCGCGATACATGCGCCTGCATTTTGTATTAATTAAAGCAGTTGTCCTGGCAACCTGGGCAGTGAGCGTTGTGCATGGATCGGGCTGGTGGTTGTTGCGGAGACCGGTCAGAATCCACCTCATCGAAGCCGCTCTGCAAGGAAATAACCTGAACGATTGGCATAGCTTTCATTTTCCAGACTCTGATAACATTCTGTTTGCTTTCTAGCTCATGTAGCTATAGTACTGTTAAAGTTTTCCTTTTGACGACCGCCTCAATCCTGAATTGATCACTGGCGCATTTTTTACACATCGGAACTTATACGGTGACCATGTGTAGAAGTGTCGGAGAAGTGTCGGTGGTTGGGGCCTTCCACACCAACCTGTTACAATTCATTTGTTTACTGAAGGTTCGGTTGGAGGACGTTCGGCTGTATTTCAAATAGAATATCCCGCAATAAACAAACACAAGGCCTATACGTCAAACAATACCAAGCAGTAAACATAGGCCTATGTGTCAAACAATTGATGATATCCATGTGCATATCGTTCAGTATATCCACAACTTTCAGTCTCACTGTAGGGATAAGTTCTATCTCTCATGCATAAGCAAGATTCCAGCTTGGTGAGTTGCTCAAAGCACAGTACTACCAAATATACCTGACATCACATTACCATTTAGAGATCACTTCTGTCTCTCGTAAGCAAGATTCTATCTGCAGTGAGTTGCTGAATACAAAGAACTACCAGAATCTACCTGACGTGACATTACAATTTGTGCATGTCGCCTTTCCAGTCCACATTCCGTCGTTGCAGCGAATCTCATCCAGGACTTTGACTGTCAGCGCCGGGTGCTCCTGGTGACCTGGTAGGCCTTCGGGGTCAGGGGTCAGATCCAGAAGGAATCCGGGGACACAGCGCACGCTCAGTACGCTACCATGTGGCACGAAAAATCCTTCCGGGAAGTTTAGGATCACACCGTTCGTGATATTAGGAACCACGCAAAATCCTGAAGGCAACAAGATACAGATGGTTGAATGAATGAATCTCCTTTATTCCACCATTTACTATTTGGTAAGTATGATTGGTCGTATTTATGAGCTAAACCAACAGTAGCGACATCCACGAATAAGCTGCTATTAAACATATGCATGCAATAAGTATATAGTTATTTATTTAACTGAACTTGATTTATGTTCGACACCTCTAGCAAACAAAGGGAAAGGCAGTCAATAAATGGATACAGGTAGAGGTGAGCCACAGACACGGTCGTACACGAGGTACTGCGTTACCCTTGTCGTAGTCAATGTGGTAGATATCTGCTTGCTGATTCTGAAACTTCCTCCAGTCCAGATTTTCTAGCTGCTTTTCTTTTGCAAGATTGCTTAACTCCTGCTCTTCGTCAAAGTCACCAGGGTCTTGCTCTTCCTCTGTATCAGCAACCTCTTGCTCTTCTTCCGTATCAGCAAGCTCCTGCTCTTCTTCCGTGTCAGCAAGCTCCTGCTCTTCCTCCGTATCCGCAAGCTCCTGCTCTTCCTCCGTGTCAGCAAGCTCCTGCTCTCTCTCCAAATCAACAGACTCCTGCTCTTCGTTCGTCCCAATAATGCCAATATGATCCTCCGGAAAATCACTAAACCTGTTTTCGTCTTCAATAATGTTATTTTCTTCCGATAACTTATCGTAATTCTTTCCCAGTAACTCTCCAGAATCCTGGTCGAGTTCTTTGATCATCGCATCAATGGACCGCTTCCGCCTATCAGTAGATGGCGCCAGCAGCCGAGTGTCATTTTCTGGGAGACACCGAACTGTATCATCCGGTTGCCATTTCCCATTGTGACACGTGCGCCTTTCGGGACCCGTTCGCCGGAAATGACGTATTCCGTCGTCGACACATGCGTACTTTATTTGGGCGCCGTCTTCGACGATTTTCATATATTTGCGGTATTCGTACAAGCCAAGGATTCCTTGGATAAACACCTTGGCGTTATTGATGATTCCAGGGTGGGGACAGTACACTGAAATGGTTAAAGGATTGAAGAAAAAGTCAAATACAGTATTGGCAATCAATTGAAAGGCCAGGATCGAAGCCATATACATGATTATATTTATAACTTATAATATAATTATATTTAGAATTTTATAGAAAAATAAAATTAAAAATAGATAGGCTACTGAAAAATATCACCACCATAATATAGTTGCATCTATGTTGCGTCATTCATTGCCTAGATCGATCGATCGCCATTCATTGCCTAGATTGATCAATTCACGTTCATTGCCTAGATTGATTTAACGTTCATTGCCTAGATTGATTTAACGTTCATTGCCTAGATTGATTTAACGTTCATTGCCTAGATTGATAATTTAGCATTCATTGCCTAGATTGATCAATTAACATTCATTGCCTAGATTGATCATTTAGCATTCATTGCCAATGTGATAACTTACCATTCATTGCCTAGATTGATCATTTAGCATTCATTGCCAAGGTGATCATTTAGCATTCATTGCCTAGATTGATCAATTAACATTCATTACCTAGATTGATCATTTAGCATTCATTGCCAAGGTGATCATTTAGCATTCATTGCCTAGATTGATCAATTAACATTCATTGCCTATATTGATCAATTAACATTCATTGCCTAGATTGATCAATTAATAGGCATTACCAACATTGATCAATTACCATTCATTGCCTAGATTGATCAATTACCATTCATTGCCTAGATTGATCTTTTAGCATTCATTGCCTAGATTGATCTTTTAGCTTTAATTGCCTAGATTGATCTTTTAGCATTCATTGCCTAGATTGATCTTTTAGCATTCATTGCCTAGATTGATCTTTTAGCTTTAATTGCCTAGATTGATCTTTTAGCTTTAATTGCCTAGATTGATCTTTTAGCATTCATTGCCTAGATTAATCAATTAACATTCATTGCCTATATCGATCAATTAACGTTCTTGCCTTGATTGATCATTTAGCATTCATTGCCTATATTGATCAATTAACGTTCTTGCCTAGATTGATCAAGTAACGTTCTTGCCTAGATTGATCAAATAACGTTCTTGCATGAATTGATTATTTAGCATTCATTGCCTAGATTGATCTATTAGTATTCATTGCCTAGATTGATCATTTAGCTTTCATTGCCTAGATTGATCATGTAGCTTTCATTGCCAAGTTGATCATTTTGCTTTCATTGTCTAGATTGATCATTTAACATTCATTGCCAAGTTGATTATTTAGCATTCATTGCCTATATTGATCTATTAACGTTCTTGCCTAGATTGATTATTTAGCATTCATTGCCTAGATTGAGCTTTTAGCATTAATTGCCTAGATTGATCAATTAGCATTCATTACCTAGATTGATCCATTAACGTTTATACCCCAGATAAAGCCAGTAGCATTCATTCCCTTGATTGACCAATTAACATCCATTGCCTAGATTGATCATTTAGCATTCAATGCCTATATTGATCAATTAACGTTCTTGCCTTGATTGATCAATTATAATTCATTGCCTAGATTGGTCATGTAGAACTCTTGATCTAGAATAACATCCATTTTAAAGTTTTTAGATTATTTCCTGGGTAAGCCCACCTGGGGAGCACAGCGGCAGGCTGGACCACTGGCCGTCGACACACTGTCCCTCCAACTCCTCCTCCGTCAGGGCATCCAAAGTCGACACATCATCGTCGACGTCACTTGGTCGCCACGTGAGGACGTAGTCGTCGCCATGACACTGAACGCTGAGCACGCTGCCGTGGGGGACGTAATCACCCTCGGGGTAGTTCGTCACGTTGCCATTGGCAACCACGGGGACGTCACAGAATCCTGTTTATGTAATAAATAGGGCGTAGTAAGTAAAGTGGCCAGCATTCGGGCTCCTAAGTATGGGGTGCCAAGTGTTACCCTTTCATTCGGTCTGCAGAATAGGCTTCTGCGAAGAAATGGATGTATGTTGGGATGAAAGTCAGAATTGAGACAGGTTCATAATATAAATTAGTAGTCTACAACTCCTGCGTTTTAGCACTTGCAACTACACCCTGTATAGGAGGGAGGAATACACCCTCGGAATCGCAAATCCCCACGAAGTAGGGAGAGCAGTATCTAATCTCCAAGGTTGTTCAAGACCGGGCGCGAATAAAAAACACCTTAAAAATGATATCGCAAATATCGAGGAATTCACAGACGGCTATAACGGATCACGGTAAATAGGGAAAGGGTCTTCGCGTTGAACCAGGAATTGTACAGATAACGATCCCCAAAAATTACCAACAGCTAATCGCGAATCTCCAAAAATTCCTGGATGCCAATCGCGGAGATCGAAAAAATGGTATTTCCCACCCCTTTGTATAGCCGCCTGGTTGGGACCCCTGGACAGCGCCTCACCCTTGTCGTAGTCCATGCTGACGGCTCCTCGCGGGCGGGAGCCTCCGGGGCCTGCATCCGAACGGTCCTCGTCGTCAGCGGTGGCTCCCCCTGCAGGGACAAACAGTTGGTGACTGTCACGTGGGAGGCACTGGGGTTTGGTTGGAGGGTGCCAGCGGCCGCCACGACATACCGCCCCCGGGGGACCCACGCGCAGAGCACCACCGGCGCACTCGAACTCGATGTGCGCGCCAGAAGAACCCTGGGTGACCATGCAAGTGTTGTTGGGGTACTCGTAGAGTGTGACTCGCAGGGCGATGTGGCCACGGGGCAGGGGCCCCGGGTTAAGGCACAGGGCTGAAAGCAGGCAACACCGCACCAGTCAGCCAATCGGAACGCACCAAGAGTTCGCCAGGCGTAGCGCGCATGCGCAAGTCGCCATTATTTATTCAAGTATTGTGTACTTGATTGTTGATCGTGCCACGAACAAACACTTCGTGGTGTTAATTCGCATAATGGCAGCGGAATAGGTTGCAAACTCATATGGAAAACTAAGGGAGTGAGGGACAGAACAATGCCATGGCCCGGCCTAAGTGTCAGTACTATCACTCAAACTGATCAATAAACATGCATTACCAACATTGATCAATTACCATTCATTGCCAACATTGATCAATTACCATTCATTGCCTAGATTGATCAATTAACATTCATTGCCTAGATTGATCAATTAACATTCATTGCCTAGATTGATTAATTAACATTCATTGCCTAGATTGATCAATTAACATTCATTGCCTAGATTGATCAATTAACATTCATTGCCTAGATTGATCAATTAACATTCATCCTCCAGAGAGTGATTTTCGCACTGAATATTTACAGCAGTTTCACTTGTTACACTAATGTCACAATAAGGCGACACGATGCCAACATTTAGTCTCACACTCATCTCAGATACCATTCCTTTGCTTTATACTGAACTCCAGTTTAAGGAAATAAAAACCAGTATTGAATAATGGAATATGAAATATCTTACTCTTTGTGCAAGTGACTTTGGCAGACCACAACCCATCTTGGCACACGACTGCTGTGGAATCTGCGTTGTCCATACTGTCCCCGTCGGGCCTCTCCCGTGGCTCTATGCCCAGCACGTACTTGCGACCCTTGCAAACCACTTTCAGTATATCTCCGCTGGGTACGAAGTGACCTTGGGGGTGACTCGTAACCCTACCATGGATCACGTGGGGCACTGCGCAGTAACCTAAAACCGGAAGTGATGTCATAAGTGATATACTTTTTATTAAATAACTACATTTAACATATGATTATGATTACATTTAAGGCGAACTTGATCATTTGAAATCTAGAAGTTGTGTTCCTAGAAGACATTGAACAATTGACTATGGTCGACTTTAATCGAAGACACAATCATGTGAATCCTGTTTCTTTAGTTAGTATGTTTATCGTATGGTGTGTGACTGTTCGGCTAGAGGCCATCCTGTAGTGTGAATCAAGCTTCTTATAAGTAGGAGGATGGGGTGGGTAGGGGTTTGAATAAACTGTATTCAATTTGCGAATCGAACCACTTGCACGAGCTAAACTCCGTTGATCATGATCATAACGTGTCCGTCAGCACCCGGCGGTCTTATGCATTATAATATACGCAAACATAGGGCCGCCGTGTGATGACGGATACGTTATGATGGTGATCAACGGAGGTGATCGCTCGTACACATACGTCGCAGGCGCAGCACCTCAACCGATAACTTGAAATTCGCCACTTTGCTAGCAACCAATTTCAATGACGCACCTTGTTCTCGTGGGGTGGCGGCGCGCGCATCTCCCGGCTGGTCGGGCATGCGCAGTGAGCGCTTCCCGCGGAAGATGTAGAGGAGCTTGGGGTGTTGCTTGGGGACACATACGGGCTTTTCCTTGGGGCTCCACTCGTTGCCCACGCATGTGGCCGCCGCGGGCCCGACCCGCTTGTAGGCCTTGTCACACTGGAACTCAATCTGCTCGTTGTGGCCCTTGCGCTGCACGTAGCGGCGGTACTCGTACTTGCCGATGACCCCCACCAGCAGGATCTGGCCGTTCTCGATGGTACCCGGGTAGTCACAGTACACTGGAAACACATACGGAAAGATTGGTGGGTTGTATATTCAGGACGCTTTACAGTAATATGTTCTGTAATTTTTATATTACCAACCTCTTTCTCCATGTCAAATTAGTATATTCTGTCTTGAATTTAAATCCTGAAAGCCTGTGTGCTTTCCGGAAAGAATCAATTTTTTTCACCGGAGCAGACGTTGGTGGCCGGCTTTATATCCCTGCAAGCCTGTTCGCTGTTCGGTATTCTCTGTGATGTCGACCATCACACATATGCATCATAAAACATATGCATCATAATTTTGAGATACTTGTAGTCTTGATTCTAAAATGTAAAAATTCTAAGATGGCGCATGTAAGTAGGCTGCTTTCACCACTTGTGGTCATATCGCCTCAATGGGAGAAGGAAGGGAAAGTGGGGCCATGTCCCCGAGGGTAACCCCCTACTCTTCACGAATAAGGGCATGGAAATTTTATCCTGCGACCACACAGACATGGCCACAGCGGGGCATGGACCCTCAATCCACGTGCCAGGTGGCCAGAGCATTCAAGGCGAGCGCTCTAACCCACTGAGCTACCGGGCCGGCCCCTCATACGGAAAGAGCAATGCGTTGGCCTAAGCTATTTACTAAGGTACGGGAAACGACTAACCTGGGTCACAGATAGGTACACACACTGAAGACGGGGTGAGTCCCGGGGGTGACTAACCTGGGTCACAGATAGGTACACACACTGAAGACGGGGTGAGTCCCGGGGGTGACTAACCTGGGTCACAGATAGGTACACACACTGAAGACGGGGTGGGTCCCGGGGGTGACTAACCTGGGTCACAGATAGGCACCTTGCCCTGCCATGTGCCGTAGTGACAGGTGGCGTACTGGTCCCCTCGTAGGGCATACCCCGTGTTACACTTGTACTTGGCACGGTCGCCATGCTTCATGCCGTAGAAGCGGACGTAACCCTCACGGATATCCTGCGGCCGGTTGTGACAGGATGCTGTCCGAATTAAGATGCAAGTTAGAATGTTAATTACTTATGGTAATTTAAGGCGATCATTTCCAGTAACGAATATTCGATATTGAATGAGATATGAATGCTGAGAACCGACGGTGTCGTGTATTTATTGAACCAACGTTGAGCCGCATTCGTCGTGTGTGGCACTGCAACAGTCAGACACCGTGGTTTATTCATACAAAACATGTACATGAGCAGCAGCAGTGCTTATATGCTCATGCAAAATAAAAAATCAAACAAAACTATTAATAATAAAATATAAAAGAATTCTTTGTATAATAATGCCGTTAACAAAACAATTGTTTTATGACTCAAATAATGTCGTGCTACAAAAGGTGTATGTACAAAGATACTCTGAAACACCTTATGGTGGAAGCAAATGGTCCATTGTTATTGTATAAAAAATCATCCTCGTGCATGGCTTGATATCTGCGTCTAAAACACAAATAGATAAAAAAAAAGCGATAATAGAGGATTGAGCGCTTACCTGGCACACACTTCGGGAGGGTCGACCACGTGCCGTTGTGGCAGACGCCCTTTGTGAGGTCACTAAGCACGTGGCCGACGGCACATCTCGCCTCAAGTCTCGTGCCGTGGTCCACAATATCGTCGTCCCCAGTCTTGATGATGGTGGCGTTGGCAATATCAGGTAGTCGGCAGTGCTCTGTGCAAAATGTAGGTCAAGGTCAAAACATCTAAATACATGCAAAACGGAGTGTATGTTACACATATGCAACAGCTACACACAATAACAAAAGGCATAACAAAAGAATGAAGCTTGTTTGCATAGCTAATTGAAATGATAAAGCTTGTTTAAGTAGTTAATTGTAATAATTAAGCTTGTTTAATTAGTTAGTTATGAATAGTTAACTAATTGTCTTATAATGCTAATTGATTGTACTGGTATGCCTATCGTATTATATATATACGCTTAAATATACCACAAAAGGCAGTTTTAGTCTGTATGTGCAATGCAAGTTATTCCTAGAAGAATACACGTTTAAAATTACTAAGCGGAACTATAACTATTCTGGCTTATAATGCACACTTAAGGCTAACAGTACTTCTTGCATTGGCTTACTCCAGCAGTTTGGAACCGGGTGCGACCATTTTCCGTTGTCCTGGCAAACTGTGGTCACTGAAGGGCCTTCAAACTTCGTCCTACTGTAGCACCTGGAGAAATGATTGTCGTGAACCAATCAGTAAACAGGAATGCTGCCTGACTATCAATAGGCATGAAAGACCTCTCATTCATTCTTGGTTGTCAGTGATTAAGGAAATGTCTCTATCGGTCGTTTAGAAAATACTCCGTCTTTCCTAAGATGTTTCGTTATGTTTGTATATATATATATATATACATAAAATCTGATATATTCGCTCCAGTACAGTCTTATTATTATATAGTATATATTTACGAAAATTCTATGTTAAATCATTGCTGATCACATCATATGGGAACACAATAACACAAGTAGGACTCATCACAACCAGTAGGCGTTACAACGGCATAACCGACAGCGTTACAACGGCATAACCAACAGCGTTACAACGGCAGAACCAACCGCGTTACAACGGCACCAACGTCATTACTACCGCACATTTACGTCATGACATGGCTGTCAATAAAGCATGTCATAACACAGCTGTCAATATAAAGCACATCGTGCGCTGATAATGGATGCAACTACCGATGTGTAAAACGTTCCGTCTGTAATGAATACTAAATATATCATCGAGTTTCATTACTTTTATCTTGCAAAACCAAATGAGCTTTTGGAAGCCACGTTCACTGCAAACGAATTCCTTATTTACCATCTGTTTTTTTTTTATTCTTTTAGAAAGCTAAGCCATTGAATTAGTAAAAACCTCAAAAAACCGTGGAGAAATGCATCAATTTCTGCATCATTTCATTGGTTTTCATAACCGCAGCGTCAGTCTGGTTACCAGCAGCAACATGACGTCATCTGTGTTGTCGTTGTTCGTCGAGTTCACGAGATACCTACGTGAAGTTGAGGACGGCGCCGTACAGGGTGGAGTTGCCGTCCAGGTACCCATAGTAGAAGGGTCCCGGCACCCCGCAGTCCGTGGCTGCAAGGAGGCCAGAACGGAGAGAGAGCGGGTGAGGCGGGGTGGGGGGGGGGGGAGGAAGGGAAGGGAGGGTAGGCGACACAGACACCGGGAGACATCACACAACGAGACACATGTTGGTGCCAGGAGGAGGGGTGTGGGGGAGAGGGGTGTGAGGGATAGTGGCAGGGGGGAGGGGTGTGAGGGATAGTGGCAGGGGGGTGTGAGGGATAGTGGCGGGGGGGGGGAGACAGAAATTTGGACACATGTGTTGACTTGGACCAAAATTGTTGGAGGTGAGTCATGTGATTTGGACGAACATGCTACATACTATTATAAGTATGTAAGAAGGACATAGCCGGTGACATGCAAGTACTAATGTTCGTAGGTAGCTTCATATATTTAGCATTCACAATAATCTTCCCCATCGAACGGTGATGGGGGTGGGTTGGTTGGGGCATGTTTTGTAAACTTAATTAGGGGGCCTACCTTTACCCATACTGGCGACGGCGTTTCATACTGTCGAACATTTTGTAAAATACACCAAAAAATTTGCGTTCATTTCATGTCTTGGTCACAGTGGCGGAAATGTCGAACAAATGAAGGAAGGTACCCCGGGCTGAACAAAAATGAAGTCAAGATACAACTGATTTACCTGTATATACCATGTTTTAATTTTAATATATGCCTTACTGCTGCCCTACAAGGCTGATTCACACGGGGAACACGCTTAAATGGAACAGTTTAAGGTAGGGTAAGCAAGGGTTATAGTTGGCGCAAGTGCCCCCAGGCAAGCCCGCTTCTCTAGGGGCACAATGGTAGCAAAGTTAAAATCCTTCGACGTTTGTAGGGAATTGACTGTAGCTTTTATCATAATGTGTGCGCGTACAATCATAGTGTTTATGTATTCTATATACCTTGTTCTATCTTCTGACATCAAGAAAGTGTGTCAACACTTAGTTGTTTGTGTAATATATTCGCGAATAAATGTTGGAGCACAAGTCTTTTCCCGACCAACCGTCCGCCATATTTGTTTTTGGCGGATGCGGGTACCTGTGAATGCAACTTGGTTCCCCGCTTCGTTAGCATATGACTCTCCGCTAGAGGGCGTTTTCAGTCGCACACTTTGAACTTAAGGACAACAGCAGCGCCCTCTGCCACAGGTAATTCACGGTTACAAAGTTTAGGACCCAGGCTGCAAATGGTTCAAATGGTGACTGGACTCGACAGATGGCGCTGCATACGCATGGCGGTTGGTCGGGAAAAGACTCGTGCTCCAACATATATTCGCGAATATATTACACAAACAACTAAGTGTTGACACACTTTCTTGATGTCAGAAGATAGAACAAGGTATATAGAATACATAAACACTATGATTGTACGCGCACACATTATGATAAAAGCTACAGTCGATTCCCTACTAACGTCGAAGGATTTTAACATTGCTACCGTTGTGCCCCTAGAGAAGCGGGCCCACCTGGGGCACTTGCGCCAAGGGTTATAGGTGAACAACGACCGACATATACGGCTATAGGGACGAACACGGTACAGACAACATAGAAACATCACACACACACACACGTTGCGAGAGCAACAAGTGATTGCAATGAAACAAAATAAAGTTACTTGTCTTCAAACTTCTTATAATAGAATGAAAATGTCCATTAGATATGTTTTATGTCAGTTGCTGCGTCCTGGACGTGTGGAGTTTCAGTAAACCATCAGCTAATATATAAAAAAACCCACCGACGTGACTTAGCTATATACCGAAAGCTCAAACCAACGGTTAGTAAGGATAGCCAAAGTAATATTCAGCGTGCATACACCAAACGCATGCACCACTGTTCTAAAACATAAATCACAACGAAAATATGATGGTGGGGGGGGGGGGGGGTTGCGGGTGGGGGGGGGTGGGGGGGGGGAGGGGAGGGTAAGAGTGAGGTGGCCGCATGCCAGATCAGAGTCCAAGGTCAAATTACAAGGTCACGGATGGAGGACAAAAATATCTGTGGCCGTGGATTTACCTGAACAAGAAATGAGATCCATACGTGGTGGAATGGCCGTCTAGGTAGCCATTGTAGAAGGGCCCGGGGTAGCCACAATCCACCACTAAAACAGAGGCGAGA